>CM077159.1:199661191-200349991 GCA_039583875.1 Platanthera guangdongensis
GGTTTTCCACGTAAAATTTATGTGTTTTTCTGGTTATTTTTTCTTTGTGGTGCTGCGTTTTTATCTCTAAGGCTCCGTTTGGTGGAACTTTATTTTCACCGTCAAGAGGTCACGAACCGCATGTAACCGTAACCTTAATTTATCCCGGTTCATGCGTCGTGACCGCTTGACGTGAAAATAAGTTCCCCCAAACGGAGCCTAAAGTGTCCGGTGATGCAAGCACGATGAGATATTTGTTTCCCAACAGGACCGACTCGGGAGCTAATAATTAGTTGCCTTACACATGGTTTTTTATGTTCTTAAAGACTTGTAAAAAAAAAAGTAAATATATTGACCCCACAAGAGTTCATTAATAATACTTGAACCTTTCAAATTATTTAATATCAACCCTTATGATGATTATCTTCTTGAATATATAACAATAAATTTCGTGTTGAATGTAAGTCATCACGAGTAAAATTATCTTGAGGATAAATAGTCTTTTTTTGAATAGTCGTTTAGCTGCAGATTGGTTGACCTTGAACCTTCTTGATGAATGCCTATGCAATTTCTGTTATAAATTATAACTAATGTAATATATGTTTGGCTAGGCTTTAGTCTTGACTTAATGGAAAGTTCAAATGATTCTGTATAAATGCTTCTGACTTCGTTTCATTGTCTATGAATTCATATACGTTGCAGGTTTTGATTTAAAAAGCAGAGGCGGAGCCTCGCTGATCACTTTGTAGATTTATATAGCATAATTAGCTAAAAATGAAGTTTTTTGAAGTGGTTTTCTAATTTGGACGAACTGCTTATTATGAATTTTTATTGGACTGTTTATGCATAATAGATTTTTTATTGTATAGTTTTGTTATATTTTTAGTTAAAATGAAAAATGGCTGAATGTTTTAAATTTGGGAAGTAGTTTAATTTTCAAATTTCATTTTTATGAGATTTTAGAATTTGGGTTTATGAACTTTTTAGTAATTGAGAAATTTTCAAATGGAAGCATACTTATATTGGGAGTATAAGCGGGTGGCTCGACTCGATAATTGTTACTAGTGAACGTATAATTTTTTTTTAAAAACCTTTTTACTAATAAAAAATAAATTTTTAATAATAAAAAATTTAATTTCGAGCCGACTCAAAATTGATTCGAGTGGACTCGTAATCGAGTTGAATTTGATTCGAGCCGGCTCGACTCGAAGTCAATTTCTATTTCAAGTCGATTTCAAGCCGACTCCAAGTCAAAAATTTCGATTTCAAGTCGAGCCAAAATTGCTAAGGCTCAGCTCGACATCAGCCCTATCTGAATGCGAAACACAGTGAATAATGGATCAGGATTCTCTCTATTTGGGAGCTCAAATGAAAAGAATCTGACGGCTCATAAAATCTGATCGTATTTAATAAAGAAAAAATAGTATTTCAAATTTCGTGAACCGTACAATTGTATCTAATCATACGATCGGATGGCCCATCTGGCTCCTTACCCTCCTCTACATAGTTACCCCTACCTAAAAATTTCTCTATATTACAAGAGATTTGTCACTTTTTGCCGCACGCCACCTCCAAATCCTAAATCTGATGAGTGTGAGATTACTGTCAGCATCTTCTTAATTGTCTTCTCTAACACCTTCAGCTGTGCCTGTAATGGATTTTGACTGTAATTCTTCGGGGACAATGCCCCTCTTCTTCTGCTATAAGCCCAAATGCACTGCTTCGGGACAAGCTGGATTGCAGTGGAAATGGCGAATTCACCTGCCTTGGAGAAGTATGTCGTAGATCCCTAATGATGGGAAGCTTGAAGAACGCGATTTTCCCCAATTCCGTCGTCATTGTTGACTTCTGCTGCCAATTATATTTTTAGGTACCATTGTTTCCTTCTTCCGAAAGCGATGGCGTGGGACCTTTCTTCCTCTTTTTTATACCCTCATTCTTCACGAGACTACTTTTTTTTTAGTTTTTTAAAACTCCCGGGGATGATCTGTGCAGTATGTTCCAAGTTGGGATAATTTTGATGAAGTAAAAAAGAGGTTTCTGGCGGGGGTCTAGGGTTTGGGATCATGACAAATTTAAGGTTTATTGGTGATTCGCTTGGGTGCTCGGCATCTGGCGAGCGACTGGTGTCTGCAACCAGAGATGGAGATCTGCAAGAAGCCAAAGCTTTATTAGAGTATAATCCCCGGCTCGCCAGTTATTCCACTTTTGGTTTCAGAAATTCTCCACTTCATTTCTCTGCAGCTCGAGGCCACCATGAGGTAATTGAAGTGACTCCCTCCTTTGGGACCTGATTCGATTTCCTGTTTAGTCCTCATTTTTGTTGCTTTAAGTTAGAAAGCAAGATTTGGAAGATGATAATCTTGTTGGATTCCTGATATCTCTGTGAAATAAACAAGAATTTATAAGCTTCCAACAGCTTCAAAATGTATCTGGAGCTATGATTTCAAAAAAAAAACGTAACTTGCTTTCTATCTCAAAATGAGCACCCGGAGTAGTTCTTTGAATCATTCCTTGATGTAGCTGATATCAGCTTGAAGTTTCTTTGGTTCTGATTATGTGATTCATATCGTAGATTGTTGCTCTACTGCTTGAGTCCGGCGTTGATGTGAATTTGCGAAATGCTCGAGGTCTGGTGAGTTCAGAATGATTAACTCATCTTCTTACCCAGTGGTTGTAGTGATTTGGCCTGCTTGAGTCCAATCATTTAGGGCTATGCCGCATCTACTTCACTTGTCCATTAATGACTCTGATTCTTCTTGTCATGAGTGTGAGGAAGATTAGATAGACTGTACATATGGATTAGGTCTGTGGTCTAACTTTTTTTGTAAAATTTACAGACTGGTTTAATGTTGGCATGTCAGTATGGTCACTGGGAGGTTGTTCAGATACTTACTCTGTTTAAAGCAAATGTGAGTTCTTTCTGTATGCATTTTATATTTGAAGAGTTTAGGGTCAAGTTCCCTCTAACACGTTTTCTGGACATCGGATTTTAGATTCACAAGAAGGACTATCTTCATGGAGGGACGGCATTGCACCTTGCATCTCTAAATGGTCACACTCGTTGCATTCGTCTCCTTCTTGCTGATTATGTGCCAAGTATACCTGAGTTTTGGAATATAATGGGTGGACACATTGAGTTATCCTTTACAGATAACTTTGATCCCCAGTAAGCCGAAAGTTTGATCTAGTATTTGATTTTATGTATTTTATTTGGTAAAGAAATTTCATCTTATATACTTGTGACATGTACATGTTATGTTAGTGCTCTATCTATGGTAATAAATGTAAGAGCTGATGGAGGCATCACTGCACTTCACATGGCAGCACTAAATGGTCATGCTGAAAGTGTTCAGTTACTATTGGACTTGGGAGCTAGTGTCTCTGAGGTCACACTAGATGACGGCGCCATCATTGATCTAATTGGTGATTCTCTTATTTTTCTGGTAGTGCTATCTATATGTTTTTTATTTCTTCTTTTTTTCCTTTATTCCCAAGAGGAATCTTCATTCATCACTCATTCTTGTTGCATGTTGCACAAAGTTTTGTGCAAATCTTCTTACACAACTTTCATACACGTAACATGTTACCTTTTTGGCTTGCTTTCTCCCTTTTATCTTTCCATAATAGTTCTATTTATGAATCTCATTGGTGGATATTTTACCTTTTGTTATAGATTCCTAAACAACAATAGTCTATTTTTAACTAACTTATTTGTGATACTAATCTCACTGTCCCTTTAACAAAATAACTTTTAAATCCATCATTCAATATTTTACAGCATGGATTATTCTTATTTTTACTGCACTAAGCATGACTATAGTCACTTTTTCCTTGCCCATTTTTTCTCTCTTGAAGTTTGACCCAAGAAGAATGTAGTGAGTGTGATTTAAGGTAACTCTAATGAATTAGTGTTAGTGTGGAGGGTGGAATTGTCGACGAGAATTCGACCTCTGTGATCCGTTGAATGGTGCAGAAGGAGACCATAGTGCGGAGGAGGGTGGAATCGCCAACGAGATGACACAAACGTCCCACGTGGAGGAACTGCATAGTCATGTGCACACAATTTACCCGAACATCGCCCAGTGTGCAGAGCCAAGCCACGCCCAAAATGGCATTTATGCCACCCAAGCTAAAAGCATAAAAGTCTGTCATCACGGAGCAGGGGCCCACTGAGATACAAGGAAGGGCAACAACCTTTGGTCGGCCGCCGTCTCCCATCGCCAAGGCAGACCGTGAAGTCTGGGGAGGGGTCGTTCGGGAGATGGAGCTGCAGGGCCAGTTGCTCTGAGATGAAATTCTGGCCCGCACTACCGTCCACCATAATGATGATCAGACGATCCTGAAGCATCCCGGGGAGCTTCATGGTATGTGGCCGGAAATCCCTCCCACCGAAAAACAGGGATTCTCCAAGTGGTGTAAGGTGGTCGTGGCGGCCCCTGAGGTATCCTCCTCCAGGCAGAGCTCAAGGGCCTCAAAATCTGCTAGAGTGACCTCGGGGTCAAAGTCGTCGAAGATGGCGTGGAACTCCTTCACGGGGCAGTCGTTGTTGGTGTTTAGGGTTTAGGGTTTAGGTTTTAGGGTTTAGGGTTTAGGGTTTAGGGTTTAGGATTTTAGGGTTTAGGGTTTAGGGTTTAGGGTTTAGGGTTTAGGGTTTAGGGTTTAGGGTTTAGGGTGCGGCCCGAGCGATTACCCCGTGTTGGAACCGTGGAGGAGCTGGGGCGGGCGACCGCCATGGTGGTCGGGGGGTGTGGTGGCTGGCGAAAGGAGCATGCGGTCGAGGAGATAAGTCGGCCTTCACCAAGCAGGTCATGTCAAGGGCATCTGAGACCGTCCGCGGATGATGCATGCAAATGCGGGAGCGGATGTGCGGGAGTAAGCCTTGCATAAAAAATCCAAGATAGTGATTGGGCGGAAGGCCGAGAATATGTGTCACTAAGGAGAAAACTCATCAATATAATCGTCAAGGCCGGTCGTTTGACGAACGCCGCAAAGACGTTTGATGACGGAGCTAGAATAGCAGGTATCATACAACCTAATCAATTTTTGTGTGAGCTCGCTGCAAGGGAGGGATGGGTTGGACTGACGGAGCCACCGAGCCCAATGCAGCTCGGATCCATCGAGACCGACGATGGAGGTAGCCCCCCTTTCCGCGTCTGGGGTGAGATTATTGCTCCGCTTTGGTGACCCGGCCCACCAGGTCGACGCCGACGTTGGACAGAATGTCAAGGGCAACGGTGAGACAGCCCGATAGAGGTAGATGTTGTGGTTCTGGCGGCAGGACATCGGGAATAGAATCCTTGTCAGCAAGTGAACGAGTGTTGCTTGCATGGAGGCGAGGAGTTGTTCGTGTGCATCCACACGACGACTTAAGGTGTCGTCAACGCTTTACACGACGGAATGGGGATGGAGCGGTGTGGAAGGAGACATGGACAGCGCCGAATGCAGGGAAGCTCTGTGCGAGGGGGAGATTGGGGGCTCGTCAAGAACACAACAGTGAGGGTGCAGCGGAAAGCGGGAGATCGACAAGCGGGATGCATGCGATCAGCGAGCGAGCGGGATGCGGACGATCGGCTAGCGTGACGCGCGCAGGTCCAGACGAGCGGGGAAATCGGTGGCAGCAGCGTAGCAGTGATGGAACCAGAGGCTTCAGCTTGTGGTAGGGCAGGTCGTACCGAATATTATGGTACCTGGGCGGAATCCGGCAAGGGAAGGGGCCAACGGTGGTGAGGGCGAAAAGAGGGGGTTAGTGTAGAGAGGAAACTTAGGGAGCAGCCCTAATAGTTAGCATTCATCCAAGATAACCCAAAATGAGAACATACAACTCCCCTTATAACAGAGGGGTGCGGATAGTGAAAGTTCTGGAGTGCGAATCCTAAAAACATAAATCAACTCAAAATGAAAATATTCAAATTGAGGTAGTTCCTGCGATTTCCTCCAACGTCATTGGGCTACATCCCGATGTCTTCTTACACGTGTAGACCATCCACAGCGTTGCCTCTTCATGCATGTCCGCATCACCCTTACAACTGCTGCCTCCCTCTTCAACCCACTGAAAATGCCATCCAGCATTTGGACAACTTTGTCCGACCTCTGAAAAACCAGATTCAGTCCGTCATTGTTTCTCCAGCCTCAGGTCTCTCGTCGGACATCCACCAAACCTTCTGTCTCGTAGGCATTGTAAGTTTATTAATTGATGGTCTTTTCTTTAGTATCAAATCATATGTTTATTCCATGTTTTGGGTTTATTAATTTGTAATCGTTGCTCCCAAGTATCTTATGAATTATTAGGATATCTTTGCTTGTGTATTTCTTTTACAGCAGCTTGTGTATTTCTTTTACAGCACTCTTGCATATATATTACAACATGTATTTACTTGTTTTAAAGTTTGTCTTGATTGTGTCTTGTCTTGTAATATTATTTATAACACTTTATTATTGTAAGTTTAGTTCGCCGTCATAGTGTCTAGTGCAAATAGTCGTCTTAGGACTTGCCCCTACGTCAATTTACACCATTCCTATTGCGGCTACTAATAGTAATAATTTCTTGAATTTGTTGTAAGAAAATTCATGGCTTGTGCTTGGCAGGTTCAGGTAGCACTCCTCTTCATTATGCTGCTTGTGGTGGAAATGCCGCTTGCTGCCAAGTATGCATTTAAAAAAAAGTTTACCTTTTATTTTATTTTTTATCATATCAAACATTGATATGATACTCGAAGCAACTAACGGTTTGCAGGTTCTCATTGCCAGAGGAGCCAGCTTGACTTCTAAGAATGTCAATAGGTAATATATTTAAAGTTTAATCTTGCTTGCAGAAATTTAGTTTCTTCAAATTTTATTGTGTAAATCTTGAGGACATGATGCCCATTAGTTTTTAGCATTCGGCGATGTACAACAAGGGGATTATGTGTGAAGCCATTCGGCGATCTACCGGGGGGGGATTATGTGCGAAGCCATTCGGCGATGTACAAGAAGGGGAAAGGTGGGATTGATGTGTTAGCAGTCGGCTCGATCGAAAAGGTTGGCCCCCGATTGGGATCTTGTTCGTTGTTGGAAGAGGTGGAAGTCTTGAAGGGGATTGAAATTCCCCTTTCTAGATTCATGGGAACCTATGGTCGATGATGGAAGAGAAACCAGAGTGGACGTGTGAAAGCGACGAACGGCGATGTCGAGGAGGTGTGTGGCTGGAATCGGGGTTGCGGCTAGGGCAAGCGTAACCGTGAGTGAGGGAGAGAGAGAAGAAATATTGAATTAACTTTTGCAAGTCTATTACCGCCCCTTCCCCCAAGTAGGAAGTATAGAAAATTACAAATAGATGTTTTTTTTCCAAAATTAGCCCCCGTCTGAATGCAACATGTGTGTACATGATAATGAAAAATAAAAACTGCGGAAGAGAAAAATAAAACTGTGGTGGGTATAGAGTGCGCTCTCCCTAGTCCGTGCATATCATCCCGCGGCGGCGATGGCATGTCACGGCCCAGTGCGGATCCATAACAGAAAACCTGTGGACATTGGTGGAGCAGAATTTTTGGTTCTTGACCCACTAGGCCATTGAAGTTAGTGGTCGAATGGACTATAATAGAACTATCCTTGAATGTTACTTGTCATGTGGCAGAGAGACCAAATAGTTGGATGCTGTTAAAGGGGGTCCGAATGTCTGTAATATTCCCAGAAGTTACTTGTTGGACTTGGTTGAAGGACTGACCAAGAGTAATAGTGAGCATGTAATCTTGCAACGACGGGCCTTTGACCTTAAGCCTGTTCATCTCCATATATCATTTCTGTAATCAGTGGCATAGGCGCACTGATCCAGCGGCGTTAGTAGTGGACAGGCATGAAATTTATTTTTTTATCTATGCAAGTGTGAGGCTTGAGGCTATGGTGCTAAACCCTACAGTGCACCAAGAAATTAAAAATTTTGGTGGAGAGAAGGCAGAAGGGGATACGACTGAAACTCAATGATTGGAGAATTGGTTTTATACACTAGTAGTAGTCATCTGCTGCTTTGGAACAGGGCACCCAAAAAGGGTTGTGTCACGAGGCGAGTTGCACGCGTTCTGGGCGGATGTCGGCCGAATGCTAGTGGTGTGGTTGTGGAAGTCGGGCTGGCTACGAATGAGGAAAGACGAGAAGACATGACGGAGTTCTGGAGTTGAGCTTGAACCGAGATGTTACAAGTGGTTTTGAATGTCAATTTTGTGTTGGTCTTTACAAAGGGAATGGAGCCGGATCCTGCGGCCGGCAAAGTAATACAGAAATTTTTGTAGACTATTTGTAGATTACTTGAACTGCATCATGAACCCTTTGTTGAAAGAGACTATAATATTTGTACGGCACTTTTTCTTTCATTTTTTCCCACTGAACAGAAAACTGAACACAATAAATTTTCATTAGATAGAAATTACCCTTCTTGGTGGGATAATATGAATCCTAAGACTTAAAGATCTCCAATTAAAGCTAAATATTTCTGCATAACTCTATAATTGTTTATATTATGGTACATTATTTTGTCCCCTCTTTATGGATTGAATATGGTGCGTTGTTTTGATCATCTTGTTTTTGTCGCAGTGCAACACCATTGATGGTAGCTCGATTGTGGCATAGAAATTGGCTTGAGAATATTCTAAGTGACGAAGATCAAGGACGGATACAGATTCTTCCTTCCCCCTGTCTCTCATTGCCTCTTATGAGCATTGTTAAAATAGCTCGGTTAGTTAATATATTAATTTTTTGTTTGATCTTTGTTCTCATTTTCAAACATGTTTAGGTAAACATCACATCATTCTCACTATGTTCAATATATTTTTTCCTGCATGCACTTAGATATGAGTTTAAGAGTTTTTATCTGATAATACAACAAGGAATGTCTAAAGTCTTATGAATTGGATGATTTCTAAGTATTCCACTGACTTCTTTTATGTTGTATTTAATCACAAATTATGTGTAGTTTAAATGTCTGTAAATATAATAACTGATGAAGTATCTGTTAGTTGTAATTATACTTCTTATCCATCACTTAAAACCCACCAACCACCAATTACACGTATAAATCACCGTTTGTAATTGAAATACAAGTTCATTTTTTAGTCCATATAAGATATAAAAGGCGTAGACATGGAAGTGCTTTGGAGATAGCTTAAGGATGAGAGATTAATAGATTCTTTTTTGGGGGGTTCAAGGTGATGCGGAACGGCGGAGCGAACCTACGGCGGAGAATGAGTTTTGGGCTCGTTCGAGGCTGATTGACCATCTGCTATATTTAGCTTCTCCAGGTCGACGATCTAGCTCCGCGGATGTGTCCGGATTTTTCTTTACATGTTTCTTCATATATAACTTTTTGTATTTTTAGTCATTATTTAGTGTAATCGGACACTTGACACTCTCGGTCAATCATAGGCGTTGATGTTAGACTTCCCTAATGTCCTTTTATTATAAATAGGAGTAGGGGGAAGCCATTTAGTCATTGCTGATTTTGGAGAAGAGGAATCCCCAGAATCCGGCGATCTCTCGTGATGCGACGTCACGAAGCCCTAAGGTGGACTCCATAGGTTTGTATCTCATTTTCCCTTGCATCCCTTTCCACCATCACTCGATTCCCC
The DNA here is from genome assembly GCA_039583875.1 of Platanthera guangdongensis. NCBI lineage: Eukaryota > Viridiplantae > Streptophyta > Magnoliopsida > Asparagales > Orchidaceae > Platanthera > Platanthera guangdongensis. The sequence goes on from CM077159.1 coordinate 199,670,770, forward strand.
AATAGAAATTTCCCTCTCGTAATCCATGCCCATCCCTCCCATAGAAAACAGAGGGTTGTGAATCCATTGAATCAACAAAAAATTCCCTCCTATAAGTAATGTTTTCCTCCTGCCTCTGAATCTCGTGAATCTACAGCCCTCCTAAATCTACCGCCGAAGTCGCGTGCCCATTCCTCTAAAGCCCCCCACGCCTCTTCCTAAACCGGTCGCCAAATCCTTCCAAACTGGAATTTTCTTTTCCCTCTTAACTCCCACGGTCTTGAGTATGGGCTTTTTTGCACTCTTCCCCAGTCATTTTCCCGAGCCACATCATGACCGAGAGCCTAGTGTTGATCTCGTAGTGATCGGCTCACCCATTTTTGGGAACACTACCCCTTATGATGATATACTCATATGAAGGATCATGACCCTTTTGATGTGTTCTTTGGCGAGCCCCCTGTTGAGCCTTCCGATGAGGCACCACGTCCTTATGAGAATGCGATTCGGTGAGTGACTCATTTATGAGTATTGAGTTATTAACATTTCTTCAATTATAGCACATGATCATGCCCCAGAGAGTGGATCTTGAGTGTAACATCAAGTATGCAGGGTTTTTGTTACGCACGTGCGCGTAACTTCTTTTATCTTGTCTCTTTTATGTTTATTGTTGTGAGCCTCCCTCCTTATATAAGAAGGTGGTTTGAGAGAGTTCTTATCATCTTGGATATTATTAGGGTTTGGGTTCTCCTCTTGGAGAAAAAGCTTCTTGGAGGAACTAGCCTCAAGAAGAAAGGCACGAGTATACCTCGTTATTGCATCCTTGTTTTTCGATTAATGCAAGTGTTTCTCCCCTAGCCGTAACATTTGTCCAACCTAGCCGTTCCCGCCTGCCTAGCGTGCGCTGTCGGGTTTCCTCCGCATCATCTGTTCGTCGACCTCGACGTTCGATATTGGGTTTTCTCTGCATGCGTTATCGACGTGCGCCGTCCGCGTCTCTGACTCGCGCTAACGCGACATCCAGCAGTCGTCGCTCTCATCCGCCGATCGCACCTAGCCGCGGTCCGTCGCAACACGTCCTCTGATAGCGCCTGGCTTCTGTTTGCCGTAGTTCGGGCTTCCACTGGGTTGTCGCAGTCTGGACGCCAGGCTTCCAGTCACTTCTTCCGCAGCGCCGACCTACTTTCGGTCTTCTGCATGTTCCTCCGCCAGTCCTGCTCCATTCCGCTGCCGCCAACTCTTCCGCAGCGATCGACCGCCGCTAGCGTTCCCTTCCCGACTCCGGCACGCTCCTGCCAACCTCCAGCTCGATGCATTTGACCTCATATGCCAAAGAGCCGGATGGAATCCTGCGTGGACGCCCTCGAACACGCCATATCCGACCTTACCTCTCGTTTTGAGGCTCAGGCCGAGCAGCTCTCGACGATTATGATCATACTCCACAACTTGCAGCCCGGCCAGCACTCTGATCCTCCTACTATTGCTTCCGCCTTGGGATTCCTCAGCACAGTGGCCCCCGCGGATTCCGCCTTGACGGGTTTACCTCCACAGCTCCCACGTCTCGACATTCCCACATTCAACGGGACTGACCCACTTGGGTGGATTGCCCGCGCCGAACAATTTTTTGATATTCACCAGACTCCTCCGGCGCTGCAGGTCTCCACGACATTCGTCGGCATGGAAGGGTCCGCCTCTGTGGGGTCAGCTGGCTCATCCAATCCTCCACTGGCCTCACTTGGACGGTACGACCACCGCTACTCCGGCTCCTTGATTGAGCGCCTCTGCGGAGTCCTCCAAACCGGCTCCATTGACTCGTACGTGGATATGTTTATTGAGCTGGTCACCCATGTCCCAGGACTCCCCCGCCCCGATCATTACTTGATATACTACATGCATGGCCTGCAACTCCATATTTGAGCCCGCCTCTGCACCCTTCAGCCAGTCACTGTGAACCAAGCCATGGGCCTCTCCCCACTGGTGGAGGTTGAATTCCTCGCGCTGCCCGAGGACTCTCCTTCCTCACTGCCTCCCTCCAAACCTCCCTACCAGCCATACTTTCCTCCCCCGACAAAACAACTACCACTGCCACCTCCTCTACCTCGTCCACCCAATATGGGCCCACGCAACAACCATCATGTCTCCACTAACCGCCTCTCCACCCAAGAGTACCATGACAACTTGGCTACTCATGATTGTCCTATGAAGGAGCTCTGGTGCCTCATCGGGGAGGACGTGCACGAGCTCACCGCTGCTGACTTGGACGCACTGACGATCATCGATGTACCTCAGGACGGCGCTCCGGGCACCTCGACGTCTAGGCCCCCGCGGGCATATCACTACTAGCGGAGGAGGACGCTCCGACCTTGAGGGCAAGGTCGTTATTTTGGCGAGATGTATTGTTACGCACGTGTGCTTAACTTCTTTTATCGTGTCTTTTTTATGTTTATTGTTGTGAGCCCCCCTCCCTATATAAGGAGGTGGTTTGGGAGAGTTCTTATCATCTTGGATGTTATTAGGGTTTGGGTTCTCCTCTTGGAGAAAAGGCTTCTTGGAGGAACCAGCCTCAAGAAGAAGGGCACGAGTATACCTCGTGATTGTATTCTTGTTTTTCGATTAATGCAAGTGTTTCTCCCCTAGCCGTAACAACTTTACTTAAAAACACTCGTGCGTACTTGTGATGATTCGATAGTGTACCATCTGACCACTCGCACTCTTGATGAGTTTTGGGATACACTGTCTGCTGACCCACCAGATGAGTTCTTTCTTGTGAGGGGCACTCGCCACACTCTAGAGTCACATCCTGTTGTCGATGTTTATGATTTTCATTCAGATGATCATCTCATTCGCGATGACTTTTCATACATACCTCCAAGTGAGCCCCCTGACGCCTCACGCTCCCCAAAAGACATTTGACATGTCATGGGCTTGTATTTGTGTTGATGTCGCACACTATCATTTTGGTATTCGTCACACACTTGATGAGTATTTTTATATTCCACTGGAAGAGCCTCTTGATAGGCCACCCCGTTTTAGAGATATTCAGGTTATTGTCAGACCTTCCCCTAGAGAGTGTGTCGTGTCTGTTATGCGTCATTCACATCAGTTGCATAAGTCTGTGGATTCATTTGTTCATCATTTGCATGTGTTACATAAGAAGGGCTGACAGAGGTTCACTACTGGTAATGAATATTATAAATCTCATGCATATAACCATAGGTGAGAGCAGACATTTCATGGAGGTGAGTAGGTGATTGTGCGATTCCACACTGAGAGGCCCCCTCAGGGGTCTGCTAAAAATTTGAGCGCCAGGCGATTGGGTCCCTATGCACTCATAAGATGGATCAAAGCAAATGTCTTTGAGATTGATATCATTAAGAGTATGGATATCCATCCCATATCTAATATTGTGGACTTGACATTATATTACGAGCCTCCTGAGTATGTGGATTGGTATTGTGGAGACCTCCCAGAGTCTATACCGCCACATCCCCAGCCCTACACCCCCTGCCCATTTCTGAGTCTCACCCGCCTTTGGGTTAGTCACCTATGACTTCACCGTCTGTATCAGCAATCGCACCGAGACTATCAACACATCATTGGATTTTTTAGAGCATGATTGATATCGTGACCTACACATGCATAGTCGCGCCAAACAGCCAGACACAGGAGTACCATTTGAGAGAATGCCTCATGATCAACGATACTTTGACGATCCCCGATTTCCCTCATCGATTTTTCATGGCACATACTTAGAGGATTTTGATCTCCATTCATCTGGAGATGAATTATTTCAAGTCGGGGAGAATGATGTGGAACGGCAGAGCGAACCACCGATGAAGCACGAGTTTTGGGCCCGTTCGCAACCGACTGGCTATCTGCCATATTTAACTTCTCCGGATCGACGATTCGACTCCGCGGATGCGTCCAGATTTTTCTTTACATGTTTTTTCATATATAACTTTTGTATTTTTGGTCATTAATTAGTGTAATCGAACACCTGACACTCTCGGTCAATCATAATCATTGATGGGGTGCCCTTATGTCCTTTTATTATAAATAAGAGTAGGGGGCAGCCATTTGGCTTAGGTTTGTATCAAATCTTCTCTTGCTTCCCCTTCCACCATCACTCAATTCCCCAACAAAAATTTCCATCCAGTAATCCACGTCCATCTCTCATGTAGAAAACAGGGGGCTGTGAATCCACTGAATCCACAGAAATTTCCCTCCTGTAAATAACATTTTCCCCCTGCCTATAAATCCGGTGAATCCACAACCCTCCTAAATCCGCCGCCAAAGTCGCAATCCCATTCCTCTACAGCCACCCACACCTCTTCCTAAACCTACCGCCAAATCCTTTTAAATAGGAATTTTCTTTTCCTTCTTAACTCCCATAGTCAAATCATTAAACCAGTTCCCGTTTGTCCAGAAACTCTCCTGTAGCCTTCCTGCTTGACCAGAAGTTCTTCCCAGCCCCTCTCTCCATATATAAGCCATATTATTCATATTGTCGTCATTGCCACCTCCGGACAGCAATTGCTGCCACCTGGATCACCAGATCTCAACCCTACCACATCTCCTTGGTCAGTGAGTGTTTTATTGTTATATGGAGTTTTTCTTTTCAAGCTTAAATATGATATTGCCGTATTGTGAACTTTGCTCTTTTGAATCTATTGCATTGTGGAATTTTTTTTGAGATATCTTGTGTTGTAGGAAGTCGACCCCACTATAGTGGGATACAGACTTGAGTGTTGGGTGTTGTAGCTTGTGTTGTAGGAACTATTCTCCTCCCGCTCTCTATTTGACCCTTCATGCGGAGTAAAACCTAAGCTTACTTTTCCAAAAGGAGTAATTTTGCTTTTGCAAAAATTATATGCGTACGATTTAATTATTTATTGCTTGCTCTCTCCGCCGCGTCCTGTTTGCATGCTACATATAGGAGAGCTACTTAGTTGCACCTCACTTTGGGTTGCTTGTTAGTCGCACACCCACATACTCAACCCTTCATTAGAAGATGTTTAGGCTCATTGTAGTCGTGGCATGATTGTTCACATTGCATGTAGGATTAGGACATCGCTAATGAGACACCAATAGATTCGTCCTGCGTCACAAGGGGTATTCACATGGGATACCCAATGTAATTGGTTATGGTCCGTTCGTTTGGCGGGTTTTCAGAGGAAGAAATTGGTTTTGCCCAAAATAAAAAACTCATAGATTTTGGAATTGGTCCAAAACCCAGTTGTTTGTTTGTAGGATGATTTTGAGGCACATGAATTGAATATGGCAATTATGTTGCTCGGCTGCAGGATGGTTTTGAGGCATATGAATTGAACATGTCAATTCCACTGTTCGGCTGCAGGGCGAAATTCAATCACAACAATTGATATGCAAGTAACAAAAATTCACATAAGCATGCACATAAATATACACAGACAGAATTACACACATACAGATAGTCACATATAATAAATAGACTACACACATTTACACATATATGCTAAAAAAACTCAATTCAAGCAACATTTTTTGTAACGCTTATACACCTAATTCTAAAATCACATTTTAAAATCCTATACATACGCTTTATTTTGTACCACCATCAGCCAAAAATAAAAAATAAAAAAAGTAAAACATATACCTTCTACTTGCAAAGGCCTCTCCGTGACGACCTAAACCCAAATCAAGAATACATATACTGTTCATTTCGATTAAATAATTCATTTGACAATTTCAATGAAAATTGCAATTGCAAAATCGTGATCTCCATGACGCCGGAGATCAGAAGCGAGGAATAATATAATTTAGGGTTTTCTATACCGACCCTCCCCTCGAGGATCGGTTGGCTCTCTCCCTTCTCCCCCAGAAGGTTTTCGAGCCCTTGCTAGACATCCCCGGTCTAGACGTCCTCCCCGGACGATTTGTTATGGAATCCTCTCCGAAATTCAATGGCCTCCACGGACAATTTCTCACGGCGCACGATACCACAAAACAAAAAGGATGAAATACAGAGATGAGAAAATAGATCTAAGAAGAAAAAGTGCTCCCTCAAAGATGGTCTTCGGAGGCGGTGAGCGGTCGGCACTTCTAATTCTCGTTCCTTATGCGCTCGATCGTCTTCAGATTCTCATTCTTGTTCGTGCTCTATGGAGATCCTTTTCGTTCTTCCTTGAGGGTGAAAGATTCTCTCATTTCTCCTTGCACGGTGGCTCCTTGCTCCAGAGACGGTGTGGAAACTCTATTCCTCGTGTGGTATGTCCATGAAGAAAGAAAAACGCTTTTATACGATGTTTAAGTAAACTATCGCCGGTGGTAATGCTATCGCGCGGCGGTAGGGCATGTATACGTGTTTTCCTCCTGTTGTCCTGGCTCCAGGTAAGGAAGGCGGTTACTCTTTCCTTGTTAGCATACATTAGCGCAGAGCGGTAGTGCTAGAGCAGCGTGATATAGTCTCTTGATTCGGCGCTTGCACATATGGCCACATGCCGATAAGGAAGCTGGTGACGCTTTCCTTGTAAACACATGTTACAGGCAGTAGCGATAATTTTCTTGTATGGCTGCCACCAAGTTCCCGCTCAGAGCACACAAATTGTTGACATGTACTTCGAGGTAACATGGGGCGTTAGCAGTAGAACGCGACGGTAGTCATCCGTATCCTGAAGTTGACGCAGCTCTGGAGAAGCTACTCTGGATATAAAGGAGCTAGCGCACGGCGGTATCGCTAATGCTGACGGTAGCTCACAGAGATTGTATTTTCCAAAACCTGTAAACCTGCACACTATACCCAAAACAACGGTGATCAAATACAACTTTGGATTTGTTATTATCAAACCTGAGAGGTGCAGACCGCATGTTCCAACACAGTTAATACCTAATATTGTACTTCCTCATTCTCTTCTTCGTTGAAAAGGTCAGCTCAAGTTAGATATATGTGAAGTACCTCCTCCATTATGGGGGATAGATTCTTCAGAAAGTGCTCGAGTCAAAACTTGGAGAAATTTTTTTGATACCAATTTAATGTATCAAAACTAAGTAGAATTCATGTCCGATAGAATGCGAGATTTCATTTTTTTATGAAAGAAAAATTACATGAGATAAGTGGGGACTCACTCGTTTATAATTTTCGCGATTTGCTCAACCGTAACATTAGAGGATCAATCACCTATTTCATCAGATATTAATAGAAGCAATTTGCATGTAAAATAATTTATGCCATCGCATGTTTATTTTCAAGATTGTTAATTTATGTAGCAATTATTAAGTCCTAACTTTGCATCACATGTCCTATCAAAATAAACATAAAAATGAAAAATGGCTGCATTTTTAAAGATGCACAACTTGAATCGGCTTCTCTAGGCTACAGAAATAACCAGAAGCTGATTAATCTGCAAACCCTAAAGAAAAACTAAATTTACTTCATAGACATACATGTCAGCATTCAATTGCAGGGCACTTGGAAGTAGGAAAACAAAATCTATGCATAAATTAACCAATGAATCCATAATTTTGGCATATATCATTTTACTCAAATCATCCAATGTAATTGTCTAATTTATAAATTAAAAATATTTGTTAAGAAAAGATAAACTCATAAGCAAGATCAGTACTATCTTAAGTGACTACGGCTCCCTTTGGCACGGCTTTTTTACTCCGGTGAGTTTAGACAAAAACACCACCGTCATAGAATGTATGTTTGGCATGACAACGATTATGACCGCCATCAAAAAAACTAGTTTTGAACATAAAAGTGTGTGAAGTTCCTTAGGTGATGTCCGGGCGTTCACGAACGATGGTTCATAACTACTGTGTTCATGGATGTCATTGTTGTGCCAAACGGAGCCTGCATATCAAAAACAAATTGTGAGGTTTGGCAGCGAGGTGATCAACAATGGAGGCTATAGCTAAATATATTTATGTACTATGATCATTTGTATTGTAGTAAGAACTTAATCATAGATAATGCAGGGTGAATAAATTTTTTAATATTATTATCTCACACAATCTTATGAAGAGTCTTGGAAAAGAAAGGTGTAAATGTATCATACATTGACATAATCAAAGATATGTATATAAATTCAGTGACAAGGGTGAGGACATCTGGAGGATTAACACAAGAATTCCCTTTACATGTTGTCTTACATCAAGGTTCGGCTTTGATCCCTTATCTCTTTACCCTTATCTTAGATGAGCTCATCGGACATATCCAACAAGCAATATGTTACGTGCCCTAGATCGAGAGCGCGTGCACGGGGCAAGAGGTGGTAAGTCCACGAGGGAGGAGAGGGGAACCTTCTTGGAGCCGGGAGGAGCAATGGCGGCCGGCGGGGCTTGCAGCTTGCGACAGCGGAGGCGGATGCGGGAGTCGCAGTTGTCGCAATGCGGAAGGAGAGCGGCGGCTAGGGCGACCCGTAGTGCGGGTTCCGTGAGATATCGAGAATATTAGAGAGAGAGGGAGATAGAACTAGAGAGAGGAATTAGAGTTGAACATAAACTTGCTTGCTTAGTTCTTTGGTTCACCCTACCCGGGTATTAATAGTCATAAGCCAAATGCCACTTCTTGGGCTTAGACACGGAGGATCAAAATACGCGCATAATAGAAATAGAAAATAAAACTAGTTAAGGGTCGGCGATATACGCGACCAAGGCGGGAACAAAGCGGGATTGTAACATCTCCACCCTGCCTGACGACAAGCTTGCCCTCAAGCATGGTCTGTGGTGACGGTCGGCATTGGATCCACTGTGTCAGTGTCAGCATCCCGTTCAGCAGTCGGGTCATCTACCTCCAACCAGAAGAGTCGCTTGTAGTGATGTCCACAGAAAAATGGCTCGTTGCAGTTGTAACAGGGGCTTTTGGCACGACGGTCACTCATCTCCTGTGGCCACAGTCGACGAATGGTAGCAAGGCGGTCAGCATCGCGGTCCGGGGCGAGGAGACTAGTTGTGGCCGATGGCAGAGGGCGCGGAGTACGACTGGACCCCTCGGTGTCCTGGTGATGTAGATAAGGGCGATCCAAAAGCAGACACTTCTCTCAGATGCGAGCCAAACTCATTGCAGTGGTCAGATCTGCGCGTGCCTGAAATTCCACGTCCATGCAGAGGTGCTCATGGAGTCCTGCCGTGAAGATGAACACCTACTATGTCGGAAGAATGGAGGTAGTGTGTGCCAGGTGGAAGGAAATGAGATCGAGTCGGTCTGTCAATCGAGGTACTTGTCGATCGAGTCGGTCTGTCAGAGAGAAATGAGATCCCCCAAGGTATTGTTGTGGAGGGGTGGGCCAAATTGGAGGGTGCAGTTCACCTTGAAATCTTCCCGAGAGAGGAGTGGTTTCTTTCGTTGCAGTTGGGAAAACCAAATTTGCGTGGGGCCTATCAGGTGGAAGGCAACAATTTTGAGCCACTCTTCCCAAGAGGTGCGCTGGTGGGAGAAGAACTGCTCGCAACGAGACAGTCAGGCTAAGGGGTCTTCATGGCCGTCGAGTAGTGGAAAGTCCAGCTGCAAGTATCGTGGCACTCTGTTGCCCTTGTGTCGCGGGGAAAAAAACTCTAGCAGGGTTGGCGGAATCGGCGCCTCACGGGAGGAGCCCGTTGCCGATTGGGCCTTTCTGATAGCTGTTAGTTGGGTGGTGACGACGACAATGAGGGTGTTGTTGTGGAGGGGTGGGCCGAAACGGAGGGTGCAGTTCACCTTGAAATATTCCCAAGAAAGGAGTGATTTCTCACGTTGCAGTTGGGAAAACCAAAGTTGTGCGAGGCCCATCAGGTGGAAGGTGACAATATTGAGCCACTCTTCCCAAGGGGTGCGTTGGTGGGCGAAGAATTGCTCGCAACGAGAGAGTCAGGCTAAGGGGTCTTCGTGGCCGTCGAATAGTGTAAAGTCCAGCCACAAGTATCGTGGCACTCTGTTGCCCTTGTGTCGCGGGGGAAAAAACTCTAGCAGGGTTGGCGGAATCGGAGCCTCACATGAGAAGCCCGTTGCCGGTTGGGCCGATCTGTTAGCCGCTAGTTGGGTGGTGACGACGACAATGAGGGTGTTGTTATCCGCTAGGAGTTTGGCGAGAGACTCAAAAAATTGCGCGAGGGAGGGCTGGTTGGCCATTGCGTGGGGCGAAATTTGTGAATTGTCGGCGGCGCGGCGCCGGAGGGAATGGAGGAAAGAGGGACTGGCGACGGAAGTAGCTCGGTAGAGGCAACGAGCAAGGGGATCCCGTCAATGGAGGAGCCGAGAAGGATGAGCTGGGGAGCAGGGCTGGCGGAGAGCGGTCGGTGCGAAGTCGGTCGAGGCAGAGTTGGTTGTGCGGAGCTCGGGGCTGAGCTGTGCGGGCCGGAGCAGGTCGGGGAGGAGCCGGGCGGGACGGAGCAGGCTAGGGAGGAGCCGTGCGGGCCGGAGCAGGATGGGGAGGAGCTGGTAGTGCGAAACGGTCAGAGGGGGTAGAAGGCGGCCGATCTGGAGTTTCGGCGGCGGGGAGGAGGGCTACCTCTGATACCAAGTTGTTATGTTCCCTAGATCGAGAGCGCGTGCACGGGGGAAGAGGTGGGAAGTCCACGAGGGAGGAGAGGGGAACCTTCTTGGAGCCGGGAGGAGCAATGGTGGTCGGCGAGGCTTGCAGTTTGCGACGACAGATGCGGATGCGGGAGTCGCGGTTGTTGCGATTCGGAAGGAGAGCAGCAGCTAGGGCGACCCGTGGTGCAGGTTCCATGAAATACCGAGAATATTAGAGAGAGAGGGAGAGAGAACTAGAGAGTGGAATTAGAATTGAAAATAAACTTGCTTGCTTAGTTCCTTGGTTCACCCCACCCGGGTATTAATAGTCATAACCCAAATGCACCCTCCTTGGGCTTAGACACGGAGGATCAAAATGCGCTTAATAAAAATAGAAAATAAAACTAGATAAGAGTCGGCGATATACGCGACCAAGGTGAGACCAAAACGAGACCGTAACACAATACCTTGGTGTTTAATATTTGTGGATGATATCGTTTTGGTGTATGAGACGCGCGAGGGTGTAAATGCAAAACTTGAATCTTTGCGAGTCACTTTAGAAAAGAAGGGTTTTAGGTTGAGCAGGGCAAAGATGGAGTATATGGAGCTTAAATTTAGCAGTGCAAGAATGACAGATGACTTCTTTATTAAGTTGGGTGATCAAGATATTTCTCGTAGTGAATGTTTTAAATATCTTGGATCGATATTTCAAAAAGACGGAGGTATTGATAATGATGTGACACAGAATCCAAGTAGGTTGGTTGAAGTGGAGAGGCGCGCCAGTGATCTTGTGTGATTGTAAAGTACCATTCAAACTTAAGGGCAAGCTTTACCGTACTGTGATTAGACCAGTGATGCTCTATGGTTCTGAGTGTTGGGCAGTGAATTGTGTACATGAGCAAAAAATGGGAGTTGCGGAGATGAGAATGCTTATGTGCATGTGTGGACACACGAGACTGGATAGAATTAAGAATGAATGTATCAGAGATAAGACAGAAGTTGCACCAATTGCAGAGAAGATGGGAGAAGTTCGACTAAGATGGTTTGGACACGTACAGAGGAGACCATTAGAGGCACCTGTTAGGCGTTGTGAGAGTCTAGTCACTAGGGATGTTAAACAAGGGAGGGGTAGACCAATAAAGACTTGGAATGAAACTATAATGGAAAGACATGATGTACTTAGGCATTAGTGAGATTATGACACATGATAGGTGCTAATGGCGACAAAGGATCCATATAGCCGACCCCACTATAGTGGGATAAAGGCTTGTGTTGTATTATCTCGCACATAATCTCTAAAAATGTATTACATGGATTTTGTTCCTTTTTAGTTTGAATATGTTTTGTGGGCTGTATGTTTTCTGTATCCTTAATCAGTTAATTTGCTAGACCTTGTGTATGCATAAATCTTTGGATTGGATTTTCATCTCCTGCAGAGATTGTGGATGGAGAAACAATTGCATCCAGTCACCTACTTGCATGGATCCATGTGTAGTTTGCTTAGAGAGAAAATGCACAGTATGTGCAGCAGGTAAAAACTTTTGTTTTGAAAAGTGTGGTAGTGTAGATGCATTTATTTCACAAAATCAATGAGGTCATTGCTCCATTGATTACTTCTTAAAAAGGAAGCAATAGCTCAATTTCTCATCATCCAAAAAAGAATGAAATGTACAAATTTCACATCATTTTTTCTTGAAACAATTCAATTTCATTCCGATTCTTTGTATTCCCATTATTGTTTTCTAATTCTCCCCACATCCATCTTAGCATTATACATTTTGTCCTCTCGAGTTAGATATCAAAGATGAACTCTTACCTTTTTTCTTCTGTTTTTTCCCTACGTTTCTTTTTTTTTCATCCTTGTAGTCATTGTTTTAGGTTGCGGTCATGAGTTCTGCACAAAATGTGCGCTGTATCTATGTTCGACCAACCAAACATCAATTGCCGTACAAGGCCCGCCGGGCTCTATTCCTTGTCCTCTTTGCCGCAGCTCCATCGTCATGTTTGTGAAGCTCGATGTATCCACTCCGAGAAAGGAGATGCCGAAAAAGAGCATACCTTTGCCAGACAGTTCAATTCGCTCAGAATACAGCAGATCTATCATAACTCAGTCTTGCATGCCCCGACGCCATTTCACATGCATCCCGCTCATAGGCTCCTCCTCCTTTCGATCTCTCGGATTTCAAAGATTCCCATCTCTGAAGCTTAACACCGTCCTCTGCAAGGAGGGAAATGCGGAGACCGTGCATTGCCTTGTAAAGAATAGAAGATTGCAGAAATCAGCATCAGATTATGAGAGAAATAGGAGGTCATGCTCGTGGATTGTGACTCTCAACAGATATTTCACCGTTGCTGGAAGCAACTAAAAGCCTTTTATCCAATTTGAATCCGTTGGAGAACCTAAGGATGTGTAAAAAGAAGGAAAACATGATTCAAATTCATATGAAATGAGTATCATTTTTATATTTTTATGTGACAACAGAAGTAATTGATGCTTATCCTCCACAATGTTCAGCCTTTGGATGTCACATAGAGCAGTGTTAATTATAAAACATTTGAAGTGTTAAATGTAAATTTGTTCTATCAGTATCTTGATGATGTGCAGCAGGAATTTGATTTAATTTCATTCAAATCTTTGTATGGTAACAAGACAAATAAAACTCCATCTCTATTTCCCTGAAAGAATAGTTTTATATTTCCTTTCTGTCTAGTTTTAAAGTCTCGATAATTCTCTCTACTGTTATTTTAGGAGCTCCACATCTATATCAATATCAATGGAGCGGATTGTTTTTTTTGGACTAGTTTACAACTGTAATTCTTCATAAATTACGGTTCTAATTTACAGTGGAAAATCATTTTACAGGCGTAAATGCCGTTACATATGTAAATTTGCCTATCAAAAAGGTCCTGCACCTACACTTTGATACGCTGCACGTACCTAAATTTTTCGCTTGGCTGACAGTACCAGACTGCCAGTACTATAGCAGTCCCATGCATTTCTCATTTGTAGGGACTGACAAAATGATAGTACCTTCAAAATCTTAATAAAAATGTGAATGATTATTGGGCTTGATTTTAAAATTGTGTAGCTAGCTACATCCTTATTTGTGCTTGTGTAAATATTGTTAGATGATTGTTAAAGGTATACATATTTTGGCTATTAGCAAGTGTTGGTATTTGCAGGCCGAGAAAAAACAATTCATGGACAATTTTGTTATGTGTAAGCCAAAAAAACTCACCCAAACAGTGATCGTATCCCCCACATATTACGGACCGGGATCCTCTCCATTTCACGTGAAATGGAGGGGATCTATTTCGTGGCTATGATTGCATCTCCCAAATCGGACGGCGGGCAGGCGAGAGCGGCTGAACTGGCGAGTGTGCCCCGCCAGTGCAGTTAAGTTACTTCCCGACATTCGATTTGGGAGATGCAATCATAGTCGCGAAATGGACCCCTCCATTTCGCGTGAAATGGAGAGGATCCCGGTCCCATATTACAAAGCTTGAACATAAAAAAAAAAGTAATTGATGAAGACCGCAAGTCAAAAAACAACAAAAAAAAAATTATGTTAAAGTGACTCCATCCTCTTTAAAACAAGACTGGTGGTATATATTTCCTATAAATCTGAAACAAACTATGGAAGGATGTCAAGCAAATGAAAAGGCATATAACACTACAAATCAAATATTAGAAGTACATATTTTTTGTACTCATGAGTCAACCTCGTACTATTTGGGCAACTAAATGGAGAACTAAAACTAAGGAACTTCGTTTAATTTTATGTTCAAATGGACGATGTTTGTTAGGCGTTCCTTAACGAATGACGGTTTAACTCGTGCGTTTACGACCGTCACCACTGTTCCAAATGGAGCCTAAACATTGTGACCAATTCTTGAACATGAGGGTTAAATTGTCATTTGTTAATGCCCATCTAAGAAACTTCGCCTAATTTTATGTTCAAATGGACGATGTTTATCAGCTAATCATTAACGAATGACGGTCTAACCTATGCATTTACGACCGCCACCACAAGTAAGAGAGAGCAATGCACATCAAATGCAAATCATCAAAAGAGCTTTAAAAATGATGGTTATGAAGTAGTAAAGTAAGAGAGAGCAATGCATACCTTACAATCGTAATTATTCCAAACTCATCACCTCAATATTAGTATTTTTGTGGTTAGGAACTTTTACAAGTGAAATATTGTCAATGTGTCATTGTTCAGCAAATTCTTCACAAAACCTCCTCCATATTGAGATTATCGGCCACAATATGCAATGTGTTGTGCTTTTGGTTTGAATTCGGATCCAAATTGATAGGGTTCGTATGAAATTTTCGAGCTGATCTGACTCAAGTACAAAAGAGCTCAGCCAGACCAGCGGCACACCGAGAACCGCAAGCACCCGAGAGAACCGGGAGGACGCGACGGGCCCGCGCCTAAGCGAGCATCACCGCGCCTTGCTCCCGCGTGCCCTCGTGCACACAGGGGCAGGCGTGCGCAGGGCCGCGTGCGGCCGCCACACACGCGGGGCACGAAAGCCAGGCCGCGTGGTCGGGCACTGCGCAGGCGTCGTACCGCCGCCGGCGGGCCGCGCCGCCGTCGGTGAGCCCCGACCGCCCCTTCGTTGTTGGCCGCCTCCGGCCACCGCCGCCACCTCCGACCGCCGTCGCCTCCGGGCACCCTACTCGGGCCGCCCGAACTGCCTACGAGGAAGGGGGAACTTCCGTCATTCAGTTAATTTTGGTGATCCGCGTGATCAAAACAAAGTGACACCATTCGCCGGCACAAATAACTCCCCGGTGCAATTACCGACGCGCCCATCCAGAAAACTATAAATATGGCCCCAAGACTTCCTTTCAAGCCAAGAAACTCTGAATGCAAGAGAGAGCTCTGAGGTTTTTCGTGAAGATCGTGGACTTAGGCCGATTCTTTGCTCGGGAATTCACTCCGCTCTTCTTCTAGCGCTATAAATTCCTCACGTCTCAAGTGACGTCAACCACCTCCGCTAGAGCGCTCTCATCTAGGCTCTGCAACTATCACGTCCCAGGTCCGACTCGAGGAGTCTTAATGGGACCCGACTGGTTCAATCGTGAGAGCTGCAGCCCAAGTGACCCCGACACATTTCTGGCATGTTTATCAGCGCATCGCGGTGTTGACGTTGGGTCTCGAACCTGCAACCCTTGATAAGGAGCATTAATATAACTCTTCGTCACCAATTGAGTTGCAAGCGAGCAAGAGCTATCACTCCTCATCACCAACCTCGGTTCTCCTAAGGCCAAACGAGCAGGAGCTCTTTGCCACTTCCGCTCAGACGAATCCTAATTCTCCCAACAATCACAAATAAAGGTCCTTCATCATCCCTGCTCAAAGCGCGAGCAAGCGAGAAACACTCAAACAAAACGCAACTCTTCAAGAAAAAAGAATACATGCACAAAAAACACAACCAAGGCAAGTAGGTCCAAAAACAAAAAAAGGTCTCTCATAAAAAAAAGTGTCACGGGAGCTATATCATCATCAAAAGAAAAAACATGTAACTGCTACATCATCATCAAAAAACGTGTCACGGAACAAATGAAAACAAACTCAGGAAGAAGAAGTCTCTAGGATCATCCCTCCGCAGCAACCTCAGTAGTGTCATCTGAGACATCCTCTATGCCCGAGGTATCGTGCTCCGGAATCCCCTGAGCCGCTCGAAACCCCTTGCCAAAGCCTAAGGAATACGCAGCTTCACGCTCGTCCTCTACCAGCGAATCAACCTCTATCACCATCATCTTGGAGCAAGCTTCCTCCGCAATACAAGACCGCTCCACCTCGAAATCATGAGAAGATCTGTACTCGGCTACCGCAGTCGCGTGGATGGACTCGACCTCCTCTCGCTCAGAAATCAGCCAAGCGTTCTCTCCTTTCAGCTGCTTGATCTCCGCCTCCTGGTGACATATCATAACATCGACCGTGTCGGCACGACGGACCACCTCCTCAAGAGTCACCTTAGCAGAGGCCAACCTCCCGCAAAGAGACACGATCTCAGAGTAGGCAACGCTCAACTTGCCCTGAAGAGACTCCGCCTCAGACTGAGAAAAGGACAACTGAGACTAATCGGCCAAGAAGCAACCTCCTTCCTCCGGGCCTCCTCCATTGACTCCTGGGACGCGACCAGCTTCTCCCGCAGGGAAAGAAAATCGTCCTTCGTGGACACATAGGTGTCGTTCCACGAGAGCGCGATGTCGCGAGCCTCGTCAAGCTGCAAACGCAGAAGACAAATTATTCTCATGCACAACACACGACAAGAGAGAAAAAACACTGGGGCAAACCAGCATACCATCCGAAGAAGCGCTTGGTAAGCAGAACACTCTCGATTCTTCCCCCTCCCCACCTAGAACGACGGCTTCGGGACCGTGCGAGAGGCCGACACGATCGCAGGAACCTCGGTGCATCCTCATTCTCCATGGGCGAAAAATCAGCAACCAAGCCGCCCAGACAATCATCGACGACATTAATAACGACCTCGGGGGCAACTGAGGGTGATCCACTTTCTTCCAGATACTGCGAAAAGTCTAGCTTCCCCTTATTACTTCGCCCCAGGGGTGCGGTGGCCCTGCCCGCGAGGCGGTGGCCCTGCCCCTGAGACCTACAGATTAGGTCTCACGGGCAGGGCCACCGTCGGCGGTGGCCCTGCCCTCTCGCTGCAGGACAACCCCCGGCGAACTCGCCGCAGGGCGGCGGGCAGGCTGCCGGCGATGCCCTGAACCGCGCTCTCCGACGTAGTGCATAAATTTTATTTTTTTAAATTTAATTAATAATTTTAAATATTTATGTTTTCAATTTTTAATAATAATATAAATGAATTTAATATTTTCAAATTTTAAAAATTTAAATAACCGTCGGGGGGCAGGCGTCCGCCCCCCGGATACTATCGCACGGGGCACGAGGGCCGGAGGCCCGTGTTTGTCACTCGTATATATATACTTGTTGCCGACTAACTCGACGTTCCGGTCGGACCAGAATACACTGTACCGTCTTAGCTCTCGGAACGGTCGAGCGCGCACACAGTAAAAAGAGTAGGTTGATTGTACACAAGTAGTTTTAATGTGGAAAAATCCTTCAACTGGGTAAAAAATCATGTGACCGGATCTGTGCCGGTCAAAGTCTACTATTTTCTAGCGGTTACAACTTGTATGTGAAGTCTAGAGTGACAGACCACCTCTCGTTACAATTTTGGGGTGAGAGAACACTTGACACACAGCGGACGACAGATCGTCGTGTCGGGAGTTGTTACAAATTGCGCTTCGCGCTGGTGGTCTTCGGATAGTGACTTGTTGATTCTGAATGAGGAGCGTAGCACCTGGACTAGCAGTTGCAGGGGCCGCTTGGAACTTGAACGTTTTGTCTTCGTCGGATGGCTTTGACTTGACCCGCTTGTAGCTCGGGTGCGTCTCGAGTGTGCCTCGAAGGCTGCTCGTAGGAGGAATTTGACAGATCTTCAACCTGGGGAAGAAGAAGACTCGGAAGAAAAAGGTGAGAAATGAGGAGTCATGAGACTCCTTTTATAGGCTCCGAGTAGTGGTTATGGTGGTTACGCGGCTATCCGCACACCATGTGTATAACTCGTAATTCGTCGAGATTAGAAGTACCCCAACAAACGACTATTCACAAACCATTGGGCGAGCAGAGGCGAGCTTGGGCGAGCAGAGTCGAGCTTGCACGAACAGAGGCGGGCTTGGGCGAGCAGAGGCGGGCTTGGGCGAGCAGAGGCGAGCTTGGGCGAGCAGAGGCGAGCTTGGGTTAGCAGAGGCGAGCTTGGGCGAGCAGAGACGAGCTTGGGCGAGCAGAGACGAGCTGTGGCGAGCAGATGCGAGCTGTGGCGAGCAGAGGCGAGCTTGGGCGAGCAGAGACGAGCTGTGGCAAGCAGAGGCGAGCCTGGGCGAGCAGAGACGAGCTGTGGGCAGCAGAGACAAGATTGGGCGAGCAGAGGCGAGCTGTGGCGAGCTTGAGCGAGTAACTCGCGAGTATGGGAGAGTATCTCTTGGAACTCGATGTCAGAAGCTGGATACTCGCCTATACCCCCAGGATTTCTCTATAAATAGCCCCACAGGGGTACTGGAAATGACACTTTTGGAAGAAGTTGAGGTCCCCCCCGAGTGAATACTCGCCCAGTCCATGCCTGCCTAGTACCTCGCTCAACCTTTTGGTTGTGGAGGGGAAACTTCTTCTAAGCTTCCGGGTACGTGGTGAGACCTCCCTGCTGGAGCACTTGGGGTGTGCTTATAAATAGTTTCCTCTCTCTCTCGTGCTAGCCACTTGAATTGTGACGTCGAATCATAGAATCAATAACCTTGGGTTGCCTTGATCCTATTTCTGAGGTTGAGAATTTTCTTGCCTTCAACACCATAACCACCACCATAATTGCATTTAGTATAATTTTAATGCGTGTATTCAGCTACTTGGAGACTACTTTAATAAACTATATAAAAAATTAATTAAATCCTCCCCCACTAACCCGACGGTTAGTGAGTGGTTACGCGTAAATCAAACGGCCGGAGATGTTTCCCGACGATTGGACGACGGGAGCGGGGCTCCGCGGGTGGCTGGCGAACTTGTCGCGGAGTTTGCCGGCGAGGGGAGGACCGCTGATGACGGTCGGGACGAAGCGGCCACTCCCCTTGGCCGTGCGCCGACGGCCAAAGGAGGGGATGGTCGGGGCTGCCGCCCCCTTGGGGACGGCCCGGGCTGCCGTCCTCTTGGTCGCGCCTGCGACCGAGGAATGGGCGGCTCGGGCGGCCGTCCCCTGGGCCGCGCCGGCGGCTGAGGAAGTGGCGGCCCGGGCGGCGTGGCGAGAGATGGTTGGCGACCGGCATCCGGGAGGGGCCGACCACCCACCGCTAGCGAGGTGGAGCTCGCGGCCGTTTTCCCATAACGCATATTGGGATCGGTGCGCGGGGGATCGGGCGCTGTGATCGTGCGCGCTGTCAATCCCATGATCCCACTTCTTTTGAGGTGGATATCATGAGTGTCCAGTTATATGCATACCCGATTTCTATAAAATGAGGGTCATCATCAACAATACTATTTGGATTTATTATTGTGTTCAAGGACTAATTATGGTCCATAACTTCAGGTCATTGTCCAAACTCAGTGACTCAAAATATATTATAGAATACATCAAATTTTGTAAAGCTTCATTGGTGTATTATATCCTAATAGTTATTGGGTTGAAAATAACCCAAAATAGACATACCATGGGCCAAATGTCCCAAATAGATTGACGTGTGTACGATTCGAACAATGTTTTTACTCAATATTATTTGATGTTAAGCCCTTGACACGCAACTATTTAGGCCCCATTTGGTTAAGCGTTTTGACAAGGGCGTTTGGACAAAACACAACTTTAGCCTGCGAAATTCATTTGGTTTTCCGCCTCAGTTTCGATCCGCGCTCTGTTTCTCCCGGCTCAAAACATCGCGTGAGGAAACAGACGGCTCTTGCTTCGTTTTATCGCGTTTAGGGCGGAAAGGCGGAAAGGGCTCGCGAATCCCGCTTCTCTTCTCCCGTCGCCGATAGGTGCAGATCCCGCCTCCTTCTTCCACGACCTCTCCTTCTTCGTCCGGCGGCACAGTAGATCCCGCCTCCTTGTACATCTCTCGTCAACATCGTCTCCTTCTCCTCCGGCGGCATAGTAGATCCCGCCTCCTCCCGTCGCCGATTGGAGTCGATTCCGCCTCCTTCTTCTCCGGCCTCCTCTTCTCCTCTGGCTGTGTGCTAGATCCCGCCTCCTTCAGTGCCGGTCGTCGATTTCCGTGCTAGATTTCCGGCGGCGCCTGCATCCTTCTCCGACGGTAACGCTCCAGCGACGGCGACGCCAAATTTTCCGATCGAATCCACAGCTTCTTCTCCGACTGTAGCTTCTTCTCCGACTGTGTGCTCCTTCCTCTCCAACGGTCCGGCGATTTCAGCAGGTATACCTTTCCTTCCCCTTCCAAATTTTTTTGGTGAAGATTGGCTTGTTGTGTGCGCTGTGTGTTTGTGCTGTGTGTTGTATATGTGCTCCAGCTGTGTATAGTGTATGTGTTTGTGGTGTGTTTATGCTGTGTGGGTGGTGTGTGTGTGCTGTGTGTGTGATGTGTGCCAGAGAAGTAACACACAGTGCCATCAATTCATGGGAATCAATTTGCAAGTACTTGAATTCGTGCAACTCTCGAACAAAAGCATTCAAATAATTTTTCAAAAGCATTCAAATTTGTCATTGTACACTACTCAATTGATTTTTTTTATCAAAACAATTTTCATGGGAACCAATTTGCGGTACTTGTATTTGCGATTTCAATTATTCTTTTACTTCTAAATGCAAAAAGGAATGACGATGATAGTCAAATTTGTGATGTCGTTTGTCTGAACACCACCACATGATCTCAAATTTGTGGTGTCGTTTTGTCTGAACTGTTATAAGCACTTGGGGTGTGCTTATAAATAGTTTCCTCTCTCTCTCGTTCTAGCCACTTGAATTGTGACGTCGAATCATAGAATCAATAACCTTGGGTTGCCTTGATCCTATTTCTGAGGTTGAGAATTTTCTTGCCTTCAACACCATAACCACCACCATAATTGCATTTAGTATAATTTTAATGCGTGTATTCAGCTACTTGGAGACTACTTTAATAAACTATATAAAAAATTAATTAAATCCTCCCCCACTAACCCGACGGTTAGTGAGTGGTTACGCGTAAATCAAACGGCCGGGGATGTTTCCCGACGATTGGACGATGGGAGCGGGGCTCCGCGGGTGGCTGGCGAACTTGTCGCGGAGTTTGCCTGCGAGGGGAGGACCGCTGACGACGGTCGGGATGAAGCGGCCACTCCCCTTGGCCGTGCGCCGACGACCAAAGGAGGGGATGGTCGGGGCTGCTGCCCCCTTGGGGAGGGGCGGCCCGGGCGGCCGTCCTCTGGGCCGCGCCTGCGACCGAGGAATGGGCGGCTCGGGCGGCCGTAGGCCACGCCGGCGGCCGAGGAAGGGGCGGCCCCTTGTCCTCTAGGCCGCGCCGGCGGCTGAGGAAGGGGGCGGTGGCGGCCCGGGGGGCGTGGTGAGAGATGGCGGGTGACCGGCGTCAGGGAGGGGGCGACCGCCCACCGTTGGCGAGGTGGAGCTCGCGGCGGTTTGCCCATTACGCGTATTGGGATCGGTGCGCGGGGGATCGGGCGCGGTGATCATGCGCGCGGTCAATCGCATGATCCCACTTCTTTTGAGGTGAAGATCATGAGTGTCCGGTTATGTTTACACCCGATTCTTATAAAATGGGGGTAATCCCCAACAATACTATTTGAATTTATTATTGTGTTCAAGGACTAATTATGATCCATAACTTCAGGTCATTGACCAAACTCAGTGTCTCAAAATATATTAACTCAGTGTCTCAAAATATATTATAGAATACATCAAATTTTGTAAAGCTTCATAGGTGTATTATATCCTAATAGTTATTGGGCTGAAAATAACCCAAAATAGACATACCGTGGGCCAAATGACCCAAATAGATTGACACGTGTATGATTCGAACAATGTTTTTACTCAATATTATTTGATGTTAAGCCCTTAACACGCAACTATTTAATCAAGACCCTTGAGATTGAGATGGTGCGACATATATCATCACAACCTCCTTAGTGATTCTAAAGACATTTTTTTTACTTCCGATGATTGGAACATGCAGTTATATTTCAATGTCGTCGATATTTGCAGGTCTAGAATAGATATTTGCACCTTCTGGATATTTGCAACCATGCAAATAGATATTTGCAGACCTTTAAAACAAAATTTTTTAAAAAATTATTCACCTTTTTCCTCGTACTAATTGATAAAATAAAATATACCAAAAACTACAACAGTGTAATTTTTGCACAGCGCAATACAATGGTCTTAAATACAACTGTATGTTAGATCAATCACACAAAATCATGTTGGCGGAAAACAACCTAGTGTGTCATTATACATGCACGAACATTTTTCTCAATGGAGGCTCACCATCCCAATCCAACTCCCATCAAAAAGTGTAAGAAAACCTATAAATTCAGAAAACACACTCACAAAAGTGCCTCAGAAAACTCAGCTCAAAACTGGAATGACTCCCCTCCCTACATGTTGTCTCCGGTCAGTTGCATTCTCCTGAAACTTAGCTCGAAACTGGAATGATAACTGTAAAATAAGCTGATCAAGGTTCTTACACTGAGGAGATCTTGCAAATGATTCAAAGTTTTCTTGGACCCGCCGGCAAACCTCTTAGCCGGAAGACCCTAAAAATGAAA
The DNA here is from genome assembly GCA_039583875.1 of Platanthera guangdongensis. NCBI lineage: Eukaryota > Viridiplantae > Streptophyta > Magnoliopsida > Asparagales > Orchidaceae > Platanthera > Platanthera guangdongensis. Next base: position 199,693,516 of record CM077159.1, read on the forward strand.
AAAAAAAGTGAAAAAAGCAAGAAAAAATACATACGAGGAGGCGGCGAAGAGCACTCCAGGAGGCGGCGACGGCGACAAGCGGCGGCGGCGAGCACTCCAGGCGGCGGCTACGTTGTCAAGGGGCTTTGGAGGGGCACCGACGACATTTCAAAACTCTCCGGGCGGTAGCGGGAGTCCAAGTCGGATGTGCGGAGGAGAAATTGTGAAATGAGCGTAGAGAGGCTGCAATTAGGATCTTTTATTTAGGTTATAAATTAGATAAATTTTAATAAAATAGGCCTGCAAATATCTATTCTAGGGCTGCAAATATCAGTGCCCTATTTCAATTAACAAGCAATTTCTATATATCAATAAGTTTCATTAGTGTATAAGTAAGATTTTTGTATGAGTATGCTATGAAATAAGAATGCCAAAGAATTGCTTATTACGTTGTCCCTAAATTAATGCCTTAATTTGATAACAAATGTGAAAGAGTGTAAAGAGTTGGGGTCCAATCCCTAAAGAGAAGGAAAACATATCAGGTTCTGGAGTTGTGTTGTTGGAAAATTTGTTGCTGTAGGTTTTGCAGAGTTCTGGCACTATCACAGACAATATCATATCGTCGTGATGGCTGCAGCGTGTCGACGTGACTGTGTTCATGTCGTCGTGTATGGTTCATATCAGCGTGACCATATCATCGTGACCAGGCTCTGATCCTTGGCGAGATGGATCAAGGCAATATTGTTTTGATGCTTGTCGTATATCGTCGAATCGGCCTCCATATCATCGAGATGATTTTTTGAAATTGTCGGGATGGTCCATTTTGCGTCTTGATGTGCTGATGCAGCTTAATGGCAATCAGTGAGAGGTAGTGCTACCGCCTGGCGGCAGCGGAGGAAAACTGTTTCGTCAATTTTGCAATTTCAGAGACTGAAAAATTTAGTTGGTTGTAACATATAGAAATCTATGTGAATCTTATATCTATTTGATGTGTATTATAATAATGAACATATATGCCATGCATTAATATAGTTCATGAGAATTGTTAACCGTAGATCGAATATGGCTATTCGCAAACCAAAAATAGTACTTTTTAAAGGCATTATATATTCCCCTAGTTTTTTCAAAACCTTTATTCACAAACCAAACCCTAATTCCTTTTCCCCTTCCCAGCCACCTGCCCGATCCTGCACTCCGCATCACCCCCTCTCTCGCTCTCCCAACTCTCGATCGCACATCTCCCGCTCACCAGCTACGACGACGTCGCATGCCTGCTCGCCGACGAAGAATTTCAGAAAAGGCAGTGCCCTTATTGGCGCGGGCGTAGGTGGCAAAAGTGGTGCCCTCTAGGTCGCCGGCGAAGAAGAATCCTCCTGTTCGAAGCCCCCGATCCTTCGCTTTTTCACTTTGTTCGAAGGAGCCAACCGTTCGTTGCGCCTCCCCCGCTGTGAGTACATTGTGCTTCTTCACTTTGTTCGAAGGGGTCAACTGTTTCTTTTGTATTGTAGTGAGCATTGAGCTGTGCCCTTGCTGGTACTTGTGGTGCTGATGCACTTCTTGATATTTTTTTATTTTTAATGTTGGTCTGTGAATAACAATAATTTCTGTGAATAATAATTTTAAGTATCTTTGGATCTGCGAATAGTAATAATCTGTAAATAGCCATTTTTGATTTGCGGATAACAATCCCCATAGAAAATTGCCAACCCTTTGAAACTTTACACAAAAAACATTTCTATGAATTTCTTCTAAAATAATATTTGATGATTGTTCGGGGCATGCACAGCATATCAACACTCATTTAATGTAAATTTTTAGTTTTTTTTAAAGCCTAACTGCACTCACCCACCCTCACGCAAATGCGGTGGATCAAATCCATCAGGTGTTATTCTAATTGATTTTTCACTATTGTGTCCGGCATAAAATCGAAGCTTTGCGAGAGAACCAAGTTGATTTCTTCAAGCTTTTAGTAAATAGAGATTGGAGGAGTTGAAGCGGACAACCCGATTGTCTGCGGTGATTGAAGCTGACTAGAGTACCCTTGTTTCTAAGCCGAAGAGGACAAGATTGTCATTGAATGGGAGGGAATGTGAGCTCGATGCTTGAACATGATCAGAGGGGGAAGCTCGCCAGAATGGCTAGCTCGACGGGAGGGGAACGATGGTGATGTCAAAAGTTTCGTTTGGGGGGACTTATTTTCACCGGTTAAGTGATTACGACCGCATGAACCGGACCTTAATTAGGATCTGATTCATGCGGTATTAAGGTCCGGTTCATGCGCCCGTAATCGTTTGACCTGTGAAAATAAATCCCCCCAAACGAAACCAAAGTTAGAGGAGTGGAGTTTGAGAAACCAAAAAAAAAAATGCTTGTCAGTCCATTGGATTCAAGACAGATAAAAAGGACTACAGTGCACTAGCATGTTGGGCCACAGTGCACAGATTTACTGTGCACCGTGGACCCCACAAAATTAGATAATTCTATTGATGGGGGCCTAAAGGACCGTCCAATTGACAAACGGTATTTTTACTCGGTAAAAGATGAGAGGGAGAAGGAAAGCAAGAGATTCCTCGGCTTCTCCATGGCCAAACGACTGAGAAAATAAGGAAAAAATACATGAAATAATATAATGTGCACAGTATGGATACCACATAAATTAAATTGATAGCCATGATTTTTTTGAGCAATGTTATAAGCACATCAATTTACGCTATTGACACACCCATTCTAACTTAAAAAAACACAAAAAACTCCAACTCACCTCTGTTAACCGCACACCGGTTCATTTCTCTCTTCCCCTTTTGCCGAACGACGCCAAGCCCGACCACTGCAAATCCTCGATCTTCCTTTCCTCCCGGCACGGCTTCGCCGCCGAAGCCGTGTTCTCCTCCTCCCTGGTGCTGAAGAACACCACCGGAAGAACGCCGCCCTCGGCCCCCTCCCTTCGTGCTTTCCAGCCGGCAACCCTAGCACTGGATTTCCTCCTCGCCGGCGCTGAAGATGGTGATTTTTTTGGCAAAGTTCAGTATTTCTACTTGTTTACTGCACAGTGAGAAACTTGATTTTATGTGCTCATAACTTAGATTGGTTTATGATATGTGCAACATGTGTTTTTATTTGATTTACATATCAATTCAGGTTGGGAATAGACTTCATTGGCGTTATGCGTTCTTGGGTCAGGCAATCTTTATACTTCCATTCGCTGTTATTGGCTTTGTTATAAAGCCGTTGCAACTGAGAGGTGTTGGCTTGGTGATGTCCTAATGTTTTGTTTGTTAAGCTTAATTCTTTAAATTTTGAAATTGTTTTTCAAGATTTATTTCATCAAAGCTAAAGAAGGGGGAAGTCTTGGAAGAGAACGATATTATAGCTGGTAAAGAGTTCTTAGAAAAAACATATGTAATTATGGATGTAACCTATGCTATTTTTTACGTGTTATTATTACATCAATGATTGTTGCATCTTCTCGTCAGCAAATCATAGATTGCTATTTTGTTTCATTTCAATAATAGTAATTTGAGGTAAATAACGAATAACCATGTGACTCTTTTTTTTTATAGTGCAAAAACAACTGCCAAATATTTTCATTTTTGCGGCCACGAGTGACATCCTAATTAAAAAAGACCGAGGAAATTTATACAACGATCATTTGCTGCCTCCCTCCCTCCTGGCCTCCTCCCGCTCAAGGGTTTCGAAACCACAACGCCACCCTATTTCCTCTTCTTCTTCGGCATTCTCTTTCGATCTCCGCTTTGTTCTGTACTTTTATCGACCATATCATCTTCTCTCTCTACCGCTCCTGCCGCCGATAACGAGGAGTCTGGCCTTGATTTCTTCATATGAAGCCGCGGGTATGTCGAACGTTCTGCACCCGCATTCGCCAAGTCCCCGGAAAGCTCCTAGGGCCGTTTGTTAGGATTCGGAGGTTCTAGAATCAAGCTTTCTTGGCTTCCGGAAAGGAATGAGACTCAGATTTGGCTAACGAACTATACTGGTCTAGGGTTTGTGTTCCGTGAGCGCCGAGTTTGTGGGTACTGGTGTTTCTTACTGTAAATAATGACTGGGATGGATGTGGAGTTATCCACAGATGGCGCATGTTTAGACCCCGAGCTTCTTCAGCTACCAGAGGTCTCTCCGATGGCCTTGAAGGAAAACCCTCAGGTCGCAGAGCATCTGTACAATCAGTGGCTTTCGCTTCCAGAGACTGTTCGTCTGGTATGGGTATTCTGTAATTCCATACTTGCAGTTATTAACTATTTGGATGATTCTAATAGAGTTTTTACTGCGGAACAGTATTGCAATTTAGAGTGCTGGTTAAGGCTGAGTGATTCAAATGAAGAGGTGTCTCAGGAATGCTACGTGATTAGAAGATACATGGATATTTAAAGATAAATTTAACAAACAGCTGTTAGGTTGACATTGTTCTTTCACTCGTGTTAGATAGATAATATAGATTAGAGAATGCTTATATTAGATAAATATTGGGAGTTGCATTTGCTAATGATTAGATAATATAAAATAGACTTACGTGAGCTGGACTTATACAACAAAGGTTAAAAAATTGTAAACCCAATGTAACATGGATTAAAATAAATTGTGGATGCAACACCTATCACCAACGAAAGAAAATTGTGGATTCATAAATTCAACCCCAAATTGTTACAAGAAGGATTTTGATGTTGGCGATGATTGAGACTGTTAGTATGTTTATTTCAAATTACATTATATTGGATGTGGAAGCATGGTGCCTAAATGACATTTAACGGGTGAAAGAAAAACTTGAAGATATGTGTGCAATGTAGTTCCCTTTTTACGCTTTTTCGGTGCTAAACATCTTAGTATCCAAAATTTCTAATGTACATCTAATATGAGATGTGAAAATCATGCAACAAACTCTTAATATTTCTTTGGGTGTAATCTTTAATCATTAAAAAATCCAAGTCAAATTTTATATGCTCTTGTCAATTCACATAATTTGTAGGCTTTATGATTCACATAAATAATATCTTTCTTAGAATAATCTGGCCGGATATCTATCATCAATAGTAATTATTTCATCACCACTACATATTTTAGCACAAGATTAGCATGTTTAATGCAACCCAACTAATTGTAGATTTATTTGATTTAGCTAAAGGATTTACCGTACTGCAATTGGACCCGTGATGCTCTATGGTTTTGAGTGTTGGACAGTGAATTGTGCACATGAGCAAAAAATGAGAGTTGCGGAGATGAGAATGCTTAGGTGGATGTGTGGACGGACGAGATTGGATAAAATTAGGAATGAAAGTATCAGGGATAAACAGGAGTAGCACCAATTTCAGAGAAGATGCGAGAAGCTCGTCTAAGATTGTTTGGACACATACAAAGGAGACCATTAGAGGCACCTGTTAGGCGTTGTGAGAGTCTAGTCACTAGACATGTTAGACGAGGGAGGGGTAGACCAATAAAGACTTGGAATGAAACTATAATGAAAGACATGATGTACTTAGGCATTAGTGAGATTATGACAAAAGATAGGGCACAATGACGACAAAGGATCCATATAGCCGACCCCACTATAGCGGGATAAAAGCTTGAGTGTTGTTATAGATAGAGGATTGTATTCTTGGAAGTGATTACCTTGAATTGTTTTATTTAAAATAAGAATTATCCTCTTTGTTAATTGCCAGTTTAGAAATGATTACATTTTTTTTTTACTCTATTTACTTATAATTTAAGCAAGAGAAATGGTTGTTTGTGTAATTTGAAGGGCCATGCTATTCTATGAATATATCAATTCCTGTTATAAATCTGTTGAATTAATTGATGGCGGCTGTTCTCCTTTAATATTTTTTGTGCTAAAAGCCTAAAATAGTCTTCGGTTGTGTGAAACTTTGTTTCTTTCTCAGAGAGGGTGTGATAGCTTGGTTATCAAGTTTTTCCTCAAAATCTTATTGCCACCTCCATCAGTTGTTATCAAGGAATGTCTTTCAATTTGCTCAGATTTTTTAAAAAATTCCATAGCATGTGCAAACCTGCCTCACAATGGGTTCACAATTTTTTATTTTTTGTCAATCTGCATTAGAGCCGTCAAGCAACCCATGTGATGAAGTGGTAACTTTCGAAGAATGTAGGGGAGAGGTAGAGGAGGAAAGAACCAATAGACTGCACAAAGTAGAAATCACAATAATACTACAAAAGATAATTCCCACCTAGATCTTTGCCGATTCCTTTCAAAGATGCAACATATGAAACTCTAGTATTCTTTCATCTCGCATAACTCCCTTCAAAGACTCATTGGGCATCCTAATAACATCCTAGTTAATTATAATAAGGAATTTTTCTAGCTACATGATAAGTATATTCATCAATTCACCAAAGTCTATTAATTGAAATAAAGATATTTATTAATTACATAATAATGACACTCACACTAATAGTATTATTTGAAATAAGGGCACTAATTACATAATGAACACTAACTACCTAATAAAGAATCATAAATATATCCACAATTATTCATTTTCCCTAAATAACATATTCCCAAAATGGGTCTCCTCATGTTGCTTCTTGATTGACGAGTGTCGTTTCGTGCATTGTGCATGTTTCAATGCGAGTCTTACCTTTGGGCTTTGGCTTGTCAGTTGAGCGGGTGCAGGACTGCTGCCTCCATAACACTACCCACTACTTGAAATACACTCTTGTACTTAAGACAGACTAAAATGAATAAAGTTGGCTTTTATGTCCAAATCGTAAATGTGAGAAGAATTATTTGTCAGGATTCTTCATAATATGTGTGGTACATGGAATTGTTTTGATGGATGGGTGCTAGGAGAATGTGATTAAAGATGAAATATTTTTGGATAAGAGTGATGGGTGAAAAATGTTAGTCTGGGTTTCAGTGTATTATGGTAGGTTTGTTGTTGGATGTTGGGTCTAATGTGGATTAGTGTGGCTGGTTGCACTCCGGTGTGTTTGAATTGATGGTATGAATGGTGTGATGTTGGGTAGCAAGCGGTGTCTACTGTATTTTGGGTAGAGAAGAGTGGGAAAGTATGATTTGCGGTTGAGGTCATGGAGCTTAACGAGATTAAAAAAAGTGGGTGTGAAGTTAAAAATTTTTGCTTGAATGTGTTTTTTTTATTCAGAAAGAGGGGTGGTGAGGGGACATGGAGTCACAAAGGGAAGACAACAGACAAAAAGATTGTAGAATGGGCATGTACGTTATTTTGAAGAAGGAAAAATATGGATGGGAGAGAGTGGAGCAATATGGATGGGAGAGAGTGGAGCGATGTTACTGGCCATGAAAGCTGAGTAGACCTTGGGATGTGTGTACGTGACAACAAGGCATAGTTGTTCGATGGACCTTGGGGTGGATGGGATGTCAATGTTTATAGAGGTGTTGAAGACCATGTTATGTATTTGTTTGCAGCAACAGAGTGACTTAGGCAGTCGACGAAGAGGGTGGAGCGACTGGAGCAGTCGGAGAAGGGAATGCAAAGAACAAGGTTAGTGCATTTGTTGGCAGTGTAAGAAGGGGACTGTGTCAGTTTTGAGAAAGTTGATCGAGGTTTGAGGAGTTCGGAGGGAGGCAAAAATAGTGTAATGATTGTGTCGAGTTTTGCAGAGAGTGGAATTAAGGGTAAGAATATCTATGATTTTTTTATCGAGGGTTAGGATTATGGTGGTGCTGCGATGGTTGAAAGCTACGTTATCAAGGTGCGCGCCTAGGCGCGTCGGGTGCACCGGGCGCACTCAGTGGCGCCTCCGAAAGGCGGAGGCGGGCAAGGTGCCTAAGGTGTGCCTAGGCGCGCTTGAGGTGCACCTAGGCGTACCTAAGCACCCAATTCGCTGAAATACAATGAATTGCGCGCCCAATTCACTGAAATTCAGTGATTTTATATTTTTTTTTTATTTTTTCGTCTCACGTTCCTCGGACGCGCGTTCTGCGCCTAGGCTCCATGACCTCTTTGCGGCTCGGTGCGCCTTGCACCTTCAATGACATAGGCTGAAAGAGGTCCATAAGTCATCAATGATGGTGGGATAAGGGCCTACTACTTTTTGATAGTTGCAACGCTATTGTGTGTTGTTCACATCTAAGGGAAAGTCCCACCATTGGCTTCCATATGCTGGTCTGGTTTCCTCCGCTATAATCCATCATTAAAAAATCCCTCATCAAGTTTGTGAATAGTGCAATTGTCCTCTTGTAATTTTCTTCATTTGCACGTTGCTTGCTATGCGACATGAGCTAAAAATATCACCAATCATCACCTAAGTGAAACTTACTACATGCACACCAATTACTTACGCACTCTTCTTGCATCTACTCCACACTTATTTCACGTTTATCTTACTCGATCACGGCTTGATTTGGTTTAAATAAAGTTCCGGTCTCATTGTGAACAATACAAATGTTATGGGCTTGTTTTGGTTGGGGGTGTAATACCCCCATCCGTCACGTGGGATATAACAGAAGGTCCGGCCGGGACCCCACGCCATATACTACAGACAGTTAGTGGAGTTACGTATTGAGACCATAATCCAAACACGCATCCTAACTCAGAGTGCATTTTAACGGAAGTAATTTACGGTTTCACTTAGAACCCAACCATATGAATGCCCTCTAAAGCAAACTGGAATGATAAGAAATATACACCAATAGTCATGGTCTTAGGGCCTTACAAAGTTTCCCCAAATAACATTATTTTACATACTTCGACACGCAGACCAGCCACACTCGAGTAGTAAAAGTAAACACACTTCGCTTTGGCCTTCGAGGATCGGCTTAGCAACCATGGGCTTTAGCCCGCTATTTCCCACTCGGCTCAGTTGCACCTGTACGAAGACATTCCACCCCAAAGGTGACAAACAAAGCAACGATCAACATTAGCTGGTCAAATTATAACGACCCTACCCCTCACTCGGGGTGGCGGTGCTCCTTCCCTGCAGACGTTTAGCATAGATATATAAAGGTAATCAGAACGTGCAATTTAAGCATCATTCACCACAGACGATGACACGACCGGTCATACGCCCCGTGCACTCAGGACACATTTACGATGTGCTGAGATTCAAGCCCCACCACCGTCATCAAGACGGTAACTTTGAACATTTCTAGTCTTTTCGACCCGAAGCGCAAGATTCAATTCCTCCTATGCTACGACAAAGTCAAGGCCCTCATTTCTTTGGATTCATGTCACTGACTCACTCCAAGTCGATCGCCATAGGGTGGGTACATGTTAGCTAAAGCCCGTTGCTCAAAACATCAGGCTCGCAAGCCACGATGCGGTTAATCCTCCCTTTGCCCAATCACACATTGCATAACCACGTTATGTCCAAGGCTGGCTCTCACGGTCACCATGATCGAACAATTTAAGCTCATAGCTCAACCTTCAGGCCCCCAGGTCTCCGCGAGACATGTCTCACAAACAGTGCTCACTGGGAGCTACCGCCGACGGTAGCGCTACCGCCGCGCGGCAGGGGACAAACTATCGATTCTTCTCCTCAAAACGGGTATTTTCCTGGAGTCCTTCTCCAGTACTTTCTCTGCAACATCCTGCACACCCGTGACTCCGAAATTTACATACTACCACGGAGTTTTCTCCGACACACAAACAACCATCACCAATCCAAACCAACATGTCCGAATGAACTTCACACAACATGCCTATTCTGTACTTCGATTTCGGATTCTAAATGCAAAGATAACGGGGATACACAGATCAACCCGTCGGGAGGATCGCTTCCACGAGTTTGTGGAGCATCTACTCTTACATGCCAAAACAAAGGACTTCACATGTCCAAGGAAGATGATCGTTACCCTTGACGTTCGTTTCAGCGCCATAGGGGAGAACCTAGCCGGGTGGAAATGACCACAACAGACTTACCTCCGTAGATTCGAGCTTGGCTCCCGAATCAGAGCTCCGAAACTCCAACGACGGTGGGATCTCCTTCATTCGCGTCTCCTCCACCTTTCTCTCCCTCAGCCGTCAGGAGAAGAAGTCACAAGAGAAAGTGGATTGAAAACCCAACTTCAAGGACTTTAAACCGAGCGACCGCCACACATTAACTAGCTACCGCCGCGCGGTACCTCAAACGACGGCTTGCTTCGCAAGCCCACCGCCCACGACCACCAATCACAGGCCGACACGTGGCCACACCGTTACAGCCCTACTAACGTCGTGCGGTAACATACTACCGCCACACGGTACCAAGTGTGTCGGTTATGATGCAGCCACTACCGCCACGCGATACCCACTAACTCCACGCGGTAACTCACCGAGCACTATGCCAAATAAAATGGCCATGCTAACGCCAGCGGTATTTCTACCGCCGAGCGGTCACTCACCGAAGGCTCTACCGCTAACCCCCGCCAAGCTACTGCCGCGCGGTAACTCACTATCACCGCGCGGTAGCTCACAGAATCCTACTCTGACTTCGGGAAACTTGGGGCGTTACAAATCTTCCATACTTCAAGAAATTTCGTCCCGAAATTTACACCTTGCGGTGAAGTATAGAAGTATCAATATTACAAGTGCATACCTCGAAGAAATATCTCGGGAAACTCATCTCTCATGGTTTGCTCGCGCTCCCATGACAGTTCCTCACGATCACAATTGTCCTAACAGACCTTGACCATCCCGATAGACTTATTCCGAAGCTGCGTGACTTCCATGTCATCTACACGAATGGGCTTGACCTTCGTTGTCAACCCACCATCAATCAGCACCTAATGCGCAAAAACCACCTGCGTAGGCTCTACCACCGCCTTCCGCAATACCGATATGTGGAATACGTCGTGCAGACCACTTAGTTTCGTTGAAAGCTTCAATCGATAAGTGACTTCACCAATGCGATCCACTACCTCAAACGGCCCAAGGTACCTCGAACTTAGTTTTTTCAAGCGTCGAATCCTTGATACGTCCTTGAACGATTTGATCTTCAGATAAACCCAATCGCCCATGGCGAACTCGACATTTCTGTGTTTGACGTTATAATACTTAGCCTGCATATCCTGAGTGATCAACAATCGCTCACGGATTGTACGAATAGTTGAAGTTGCATCCTCGACTTCCTTCTGCTTAAACAACTTTGACTCACCCGTCTCCAGCCACGACAAAGGAGTACGACACTTCCTACAATAAAGGGCCTCGAAAGACGTCATTTGAGTACTCGTCTGTTAGCTAGTATTATAGACGAACTCGATCATATACAAGGGGTCCTCCCACCTCTTCTCGAAATCTTGGGCGAACATGCGAAATATGTCCTCCATCATCCTGTTTACCTTCTCGGTTTGACCATCCGTCTGCGGATGAAAGACCGTACTGAACTCCAGTTTGGTAACCCAACAGTTGATATATAAGCCTCCAATCACTAGACGTGAATCGCTCATCTCGGTCACTAACGATGCTACGGGGCACACCATGCAATCGTACGATATTATCCACGTAAAGTTTCGTCGGCTTTTTCACTGAATCGTCTTTCCTATTCAGAATGAAGTGCGACAACTTCGTCAATCGATCAACGATCACCCAGACGACGTCATTCCTTTTCTGAGATCTCAACAACCCGTGCACGGAATCCATAGATATGTCATCGAACTTCCATTCCGATATAGGCAGAGATTTCAAAAATCCACCGGGATTTTGACATTTGGCCTTTACTAGGGCACATGTCTGACACTTCGCCATATATAGTGCTACGCCTTTCTTTAATCTTGCCCACCAGAACAACTTTTTCATGTCCTTAAACATCTTTGTGCTCTCCCGGGTGGATTGAGTACTTTGTGAAATATGTCTCGTACATCAACTCCTCCCGTAATTTGTCTACGTTTGGGACGCGCAATCGATTGTTTTTCCACAAAAGGCCATCATTAACAGTAAACTTGACATTTGACCCATCCAAAGACTTTGCCAAGTAGCGCTTCATGCTGTCATCCAATTTTAGTGCTTGCCGAATCCGGTCTGCGTGGTCGTACTGCACTTCTGTCCAGTTCAGACATGCTTCCACACTGGACCTCCTATCAACACAAGAGATCTCCAAAGCCTCCAAATCTCGAATAAGACGCTCGCCATGCATCTGTATCCAGTTGTCTTATACAGGAATCCTGCGACTTAGCGCATCCGCAACAACATTTCTCTTGCTAAGGACGTAATGTATCTTGAAGGTGTAGTCCCCAAGGAACTTCATCCACCTCCGCTGGCGCATATTCAGGTCATTTTGATCTAACAGATATTTCAGGCTCTTATGGTCTATATAGATATCGACATTTACGCCATACAAGTAGTCCCTCCAAAGCTTCAGAACGAATATCATGGCCGCTAACTCCAAATCATGGATCAGATAATTCCGCTCGTGCACTTTCAATTGACGCATGCTATATGCTATCACCTTCCCATGTTGTAGCAAAACGCAGCCTAAGCTGCTCCCCGAGCCGTCACTGTAGATCTCATAGCCTTCTGATCCACATGGCGAGCACAGAATAGGCACCGTGGTCAGACGACTTTTCAACTCTTCAAAAGCTTGCGCGCACGTCGACGACCAAATAAACTTTTGATCCTTCCTTATCAAGATAGTGAGGGGTAACACTATCCGCGAGAAGTTCTCCACAAAGCGCCTGTAGTAACCGACAAGCCTCAGAAAACTCCGGACTTCCGCCACAGAAGACAACACATGCCATTCTCGTATCGCAACTATATTCGCCGGATCTACCACAATTCTCTCTCCACTAACGACATGACCAGGGAATGTTACCGAAGATAGCCAAAGCTCACACTTGGAGAACTTAGCGTAAAACTGATTACTCCTCCGGGTCTCTAAAATAATGCGTAAATGATCCACATGTTTTTCTACAGACTGAGAGTACACCAAGATATTGTCAATAAAGACTATCACAAACTGATACAAGTAATCTCTGAACGTCTGGTTCAGCAAGTCCATAAATATGGATGACGCATTCGTCAGCCCAAAAGGCATGATAGTGAACTCATGATGCCCATAACGTGTGCTAAATGTCGTCTTGGAATGTCACTTTCCCTGATCTTCAAATGATAATATCCAGATTTCAGATCCAATTTCGAGTATACGGTCGATCAAACTAGATGGTCGAACAGATCATCGATTCTCGGAATCAGATACTTATTCTTCTCCGTCAGCTTATTCAATTCTCGATAATCAATGTACACCCGCAAACTACCATCTTTTTTCTTCACAAAAAGGACCGGTGCGCTCCAAGGTGGCGAACTTGGTCGTATATGACCTTGTTTTAACAGTTCTTGTAGTTGTACCTTCAATTCTGCCATTCCCTTAGTCCTAAGCGGTACAGAGATCGCGATACAGGTTTGGCACCGGACACCAACTCGATGGTGAAATCGATCTCTCTCTGAGGTGAAGCTCCAGGGAAATCTTCAGGAAAAACGTCAGCAAACTCCGGTACCACCGAAATACTGATCAAACCAGTCTTGGGTTTCTTAGCCTCTAATAGGGTGAAGAATAACTCCACACCTTCTCGTAGTGCTTTGACTACCTGGAGAGCAAACATCAGCATCTTGCTCGATCCCTTCATGCCAGAGAAGGTAGTTTCACAACTCGTATTCAACCCCAGTTTGACCATCTTGAGACTGCAATCGATGTACGTACGTTGCTCCGAGAGCAATTCATGCCAAAGATTACATCGAACTCTACTAACGGCAGTAAAGACGCTTCCAAGTCAAACTCCTGACTCCCTATCCGCACCTTTATGCAACAAACTCCATCCGCGCGCATCGAGCATCCGTTAGGTAGCAACACATCCAGTCTATCCTTCGCCACAGAATAAGGCACTGATACGCGACACGAAGTCCTCGGACAGAAAGGAGTGCGAAGCTCTTGTATCAAACAGTGCTCTCGCCGGACAGTCCAAGATTATGACAAAGCCTATAATACGACAATCATACGACCAATGCATAAGGCGTAAGGTATAGAAAACATTAAAGCTAAAATCCAACTCATACCTGTAACCACATCGCTTTGCTTGATGACCTCCTGCTGACCAAGGTTGTAGACTCTGGGTTGGACTGGAGCATGATGGGACGCGGTTGACTCCACCGTCTTCTCTTTCTCAGCATAAGATTCTCTTTGCCTTTCTCTCCGCTTTTGGAGGGCCACTTTGACATTCTCGGGTTATGTGTTTCGGCTTGCCGCAAGTATAACAGTTAATTGGGCCTCCTCGCTCAGAAGATGTCCCAAAAGTAACAGACGAAGAAGCCGGTCCAGTAGATCTGGGCTTCTTGTTCCACCTTCGGTACCCGGTCTTCGATGAACTCGGTACTTTGAACTCTGGATTTTTCACAGTCAAGTCCTTCTTACTTTGGACCCTCTTTAGATCTCGCTCCAGAGATCGGATGTATTGACCAGGGTCAGAAAGCCCCGCATCATTGGACCTGAGAGCAACAACCTCAGATCGTCGCGCAGTCCTTCATAGAAATGGTTGGTCTTATGCTCCTCATCAGTAAAGGTAGAGCATGCATATCGCCCCAATCTCGTAAACTCCTGCAAGTAGTCGTTCACACTACTCTCACCCTGAGTTAATCTCTCGAACTGATTCTCCATAGCGATTTTCTGCGCTGATAGGATATTTTGTGCCAGAAATAATCTCAAAAATTCATCCATAGTGATATTGGTGAGTTGCCTCCCAGCAAAGTGATGTAGCTTTAAATCATCCCACCACAACCTTGCTTCGTCGTCCAAAAGAAATGTGGTTATAATAACCTTCTGCCACTCTTCCGTCTCCGTTGCCGACATGACTCTCTTAACCCGAGAGAGCCAGTCCTCAGCTTGCGTTGGGGTTCCAGTCCCCATAACACTGGAGGGTTAAAGCTCATCACATCCTTGAGCTGCTTTTCAGTCGCTCTTCTTTGCACTACGGGCTCTGCCGCTACTTAATCCACCACTATAGGTTCGGCTACGCCAAGCGGTACTTGACCCAATTTAGGAGCAGGAGGCTGCACTTGCCTCCCTGGTTGGGCATTTATCATGATGAACATCGCTTTCACTATCAATCTTATGGTTTCAGCAGCAGCAGGAGGGGTCGCAGACACGTCATTTGGCGCACTACTCTCCGCAGTGTGCTCACGTTGAAACTGTTCTGCACCACTCCTAGTCACTTATAGTCGTGAAACATTCAATTAGGCGACAAATCTATTGCTACAAAGCAATTATAAAAACACGTGAATTCCTCAAACATGTGTATTTTCATTACTAAGTGGACATTCCTGGGTTCTTTCATGTTATAACGGTAGCTCACATACACATGCTCACTACCCCTTAGAAGAATTCGTCCGCGAATTCAAATAAGAAACACCGACACCAAAGTCTGATACCAAATTGTAACACCCCCATCCGTCATATAGGATATAACAGAAGGTCCGGCCGGGCCCCACACCATATACTACAGACAGTTAGTGGAGTTACGTATTGAGACCATAATCCAAACACGCATCCTAACTCAGAGTCCATTCTAGCGAAATTAATTTAAGATTTCACTTAGAACCCAACCATATGAATATCCACTAAATTAAACTGGAATGATAAGAAAAATAAACCAATAGTCATGGCCTCAGGGCCTTACAAAGTTTCCTCAAATAACATTGTTTTACATACTTCGGCTCGCAGGCCGGCCACACATGAGCAGTAAAAGTAAACCCACTTCGCTTTGGCCTTCGAGGGCCGGCTTAGCAACCCTGGACTTTAGCTCGCTATTTCCCGCTCGGCTCAGCTGCACCTGCACCTGCACGAAGACATTCCACCCCAAAGGTGACAAACAAACAACGGTCAGCATTAGCTGGCCAAATTATAACGACCCCACCCCTCGCTCGGGGTGGCGGTGCTCCTTCCCTGCAGGCGTTTAGCATAGATATATAAAGGTAATCAGAACATGTAATTTAAGCACCATTCACCACAGACGATGACACACCGACCATATGCCCCGAGCACTCGGAGCATATTTACGGTGTGCTGAGATTCAAGCCCCACCTCCGTCATCAAGACGGTAACTTTGAGCATTTCTAGTCTTTCCGGCCCGAAGCCTAAGACTCAATTCCTCCTATGCTACGACAAAGTCAATGCGCTCACTGCTTTGGATCCATGCCACTGACTCACTCCAAGTCGATCGCCATATTGTGGGTACATGTTAGCTACAACCCGCTGCTCAAACCGTCAGGCTCGCAAACCACAACGCGGGTCAGCCTCCCATTGCCCAATCACACAATGCATAACCACGTTATATCCAAGGCTGGCTCTCACGACCACCATATCAGAGCAATTTAGCTCACAGCTCAACCTTCAGGCCCGCAGGTCTCCACGAGACATGCCTCACAAACAATGCTCACTGGGAGCTACCGCCGGGCCCGCAGGTCTCCACGAGACAGGCCTCACAAACAGTGCTCATTGGGAGCTACTGCCGGCGGTAGCGCTACCGCCACGGGGTAGGGGATAGACTATCGATTCTTCCCCTCAAAACGGGTGTTTTCCCGGAGTCCTTCTCCAGTACTCTCTCTGCAGCATCCTGCACACCCCGCGACTCCGAAATTTACATACTACCACAGAGTCTTTTCCGGCACACAAACAGCTATCGCCAATCCAGACCAACCTGTTCGGATATGCTTCACATAACATGCTTATTCCGTACTTCGATTCCGGATTCTAAATGCAAAGATAACGATGATACATGGATCAACCCGTCAGGAGTATCACTTCCACAAGTTTGTGGAACATCTACTCTTACATGCCAAAACAAAGGACTTCACATGTCCAAGGAAAAATGATCGTTACCCTTGACGTTCGTTTCAGCGCCATGGTGGAGAACCTAGCCGGATGGAAATGTCCGCAACGGACTTGTCTCCGTAGATCCGAACTTGGCCCGCGAATCAGAGCTCCGAAACTCCAACGACGACGAGATCTCCTTTGTTCGCGTCTCCTTCACCTTTCTCTCCCTTAGCCGGCCAGGAGAAGAAGTCACAATAGAAAGTGAATTGAAAACCTAACTTCCAGGACTTTAAACCGAGCTACCCTCACGCGGTAACTAGCTACCGCCACACGGTACCTCAAACGACGGCTTGTTTCGCAAGCTCACCACCCACGACCACCAATTACAGGCCGACACGTGGTCACACCGTTACAGCCCTACTAACGCCGTGTGGTAACATACTGCCACCACGCGGTACCAAGTGTGCCGGTTACGATGCAGCCACTACCGCCACGCGATACCCACTAACACCGTGCGGTAACTCACCAAGCTCTATGCCATATAAAATGGCCACACTAACCCATGTTGTCAAGATCGAGTTCTTACCTAAGATCGGTCGGCAGTAGTAAAATCGTAAAACGTGGGATCGACACGAAACGGTAAGATCTTCCTATTATACAAAATAAAAAAATCTAATTTATATATAAAAATATCTATTCATTTACCTCTTCAAATTTCCAACGTCCTCTTCTCTCTTTCACACGGAGGATTGTTTTTTTCAATAACTTTTCTTGTAACCCAACAATAATCTCCCATATCTCTTTCTTCACTTCATCAGGAACAGTTTTACATGCTCCAACGTCTTTTTGAGTACCTGCCAAATGATGCTTCAATCTTTAAATTCCCCTATGGTAATTGTTTTCTCACAAAATTTGCACTTTAGTTTGTCTCGCATCTTGTTCAATTGGGATGTTCTTAATGCCTCATATTAGGGAGCATTTTGCAGTTTTGCGGCCTTTGCTAGCGGTGGCAGGAGTATTGCTACTCTCAACTTCACTACCTGTAGCACTACTTGAAGCCATTTTTAACTACCTACTCAATATAAATCAAACCATAAGCACATGAAACAAAAAAATATTCAAGCATACACTAACTTGCATTTTTAAATTTTATTTAAGCATTGAGTGATTACAATTTACAACAATCCATGCTAAGAAAAAACAAAATTTTAGATGTTTAGCACTAAGGTTTAGCAGTTGCAATGTAACCTAGATTTAACAGTTTACAACAATCAGTACTAACTGTCACATATTTCTTTATGCTGATTGCACTAAGGTTTAGCAGTTGTAATGTAATCTAGGCTTCCCTTGAACAAAACAATGAATGAGAAAACAATCATGATAGGAAGGAGCAAAACTATGTCTGAGATAAAACTGCAGATAGCAGATGTGGTGTCGTATGATACCTTACCAGAAGTTGGAGGTAGGAGGTATCGACCGGCCTCTCTGATGTTCGCGTTGGTGGCCTGGTGGGAGATTGAATGTGATCAGTTGGGTTGCAACATTGTGAGATAGAGAGAGACAGAGAGAGAGAGAGAGAGAAGAGAGAGAGAGAGACGCACAAAAATGCAGTAGAGAAAAAAACGGGCGACATTGACCCTTTCAGCTGTCGGAGGCGATTTCCAAACTTGCTCTCTCTGTCGACGTCGACCCTGTTCAGCAGCCGGTGTCGACCCCTTCAGCAGCCGACGTCGATCCCTTCAGCAGCCGGCGGTGCGAGCAAAATCACTGATCGAGAGCAACGAGACCACTGACGGAGGAGTGGAACGAACAGCTGTGGGGTTTTTTTCTGCGATTAGGGTGTGTTCGGGATTTGTGAGTTATTATAAGACTCTTCCGTGGAAACGACAGGATTGGCTGTGATCGTAGGATCGTACGATCCTACGATTATAAACGACAATCCTACCGTTTCTACGGAACGTGCGATCCAAGTTCGTCCGGGCATCGTTTCCCCCCATAAAAACGTAAGATCATACGATCTTACATGCAAAATTGCGATCGTGACAACATTGACGCTAACGCCAGCGATAAGCTCACCGAAGGCTACCGCCATGCGGTAACTCACTATCGCCACGCTGTAACTCACAGAATTCTACTCTAGCTCCGGGAAACTTGGGGCGTTACATGTGGATTGTTGGATGTCGGGGATACAAGGGCAAGCCGTAGAATGAAGGTAGAGGAAGAGAAATAAGAAAGCTTGGAGGAGAAGATGAGCGGGAAAACCTTAGAGAAGTAAAAGAGGGTTAGAGAGGGGGAGGGAGAATTTTAGAGAGATAAAAAGAAGTTCATATTTCATTGCTTATTTCCAATACAAGACAAATCCTCCTTAAGTAAGGCGCCAAGGGGCACGAGTGTAAATACCCAATACCATGCTATTGTATGAAATATTAAAACACATAATGACGACATAACTTGACTTGACTCATACCATATTAAAACACTTGATCAAAGTTGTCAGGATCGAGATCCTAGATAAGATCGTTTTGAGGTAGGATCGGATCTGATAGTAGGGTCGGATCGAGGATCGCTTTACAAAATCAGGATCAATTTACAAAATCTGGATCGTAAGATCCTATGATCTGGATCGCGATCCTAACGACCTTGCACCTAATACACTCGACTCGAGATAATACGACTTAATAAAGACTAGACTCCCAATACAAACTCACAAGAACATATACTATGATAAATGGTGGGGTCCATGACACTCCACCCGTCCTTGACATAGAGCTTGTCCTCAAGCTCGAACTGCATTAGGATGATTGGCTCCTCGGGCTCATTGATCTCGCGCCAAAATAGCTCCCAAAAGCGTGTCGTGGTGGTGTTTGCCGCGAGGTGTAGCAAAGGCGCCATCAAAAGGTCAAGCGGCCGTAGCAATGAGTCCAACTAGTCTAGTGGATCAGCGAGAGGTAGAAATGGCAGGATGGTCGATAGAATAGCGGCTGACAACATGAAGGGATCCGGCGGCACTGGCGATGCGGCGGTGAACAACGGCTGGAAGGAGGCCAAAGGAACTTTGGTCTGAAATGAACGGGTCTGGCAGGGAAGGCGGTGCGATGCGAGGCATCAACGACATTGAGACGGAAGGGGCCGACAGAGCAAAAGGTGACGTGGCTGGAGGTACCAACATGGCAGGGGCCGGGTGCAGGCGACGTAACATCCGACAGTGAAAGCGATCTTGGGAGGCGGTCAGAATGTGTCAGGGAGGGTGCTGCGGAAAACAGTCGAGCAGAAGTCACCAAAGGTGATGGTGGAGCGTGAAGAACATCGGCGGGTGGTGGAGAGACAATTGGTGTAATCGGCGGTGTCATCGGTGGGCAAGCTGGGGCAGAAATGGCGGTCTCACTGAAAGACGAGGAACGCCGAAGTGTGTCAGAGTCGCTAATTTGTCGAGTGTGGTGTTAAGGCGAGATATGAGCCTCTAAAATGGCGTCAACAACTTCCACAACGTGGAACAAAGGGAAGCATCATCCTCGACACTAAGTCTATTGTCCATACAATTTAATTGGAAATTAGAGGAGCAGAAAATTGGAGAAGTAGACGAGGGTGGGGTGGAATGTGGCTAGAAGTAATTATTTTGACGTAGTTGACGTGGATGGACTTTTAGAAACAAGAAGAGGAAAAATAATAACAGATAAACATGTTGGGGAGATTGGCGGTCTGCTCGATATGACCAGAAATGTGTAGCAGGCAGTGCGCTGGGATCGAGGATAGAATGTCGAGACAGACGACTGGTGAAGGCTCGGGGCTCGACAGCAGGGATGGAGCGGAAAAATGAACGCCGAGAGGGAATCGAGTGGAGGAAGCGTCGAAGAACTTGAGCAAAAAAGCGCGCAAGGGTGGCAGAGGTCGGAGGTTGCGTCGATCACTGGAGGGAAGAGAAGCTCCCCTGGGGTCGATCAGGGGTGGAAGGTTTTCCGAACATTGTAAGGAGGCGGCAAACTCTTCGGTGGAAGGCTCCGAGCGACAAGGATTGAGCGGGCAGAGGTACGCTGGGAGGGAATGGTTCAGATGAAGCAGCAGGAGGGTCGAGGAAATCTTGCGCAGAGTCAGCAGAGGTCGACCGGCTGTGATCTCCGTGAGGAAGAGACAGACGCGGAATCCTCCCGGGAACTGAGGAGGGAGATGCAGTGGCTGCTGGGCTTTGTTGTTGGAAGTCAACGAGACGGTCATTCTGCGAGTTTGAAGCGGTTGCTGGCCTTGGATAACCAGAACCAGTGTTGTATTGATGATGTTGACGTGCAACGGCGTTGGAGGAGCCCTGGCTTGATTAAACCGAGAGGACAACAGAAGTATTGAGCCGAGGAAGGAGAGTTTTGATACCAAGATGTTATGGTTTTGTTTTGGTTGAGGGATTGTTGGAGGTCTGTGATACAAGGGCAAGCCCTAGAATGGAGGTAGAGGAGGAGAAATAAGAAGAAGAAGCTTGAAGGAGAAGATGAGAGGGAACCCAGAGAAGTAGACGAGGTTAGAGAGAGAGGGAGAGGAATTTTAGAGAGATAAAAAGAAGTTCATATTTCGTTGCTTAATTTCAAATACAAAACAAGGCCTCCTTAAATAATTTGCCAAGGGGCACGAGTGTTAATACTCAATACCACAAAACTATGTGAAATATTAAAACACATTAATAACACTCAACTTAAGACAATACGACTTAATAAAGATCAGACTCCTAATACAAACTCACAACAACATATAATATGATAAATAGTGGGGTCCATAACAACAGACACAATATGTTCTTGTTCGAATGTTCTTTATTGATTGTGCTGAAAGAACCAAGGCATGAATCAAACTTGTCTCTTCTAAACCGGCTTCACATTTGCTTTCAACCTAATTTCTCGTGCTTGTCTCTCCTCTGATCCCAATCAACTTCAAAATAATTTAATGTGTTTATAGTACTATTATTAATTTAATAATTGTGATTTCTATCATGATCCTTATGTTGATCATCATTATGATAAGATGTATCTAAAATCATATTATCTTCACATTTCATCTTCTCATTCCAATATGACACTTCACATGAAATATGTAGCAAAGGATACTGCTTTCATAATAAATCAAATTGAGGGCCTGTTTGGGTGAGTAATTGCGGCTGAAGATGGAGAAGTTGGAGATGAAGATAAAACAATATTCTTGAATGCAACTCCCTCCTAGTGGTTGTATATAAAACAACATTTTGGGAGATCAGACGTAAAACGATGTTTTTGGGGATCAAACATTAAACGACGTTTTGGGGTTCAATGATCCCAAATGGAGGCTATTCAAACGGGCAAAAATAACACTTCTTAAAACTCAATGGAGAAAAAACACCCAAACAAATAGACACTAAGGCTGCATTTGGTAACCTGTTTTTATCCATTCCGTTTAGTCCAAACGCAATATTGAGTCCGGGCGCCATTTGATTTTCCGCTTTTGTTTCGAATCGCACACTGTTTATCGCTATTCAGAACCCGGCGGAACGAAAACTACCTTCACAGCTTCGTTTTATCTCATTTAGGGCAAGGCGTTGTTTCTCCCGTCGCCGCTTGGAGTCGATCCCGTCTCCTTCTCCGGCCGCATCTGGGTTGTAGTCGCTTCCCGTGCTAGATTTCCGGCGGCGCCTGCTTCCTTCTCTGACGGCAACGTTCGAGCGACGACGACAACAAAGTTCCCGATCGAATCCACAGCTTCTTCTCCGGCTGTGTGCTCCTTCCTCTCCGACGGCCCAGCGATTTAACAGGTAATATTCTCTGTTGTTAGGATTGTACTGTTTCGGTTCCAGATATCTCACCCCTCCTCTCACCCCCCTCCTGTTTTGTGCAGATAACTCCAGCTCTCGCCTTGTTCGTGTTCTCCCCATCTGCAGCAGTCACACCAGCAGGTATACCTTTCCTTCCCCTTTCAATTTTTTTTGGTGATTAGGGGTTGGCTTGTTTCGGTTTATGGTAATGCTCAAGATGTTGAATTTGTGTGTAATGTGTGTGTACGTGCGTATGTGTCGTATGTGTTGTGTTTGTGCATTGACTGTGTTGTGTGTGTGTGTGCTGTTTTGAGAGGTTGTTTATGTGCTTCTGTCGTGTATGTGTATGTGTTTGTGGTGTATGTTTGTGTTGTGTTTTTGTGTTGTGTTTTTGTGTTGTGTTTGTGTTGTGTGTGTGTGTATGTGTTGTATGCACTGTGTTGTGTGTGTGTTGTGTGAATTTGTCTGTATGTGCTGTGTGTGTGTGAATTATGTGCTGTGTTGTGTGTTTGTGTTGTGTGTGTGTGTGTGTGCTATGTGTTGTGTGTGTGTGTGTTTGTGCTATGATGTGTTGTGTTTTTGTGTGTGTGTTTGTGCTATGTGTTGTGTGTTGTGTGAATTTATCTGTGTTTGTGTTGTGTGTGTTGTATGCACTGTGTTGTGTGTTTGTGTTGTGTGTGTGTGTGTTGTGTGAATTTGTCTGTATGTGTTGTGTGTGTGTGAATTATGTGTTGTGTGTGTGTGTGAATTATGTGTTGTGTGTCTGTGTGAATTATGTGTTGTGTGTGTGTGTGTGTGTGTGTTTGTGCTATGTGCTATGTGTTGTGTGTGTGTTTGTGTTATGTGTTGTGTGTGTGTATGTGTTGACTGTGTGTATGTGTTGAGTGTGTGTATGTGTTGAGTGTGTGTATGTGCTGTGTGTGTATGTGTTTGTGCTATGTGCTGTGTGTGTATGTGTTTGTGCTATGTGCTGTGTGTGTATGTGTTTGTGCTATGTGCTGTGTGTGTGTGTGTGTCGAAGGTGGTTTTTGGTGATTTGTTTTCACTACTCACACTTCATTATGGATTTCAAGATTCCAGGAGAACTCTACCACGTGAGGTGCTTGCAGTTACACTATATTTTGGGCCACAATCTATCCATGCAACTTGCAAGTGAACGTTTTCAACATTCTACAAAAACGATAAGTAGATTTTTCTCAAAGGGTATCACTGCAATTAAGAGTCTCTCTTTTGATGTCATCAAGCTTGTAAATCATATTTTCACTAGTATTCTCCCACAAATTTTAAATGATCCTCGATACATGACTTTCTTTAAAGACTGCATATGAGCTATTGATGGAACGCGTGGTTGCTCAAGTTCCAGCTGATCTACAGGTTTCCTACATTGGCCGGCATGACACAACAACGCAAAATGTGATGACGGTTTGTGATTTCAACATGTGTTTCACTTTCGCATTAGCGGGTTGGGAGGGTTCTACACATGATAGTCGTATTTTTCAGAGTGCTCTTACGGACACGAGTTATAATTTTTCGTATCCACCGCCAGGTGAGCCTTTTATATCTTCAGACCATTTCTTATTACAAATTTGTCAGGTTCACTATTATTCACACCAATAAACGAGTTACAATTTTGCAGACAAATATTATCTAGTAGATGCAGGATATCCACTTCAACGTGATTTTTTAAAACATATTCAGGTACACGATATCATTTACCAGATTTTAGAAGGGGCAGTCAACCTATACAAGGGCGCCGAGAAATATTCAACCAGGCTCACTCGTCTTTACGCAGTGTCATTGAACTTTCATTCGGAGTTTGGAAAAAGAAGTGAAAGATTCATAGAGATATGTCACCATACAGTTTGTCAAAGTAAAAAGACATTGTGATTGCAACAATGACATTGCATAACTACATTCACAGGCATCCATCCCGCTACATTTTCGTGCTTTGAAGACGAACACAGGCATCTCATGGAGACCATGTTAGAGGGATTCGAGTAGGGTGGATGAGATAGTGCTCACTCCATTGCCGACACTCACGTGTTTGCTTTTAGCAGTATATTAGAGTACCTTTATATGCTTGCGTCAATCCGGAAGTTAATTATAAAAAAATTTTGACTAGATTCTCAATTTCATCATTCATATTTCGTATATTGCCTTGTTTAAATTTTAAAATTTTAAACAATTTTTTTTAAAAATCCAAAACGCAACCGCAGTTTTGCCAAACAATTCTCTGTTTGGAACAGCTTTGCGAACACAGACTATCCAAACAGATCTCCATTTCCAACATCCAGTTTCCAATAGCTCTCTTTACAAATCTGTCTTTACAACAGTTCCTTTTACAAGCGCAACTGCTCTAGCAAATGAAGCCTAAGTCCTTGATGAATCCAGTTGTGACAAGGCTAAATTACAAGGCTTCATGGTTTAAATGAGTTTCTTTCGAAAGACTCATTTATGATAGAAGTTGATGTAAATTATTTGTGCTATAAGTTTGATGATTGCCGATCTTCCACAAAAATATATGTAGGCCCAGATCTAAAACTTAATTTCGGCAAACTTGTAACTAACTCGAATATTGTTCCCATTTCTCGACTTCAGAAAAATTAAATAAACGAAGTGCTTCAAAATTAAGGCTTCATTTGTTTCGGCGGTGGGTCGATCCGGCGGGTGGAAACAGTGTTCGAAACGGAGGGGGATGCTCCAAACGGAGCTTTTTGGGGCGTTTCTCAATGGAAACGGAGCAAACGCCGCCGGAGGTTCATTTGTTTACCCGCCTTCCGGCGGCGTTTGCCCAAAACGGAGCACCGAAACGCCCAAACAAATAGAGCCTAAGATAGGGTGATTCTTAAATGTTTGTGAGGTGTATTCCAGCAACATTTCAATAATTCTGCACTGATTCCACATAAAAATAATTTATGAAGGAATTAAAAATAATATTAAATTATTGTGGACTCAGACAAGTTCAACAATGTGATTTGTCCAATTATTGCATAAAAATACTCTAATTAAATTTGGAGCAACTGAAAGGAAAATATTGAGATCTACCCACATTAACATTAGGCAGAAGTAGATGGTTTGAGGCAGATTTCGGCTGCAATAATGGAGAGCTCAGCGGGTATAGGAAGGATTCTGGTCTTTGTGTTAGCTTGGAGAGAGGAGTATCAGATAAGGGGGGTGAGGGAATGAAGGTGGGTGTTGGGTTGTAGTCATCGGTTGTAGGGGTAGGAAAAGTGAAAGCCTTTGTTTGTGCTGGGGGAGTGAGGGTTGATCGAACATAGTGGGAGAAGCTTGGTGATGTAGTGAGTTTATGGCAGGGGGAGCATTGCAAGTTGGCGAGGAGCTGCAGTGGATGCGAGGGTATTTGCAGCTGAACAACGAGGCTGACTTGGAATTCAAGAACCAATTCCTCTGGCATTGGTGGCCCCTAACTCTGGAGTGTGTGTTTAATAGGGGAAGATTATGACTTCACCTATTACACCTTTTATTAATTAAAATACCTTGTCAAGGTCCTGGAAATTATTAAAATGCGATTGCTAATATTTTAGCTCTTTTCCCCTGACTACCTAACATTGTCAGACCCAATACAGGGTCTTGTTGGTCGGTCTGCCCAATAAAGAGATTTCAAATTACAAAATTTGTGTGACAAAATTTTGTGATACACCTAATAAAATAATCGAGAAAGAAAATAAATTGAAAGTGCGGAGAAATGTACTACATTCGCCAAAAATGTGATGATGTGAAATAAATTAAACAAAATGGCACTAAGATATGTCGGTGCCTACTGTTGTGACGCAGGTCACATCAATGTGAATACTAAGATCTTCCATACTAAACATCTTATGTTCATCAAGATATTATGCATGTGTCAGCAACAACATAGATATGTCTACAAATTTTTTTTGGAAGATCAAATAAAGTGGGAAAGGACTGAGACCTTCAGCACTTGCATGTAATCAATATATATAAGAAAAGATATGAGTGAGAGAGAGAGAGCCCAAACCACCAAATATACACACACACACACACAAATATACACACACACACACACACACACACACACACACACACACACACACACACACACACACGAGTGATAGTGCATGAGGGCCCCCCCGTGCCCCGCAAGACAGTACCCGGCATGCAGCGGCGGTCTTCGCCCCCGCGGTTATCTTGTAAATTTTTTAATTAAAAAATACTAGAATTTTTTTATTATATATTTTTATAAATTATTTATTTACTTTTTGTAATTATTCTATATATATATATTTGTGTGTGTATGTGTGGCTAGTCATGGGCAAAAGGACTGGGCCCAGTGGGCCGGGCCGCCGGGCCGGGCCCAGGGCCCATGTTTGTATCAATTGTCCGGGTCGGGCAAAGCCCGATTTTCGGGTCGGCCCGGGCCCGGGCAAAGCCCGACCCAGAAATAAGAGCCGTTTAGCGGCTCTTATTAGAGCTGTTTAATTAACGGCTCTAATAAGAGCCGTTTAGAGCCGTTGCTAACGACTCTTATTAGAGTTGTTAGCTACTAACGATTCTAATAAGAGCCGTTAGCAGCATGAGGCCAGCAGCCAGCTAGGCTGCTGGCCCCACTGCTGTACAGCAGTACAACAACTGTTGTACTGTTGTACTGCTGTACAGAGCCTAGGGCCTAGACTGGCCAGCCTAGGCCCTATGCTCAAATTAAAAAAAAAATTTATTTTTTTTATAACCCCCCTGCCCCCCTCTCTTTCACTTTCTCTCAATCTCTCACTCTCATCTCTCCCGAACCCGCCCCCCTCACTCTCACTCTCTCTCTCTCTCCTACTCACTCTCTCTCTCTCATACTCTTCTCTCTCTCTCTCTCTCCTACTCACTCTCTCTCAATATTTCTCTCTCTCGCACTCACTCACTCACTCTCTCTCATTTTCCCTCCAATGCTCCCACTCCCTCAACGATAGCATGACATCGTCCTTCTCAACGTCAGGGTCGTCTACTTAAAGCACGCCTGTAGTGGTGGAGAACAATCATAAGGCGGCAGTGTGGGAGCACTTCGATAAGGTTCAAGTTGGCGTCGAATTCAAAGCGCGATGCAAATTATGCTCGAAGCTGCTGACTCTTACCGGGAACTCGACACTATCAAGACACCTTAAGTCTTGCGTGCCAAAACAAGCTCTCGAGTCCAGTCAGAGCCAAATTTCTGGAGCAGGACAAATTTGGACATACGATCAATTTCGCCAACGGGACATGCAGATGAAACATGTCATCAAACGTGGGTTGTCATTCAGCCATTACGACAACAAAGATACGACAGAATACATACATGGAGTCCTTCAGCCCAAATATCAACATGTAAGTAGAGCTTCTCTTAGGCGCAATGCTATTAAAACATATTTAGAATCAAAACATTTGTTAATAAATTTTTTAAAAAAATTTGAGGGTCGTGTAAGTTTAACGAGTGACGTTGGAAGCAGTAACATAAAAGTAGGATTATCGTATATATGTATCACATGTCATTGGATCGATCCCGTTTCATGAGAGTTAAATAAGCGCGTAATATGTTTTGAAGGTTTCAAATATCCGCACACTGTATATCTATATATAATGTAATTATAAAATGTGTGCGAGAATTTAAATTAAAAGATAAAATAATTAGTACTTTTTTTGATAACGCATCTAACAATAACGTAGCTATTGATTGGTTGAAACACGATTTAAAATCATGCTAAACGGTGCATTTTTTCACATTCACTGTGTTTGTTACGTTTTAAATTTAGTGGTACAAGATAGTTTAGCCGTTATGGAACTCTATATTGAAAAAATTCGTCTAATGCTTAAAGTCATTTAGGTTTCGTTCGTTTCGATGGAATTGGGGCTTTGGAATTGTCATTCAATTGCCAATTCGAATTGTGACTGTTCGGCTGCCATAATATTACATTGGAATTGAAATTCATTTCAATTTTCATGAGAATTGATTATAGAAGAAACATGACTCCCTCAATTCTTATCTCTCGAGGTCTTCATTCGTGATTCACACCCCTACCAACGCGTCCCCGACTCTCTCAAAAAAACATCAACGCAAATTCAGTTGTTCGCCCAGGACTGCATTTTTCGCCGAATAGCGAATTTTTCGTCGGCATGCACATTTTTCTGCCAGGGATCGCATTTTTCGCCCGTGCAACCATTTTTCGCCCGAGCCCGCAATTTTCGACCGGGCGCGCATTTTTCCGCCCGGGCGACCATTTTTCGCCCTGACAGACATTTTTCGCCCGGGCGTGCATTTTTCGCCAGAGCGCGGATTTTTTGCCCATGAGAGAATTTTTCGCCCCAGGGCGAATTTTTCACCAGGGCGTGATATTTTCGTCCGGATGAGGATTTTTTCGCCCGGACGGGAATTTTCCTGCACAACGCGAATTTTTCGCCCGGGCGCGCTTTTTTCGTCCGAGCACGCATTTTCTGCCCGGGTGCACATTTTCCGCCTGGCCACGTATTTTTCCACCGGGAGCGTATTTTTCGCACGAGCGCGCATTTTTTCGCCAGTGCACGTATTTTCCGCCAAGGAGCTAATTTTTCGATCGGCCGGGAATTTTTTCCACCCGAGAGCGCATTTTTCGATCGGGCGCACATTTTTTGCCCCGGGCGAATTTGTCACCCGGGCGCGAATTTTTCACCCGAGCTCGAATTTTTCGCCCGACCGCGAAATTTTTTGCCAGTTCCCACATTTTTGGCCCGAGCGCGCATTTATCGCCGGGATCGCATTTTTCGGTCGGGGGTGCATTTTTCGGACGGGGGCATATTTTTCGGTCGGGGTGTATTTTTCGCCCGGGTGCGTATTTATCGTCCCGACGCGTATTTCTCGCCCGGACGCTCATTTTTTGCCCGGACGTGAAGTTTTCGACAGGGCGCATTTTTCGCCCGGTCGCGAATATTTCGCCCGGGAGAATATTTTGCCCGGATTCGAATTTTGAGCCCGAGCGCGCATTTTTCGCCCGGGCGCGCATTTTTCGGCCGGCGGGCGCATTTTTTGCCCGGGGCGAATTTTTCGCATTTTTTGCCCGGGCGCGGATATTTTGTCGGGGCGCGAATATTTTGCCTGGATGCGAATTTTTCGCCCGGGCGCACATATTTCGCCCGGGTGTGCATTTTTTGTCCGGTGGGCGTGAATTTTTCGCAGTGGCGCGCATTTTTGCCAAACGGCTGAATTGCGCGCCCGGACGAAAAAATGCGCACCTATGAGAAAAATGCGCGTTCGGGCAAAAAATATGCGCTCGGACGAAAAATGTGCGCCCGGGCGAAAAAAGATGCTCCAGGGCGAAAAAATGTGTGCCCGGGCGAAAACTTCGCGCTCGAACGGAGAAATTCTAATATGGAGCGGAATAGTGAAATTAATAATTGCAATTCCAGTGACAAAATTCATGCATTTAGCCGAACGGCAGAATTGGAATTGACTTCAATTCTAATTCCCGCGGGAATTGGAATTGAAGTCAATTCCAATTCCTGTATTTCAATTCCTCCGAAACGAACGGAGCCTTATAGTTCGCGGCAACGATCTCAGGATTTTAAACATTTTGTAAACTCACAGGGTAAAAAATATCTGAAACCTTAATTTGATATGTCTATTAGATGAAAATCAACATATAAAATATTAAAAAGAGCGTTTCAACAAAAATCACTTCTTATGGAATATTATAATATGGATAAATAGTCATAATTTGACCGATGTTGATTGAGATGTATTAGCAAATTACATGTATTTATTAAAATATTTTTATAGGGCGACTGCTTTTTTATCCTTGAACTATTTGACTAGTAGTTGAAAATTTTATAAACATCGCACAAAAATTTAATTATTATAAACAACATGATGGATGACTTTCATTAATTGAAATAATGATTTTTTTTTTTGAAATATTATAGAGAAATGCCTGCAATGTTTTCGTGCGCCGCTGCTTTAAATACGTTATTCGGCGTAGACGACGCACAAAATTTGATAGAAGAAATCAATACAAACTTAAATTTAAATTTTGATGATTGTGATGACTTTAGTATTATAAAATTTAATTCTCTTTTTACCGAGTGTTACGATTATTATGATAACGTATACGGCTCTCGGCCTCGGGAAGAAATATCGCAACCAAAAACAAAGGATAATTTTAAAAATAAAATTTTAGAATTAACAGTTAGGAAAAAGGTGTGCACATCTAGTAATTTAAATGAATTAGAATTGTACACTGAAACACAATTCCGTGATTTTATGAGCACGAAGGAGATTGAAAACTTCGATCTCTTAAAATTGTGGAAAGGTAAAGTTAATACGTATTCTATTTTTGTCTATATGACCCGTGATTTACAAACAATCCGAGCTAGTACGGTAGCTTCGGAGTCCGCTTTTTCTCTTAGTGATAGAGTTTTGAACGAGCGGAGGAGCTGACTCAACCAAGAATCTCTAGAAATGTGCATCTGCTACAAAGACTACTTGGATGCTACGAAAAGGAAACAATACATTACAACATTAGATGATAGCTCAGAGGAGATAGAAGACGAGATGAACGCAATGAATTTACAAGATGATTGAAGAGCAAACGCACATCTATTAGCTGACTTAAAATGTAAATTGTAAATGTTATTTAATATTATTAAAATTGAATTTTTCTTGTCCATATGAGTGAATTTTTTTTATTATCATAATAAAATAATAATTATAAATTTTTAATGTTTTATTTTTTTAAAATAATTTAATAACTATAAATTTTTAAAATATTTTTTTTTTTAAAAACCAGACCCGAGCCCTGCCCGGCCCGATCCCGGTTTAAGAAAAGCCCGGGCCCGTTGGGCCCGGTACCTGGCTCGAGCTTTATGCCCATGGCTATGTGTGGCATGTTTTTATATATATTGCAAATCAAATAAAATAAAGATAGATGGAGATTGTATGTGCTAATCAAATATTATTAATAATCTATAGTTTTTGAATATACACAAATGTGCTTATGGCCTAATGGATAAGGCGTCTGACTTTTAATCAGGTGGTTGTCGGTTTGAGTCTTACAGGACGCCCTTTTTTAATTTGTTTTTTATTATATAGATGGTCTTGATTCATTTGTGTGATCGAACGACTGAGATATTATGATCTAATCAGATCAGATGTGCATCTCAATTGGTGATGAGAAGCGGAAGAACTTCATAGTTAAGCGTGCTCGGGTTGGAGTAGTCTTGAGATGGGTGACCTCCTGGGAAGTCTCTGTACTGCCCGCTTAACTTGAGTTTCCCTCATCAAAGGGAGACGGTGGTCACCAACAATCCGCTCATAGATGGAGAGGGGTTAGGGTGCATGCTCTGCAGACTGGTTGAGCATGAGCCCTTTTGAGGTGGATGTTGGGGGTGCCGACAGTTGTCCTTTCGAGTCTCACTGGGCGCCCTTTTTTGATTTGTTTTTTTATTGTTTTCATTCTTTCTAATTACTTGTCCCGCAATGTGGGTTTAAATCGCGTAAAGAAGTTTAAATAATGGGAGAGGCGACCATTGTTTGAAATTTGACATAGAGCGGGCGGGTTATGCAGAACGGGCTATATGCGGACTGACAGGCTATATGCAGACTGTGCGGGCGGGCTATATGCAGGTCGTGCGAGCGGGCTATATGCAGACCTATGGGTGGGTTTCAGTCTCACCTGATAGGTTTCTTTTAAGAATCTGAAGGGTAAAATGGTAATTTCTCATTGTAGGGTAGCAACCCTATTAAATTATAGGTTTGGGACCCCCTATTTTCTTAGGTGTAGGAGACCTATAAAAAATTAGATGGACGACCATGATTCATTTGTGTGATCGAACGGTTGAGATGTTATGATCTAACCAGATCGGACGTGCAACTCAATTGGTGATTAAAAGCGAAAGAACTTCATAATTAAGCGTGTTCAGGCTGGATTAGTCTTGGGATGAGTGACCTCTTGGAAAGTCGCTGTGTTGCCCGCTTAACTTGAGTTTCCTTCATCAAAGGGAGGCGGTGACCACCAACAACCCGCCCATGGATGGAGAGGGGTTGGGGTATCTGGTCTGCAGACCGGTTGAGCCTGAACCCTTTTGAGCTGGATGATAGGGGTGTCGGCGGTCATCCTTTCGAGTCTCATCGGGCTCCCCTTTTTAATTTGTTTTTTATTGTTTTCATTATTTCTAATTATTTGTCCCACATCGTGGATTTAAAATGCGTATACGGGTTTAAATAATAGGAGATGAGACAATCGTTTGAAATTTGACATAGAGCGGGCGTGCTATATGCAGACCGTGCAGGCAGGCTATGTGCGTACCTTGCAGGCGGGCTATATGCAGATCTGGTGGGCTGGCTTCCGTCTCACCTGATTGCATTTTGTTTAAGAATCTGAAGGGTAGTAGCCCTATTAAATTATAGGTTTAGGACCCACTACTGTCCGAGGTGTAGGAGACCTATAAAAATTAGACGGACGGTCATGATTCATTTGTGTGATCGAACGGCCGAGATGTTATGATCTAAGCAGATCGGACTGGTAGGATTGATTCGTCAACCGGGTTACACCATAAAGAGATTTGTTTATATAGTAGTAGATATATCAATCATGATCTAGAACTACTTGCTTGAAACATTTCTAACAGGTTGGGCAGTGTGCAGACAATATAAAATTCATCCTAAGCCACTGGTCCACAAAGAAGGAAGGTATCCACTTTATGATTTTAACATGACTTATCAAAGATGTTTATGAGTAACTTGTGTTATCAGATGAAAAAATTAAGCTTGAATTTGTTTATGAGCTCGTGCATACTTACTTTAGGCTTCCTCCCCTGATTATTATTGCCACTAAACCAATTTTAATATTCTTTGTTTTACCTTAGGCATTAAAAACATTTTATTGAATGATAAAAAGAATGAAGAAGTTTCAGTTGTGAAATGTTATGTACAAGTCGTGTTTTATCATTTTCTATGTTCACCCCAGATCGGGGTTGTAATGTCTTTTCCTTGTTTTTTAGGTTTTGCCTTACTCGAGTATATATGTGAGTACGGGACTAACATTATCAATTATTTGAATACTTCTTTTTCCTCTCCACTTGGTATCAGAGGCGGAAAAACTCGTGCCCTAGCGTCGATTGGATCGATCTCGGCGTCTTCCGTCGCGCTTCTTCCCGCAACTCGTTGCCCGTCTCCCGTCGCGCGCTTCTTCCCGCAACTCGCCGTCGCCTGTCTCCCGTCGCGTCTTCCTCTTCGTGATGCCGGGCGGCGCCATTGCCGACTGCTGAGAGGAACGACGCCATCGTTCCTCCATGAAGCATTCCGCCTCTCCTGCTTTCTTGAGTTGATTACTGTGGGTCGCTGCCCTTCTTTCCTGTGCTGATTACTGCTACTCCAGCTGCTACCCCGGATGCTGATTTCCTGTGCCGCTACTGGAGGCTACCTGTGCTGATTACTGACCCCGAGCCGCTGTCCTGCTACCATGCCGCTCCTGTGTCGCTGCTAGTGCTGCTGATCTGTTGATCTGCACAACAGAATAAGGTGCTGCTGACCTGTGCTTCTTGTGGCGGTACGGGTGAACCCGATTCATCAGTTTCTTCTCCGAGCGTGATCCAACCTCAGATGGTTGAGCCTCAGCAACCCCATGGCCACACTAGCTCCTTGAAGATTACTACGGTTCCGCTGGTTGACATGAATTACCTGGAATGGTCTCGTGCTGCTCAACATATCATCCGTAGTCAACAGATGTTTGGCTATATCGATGGGTCGATTACGGAGTCTCCAGTGACTGATCCCTCCTGGAAGCGTTGAGATTCTGACAACTCTCTGGTTGTGTCTTGGCTCCTGCATTCGATGTCGCCCAAGGTTTATCAGAGCTATATGCTGATGGACTCTGAGTTCGAGATCTGGACTCGTGCTCGGGAAACATACGGTGGAGAACATGTGTCCGGACCACATCAAATTTCATGCTCAATTCCATTAAGAAGACATGAAGACGAAAGCGGTCCTCTCGTGGCTTTAACAGGACAGCTGACTCACCACATTTTGGAGTTTGCGTCAAGGGTCGATGACTGTCTCATCTTTCTTCTCGGAGTTTGAGCGCTTGTATCAAGAACTGGACTACTTTGCACATTTCATTCCAGTTTGTACATCGAATGCTGTCCTGTTAAAGCAACGAGAGGACCGCTTCCGTCTTCATGTCTTCTTAATGAGATTGAGCATGAAATTTGATGTGGTCCGGACACATGTTCTCCACCTCCTCCTCGTTTTCAGGCTCTTTCCAGCTCTACTGTCACTGCAGAGGATGTTCACCGTTGAAATCGGCGTTTGGGGCACCCGTCCTCCGTCTATCTGCAAAAACTATTTCTTGTTTATTTACCTTTTCTTCAGAAATTTGCTTGTGATATTTGTGATCGGTCTAAACATGTGCGACAAACCTATTCACATCTTTGTTTTCCTAGTAGGACTCCTTTTGATGTTATACATTCTGATGTTTGGGGGCCGTCCCCCGTTTTATCGTTGACTGGTTTTCGCTGGTTCGTCACCTTTATTGATTGTGTCTCGCGTGCTACATTGGTTTATCTATTAAAAAAGAAAAGTGACGTTTTCCCGTGCTTTTAAGCATTTCATAACATGGTGAAAAATCAATTTAATGCCACTATCCGTGTTCTTCGAAGTGATAATGAAGGGGGTATGACGATCGTGGTTCTTTTGGCGCTTACCTCACCTCTCGCGGTATCATTCACCAAAAAACTTGTGCTTACACATCTACTCAGAACGGAGTGGCCGAACGGAAAAATCGGCATCTGCTCGAGGTTGCCCGTTGTCTCCTCTTGACGATGCATCTTCCTAAACCATATTGGGGTGATGCGGTGCTTACTGCTGCACATCTTATCAACCGCCTTCCTTCTCGTTTTCTTTCCTTTAATACTCCTGTAGCCCGTCTCTCTACCTCTGGCGTGGTTCATACTTCTCATTTGCCACCCCGTGTCTTTGGGTGCGTCTGTTACGTGCATGTGCACCAACCTCAACGTGACAAACTTGTCCATCAGGCTCAACGTTGTGTCTTCCTTGACTATTCCTCCATGACCAAAGGATATCGCTGTTATCACCCCCCTCCCGGCGTATGTTCTGTACCATGGATGTTACCTTCCGTGAGGTGGAGTCTTACTTTCCGTCCTCGACTCATGTTCTTCATCAGGGGGAGAGTACTACTACAAATGGTGTTACTGTTACCCCTCTGCCTCTTCTTTCGTTCTCTTCCTCTATTCCTTCAACGCCTTCTGCTCCGGTACCCAAAGCTCCTCCTATCCCGATACCGGACTCCTCTACTATGCTCTCTCCTTTCCCCCATGTATACCACCGTCATTCAGGTACACAAGTCACCGTCGCTCCACCTCTACCAGTGCCGACTTCGGACTCAGATTCTGATGATGCCGACCTGCATATGCCTCTTGCGTTGCTGAAAAAGGGTAAAGCTACTTCCACGCAACATCCGATTTCTAATCATGTAGCTTATCGTCATCTTACTCCGATCCATCAGACTTTTATTTCATTTCTTTCTCTAGTTGTTATTTCAAAGACATGGCAGGAAGCATTGACAATACCGGCTTGGACACAGGCTATGCGTGATGAGATGTCCGCCTTAGACAAAAATCATACGTGGGATATCTCCACTCTCCCTTCAGGAAAGAAAGCTATAGGTTCCTGTTGGGTCTTCTCTGTTAAGCAGAAACAAGATGGCAAGGTGGAACAGTATAATACGCGTCTTGTCGCTCAAGGATACACCTAGACTCAAGGAGTTGATTATCAGGAGACTTTTTCTCCTGTAGCAAAAATGGACTCTATTCGGGTTCTGTAATCATGTGCAGCTTGTCTGGACTGGGAACTTCATCAACTGGACGTGAAAAATGCATTTCTCCATGGTGTGCTTGAGGAGGAGGTGCACATGAAATTCCCTCCTGGTTTTGTGATGGAATGAACTGAAGGGCTTGTCTGCCGCCTAAGAAAATCCTTATATGGCCTGAAGCAATCTCCAAGGGCCTGGTTTGGAAGATTTCTCACAACAATGCTCAAGTTTGGGTACAAGCAAGCCCAATCAGATCATACCATGTTCATCCGAAGACATGGACAGCGTGTTGTGGTTCTCATTGTCTACGTGGATGACATTGTGATCACTGGAAATGATAAAGTGGAGATTGTCAACCTCAAGATCCTCCTATCAGCTGAATTTGAAGTGAGGACTTTGGAAGATTACGGTACTTCGTGGGCATCAAAGTGGTTAGATCTCAGCGTGGTATCTTTATATCCCAACGGAAGTACATATTGGATCTCCTAAAGGAAACTAGTATACTTGGTTGTGTTCCTGCGAACACCCATATGGAGGAAAATCACAACATTGATGAAGATGGTGATGGTGATCATGCGGATGTATCACGCTACCAATGATTGGTCGGAAAACTTATATACCCATCTCCTACTCGTCCCGACATTACGTATGCAGTTGGTATTCTTATCAGATATATGCATTCTCCTAGAATCAGACATCAAGAAGCGGTGTATCGTCTACTGCGGTATTTAAAGAAAGCTCCTGGTCGCGGCCTCCTATTCTCTAGGAACAACAACTGGGAGATTGAGGTTCTACTGACGCTGATTGAGCTGGTTGCTAGGATGACAGAAAGTGCACAACAGGATACTGCTCTTTCGTTGGTGGTAACCTCGTAACGTGGCGGATCAAGAAGCAGAATGTGGTGGCCAGGTCAAGTGCATAGCCAAAATATCGTGCCATGGCCCAAGGCTTATGTGAGGGATTATGACTCCGTACTGTGTCATAGGATTTGGGTTTCCATGTGACAGCCCCTTTTTCCTTATTCTGTGGCAATAAGGCTGCAATTAGTATCGCTCATAACCCGGTCCAATATGACCGGACAAAACATGTCGAAGTGGATCGACACTTTATTAAGGATCACTTGGATAAAAAAAACAGTCCAACACTCCGTTTGTTCACTCCAGGGATCAGCTGACCGATGTGTTGACCAAAAGCTTGGGGTGTGATGTGTTTACCGACGATATCCAAAAATTGGGATGACTGGTATTTTCCGTCCGACTTGAGGGGGAGAGTTGTGAAATATTATGTACAAGTCGTGTTTTATCATTTTCTATGTTCACCCCGAGTCGGGGTAGTATTGTCTTTTCCTTGTTTTTTAAGGTTTTCCCTTGAGTATATATGTGAGTAAGAGACTAACATTATCAATTATTGGAATACTTATTTTTCCTCTCTGGAAAAGAAGATTTAAGTAGAGTTTTTGTGCCAGCATCGATATCAAATTTATTATTGGCCCACATTAATAAGTTCCTACAGCTGCACCAGGTTATGAGCCATGCAGCAATGGATCCTTCTGATTCACTTCTGGGAGGCTACCTTAAGGTTATTCCACAAGCCAACCAGAACCAGAGCTTCTTATTTTGTTACATGCAACTTTGGTAATCCCAAGCCTCTCACAGGGAATCCCATCCTGAAGATCATTGCTTGTTGCACTGACCAATTTCTAGTAGTCAGTTTTTAGTTGCACTGGATTTAGACGAATCATTACTTCATCGCCTGTTGCGAATTCTACATATCCTCTATTAACATTTATATTTGTCTTATAATTTCTTATAGTTAACATGTTTCATTCAAATATGCTTATGCATTAGCATGCTTTGTGAATGACTATGTAAATTCATTGGGCTTAATTCAACAAGGATAATAATTTAGTCTACAAGTTTTCTAGATTAAAATTTTGTAATTAA
Source organism: Platanthera guangdongensis (assembly GCA_039583875.1). Taxonomy (NCBI): domain Eukaryota; kingdom Viridiplantae; phylum Streptophyta; class Magnoliopsida; order Asparagales; family Orchidaceae; genus Platanthera; species Platanthera guangdongensis. The sequence goes on from CM077159.1 coordinate 199,731,723, forward strand.
TTGAAGTTGATTTGTTCTTGTATTATTTAAATAAGCAACCACATTCAGTTTGTGTTTTGCATTTTATTTACTGCACTTTGTTCCAGACATTTTATTTTATGTTTTTTCCAGTAATAACAGTGTATTCCCTATAACGTGATTAGCTAAATAGTATTTTATATTTTAAGTTAGAGGCGCAGTTATCAAAATTGCTCAAATCGAACATATTTTTCCTTTTTAGTCCACGTTTTGAGTCTTGAGTTATTTTTGGCCTAGCCATAGTTAATTTCCCTTGGAGATTTGATTTGGTCTACAAAAAAAATCCGATGTAATATAAAAAATTCTTAATGCTGATCTTTAATATGTTATTCCCCATCAATAATTTTCTCCTTATATATGTTCTTGGTTAACATCTTAATTACTGTTTGACCATTTTGATTTCTCACCCATGTGCTTAAAAGCTACATTAAAGCTGAAATTGTGTATTTGCTTTAAAATAAATAAAGAAGTACAAATCTAAGACTATTACACGATACCATCCAAATTTGCTTGGATCAATTCAACAAACTCGGGCTGCGCATCAGCTAGGATAGTCCATAAAAAGATACAATTAAAAGCAAACTTAGCACGAAAATCGGCGACCCTATTCGCCTCGCGGGGAAGATGATGGAATCGAATCTCAGCGTAATCCCAAAGAAACACAAAGTCCTCCACATCATCATCAGTAGCAACCCGTCGTACCTTCCGCAAACTATTGGAGCAAATATCAATGAGGTTCTGTTATGCTCGGGGCCGAGTCGCGGCTGTTTGGAAGACAATACAAGCGTCGGGGACGACAGGAAGGTGATAACAACGGGGCTGAACCATCCGGTTCAGCCCTCACTCTCTGAAGACCGCCGATTTTGGGCTGAACCGGTTTGGTTCAGCCCCTATTGGGGCCGGCCAGCCCTTTAGGCCGGCCCCTCCTTGGTTCCGGGTATATATAACTCGGAACCCCTCTTTGGATGAGGAAGCAAGATATTTACAAAGTATTTCTTCCCTCCTTTCTAACCCTAGCCGTCTTCTTCTCTAGATCTCTCTTCTCTCTAGTAGTTTCTTAACATTTGGTATCAGAGGCACTTCCTTCCACCATGGTGAACACGCGTACGCAAGAGGAGGCTAGCCGATTGGAAGCTCTAGAAGAAAACTTCGTAGGGTTGACAGATTCGGTGGCCGCAATGGAGGGGAACATGAAAACATCAACGCAGCGGTTGGAGGAGCGGATCGACGCCCGAATGGAGGAAATCAAGGCACTGTTGAAAGGGAAAGGCCCGATCAGTGAGGAGAACGGCGGATCGGGTTCGGATGCGGCGGAATCGCACCACTCGCTTCCGTCCGATATGCGGGAGGCGGGATTCGGCGGAGTCGGCGGCATCAATGGCGGCGCGGCTTGGCCGGGCGCAACCGGCGACCGCTGGCGGCAGCCGCTTATGGGAGCGGGGTCGACGGGGCCTCCCGCACCGTCTGCGGGTAACGGCGACCCACGCGCGGGCCGCACCCTCCGGCGGCGGAGCGGGGAAGAACCACTGGGCTTCCAGCGGCCGGCTGCAGCGACGGGGCACGCCCCAGGCGTCCCGGGAGGGATTCTTCCCTTTCTACGGGCTGGTGGACCACCGGGAGGCTTTGCCCACGACAATCCTTGGGCCGGCCAGCCACCACCTCCGTCGTGGGGAGCACGACAATATCATGGGCATGCTTTTCCGGAACCAGTTGAGCAAGGAAGGCGAGAGGGCTACGGATATGGCCAAGGGTGGCCGGGGCAAGGTGCACAGCGGCCCCACTTGGCTCCAAAATTGACCCGCATGAATTTTCCAAAATACAACCGCGGGGATGCTCTGGAATGGGTCCAAAAGGCAGAATTGTTCTTCCGTTACCAGGATGTACTCGAAAGCCAGTGGGTACAGTTGGCTTCTTTCCATCTGGAGGATGATGCGTTTCAGTGGACGCAATGGTTCCTGCGCGGGCGGGAGCACGTTCTGTGGGGAGAATTTGTGGAGGGATTTACGGCCCGGTTTGGGCCGCTAGAGTATGAGGATTTCGAGGCTCTTTTGCAGAAGCTGAGACAGAAAGGCTCCGTGATGGAGTATCGCACTGAATTTGAGAAACTGGCAAACCGGGTTCATTGGGAAGAGAGGACGCTCTTGAGTTGCTTTGTTTCGGGACTCAAGGAGCACATTCGGGACGAGGTACAGGCGCACATGCCCCGGTCCTTAAATCACGCCATCACATTGGCTCGTATTCAGGAAGAACGCGTCAACAGGCAGAAGGCTAGAGCCACGGGTAAGCCACCTGCGGCCTCAGCACGACAGCAGCCAGCAGCCAGTAGCAAGCCGACAGTGACACGGCTTATCATGGAGCGAGCTTGCAGCCAGGAAGGAGAAGGGTCTGTGTTTCAATTGTGATGAGAAGTTTACACCGGGCCACAAGTGTCAGAAAATACAAGTCTTCATGTTGCAGGAGGAAGAGGTAGAGGAAGTGGTGCATGAGGAGGAGTCGGACGGGGGGTTGGATTTGAGCGAACTTGGGGTGTCTGTACATGCTTTGGAGGGGTGCAGTCCCCGCTCACCATGAGGCTGACGGGTTGGCTGAATCAGGAGAAGGTCACCATTTTGGTGGATAGTGGGAGCACCCACAACTTCATTCATCCGGTTGTGGCACGACGCGTGGGACACAAGGTGGATACGGGGTCGGCCTTCCAGGTTATGGTGGCGGATGGCAGCAAGCTACAGTGTGAAGGGGTACTCAAGGGTGTGACACTTCGAATGCAAGGATATACGGGTTACACCGACATATATCAGTTGGCTATCCGGGGTTTGGACATGGTCTTGGGGGTGCAGTGGCTACGACAGTTGCGTCGGGTAACGTTTGATTGGGAGCACATGATTATGGAGTTTCACAAGGGTGAGACACAGTTCTGCTTACGGGGTCTCAAATCGTCGCCTATCAAGGAAATCTCTCTGCGTAGCATGCAGCGGTTAGGGGAGGAAGGCAGTATGATGGCAATCCTTATGGAGGTTCAGGCATCGGCTACGGGTGAGTCGGAGGTACCGGTACAGTTACGAACTCTTCTGGAGCAATATGCTGACGTTTTTCAGGAACCCCGCACACTACCTCCCTCGAGGTTTCGGTATCATCGGATTCAGCTTAAGGCAGGGACAGAGCCAATCAACGTTCGACCTTATCGTTATCCACATGTTCAGAAGGCAGAGATCGAGCGTAGTGTCCGGGAGATGTTGGATGCGGGAATTATTCGTCCCAGTACTAGTTCATTTTCAGCGCCGATCATTCTAGTGAAAAAGAAAGATGGTTCGTGGCGGTTCTGTGTTGACTACCGAGCTCTGAATGGCGCCACGGTGAAGTATAATTTTCCAATTTCGGTAGTGGATGAGTTGCTGGATGAGTTGTATGGGGCGTTCATTTTCACTAAGCTGGACCTGCGTTCCGGTTATTATCAGATTTTGATGAGGGAGGAGGATATCCACAAGACCGCATTTCGGACACATGATGGCCACTACGAGTTTCTCGTCATGGCCAATGGGTTGACCGGCGGCCCATCTACCTTTCAGGCCAACATGAATGTGATCTTCCGAGCACTTCTCCGTCAATTTGTGCTGATTTTCTTTGACGATATCCTTATCTACAGCGCTAGTTGGGAGGACCACGTGGGCCATGTTGAGCGAGTCCTTAGCATTCTTCATCGGCACAAACTTTACGCCAAACGTTCCAAGTGCTCATTTGGTCAGCTTGAGGTTGAATATTTGGGACATTTGGTTTCCGGTCACGGCGTCAGAGCCGACCCCCAGAAGATTCAGAGTATGATATCCTGGCCACGACCCCTTACGGTGCGGGCGCTTCGCGTATTCCTCGGGTTGACGGGGTATTACCGGCGGTTTGTGAAAGACTATGGGAAGATAGCTCGGGCATTGACTCAGTTGCTGCAGAAGGATGCCTTCTCTTGGACGGGGGAGGCTGAGGAGGCATTTCAGGCACTCAAGCGGGCAATGACCACTACACCAGTTCTCGCTTTGCCTGATTTCTCGAAGGACTTTGTGCTAGAGACAGACGCCTCCGGTGTGGGCATCGGGCGGTTTTGATGCAGGAAGGACGACCGTTGGCTTTCTACAGCAAGGCTCTTGCCCCACGGACCCTGGGGCTGTCTACGTATGAGAAGGAAATGTTGGATGTTATCCATGCCGTGGCGATGTGGAGGCCGTACCTACTGGGCCGACACTTTAAGATTCGCACTGATCACCTAGAGTTTAAAGCATTTCCTAGACCAGCGGGTGTCTTCGCCTCTTCAACAGAAATGGGTCACTAAGCTCTTGGGTTATGATTATGAGATTACCTATCGGCAAGGCAAGGGGAATGTGGTTGCGGACGCTCTCTCGCGCATCCTGAATCTACTGTGGCCCACATCACCGGGCCACTTGTTGACTCTTTGGACGAGATACAGGAGGAGGTGATGCGTACTCCCACGCTCCGTGCTCTAGTGGAGGCCTTGCAGCGGGGCGAGGTCGTGGAAGCCGGCTACCATCTTCAGAATGGTCGCCTTTACCACCATGGCAAGGTGGTTATTCCTCCAGCTTCAGCGTGGAAGACTGTTATGATGCATGAGTTCCATTCTTCACCTGCTGGCGGCCATGCGGGTGTGCTTCGTACCCTCCAGAGAGCCCGAGCCAATGTCTTCTGGACCGGGATGCGGCGAGACATACAGCAATTTGTGCGACAGTGTGAGATCTGTCAACGGCAGAAGTACGAGACGACCTCTCCGGCTGGATTGCTGGTTCCCTTAGAAATTCCGCAGCAGATTTGGGACACCGTTTCCATGGATTTTATTGACGGGTTGCCCAAGTCCCAGGGCAAATCAGTGATTTTGGTGGTGGTGGACAAGCTCTCCAAGTATGGGCATTTCATTGCTTTGCATCACCCTTATACCGGCGAGTCTGTAGCTGCACTTTTTGCTCGGGAGATTATCCGCTTGCACGGTCTTCCTCGTGCTGTCATTTCTGATCGGGACCCTACTTTTCTGAGTAAATTTTGGCAGGAACTGTTTTGTCTGCAGGGGACGTGTTTACGTTTCAGTACGTCACATCACCCCCAGACCGATGGGCAAACAGAGGTTTTAAACCGGGGCCTCGAGACCTACTTGCGTTGCTTTGTGATGGACGAGCCTGGCACTTGGCCGGATTGGTTGCACTGGGCGGAGTACTGTTACAACACGTCTTATCATTCTGCCAGCAAAATGACCCCCTTTGAGGTTGTCTACGGCCGTCCTCGCCGACCTTGAGCAGCTATGAGCCGGGGAGCACGGACTTTGCCCGCCGTTGATAGAGCTCTGCGCGATAGGGACCGCATGCTGGTCACACTGCGCGACAACCTCCGTATGACCCAGGACCGTATGAAGCTCCACGCCGACAAGCATCGCAAGGAGAGGGAATTTGCAGTTGGTGATGAAGTTTTCCTCAAGCTCCAACCGTACCGTCAATTGTCTGTAGCTCGTCGCTTCAGCCAGAAGTTATCTCCTCGATATTACGGCCCCTTTCGGGTACTCAGCAGGTTGGGGCCGGTCGCTTACAAGCTAGATCTTCCTACGGGTTCTCGCATCCACCCGACGTTTCATGTGTCCTTGCTCAAACGGAAGGTGGGTGCCACTGTGCAACCAAGTGCTCTTTTACCTGAGGTCACCGATGCAGGCGAGCTTCGCCCCCTTCCGGAGGCCGTGCTGTTGCTCAAGTGGAAACGACGGGGTGCAGAGTACCGACCAGAGCTTTTGGTCAAGTGGAAGAACTTCTCCGAGGCACACAATTCTTGGGTTGATCTGCTGGATTTCAACGAGCTTTATCCCGACTACCACCTTGGGGACAAGCTGGTTGTTGATGGGGAAGGAATGTTACGCTCGGGGCCGAGTCGTGGCTGTTTGGAAGACAATACAAGCGTCGGGGACGACAGGAATGTGATAACAACGGGGCTGAACCATCCGGTTCAGCCCCCACTCTCTGAAGACCGCCGATTTGGGGCTGAACCGGTTTGGTTCAGCCCCTATTGGGGCCGGCCAGCCCTTTAGGCTGGCCCCTCCTTGGTTCCGGGTATATCTAACTCGGAACCCCTCTTTGGATGAGGAAGCAAGATATTTACAAGGTATTTCTTCCCTCCTTTCTAACCCTAGTCGTCTTCTTCTCTAGATCTCTCTTTTCTCTAGTAGTTTCTTAACAGGTTCACACAATCACCTTCAATAATAGCACCATGTGCCTCAAACATGTCTGATTGCATGTATTTTTGCACAACAAGTGCCACCAATTCAACTCCTCCCGGGTCCAATGGAGAAGGGGATGGCCGCCAGCAAGAAGAATCACACCCAAGTCGTTGCGGGACATAATCCCAAGACTGGCCGCACGATTGGAACTGATTGCACCATCGATATTGATTTTCTCCATCCAAGAGTCGGGGGGGGGGGGGGCACCAAGTGAGGGGTTGACGCTGCCTATGCAGCTGGTTGGAGTTCTAGTGTCCATGGAAGGAAAAGGCATTAAAACTAGTAATATTTTCCAAGAGAAGGAGCTATAATTGTCCCGGTGGCAAACTTCCGATTGTGGACTTCCGTGTTCCGACTTCTCCAAGCATGATAGACCACATAATAAAAAATTCGGATAGGACCCAAGTTGCAAGGCGTAGTGTAGGCAATCAGAAGCGGCACTTTCACCCTGCAGGTGATGGAAGGATATCGAATACTCCAACGAAAAAGGGCATTGTCGAGGTTCGTGAGGCAAGCGCAGTTAGTAATAATATGGTCACGGGATTCGAGTTTGGAGCAGCTCTATGGGCAGTCCAAATTCTTCGTGAGCCCCCGCCGGCCAAGCCAAGCACGCGTGGGAATTGCATCCCAGACATGTCTCCATCAAAACAATGTTCCCTCGGGTGCAATTTCAGTCTTTTGATCCATGCAAAAAAATCAAGAGGAGAATCAAATTGAGCCAAGTAGGTAATGACCAAATCTGTTTTTTCTCTCAGCAGCTGGCGCTGCAGCTAGTCGGATCCCTAGTGTCCATGGAAGGAAAGGCATTAAAACTAATATTTTCCAAGAGAGAAGCTACTATATATGTCACAGTGGCAAACTCCCGATTGTGGACTTCCGTGTTTCGATTTCACGAACCTTGATAGACCACATGATAGAAGATTCGGATAGGACCCAAGTCACAAGGCTTAGTGCAGGAAATCGGAAGCGACACTTTCGCCCAGCAGGCGAAGGAAGCCAAATACCCCAACGAAGAAGAGCATTGTCGAGGACCATGTGGCAGACACAATTAGTAACAATTGGTCACGTGATTCAGGTTCGGAGCAGCCTCTCAGGCAGTCCAAATTCGTCATGAGCCTCCATTGGCCAAACCAAGCACGCGTGCAACTCAATTGGTGATGAGAAGTGAAAGAACTCTATAGTTAAGCGTGCTCGGGTGGGAGTATCATCGGGATGGGTGATCTCCTGGGAAGTCCTTGTGATGTCCACTTAATTATCGAGTTGCGCTCATCTAAGGCCCACTGGTGGACCGAAGACGGGTTGGGGTGCATGGTTTGCAGACCTGTTGAGACTGAACCCTTTCGAGCTGGATGCTGGGGGTGCCTACGACCGTCCTTGCGAGCTGTTTGCTGGGGAGGCCATTACAAAAAAGTGCATTTTTGGTAGCGACCCTAGCCGATCCAATGGGACAACGTCGCGGCTTCGCTTTAGGCGACGTTACCGAGCTGCAGCCCAAGCACCCCAACCCCTCTGCAAGCCCACTGGCTGGTTGTTGATGGCTGCAACCTCCCTTTGATAAGGCAAACTCGATAGTTAACCGGGCAACACAAGGACTTCCCTGGAGGTCACCCATCTCATTACTACTCCAGCCCGAGCACGCTTAACTATGAAGTTCTTTCAATTCTCATCACTGATTGAGCTGCAACTCAATTGGTGATGAGAAGTGGAAGAACTTCATAGTTAAGCGTGCTCAGGCTGGAGTAGTACTGGGATGGGCGACCTCCTGGGAAGTTCCCGTAGGAGCGTTTAGTTGGATCACTTCTCATCAAAGGGAGATTGCGACCTCCAACAACCTGTCGGTGGGCATGGAGGATGAGTGGCCTCCTGGGAAGTTCCCGTTGGGGCGCTTAACTGGATCATTTCTCATCAATGGGAGGTTGCAGCCTCCAACAACCCATCAGTGGGCATGAAGAGGGGTTGAGGTGATGGTCTGCAGATCTTTCGAGCTGGATGTTGTGGGCATCGTCGGTCGTCCTTTCGAGCAGTGTGTCGGGGTCTCGGGGAGGCCGTTAGCATCCTAGGCTTGTCTCCCCAAAAAATGTTCCCTCAGGTGCAGTTTCAGTCTTTTGATCCATTCAAAAAAATCAGGAGGAGAATCAAATTGAGCCAAGCAGGTAATAACCAAAACTGTTTTTCTGCTCAGTAGCCTTGTGATTTCAGGCCAGTTCCGAGCAAGTTGTCTGTGCACCGGAATTTGAATTATAATCACGAAGAGGGCATGGACAAAATATTGGGCGGGAATATCCTTATTCCAGCTGCCATCATCATGCAATTAAACGACCACCAAAATCGATTCGAGTGCGCTGCATATATGTGGAAAATTCACACAAATTAAAAGCTGCCTTTAAGGCTTGTTTCTTTCTCTCTATGTATTGCTAGTTGCAAATTTAGCTACAGTTGATAAGTATTTTCTCTTCTTATTGCATCCACAACTATAATCCAGTGTCTTCCATTATTACCTATTATTGGGCTCAATTTGCGCTCATTTTGCCAAGCATAAATGCCTAATATATGTGGAAGGTTCACACGAATTATAAAAAAGACAAAAAGAGAGGGTATAGTCTGTTAGCATGTGGAGTTTGTTGCCTTCCTCTGGAGCCTTGGTTGATTACCTTTACCTTCTACCATGCTGGTATTGGCTAGAGGAGTGGTTGGAAGTGGAGATGATGGTGGCGGAGATACTACAAAGCTTTGACCGCGGATGCCTAAACGGGCGTGCTCAAGAGAGAGAGCTTCCAAGATCTCTTTTAGGTTTTGAAAAATAGACTTTTTTCATTCATATCCCTTTAATACATGACACTGAGTTTATATATAGGATCTCTGGATGGCATAAATATAAATACAACCATACACTCTAAAATATGAAAATATAACGACGACTGTCACTAGACTCATACGATGCTAATAATACACTCGACTCGACTCGATGCATATAATAATAGATAACTGACGGAGGATCTGTAACAGATCCATAACATATCGGGTGTTGTCGGAGTGTTGTCGGGTAGTTGTAATAAGACGACCGGAGGGGAAAGGGGCGGCTGCAGGAATGAATCCAACGGAGTGGCGATGAGCAACAATGGCAAGACTATCAGAGGAACGATGGCCGACAACAGGAATGGGTCCGTCGGGGTTGGCAGAGTGTTGTTGGGTTGTAGTGATAAGACTACCAGAGGGCTAGGGTCGGCGGCAGGAATGGATTTGGTGGAGTGGCGGTGAGCAGCATTGGCAAACTGTCAGAGGAACGACGGCCAACAACAGATCGGGTCCTTCGGCGTCGGTGGAGCGGGGCCGACGGAGCAAGGGCCGACAGAAGAAGCAGTGATGTGGTCAGAGGTTCTGCGGGTGGCAGCGGAAGCGATGACTGCGCCTTGGCGGCCTAGAGTTGTTTGTTATAGAGTTCCTCAAATGACATTAGAATCTTAATGATGCGCACGCCAGGTGCTTGGAAGCTAATGATGTCTTCCATATTGGAAATAAAAATGAGCTTGGCGATAAAAATGAGTGGCTATGGAAGCATACAGTGAATTTGGTGTGGGGTGCAGAGTTGATGGATTGTGTTGAGGGCGATCGTTGAAGAAGAAACGTCGACTGGGGAAACGATGCACAGGGAAACAAAAAGAGGCACTGCGAAGGAAGCATATGGTACTCAACGTTCAACAATGCTTACCTTTTTAACATGAATTTTCTGAGAATGTGCAATTTACATTGCTGATGTTGCCCAAGGAAGCTGATCCTTAATTGAATGAAAGCCATAAAGATGAAAAGCTTTATATCTAAGATTTAAGTTTCTCAGGTGGTAATGTTGTGCATGATTTCAACAAGGAAGTGATTCATGAGAATATGGAATTATGGAGTTTGGTCGTATAGTTCTTTAGAAGGTTTAGTTCAGTGTAAGTTTCAGAGTCTACTGTTATCTATCCTTCAGTAAATCAAGGATGAGCATGTTGCATTCTGTCATGTAAGCTTGAATGAATTGACACGATGTTTGATACTATTTTGGATTAGGTGCAGTTTAGATCTGCATTGACATTACTTTTGTTTTTAAGCAAGTGCAATTTAATATCTATGCACCAATTTTGAGACTGTATATTAACTTGTAATCACATTGAATTACTCTGGTTCTATTACATTATATTGTTGTAATTAAAAACGAATATAACAAATTATATCATCAATAGTCCAGTCAGTTTAACTATGATGTTTCATTGGAGTTGATGTTGTACACAACATGAGTGAAGAACTGAAGATACATCTCTTAAAAAGTACTCCCTTAGAAGGATAAATTTTCTTCTTACTAAAGGTACTGAAAACTATGTGTGTCCTTTTGACTGATTTGAACTGGAGCTGCTTCATCTGGATGTTAGATCGATCTTCAACTAGCTTTTTTGGAATGTTATTGTTGTATTTTTGCACGTATTTGTCTTATGATTTATCTTACAATGGTATTTGTCCAAGAATAGATATTATATCTATATCCTCATTATTTGTTTGTTCAGCACCAAATGGTGGTACTATTTTGGCTTGTTCTGCTATAATTCTACAGATTGAAGAATGTTTTGTTGTTGCTTGCATTAGATTGATATAGATTTCACCCCAACTTACATGTTAGCAAGACAGACTAAATATTTCCAAATCGACTTCTTTTGGGGGTATTTTGGCATTAGAAGATGCTATACCAGATGACTCTGTAATTCTGATTATTCTTTCTTGTCATGATTCGCTTTATATGCATGCAAGTTAATCTTCTTTGCTTTCTTCTTTTCTCTTCATGTGATGGGAGATGAAATCCTGTTGTTTGTCCACTTGACTGTTTCTGAAATTCTAATCTTGGCATATAGGTGAAATCTTTAATTGAAGATGCAAAAGCAGGTATAACCTTAAATGTTCCTAGCACTAGTGCCAGTGCAAATGGTGCTACTGGTAGTGCGTTGCCATCTATGTTCCCTGCTGGCAGTGCACCACCTCTTTCACCGAGGAGTAGTCCTGGATCTCCTCGTTTTATGAAACGTGGTTCAGGTGCTGGGCCATCACCTTTTGGATCTCCATTAAAATTAATTAGCGAGCCAGAGAAAGAAGTCATCCCTCAGGTAAGGGCCTTCTGAGCACTCATGTAATTGAAGTATATGTAGTTAAAAACACTCTTAACTCTTCCTTAACCAAATATTGCAAAACGGAGAATTTCTTAAATTGAGAAAATGTATTTTTCATGTGACTAGAGAGATAAGCTTGCGTAAACTGTGATGTCATACAAACAACAAAACAATATTAGGGTGAATGATCATCAGGTGTCTTTTGTTCATTGAAAATTACTAAAAAAAACCTTGTCATTTATGGTAATCAAAAATGATGATCCATAAAAAATGTGGAGCGATTGCAACCTAACATACTTGCATTCGAGGGAAGATCAAATGTATAATTGTCTTCATCCCCAGAGATCCCTTTGGATGATTAGAGATCTCTAGATGCTAAAAAAATTCACAGCTCGCCCAATCCTTCAGTATAAAAGAATGTTCCCAGTTATTACTTTTTTTGTGAGATAAACATATGATTATCTGCTCTCACAATAATATTATTGACATGGACTAGTAAAATAGTATGTACCCCATTGCCAGTATGTGTTAAAATCCTATAATTAGATCTCCTCTATAGGAATCCCATATGACGTACTATACATTGTACTGTTGAAGGTATGCACGAGGTGGTAGCTTGAACCTTTAAAAGATTTAAGAAGACGACAAACCTCCCTCTCACACCATTCCTCTCCTTTTTCTCCATGTATCAAGTGGCATACCAGGACGTGAAGTCATATTGACCTCTTCATCAAGATGCCCATGAAGAATGATGTTTTTAATATTAAATTGATGGAGAAGCCACTGACATGAAGCAACGAGTGCAGTGATCACACGAACTAAGTTAGCTTCACAATAGGAGCAAGCATCTCACTCCACACAATGGAGAAATTAAAATAATGTGCAATCAGATGAGTTATGTACATACCCGCAGAGCCACCAGAGTAAAATTTAATATTAAACACATAACAACACATAATTGACTAAAAGGTGATGCGGAGCGTAGACGAGCACTTGCAGTGGATGACGAGTTTTGGGGCCCGTTCATTGACAATTGACGACTTTTCATATATGGCGTGCCCAGATTGACGATCAGACTCCGCAGATGCATCCAGATTCGCGTTGAAAATCAATTTCATATATTAGTTTATTTTATTTGCAGTTATTTTGATGTATTTGGGCTGCCCCACCTCCGACTAATCATAGTCGTTGATGGGGGATGCCCTAATCTTCTCTTTATTATAAGTAGACCGCTTAGGGACTGATTTGAGACATTGCAGAATTTTGTGAAAAGTAATCCCAGATTCCAGCGATCAAGCCACGGTGCCGACTTCGTGGAACCCTAGGTGACGACTTCTAGGTTTGTATCTTTTTCCCCAAGGTACCCCCTAACCATAGGCTCCCTCTTCTCCCTCCGAAACCCTCATCCACAGCCCCTACATCCCCCAAAATCCAGCCACAATGGCTGTCTAGAAAACCCTTATTTCTATTCATTGTTACTGTTAAAAAATGATATTAACTGTTCATTTATAAAGTTTAAAGCAGACACTGTGCTTCCAGGCCCACCGCCGGCCTGCTAATTCTACGATCCTTTAGCTGCCTGTTCCTGAACAACCCCCTTGCCTCTCGTATTCCCTCCACCAAGCCGCTACTCCCACCAATATTCCCTGTCGTCCGCCCCTCCCCATAACCCTAATTCCACTGCCAGCATCCCCTTTCATCCTTACTGCAGCCCTCATTCAAACTCTAATATTTCTTTGCCACCATCTCCTCTTCCTCGTTGAACCACCATCCAATTCCCTCCACATCTCGGATCAGTTCAGATCTGAGAATTTCATCTTCCGTTCCGTCATTCCCTCCACCCATACTTCATTCTTTAACCCGGATCCGCCACCAAACATCGGATCCATTCATCCCTTGTCCGGATCTACCCATACGTGGTCGGATCTATCTATTTTCGGTCTGATTCCACCTTCAACCGTCGGGGACAGCCACCTACTCCATTTCCCACGCCGTCTATTCCATTTCGGATCGCCGTACACGCATCTCCGCCTCCGGATTTTTCATGGTCTTGGTCAGCCCACTATTTAGTGAGTATTGTTGTATTGGATTATTATTTTTCTGCATTTATTTATCTGATTGGACATCATATTTATTTGGATATCTCGTATGGTAGTAGTTTGTTAGATAAATATTGTGATTTGCATGGTTCATTCGCCGCGCGCTCTCGTTTTGGCCCTCCACGCGGAGGAAAACCTAGCTTGCTTTTGCCCTAATAAAATATTTTGTCTTGTCGTGAATTTACTTGCGTTGGATGATTTTAATTTATTATCCAATTGCGATCTTACTGTCGGACTTTTGCATAACATGTATGATTAGGTCGCAAATTTCCCGCCGCCTATAGAATCGTCCTGCGTCAAAAGGTTTGTGGGACTTTCATATGTCTTTTTATGAGTCAAGATAGTTATCTCTTCAAAGATAGATGTCTTCTATATTGAATATGGATGTGAAGAACTTACATTATGATGTATATGAGTATCATCAAACATAGAGAGAAAATAAGTGGCATGAGAAGAACCTGGTAAGAAACATACTTTTCAATAGGGTGATCCTTAATGCACTAGCTAGAGCCCTTAGGAGTGGCAATAGGTCAGAAGGTCATAAGAGAAACTCAAAGGAAGCATGCTCATACAAGGTGACATCTTGAATGATAATACCGTGACTTTTATGGACTGATAGAACTCAAACCACCTTGCTCCTTGGCTGATTGGAGTGCCCCACAAAACCGAACATCTAATCTATGGTGAGAGGGATGAGTATCATGGACATTGGCCACACAGTCAAATAGTGAAACAATAGATAAAAGCTTCTAGCATTTAGGTCCAGGAGAGACAATGAGTAAGATCCAAGAAAATTCCGTGTGACCATGCTGTTGGTGATGTAGCAGTTAGTGATGTACGGTTAAATACGCACAATTAGCCCCATGAGATATTTGATCGGTTAAATAGGTGCAAGAGAGACGACAAAAAGTTCTATGATCCTATAAATATACCTCAAACTTAGACAAAATATACTATTTTCACTGTAAGAGCGAATTGTTTTGATAGTAGCTTGATACTGGGCCTTCACCATTGCTGAAAGTTCTTAAACGTAAATGAAATTTTATCACAAGATTTAAATAAAAAAACATGTCAAGCAGGAGTGATCATTAATAAGCATATTTTTTATCCATCCACAAATGTGACATTTGAGATCCCCAAACATCAGAGAGCACAAGTTCAAACAAATTAATTGAATGAGTGCTAAACGAATTTTTGTTTGACATTGATATCATGTGAAATGAATTGTGTATTGCGGGAGTTTCATTATGCATGCACTACTTAAATATAAATTGGGGGAATTCCCCAATATTACAAAGGGGCATTTATGGCATTCAACATACAAAGCGATTTAAACAAAAAAAATTAATTAAACGATAAAACTTGTAAGCAAATACATAAACCAACACTTATCTTTCAATTTGAATATTTGATATTATTCTGACATCGTCATGAAATGTGATCAGTTCTACTTCCAGAATGGGCGGCCACCTCCTAAAGAGCTAAAAGAGAAGAACTTGGAAAGAACTGCTCAGATTTTTTCTGGCCACTTAGATGGATTACAAATTCTTGGTGCAATTTATACTTGACCCGTTATTATTTAATTTATGCTGAAACCACAAAGATTGAACTGTGTTCGTTTTCCTTTTTCAGAGTTTAAAACTGTTACCAAAGAAATCTGCAAGCTGCCATCCTTTTTCTCTAGTGTTCTTTTCAGAAAGATTGACGCCGATTGCAGTGGAAATGTAAAAAGGTGTGCAAATCATATTTTACCTGAAAGACTTTGGCTTATAGGTTGATGTGAAGGATTACAAGGTTAACTAGAAGGAAATCACAGTCCAAAATCTGATGAAGGTGTTGCGTTATTTTTTTCTATGTAGCTTGAACTAGTCTTGTTAGTTTGTGATTCGTAATAATATATATTTATATATTAATTTAGATTCTATATGAATAATTTGTGTTGTCAGATCTTCACCCTTTCTAGTTGTGATGCTTATGCTACCCGTGTTTCAGTTTGAGAGGGATTATGTTATGTATTTCCATGATGCATTAAATGCTGTGATCATGACTAAACATTATCGTCAGTATCATCATTTATCAACCACAAACTTATACAGAAGATGAAGTTAATGAGTACATTGAAATCTTGGTGATTACCAGGAGGTTTTTTTATTTTCCTTTTGAGGTTATTATAGTTATTGCCTTCATAGTCTGCTTTTTTAATGTTGTTGATGCTCCCACATGGTTGCGTTGTTGGTGCATTAATTTTTAACATTTCTAAATGTCACTAACTAGATTTTGGTTTAACTCTAGGGATGCATTTGTTGCCTATTGGATGAATAGTAATATGATGACTATGGATACCGCAACTCAAATTTTTAATATTTTGAAGCATCCAGATCGGAGCTACCTTATTCAGGTTTGTTTACTTTTTTCCCTTCTTTGCTGAGACAGCTTACTTTGCCTATTGTTTACTTATAATTTGTAGTCTCTATTTAGTCTTCTTATGCATTTCAACTTTGATATTCAGTAGCTTGTTGAAGCATTTGCGTCTGTATGATCATTATTTAATTTTACCTTGATTAAATGGCTATACAGGAAGACTTCAAACCCGTACTCAGAGAACTTTTAGCGACTCATCCAGGATTGGAATTTTTACAAGGAACTCCTGAGTTTCAAGATAGATATGGTGAGTTTTCTTTATAGAAATTTAGATATTTCCAGTAGTTTGTTCAAAAAATTTTTCTTGGAGAATTTTCTGGTTGCCACACCTTATTAGAGATCAAAGTTTTATTTAAGGAATGACAATGCAATTTGCTTGTTGGATGCACCTCCCAGATTCAATAGTGAATTGAGGTGGATAAAAGAATAAAGAAAATTGGAAATTAGACCAATTTTGTAGTGAAGAAGAATGGGGAAAAACATAGTTATCTAATGACAAAACCTCTTATAGGTGGGCCGCATCTTAACAAGATGTCCTAATTCAAAAGTTGTAATTCATGTTTTTAATCTTGATATTGATGTTGGTTGACTGTTCTGGGCAATAGCTTACACTAACTATTCTATTTTTTTCATTGTTGTCAAGACAACTTATTTCAAGATGACTGTTTAAGCATGAATTAATGGATGTTTGACAAGATACTATATTTTCATCATATCATGGTCTTGTGATTCAAGTATTATTATGGTAGTTGTTATTAATATTTCTTGATTTTAAAGAGTGCGTGTGTGCACAACTGCACATATAGATCCATGATTAAGTTTGTGGGTCTGATCTACTTGATGCAAAATATTGGATTGTTGAATTAATTTAGGTTAGGTTGAGTTCTCATTTTCTCTAACTACATGGTTCTAATCAAATTGTTTAGTTTGATTTCATGTTGACTTACCATCCTTACTGAGCTAGAGTTGTAGAGCATGGCAGGGGAGACAACACAGAGATATGTGTTACGAGCTTGCCTTTGCGATCTCGTGACCTTCCTCGAAGGAGGAGGATACGCTGGAGGATTTGCTATGGCTGGCAAAGAGGAGCAGCGGGAGCGTCGATCTGCGTAAGGAGGGGGGGGGGGGTGTCGCGGTATGCGGCTAGGGCAGCACACGAGAGATTTCTGTGGGGTTAAAGAGAGAGATAGGAAGAGGGAAAGTAAGAGAGAGAGATTTAGGTTTTAATTTCTTGCATATACAACCATGGCCTAATCGGCCAAATAAGTAGGTTCACAAAATGCCCCCATTTGGGCATAAGACATATGGACGAAATACGAGAATTGTACTCTTAAAAATAACACACATAATTTAAGATAAATGAAAATAGATGGCGTCGTCACGTCTCATAACATCGACGCCACCGTTCGAAGACTGTTTGTCCTCAAGCTGGATCGAAAGGTATTCCTAGTTCTTCTCCTCCTGTCGTGTCATCATTGGAAGGATCATATACTTTGAGCCAAAATTAGTGTTTGCAGTGATGTCCCAACGTGAAATGTTCATCACAATTGAAGCACAAGCTTTTTTCGCGACGCTCGACCATTTCAGGGCGGGACAAACGGCGGCGGACAGTAGGCCGCTGCTGCTCTTCCCGGATTGGAACCTTGTCAATCAAATCAGCTAAAGAGTAGACAACCTGATAGTCCCGACTTCCCAAGGGCGGATGATGTAATACCGGTCTTCGTTCACAAGCCCTGGCGAGGCTCATAACCGTGTTGAGATCACGCGGCAGCAGGAATTCCAAATATGATCGTAACCGCTCTTGAAGACCGACGGTGAAGAGGGGAACTTGCTGCTCCGATAAAACAGACGTTTCCCTAGATAACAAAATCTGGAACTGTTCTAAATAGGTGTCTATGGAGCTGATCTATTTGAGGTTCACAAGGTCTCTGAATGGGTTTCCTTGTAGAGCATGACCAAACCGCAGGGTGCATGCTGCACTGAAATCCGTCTGCGAAGGGTTGGGGCGTTCCCGCATAAATCATGTTAACCACAATTGCGTCGCGCCAAGTTGATGGAGGCGTTGTCGACGCGTTCGTCATTTGGCGTTTGTTGGTTGATGAAGAAAATGTCACAACGAGTAAGCCGAGGAAGAGAATCTTTGCGACCCTCGTATATGGGAAAATTCATCCGGATAGATCGTGCATAGGCGGGGTAGTTCGCGCCTGTAGGAGCGGCGGAGTCCACGCGGCTTGTCGCCGGGTAATCGATCGTGTTCGTAGGCGGAGGAGACGACACCCCTTATAGGGCATCCAAGCGCGCGTCGAGGGCGTCCATTTTGGACTTCTGAGTCATGAGCATGGCTTGGAAGAGTTTCATGACCTGGGCGAGAGACAGAGCACCGTTCCCCATAGGGGATAGGGCTGGGCGGAAAGCGGCCGGTGTTGGAAGCAGGACGACAGAGGTACTGCATCTCGGGGCTGTCGCTGCGGTGGTAGTCAGGCGGACAGAAGCAAGAAAGTTGTTGGAAAAATTACCGCTTGCGGCTCTGGGCCGCGGATCTGGTGACGAGGGGCTGGACGCTGCGATCGGTGGTCGGCTGGAAGTAGCGGTCGGCTGGAAGCAGTGGTCGGAAGCGGAAGAAGCTCCTTCTTGGTTGCTGGACCGCGAAGCTGTCGCTTCGGCACTGGAAGGGCGGGCTGAAGCGGAAGCGGAAGAAGTGTCGGAGTCACCGGCGTTTAGCTCTGATATCAGTTTGTTACGAGCTTGCCTCTGCGATCTCGTGGCCGGCCTCGAAGGAGAAGGATGCGCCAGAGGAGTTTCTATGGCTGTCGAAGACGAGCAACGGGATTGCCGATCTGCGGAAGGAGGGGGGTGGTCGCGGGATGCGGCTAGGGCAGCACCCGGAAGATTTCCGTTGGGTTAGAGAGAGAGAGATAGGAAGAGGGAAAGTAAGAGAGAGAGAGAGATTTAGGTTTTAATTTCTTGCATATCCAACCAAGGTCTAACTGGACAAATAAGTAGGTTCACAAAATGCCCCCCATTTGGGCTTACGACATATGGACGAAATACGGGAATTGTACTCTTAAAAATAACACACATAATTTAAGATAAATGAAAATAGCTGGCGTTGTCACGTCTCATAACAATATGATAAGAGTTGAAAAGAGGAATACCTAAAATGTCACTCTCTTGACTTTTTGAGTAGATCTCGGTCTTATTTGAAGCTGGGCTGATATAACACTAAATAGTTGGTGAAACCTAAACCCTCTTCTAATTGAACACGAGGGCTAATAATGATCACCGTGCTAACATTCGGATGGAAAGAAGCATTGCTGACCCTGTTGTGAACAAATAAATCTGCTAGCTGATCTTTTGATCGAATAAATGGCACACACATGATTTTATCTTCCATTTTTTACCTTAATAGAATTCATGTCAACATTAATGTGTTGGAAAAAATGGAATGCTTCTTTGATTCAGTCGGAGATCACTCCTTAATATATAGGAGGGCCAAATGCAAAATACAAAAGAAATATAATAGGAAAAGAGCTAAAAACTATAAACTCTAACACTTCCTCTCAAATTGGGCTTGTGATGTCTGACTGTCTGTCAAACCCCACTTGCCCATAATGTTTCCAGAAACTCTCTGACTCAACCCCTTAATGAGAACATCAGCTAGTTGTTGATTTGAGGGGACAAATGGGGCGATCGCAACTCCCCTTACTTTGTTTTACTTGATGAAATGTCTGCCAACTTCAACATATTTAGCCTGGTGATACTGAACTGGATTGTGCGCAATACTGATAACAGATTTGTTGTCACAACAAATCCGGATGGGCCCCCTGTTTTGAATCGCAAGTTCGGACATAAGAGACCGAATCCACATTCCTTAGCATTTCTTATAAGTCATAGCTCTAAATTTCGCTTCGGTACTAGACCTGACATGTTTTTTGCTTCTCCAGGTTTCCAGATTACCTCCAACCAGAGAACAATATCCAGACGTTGATCTTTGGTCATCAACAGATCCCGCCCAATCAACAACTATGAAACCTTAATTTTTAACTCTTTGTTTGGGGTGAACAATGTGAACAAGATACCATGCCTAAGAAGGGATTTGAGATATTGTAAGATCCAGTGGGCCGCATCTAACTTGTGAGACATGAGAGAATGCATGTATTGACTGATAACCTCAATAACATAAGAGATATCTGAGCGAGTATGAGATAGGTAAACCAGCCTTCCTACAAGCCGTTAAAAACCAATGATGTCTGCAACAACTTCTCCATCATCTCTCCTCAATCTATGGTTGACTTTAATTGGGGTATCAGCAGGTCTACACCCACTCATTCCCATTGTCTCGAATAGGTCAAGGATGTATTTCCTTTGAGAGTTAAAAATCCTGTGCTAACTTCAATGCCTAGGAAGTACTTGAGATTCCCAAGGTCCTTTACCTCAAATTCGCTAGCTAATCTTGTCTTCAATGTGACGCCCTGCACAACAGACCATCACAATTTAAATCGATTTCCGAATAAATTTTTTAACAAGGTTGTCAGGATCGAGATCATAGATGAGATCGTTTTGAGGTTGGATCGGATCGTAGGATCGGATCGAGGATCGCAAGATCCTACAACATTCATAAATTAGGACTAAAAAAATAAAATTGAATTTGCTATCATTAAATTACATGCTCAATTAATAAAAAATCAATAAATTGAGTAGTATGTGAATAACTATATTAAATTTTTTGAATAATTAAATCAAAAAGATAATATCATACTAAGTTCAATTTCAGTTTCAGATAAGACACAGTGTTTACTAACAATAAAAACAAATCTGGACTGGAAGCGACCGAAGAAGCCGCTCTTGGCCTCTATTCGTTGTCGGCAGTCAACACTTGGGATACGGTAAAGCAGCATGATATGATTCTGTGTTGGGGTATGAGGGCGAGTTTGGAATAAGGTTAAACAATGGGTTATGGGCATTGAACCGATTGAATGGGTCAGAATATGGTTGGACATGTTTCTAGTTAACTTTGTCCATACTAGTGGAATCGGATCTGGATCGCGATCCTAAAGATCCTAAGATCCGGATCGCGATCCCAGTCGTAGATGTGCCGATTTAGATCTTAGGTAAGATTCGAATTGAGTTACAAAATCTGCATCGTAGGATCACAAGATCCTACGATCCGGATCGCGATCCTGATAACCATGATTTTTAGTGTATAACAGAACATGAAATCCAAAACACAATGAATATATTATAACCATACCTTAAGCTCAACCTTGCATCAAAAATCATCTTTCTACTAATGTCCTGATTGAGACTCTAAAAATTTAGAATAACTAATTTAAATCGATATCCGAATAAAGTTTTTAGTGTATAATGCAACATGAAATCCAAAACACAATGAATATATTATAACCATACCTTAAGCTCAACCTTGCATCAAAAATCCTCTTTCTAGTAATGTCCTGATTGAGACTTTAAAAATTTAGAATAACTATGGGTTAGTCATAATAATATGACTAAACACATACTTTACCTTTTTAACTGTTGTACAAACAAACAAGGAAAATGAATACAATATGCATAATTATTTTAATGAGTAGTCAAAGGAAGGTAGAACAAAAGAATGTGCATCACTATGTAAATAATTCTTATGTTTCAAATCATTGTATTGTTGTAATTTGTTCTTAGGATTCTTCACATTCTTTTCATTTATTCTTATACATTCATAATCGTCTTTCATATTATCTAATTTAATTCATCTTAATCTTCCTTCAAATTTCATCTTCTGAATTTTATCTTTCGCGTCTTTCTTTAAGTTTGATCTTCTTTTCTTCTTAATTTCTAATCACGTCCAATTAATGCTTATTTTATTCTGTTCATTTTCAATTCATCTTTAAATAGTCTGTTCTTGATTCATTTCTTTCTTAATTCTTTTTCCATCTTTTATGTTTTCATTTGTTCCAATATAACTTTGAATTCATCCTTCTAAATCAGTGTTTCTACCATTCTCATCTTTCTTCAATTTCTAATCTTTCTTTCATTTCGTTCAATCAGGAAATTTTAAGGGTATCTGTCATCTTGGTCTGACCTTCCAGTGCCAAAATTCTCCAGCTATGACTGGACGATCAAACACGCACCAAGCCTTCTGTCTAGGGGTGCAAGTTGAGTTAATCCGTCTTGAAAGCTCGATGAGCCGGCTCGGAAAAAGCTCGACTCGAGCTCGAGCCTGTGGAGCTCGAGCTTGAGCTCGATTACGAGTCGAGCTCGAGCTCATCTTGTGTTGTTCATGAGCTCGCGAGCGGGCTCACGAGCTTTTATTTATACATTTAAAAAAAATAAAAAAAAAATAAAGCTCTTGAGCTAAAAAGCTCACGAGTAGTTCGAGCTCAAGCTTGGTAAGTTGGCGTTGAGCTTGAGCTCGAGCTGGGATAAATGAGCTCGAGCTCGAAATGAAAAACTCGAGCTCGAGCTTGGAAATTTTGTCAAGCTCGACTCGTTGGCACCCCTACTTCTGGCCTCCTGCCTTAGCTTTCTTTTCCAAATCAGGGTGATCAAACACACGACCCTCTTGGGAACATCAAAATTCTGTATGAGTTCTGCCCCTCCTACTAGGCTAACCCTTAACATTTATATGCATCGACGCACATTCAGTTTCTTATTCTTCTATTCTTTTCTTTTTCAGTAAAAAAGACAAATGATATTCATACATTTGGCACCTCAGATTCTTCATTGTCGGTAAAGCAGGGCCCAATATAAGCGGGGCCAGAGGAAGCGGCGAGATAGATGGAGGTACCGATAAGACATGGGTTTGCGGAGCAACTGTCGTCAAGGGAAGCAGTGTGACATCACCGGTTGGCGAAGAAGGCGGTTGCACGAGGAGAGGCGATAACAGTGACAAAAAATGCAAGGTGAAGCCGACAGGAGATGGCGGCGACGGCAAAGGTGGAAGCGGCTGCGGAAGGGTGACTATCAAATTTTCAAACTTGTGGAGGACCTTGGTCATGGCGTCTTGACGATGTGCTTCAACTCCCCGAAGGCCCGCACCTATGGAAGGCATGAACTCTCGTAGCATCGATTGGATGGCGGCCGCATCGGTGGCAGTTTGCTTGATTTTCCCCATAATCTGATGATTTAAAAATTAATTAGTCAAAAATATACCGGATAAAATTACTTAAAAATTTAAATATAAAATTAAACAACTAACTAAAATGAACTTCCAAATAAGGAGTAGGTGGCTCGATAATAACTAATAAATTAATCAAAAAATGAATAATAAAAGTTGGAAGTATCTGGTGAAAATATTGCCATAGTTTATCCATCTATATAAGGAGCTATATATGGGGGATTACATAAACCAACTCATAAACTATAGTAATAAAACTTCAACTCTGATAATAGAAAATACTAATTTCTCCAACACTCCCTCTCAAGTTGGACATGTAATGTCTGTCATACCCAACTTTACAAGTATTTTGTCAAAAGAGCACTATCTCAGACCCTTGGTAAGCACATTTATGAGCTGCTGGTTTGATGGGATAAAAGGAGCACTCACAATCTCCTCAACTATGTTTTCCTTAGTGAAATGTTTGTCAATCTCTACGTGTTTGGTACGATCATGTCAGACTAGATTGTGGGCAATGTTGATACCAGCTTTATTATCACAATAGATTCTGATTAGACCATACACTCCACACCCAGGTCCTTCATAATCGACTGAATCCACAACCCTTCACATATCTCATGTGTGATTGGTCGGAACTCGGTCTCAATACTGGATCTGGCTACAACATGTTTCTTGGTCCATGTCACCAAATTGCCCCCAACAAGAGAGCAATATCTGGATGTAGATCTTCGATCATCAATTAAATATGCATAGTACGCATCTGTATAGACTTCTACTGTTAATGCCTCATTGGATGAGAACAATATTCCTTTGTCAGGAGAGGATTTGAGATACCTCGGGACTCTGTATGCATCATCAAGATGATGTGATCTAGGAGAGTGCATGTACTGGCTAAGGACACCCATAACATAAAAGATGTCCAGTCGAGTATGGGAAATATCGATAAGTTTCCTCATCAGTCGTTGGAAACCTAGTATGTCAAAGTGAGAGTCAATATACTCACGACTATTGTCTCTACAGAAGATCTTAATGGTACCACCAAATTGAGTAGTGGTCATCTTATGAAAATGTTGAAAGAGAGAAAACATGCCGCTTTTATGTTTCATCAAATATACCCATGTACAACGAGAGTAACAACAACACTCAAGACTTTATCCCACCAGTAGGGTCCTATATGGATCCTTTGACTCCATTGTGCCCTATCTTTTGTCATAATCTCACTAATACCTAAGTACATCATATCTTTCTGTATAGTTTCATTCAAAGTCTTTATTGGTCTATCCATCCCTCATTTAACATGCCCAGTGACTAGACTCTCACAACGCCTAACAGGTGCCTTTAATGGTCTCCTTTGTACGTGTCCAAACCATCTTAGTCGAGCTTCTCTCATCTTCTCTGCAATTGGTGCTACTCCTGTCTTATACCAGATACATTCATTCCTAATTTTATCCAGTCTCGTGTGTCCACACATCCACCTAAGCATTCTCATCTCCGCAACTCCCATTTTTTGCTCATGTACACAATTCATTGCCCAACACTTAGAACCATAGAGCATCGCTGGTCGAATTGCAGTACGGTAAAACTTTTCCTTGAGTTTTAGTAGTACTTTACAATCACATAAGATCCCTGATGCGCCTCTCTACTTCAACCAACCCGCTTGGATTCTATGTGTCACATCTTTTTCAATACCTCCGTCTTTTTGAATTATCGATCCAAGGTACCTAAAACATTCACTACGAGAAATATCTTGATCACCCAACTTAATAACGACATCATCTGTCCTTCTTGTACTGCTAAATTTAAGCTCCGTATACTCTGTCTTTACCCCGCCCAACTTAAAACCCTTCTTTTCTAAAGTGGCTCGCCAAGATTCAAGTTTTGCGTTTACACCCTCACGCGTCTCTTCAACCAAAACGATATCATCCACAAACAATAAACACCAAGGTATTGCTTGTTAGATATGTCTGGTAAGCTCATCTAAGATAAGGGTAAAGAGATAAGGGCTTAAAGTTGAACCTTGATGTAAGTTAACAGTGATAAGGAATTTTTGTGTTAATCCTCCAGATATCCTTACCCTTGTCTCTGAATTTGTATACATATCTTTTATTATATCAATATGTAATGCATACACCTTTCTTTTCCAAGACTCTCCATAAGATCTCTCTTGGAACTCCAACATAAGTCTTCTCAAGATCAATTAACATCATATACAAATCTTGTTTTCTTTCTTGGTAGTTGTCAATGAGTCTCCTCAAGAGATATATAGCTTCCATAGTCGACCGCCGTGACATGAATCCAAATTGATTCTCTGAGATTTTAGTCTCCCGTCTTACTCTTCTTTTTATTACTCGTTCTCATAATTTCATGGTATGACTCCTCAATTTATTCCTCTGTAATTAACACAATTTTGTATTTCTCCTTTATTCTTATACAAAAGTACCAAAATACTTTCTCTCCATTGGTCTGACATTTGCTTTGACTTCAGTATCTTATTGAAAAAACATGAAAATCATAAAATTTCTCCATCTCCTAGATATTTCCATACTTCGATGGGTATATCGTCTGACCCAGCCGCATTTTCATTTTTCATCATTTTAGAGTATCATTTACCTCTGATACTTAAATTTTACGATAAAACGTTCTATTCCTATACAACTCCGATTTACGTAACTCTTCTGAGTTCAATTCATTGTCTTTTTTTTCATTATAGAGTTGATAAAAATATTTTTTTCATCGCTCTTTAATATCGACATCATACGTCAAAATTGTATCCGTCTCATCTTTTATGCATTTTACGTAACTTAAATTTCTTATCTTCATTTCTCTAGATCGAGCAACTTTACATATGTCACGCTCTCCATCTTTGGTTTCTAGTCTCTTATAAAATTCTTCATAAACCAGCCTATGTCGATCCCACGCCCGGATGAAAAATGATGAGAGTTGTGTTAGGTAGACGACCAACATAAAATTTAGTCACCCTTATAAATATGGATCATTTGAGAAATTGTGCAAAAGCTAGATTGTTCCCCTTAAGGAACGTGTCGCATGGTCCGAATGTAGTGTCTTGGCAAGCACCGCTGCATCTCCAGGACTTGGGTGTAGTGTTAAATATGCAAGTGTCCGCGTCGTATGGTCTGAATGTGGTGTCTTGGCAAGGACCGTTGCGCCTCCAAGAGGACTTGGGTGTAGTGTTAAATAGACAAAAGTCTTCACACATTAGACGTCCTAGGGAGGTATGTCGTAGGATTTATGATCAACTTAGGTTTGCAAGTTGGAATATAGGTACGCCAACAGGAAAAACGATGGAAGTAGTGGATACGATGATTAGGAGAAGAATATATATTTTATGCCTGCGAGAGACTAGATGAGTGGGTGAGAAAGGTAAAATTTTAGATAATTTAGGTTTTAAATTATAGTACACAGGAAAAATTAAAACAAGCAGTGGAGTAAGTATTATTGTGAATACTAATTGAAATGATGAAGTTGTTGGGGTAAGTAGAAAAGGTGATAGAATCTTAGCTCTTAAATTGGTCGTAAAAAGGAAATTGTTAATGTGATCGATGTTTATGCGCCACAAGTTGGATTACGTGAAGCTATTAAAACGCAATTTTGGGAAAACTTAAATAATCTAGTAAGATAAATCACACAAAAAGAGAAGATTTTCATATGAGAAAACTTAAATGGACATATATGGAAGAAAAATATAGATTATACAACCGTTTAATGAAGGATTTGGATATGGAGAAAGAAATGAAGAAAGACGAACCATTTTAGACTTTGCTGTAGCACATGATCTAATTATGTCATATATGTTTTTCACAAAAAGAGAAGAACATTTAATTACGTTTAAACAGACCAAATAAGTCACAAATTAATTATTTTATGACTCGCAAAATGGATAAAATGATGTGTAAAGATTGCAAAGTCATAGCAGGCGAGAGTTTAACAACATAACATAGATTAGTGGTGTTTGATGTATAAATTAAATATAATAAATTTAGGACAAGAACAAAAATGTTGCAAAAAATTCGGTGGTGGAACTTGAGAATGAAAAAGTAGGTTGCTTTCAAGACAGCAGTTATGAGACAACTAGTTGATGACCCTTATGTTGATCCTAGTGTTTCATGGGAAGTTACGTCTTCACATTTAAAGATAAGTGAAAAAAACGTACTTGGAGTATCAAAAGGTCATGCGCCATCAAATAAAGAATCTTGGTGGTGGAAAGAGGAAGTGCAGGACAAAATGAGTGCAAAACGTTTCAGCTATAAATCACTTTACGCTTGTAGGAATGACGAAAACTTATCTAGGTATAAAATCGCCAAAAAAGAAGCTAAACATGCAGTAGGTACAACCAGAGTAACAATCAATAAAAAACAAACCATGAACAACCAAAAATAGACGCAGTAGGACTGGAGCCCAAAACATCAGTATGAATAAGAGTAAACAGAACTGAGTTACGCGGAGACATAAGAGGAAAAAAACTACGATGATGTTTAGCAAGTTAACATACATCACAATGGAATACATTAAACAAAGTAGAATAAATAGTAGGAAGCAAAAGCTTCATAGTAGTGATAGGAGGATGTCCAAGGAGACAATGCCAGTAATTCAAATCAGTGGGCAGATCTGCATAAAGAGTTGTAGGAGGCAGAGTGAGGCTGGATGAAGTGGAGGATGTTGGGTCGAACACATAGAGCCCGTTGCACAGTCTACCAGTCAATCACCGTCCCAGTTTTTAGGTCTTGAAAAACACATGAGATAGGAAAAAAAAGTTACTGCATAGTTCATAGAGTTAGTCAAATGACTAATAAATAGAAGATTTTGAGTGAAAGCGGGAACACGAAGGTCAGAGGAGAGTGTAAGAGAAGAGCATGAAATAGATCCTTTCCCGACAATGAGAGATAACGATCCATCAACAATGTTCACTTTGTCTCTGTTAAATTGAGAGATTTTCTGCCAAACAGAGAGATGTATAACACAAAACATGTGGTTGACCCGGTCATGTGATCAGTGGCTTCAGAATCAATGATCCACTGTGAGGACAGGTGGGTGAAAGTAGAATGAGCAACTGCAGGTCCCTGGTGGGCATATGAAGAGGAGGATGAACTGGACCGCTCAACAGGAGAGTCGTGCATCAACCGACGGAAAGCCAAAATTTCTTCAGCTGAAAGAGCGGGGGGAGGGGGGCGCGTTGGAATTCAAAGAGTGATGAACAGAGGTGCCCTCCGCAGTATTAGACAAGTGTACCGATCGAGACAGGGAAGATCGATGTTGGGAGCGACCGGGACCACGACCACCACGAGGAGCAAGACCGCTCCTGGGATAAGGAAAACCATGGAGCTTGAATCAAGTATCTCTGGTATGACGAGACTTTCCATAACAATCACAGACAAGGTGATCTTTCTCCGTAGGCTTCGATCTAGTGTCACAAGCAGGACGAACCCAGTAGTGAGAAAGAGTAACGAAAGCATATCCCTCAGTGAAAGAGTTGGGAAGGAGAGTTTGTCGGCGGTCGAATTCCTGTTGGACAAGGCTGCACATTTCTGGTAAACATGGAAGAGGAGAGCGTCAAATGATCTGAATTCTAATCTGATCAAAATCCTGATGTAAGCCATGAAGAAATTCGAAGATGCAGTTTCGTTCTTCCCTCGCTCTCACCAATACCTCATCTCATGAAGACACGCGGGTTAGAAAATCAAAATGATCATACTCCTGATAGAGTTGGGTGAACTCCGAATAGTAAGCGAGATGAGGGTCAAATCCTACGTGAAAGTTGGTAGATCTAAGCCGCATTTCTACGACATGAGTAGGTGTCCTCTGCGCTTCCAGATATCCGTTGCTGTATCCATGAATAGATAATTCCGAGTGATGGGCTCCAACATAAAGTTGAGCAGTCAGGACATCACCGGGGAGTTCTCAGACTCTCGCTGATGCCACTCAGGAGAAGAAATAGAAGGTGTCTTTGTCGTGCCATTGACATAACCAAACAACCAGCGACTTTTGAGGGCAAGAATGATAGAGCTTGCCTAAGGGAGGTAGTTGAAACCATCTAATTTCATAGTAGTGATTTGAGGAGTGTCATGTTCCGAATTTACATGGCAAGATCTATCAGAGGCCGGAGTAGAAGCCGCTCCACCAGAAGACATCTGTTAGAGGAGTTACTCTCATCTATAGAAGACCCCAAATAAAAATCAAGGGCACACACAAGAGATCACAATGGATGTCATATGGGATTGGTTGCCCTCATAGAAAGAGGGGAATAACTCACATTCACAATAGAAATCCAAGGAAGAAAAAAAAACAGAGGAAACGCTGAAAACATGAGAATCAAGAATCCATGACTATAACGCCCCTAAAAGACGGGAGAAAGTGCGAAAGAGAGAGCGGAAACGAAAGGAGTGGATGCGGGAGCTCCCATAGAGGAGGGAGGCACGACTGATGTGTGGTAGCGACGGAGCTGTACCGGGTAGGAGCAAATGCGAGAGACACGGGCGGAGCTGTCGCGGCTAGCGAGCGGGAGCGGAACCAAAGGGCGGAAACGAGCGAACCCTAAGGCTCTGATATCATGTTGGAAGTATCTTGCGAAAATATTGGCTTATTTTATTCGTCCATATAGGGAGCTATATATATATATGGGATTACATAAAGCAACTCACAAACTATAATAATAAAACTTCAACTATAATGATAGAAAATACTAATTTCTTCAACAATAAATTAGAAATCAAATAGGTCACATGGCTCTTTGCGGGGCTCGAGGGATGCATAAGGGCGAGCGTGTTATACCGGGGGGGGGGGGGGGGGGGGGGGGGCTCAAGAAGAGGGGACTCGAGACTGTAAGCGATCGTCTGCATTTGTGGGCTCGAGATGAAATATCTGACTTGATGGTAGGGTGCGCTGAAGAAACCGCCGGTTCAGTACGACAGAGGGCTCGATGGGTGGTGCACGTGCGTCGACAAGGGCAGGAGCGCAACGTCGAGGGTGTTGCGCAGGTGAAGGTCTGTGGCTATCGATGGAGGATGAGGTGGGAACTGGTAAAAGAAATAATTGAAGCCCAGGATTGCCATAGAGCTCGTTGTACTGGACTTTCGTGTATCTATTGTAACAAGCATATCTAGTCTATGTGTAACTGATCGTGTAATAAATGCAGAAATGGAATAAAAAACTTGGTGTATGTTCTTTGTACTTTGCATTGTGATGTTCTGTGACATTTTTATTCAAAACTGTTGTCCGATCCTTAATTTTGAAGAGCCCAGGATTTGGGTCTTCACACAAGGGTGTGTGTCAAAACACACAGAAAACGACTGGTTGGCGATGTATGTAGGTGGTTGGAATGAAGCGGAATGTCTTCGACTGTGAAAAGGAAAGTACTTAGAAAACTCCAGCAGTTGTAAGCTCGTCGAATGAAGGAAGTAGCAGCGAATGGAACAAGGAGGAAGCAAATGCGATGTGTAGCAGAAGAGGACCTATAGCTCTGATACCAAAGTTGTTATGGGTCTATTCAGAGCGGTGGCCAGAGAAGTGGTCGGTGGTGGAGATGATGGTGGTGGAGGATACAGTGAAGCCCTAATCGCGACTGCCTAAGCAAAGTTGCTCGTTAGAGGATAGAGCCCCGCAAGATCTCACATTCAAAGACGGAAATTTGAACTCTTTCACTGATTACTTCATACAACACACTGTTGCAGAATAGAGACCGGGCGGTTTGGCGGTCTGACTCTGGCGGATTGCAGTCTGGGCAGTCTGTCGGTTTCTCTCCAGCGGTTTGGTTGCAGGATTGTTGCTGTTGGTGCCCTGGAGGTCTGCCGGTCTGTCCCTGGCGACTTGGAGACCGGGCGTCCTGGCGGTCTCCCGTGGCGGCTTGTTCTCTCCCTCTGGTGGTTGCCGGGCGGTTTGCCCATTCGTCAAATCACGCGGCTTGGTCGGCTTGTATTTAGGATAAACCGCTTGTACATGTTATTTTTTAGTCTCACATTGTTTAATTGTAATCTCTACCATCTCCTTCATTATATAAAAGCGAGGCTATACTATGTAATACACACATTTTTTGGATAATAAAGATTTCTGTTATTCCAATTTCCGGCTTCTCTTTTTCTGTTCGCACATGGTATCAGAGCAAGCGATCTTGTCCCCCTGATTCGGTGCCTTCTCCTGTCCGCGCGACTTTATCTCCTTCTTGCCGTCTGTTCGCACGGTCTCTCCTCCATTCCCTCCTTTGTCGCTGCCCTTTGTTTGCGCGGCCTTCTTCTCGCTCTCTCTCTCCGCGGCCTGTTTACGCGGTTTCTCTGTCTCTTGTTCGCGCGGCCTGCTGTCTACCCGCACGACTTCTTTCCCTGTGTCCGCCACAGTTTCTTCTTTTGTCCGCTGCGGTTTCTTGTCCTATCCGCTGCAGAACCTTTCCTTGTGTCCGCTGCGGCCTTCTGCCTTGTCCTTACGACCTCCCCGACTTCTCTCTACCCGCGCGGCCTTGTCTCTACCCGCGCGGTCTTTTCTCTGTCTTGTCTTTCTACCTCGGCTTCTCTCTACCCACGCGGCCTTTCTCTCTTCTCTCTACCCGCACGACTTCTCCTCCATGGCTCTTTCCGGCTCTTCTACCACCACCGCTACTCCTGTGGCAACTCCACCTCCTCCTCTCATTCCTTCCGGGAATCTTGGCACCGTCTCCAAGCTTGTCGGTTTCAACTACCCGGATTGGAGTGTCTTTTTCACCTTCCTTCTTCGCTCACAACGCAAACGCCACCACTTCACCGATGACCTCCTCCTCCCACTTCCGTTGAGTTTGACGACTGGGATGCTAGCGATGCGCTTGTGCGCACTTGGCTCGCTAACAGTCTTTCCGATGAATGTCTTCCTATCATCCGTCATGATGAGACGGTCAAGAAGGCATGGCTTCATCTTGCTTCTCTGTACTCGAAAGGGGCTCAGACGTCCCGCATCTATACTTTGTATGCGGACCTCTTTGCTCGTCTTTTCTTGTCTCCTGCTGCCGCTTATCAACAAGTGCATGCTCTCGGGGCTGAGATTCTTCAACATCGCCTCTTCTCTGCGGATTTAGCCGAACAACACAAGCACTTTCAAGAACTTTCAAGAACTTTCAAGAACTTCTTGTTGTGTGCTACCTTCTACGGCTTCCTGAGTCCTACGACATGATCCGCCAACAAATCTTGGGCGAAGCGGACTCTCCCAACTTAGATACAACTGCTGCACGCATTGTCGCAGTTACATCTCTCCTTCAACGTCCGCTTCTTTCTTCTCCTCCTCCAGACCACTATGCTCACCAGACTCAACGGAGTGGCTCTGGTAGTCGCAACCACCATTCCGATGGCCGTAGTTCTTCGCGCTTCCTCTGCTCTCACTGTGGCCGCACCGAGCATCTTGTGGATCGCTGCTGGATGAAACATCCACATCTTCGCCCTTCTGGTGACTCTTCCACCTCCTCTTCCAAGCCGTCCGCTTCGGTGGTCACTTCCTCAGGTAGTGCTCACGTGGTTACTCAAGGTAAATGACTCATCGACTCTGGTGCAACTAATCACATGACGGGCAATCCTCAATGCTTTTCTCTCCTCGAAACACATGATCGGATGCCCCCGGTCCTTGTTGCAGACTGCTCTCCCTCCCCGGTTCATGGGACGAGAGTGGTTCATGTCACTCCGTCTCTTCGCCTGGCCGACACTCTCTATGTGCCCAAGTTTCCATGTAATTTATTGTCGGTTACTTATTTGTGCAAGCAACTTCAATGCTCTGTCACATTTACTACAACTTCTTATTCTTTTTCAGGATCCGAGCTCCCAACGGACGATTGCTACTGGGACTAAGAGCGGCGGCCTCTACTTCCTCGACAACGTTTCCGCTCTGTCGGTCTTCTCCTCCTCCTCTACAGATCTTCTACAATGGCATCTCCGTCTTGGGCATCCTCATCCACGACTTCTTCGTCAGCTTCTGCCCCACCTCCCCCCGCACAGTTTTCCTCTCAACTGCGACGCTTGTCAGCTTGGCAAGCATCACCGTTCCTCCTTCCCTCCGAAGCAAGATCGTGGTTCTACCCGTCCGTTTGATCTTGTTCACTCTGACATCTGGGGTCCTGCTCCTACCCTCACCGTTGGTCGGGTAGTTCTTATTTTGTTACTTTCATTGATGACTTCTCTCGATGTACTTGGGTGTATCTCTTACGAGAACACTCTGAATTTTTTGATGTATGGACCTCCTTTTATCATTTAATTAAAAATCAGTTTGATGTTTCCATTAAAATCTTACGCTCTGATAATGCAAAAGAGTATGTTAGTAAAGTTTTTTTCCTATTTCTCTATGCAACATGAGATTGTTCATCAAATAAGTTGCGTTTATACCTCACAACAAAATGGAGTGGCGGAACGCAAAAATCGTCACCTCCTTGCTGTCGCTCGCACTCTGCTAACGCAAATGCATGTTCCTCGCTCCTACTACGGCTATGTTGTTCTCATTTCTTGCTATCTCATCAATCACATTCCCTCCACCGTTCTCCACGGCCAAACCCCTTTCTCCATTCTCTATCCGAGCAAGGATTCATTTCCTCTCCCTCTACGTATCTTTGGGTGCACAGCCTTTGTGCACGCTCCCTCCGCCACTCGCGACAAACTCTCCCCTCGCTCCACCAAATGTGTCTTTTTGGGCTACTCTATCACTCAGAAAGGCTATTGTTGTTTTGACTCCATTCTTCGCAAGCAGTT
This sequence comes from Platanthera guangdongensis, assembly GCA_039583875.1. NCBI lineage: Eukaryota > Viridiplantae > Streptophyta > Magnoliopsida > Asparagales > Orchidaceae > Platanthera > Platanthera guangdongensis. The sequence continues at coordinate 199,765,463 of CM077159.1, forward strand.
CGTCTCCGCGGACGTTACCTTCTTCGAGAATGCTCTGTATTTCTCTGACGACTCCTCTCCTCTCCCTGTGGCTTCCAGTTCTCCTCCCCTTCCCTCCAGCCCATCCACTCCTACCGAGGTATTTCCTCATCCACCGTCTCCATCATCTTCTCCTCCCTCTTCACCTCCGCTATCTCCCTCCTCTTCGCCGTCGTCGCTCTTTCCTCCCGGGCCAGCTCTCTCCACCACGGATGCTCCGGATACTGAGGAACCTGCTGAACTGGACCTCCCCATTGCCCTTCGCAAAGGGGTTCGGGCGTGTACCAAGCACACGCTTGCTGTTGTTGTATCCTATGACCGTCTAACCCCGGCTCGCAGGAAGTTTGCGCTGGCTATCTCTTCCACTTCCAACCCCCGTTCTTATCAGGAGGCCCTTACTATTCCACATTGGAAGGCTGCCATGGATGAAGAGATTATTACTCTCACTGAACGGGGTACCTGGACCCTGGTTCCTCCTCCTTTCGGCACAGATGTTGTTGGCTGTCGCTGGGTCTTTGTGGTGAAGTTCCGCCCAGATGGCAGTGTGGATCGTTACAAGGCTTGGCTTGTTGCCAAGGGCTTTACCCAGACTTATGGAGTTGACTACTTTGACACTTTCTTTTCAGTTGCTCGTCTCAGCACTATCAGAGTCCTTCTCTCTGTGGCTGTCAACAGGGATTGGCCCATTTCACAGCTGGATGTCAAGAATGTCTTTCCTTATGGGGATCTTCAGGAAGATGTATGCATGAAGCAACCTCCAGGGTATGTTGCTCAGGGGGAGACACAGGTTTGCCGGCTCAGGAAGGCTATCTATGGCCTAAAGCAAAGACCTCAGGCTTGGTTTGACAAGTTTAGCGAGATCGTAGCGGCCGTAGGTTTTACGAGAAGTTCTGTCGATCACTCCTTATTTACTCGTAAAACTTCTCTGTGTCTAGTGGTGTTTGTGGTATATGTGGATGATATTATTCTCACTGTAGATGACCAAGCTGGGATAACCCTGACAAATAAGCATCTTCGGCAACACCTGGTTACAAAGGATATTGGATCTCTAAAATACTTTCTGGGGTTAGAAATTTCTCGGAAGCCCAATTCACTTGTCATCTCCCAACGGAAGTACGTTCTTGACTTGTTAAAAGAGGCAGGGCTGACTGGGGCTAAACCTGCCCGATGTCCCATGGCGACTAGAGAAGATAAAACATGGACGGATGACTCTCCTCTTCTTTCTGATGTTACGAGGTAGAGACGTCTGGTTGGTAAACTTATATATCTCACGGTGACCAGCCCGATATTGCCTATGTTGTAGGCAAAGTTAGTCAATTCATGCAAGCTCCTAGGGAGTGTCATTACAGTCTGCCCTGAGGATATTGGAGTATATTAAATCAGCTCCTGGGAAAGGACTTCTCTTTCAGAAGAATGGACATTTGAGGGTTGAAGCGTACTCTGATTCAAGTTATGCCGATGACAAAGGAGACCGCAAGTCAACATCAGGCTTTTGCACATTTGTGGGGGGAAACCTTTTGAGTTGGAAAAACAAGAAACAGTCTATCGTCTCCAGGTCCAGTGCAAAAGCAGAATATCGAAGTATGACATCGACCACTTGTGAGTTGAAGTGGTTACGGGCTCTCATGCTTGACTTAGGAGAGGTCTACAACCATCCTCTACCTATGTTTTGTGCCAACAAGGCCGCTATATACATCTCTAAAAATCTGGTCTTTCATGAGAGAACTAAGCACATTGAAGTTGACTGCCATTTTATTCGGGAAGAGATTCTGAAGGAACAAATTTGTACTCCGTTTGTCACCTCAGACAAAGAGTTGGCTGACATTTTCACCAAGCCGGTATCCGTCTCTTTTCATCACATTTGCGATCGACATATATGCTCCAGCTTGAGGGGTAGTGTTGCAGAATAGAGACCAGGCGATCTGGCGGTCTGACTCTGGCGGATTGCAGTCCGGGCGGTCTGTCGGTTTCTCTCCAGCGGTTTGGTTGCAGGACTGTTGTTGTTGGTGCCCTGTCGGTCTGCCGATCTGTCCCTGATGACTTGGAGACCGGGTGTCCTGGCGGTCTCCCGTGGCGGCTTGTTCTCTCCCTCTGGTGGTTGCCGGGCGGTTTGCCCATTCGTCAAACCGCACGGCTTGGTCGGCTTGTATTTAGGATAAACCGCTTGTACATGTTATTTTTTAGTCTCATATTGTTTAATTGTAATCTCTCATCTACTCCATTCTATAAAAGGGTGGCTATAGCATGTAATACACACCTTTTTTGAATAATAAAGATTTCTGTTATTTCAATTTCCGGCTTCTATTTTTTTGTTTGCACACACACCAAATGCATTTATATAGGCTTACAACATAATAAAAGACAAACAATAATAATACTAATTAGTCGTCGCGGCTTCTCTTCTTGGCCGCGATTTGTTCTTTTAGTCGTTGCGGCTTCCCATTTCCCGGCGAGCTCCGCATCTAGGTCGTGGCATCTTCCCTTGTCGCTGGTGTACTAACCGAGACCTTGCGGCCTTCTCGACTGGCTTGTGCCCCACTTAGTCGCTTCGACTTGTCTTCTCGAAAGCGGCTTCTCTTCCCTACCGCGGGCTCCGCATATTGGTCGCGGCATCCTCCTTGTCGCTGGTGTGTTATCACCGTGACTGTGCAGCTTCTCTTCCTCTCTAGTCGTGGCGGCTTCTCCCAGCTAACCACCCCGCACTCTGGTCGCGGCGACTTCGGTGCCTTGCCGCTGGTGTGTTGCCACCAAGACCGTGCGGTCTCCCCTCAGTTCGCTGGTCGTTTGCCCGCCGGCCTAGCTTCCTGCTCGCCTTGCCATGGCGTCCTCTCCTGACTAAACCAGATAGACGGCTTCCTCCTCTGCAGACCGCCCGACCTCTGCCCCTGAATTCCGTGATGAGCTGCGGATTACTACTATCTTATTGGTTGGGAAGAACTTTGTGGAGTGGGTGATGCAGGACGACGCGTAGGGTTTACGCGTCTGTTGGCTTTTCTAGGAAACCCTAAATGAATGTGATGGTTCAAATTAGTTTCGCAACGTTTGAGCGGATTTTGCACGGGCTTAAAAAAAACAAACTAAATTTAATACGACACAAAATTGCTATTTTGCTTTAAAGTTAAAATTTCTTTAAAAAATGGCTCAGTTTAAATCCGGGGAAAGAAAGTCTACAACTTTCGATCCGTTCCCCTTGTCGTAACAAAACGGAAATCGTGAATTCCAAATGCGTTTCCGTTTGGAGTTTTTCGACGTACGTTTGCTGACGACACTCAGCCAAAAACCCAACAATGAGTCTAGTTATACTAAGAGAAAATGTAGACACTCACAAAGGAACAGATAGAAACAAGTTACCCGCGGAAAGAGACGACTTTCTGTATCCGAAGTAGATGGCGATCACGCGAGGAACTTCTCGTCGCCTTCAATCTTCCGCTCCGAGGTCGGCCGCTATCGCACACGGCACCAAGGAATTAATTCACTCCCTCACACGAAGTGGTTTCACGGATTCACTCGACAAAGAAAGAAAGCCACAACTAAACAAACCTATAATTCACTCACTCTCACACTAGAGGTGGGTCCACGAAATCTCAAGTAACAAAAAAAAACGATAGGAAATCAGTTTTCAATTCCTAACTCTAACCCGAAATCAGAAGCCAGGGGAGGCACTAATTTCTCTATTTTTCCTGTCACTGTCTTTCCCCAATCTGATGGAAGCAGCAGTGGAGTTGCTCCAGCATTGAACTCTTAAACACTCACCACTAGCAGCAGTCACATTAAAATGTAACCTCCAACCCAACTCTTTCTACGGGAAAAGTTGCAACAACAATATTTTCCTACTTTACCTCTCACAGGGGATCAAATTCGGACAACCATTTCACAATAATAAAAAAAAGAACTGTTCATCTTCTCTAAACTTATACAGAAACAAGGAAGCTACAAACAACACCGAACTCACAGTATTCCAGTGCTCAATAATTCTTTACTGGCTACAAGAATCAAGAAGCAAAGCTCACACAGAAATAGTTTTCAACATCAATCATCCACACAGGAATTAATTCACAGCAACAATTCAGGTTTTTCATCAAACAACACCAACCAAAATACAAAACATATCCCTTTTTATAGGGTTTCAACAGAGAAGAGAAAAACTGCTACCGGAGGCGCGACCATGGCGGAAACGGGCTAAGTGGCGTGGCCGTCAGTTGGGGCGCAAGCATTGCGGAAGGGGCTCGTCGTTGTGGGAAACGTGGTCGGCAGTTGGAGCTCTGGTGGGGGCGTTGTGGGCGTGCGGAAGCTTCCGCCATTTCCGGGCTTCCGGCGGCTTTGGATTTGCGAGGCGGGGAAGTCTTCGTGCGAGAACCGCATTCACCAAAATCGGGCCGGCCTCCTTCTTGACGTAAGACTAAAGCAGGGATATATGTATATATATATACCCGTACATATATATATACATATATTTTAATAATCTTTAAAAGTGATATTTATATATATATATATATATATTTTTTATTTCTTTATATATATATACATATATATATATACATTACACACACAAAATAATTTACGGCAAATTACAAAATGAAATGCCGACTTAAGGTCGATAAAGGTCCGGTCGGGTGCGACGTCGAGCACCCTTGCGACGACCTGATCTGGGCTGGTCTCCACCAGTGGGTCCGTTCTGTTCGCCGCGTACTTTAGGCCAAAGGCTTTCTTCATCACTTGACCCAAGCGTCTCCTACTGACGATTGGTTGCGTAACGATGGTCGGGTTCAGACATGGCTCCTCAACTCCCTGGATACTGAACCCTACCGCATAACCATGTATCACGAAACCGCCAAGGCAATGTGGATGAGCTCCAGTCTCTATATTCCGGTAAAGATAGTCTTCATCATCTATATGACATCATCACTGATCTTTAGACCCTTGAGGTTGGCGGGGCCACCGACCTCACCTTTTTTGTTTCTCGGGTCAAGATTCTGGTTGAAGCATGGATCCAACATCAACCTCCTACGCTGGATCTTGCTGCACATCGTGCTCAGAAAGAAGCTGTTAGTGTTGCTATGATGATGGCTTGTGTACCACCTCATCTTCAGAGTGTTCGGGCCTAGATCCTCTCCTCTGCTGCTACCCCATCACTTTCAGATGTGTGTTCCATGTTGCTCAAGGTCTCACCACCTCCTGATAGTTCTGCTCCTCCGTCACCCGCTCTTCTTCAGCATACTTCTGCACCCCTACTGCCTTCCCCCCTCCTGCTCGCGGGGAGTGTTCCGGATCTCGGGGCCGAGGTCGGGGAGGCCAACCTCGACTAAAGTGTTCCTTCTGCGGTAAGGACGGCCACCTTGAGGCCACCTGCTACCGCAAGCATGGGCTTCCTCCTCGACCACAGGCCACTATTGTTGCTACTGACTCCTCCGCTCGTACTGACCTTGAAGAAGTCCGCCTTCAGCTCCAACAAATCCAGGGTCTGCTTAGTCGCCCACCTGCCTCCGTTGCCTCTGCTGCCTCCATCTCTCAAGAAGGTATGCTTGTCTCTCCACTGGTCCGAGCTGGATAGTGGACTCAGGTGTCACTCATCACATCACCTCCCTGCGGCCACATCAATACCTGGATTCTACTCATCCCAAGTGTATCACAGTGGCCAATGGGGACACTGTTCCCGTCTCCGGCTCTGTTGATATCCCTCTCACTTTCTCTCTCTGCGCTCGGCTCTTCATGTTTCGGGCTCCCCGTTTAATTGTTTTTTGTTGATCGCCTTACTAATGATTTAAACTGCTTTGTAAGCTTTATCTCTTCTTCTTTTCTGATACAGGATCGACAGACACGGACTACCATTGGTAAGGGGCAACTGCAGAACGGGCTCTATCTCCTTGATGACTCTCCGGCTATACTCTCTCCCATCTCCTCCGTCGATTGACATCAGCGTCTTGTGCATGCCCCTTTACCAGTCCTCCAGAAGGCTCTGCCAAATGTATCTCTTTCTTTTTTTCAATTTGAAATATGTGTGTTAGGCAAACAAGCTCGTTCATCTTTTTCGTCTCATTGTACTCAGAGCATTGCTCCTTTTATTATAGTACACTCTGATATTTGGTGTCCGTATAAAGTCACCAACATTTCTGGTTATCGTTATTTTCTAACTTTTATTGATGATTATTCGCGGATGACGTGACTATACTTACTTCTTGATCGCTCTGAGCTTCTCCGTGTCTTTCGGGCTTTCCGCCTTAAGACCCGCACACAATTTTCCACGAACATCAAAACTCTTCGCACTGATAATGCTCGCGAATACACCAGCCATGAATTTACGTCTCTTTGCTCTGAATTTGGGGTCATTCACCAAACTTCATGTGTATATACCCCCAACAAAACAGAGTCGTTGAATGTAAGAATCGACATCTTCTCGATGTGGCCCGCTCCATCATGCTTCAAATGCAGATTCCCAAAGCTTATTGGAACTTTGCCCTTTCGACGGCTTGCTATCTGATTAACCTCCTTCTTTCCCCCATCCTCCGCAATGTCACTCCGTTCAGCCTCATGTTTTCGTCTACTCTGGCATTCTCTCTCACACCTAGCATCTTTGGGTGCTCCTGCTACGTTCACACTCTCGGTCCATCCTTGGACAAATTGGATCCCCGACCAGCCAAACACATCTTTGTTGGCTACTACCAGACTCAGAAAGGCTATGTATGCTACTCTTCGTCTACCCGCAAGGTGACAGTCTCTGCTGATGTTACCTTTCAGGAGGATCTTCATTTCTTCTCCGCTCCAGATCCTACACCTCTACCACTAACCGTCCTACGCCCTGTCATTCCCGTTACCAATCCACCACCAAGACCTCATGTTACCACTCCACCACCACGAATTCCTGCCCAGGCTCCCCCATTTCCAAACATATACCTCATGTTATCCGTGTCTACACTCGACGTCATCCTACCTCCGGTGGCTCACTGCAGTCGGCTTCGACCTCTGATGCTCCGCGTCCTGCTGATCTGGCACCAGAATCTACAGCTCATCCCCTGGCGAATTATGCATTCTTACATCACCTATCTCCACAACTTCAAACTTTTGTCACTTCATTATCTTCGATTTTTATACCTAACTCTGTGCAGGAGGCTCTCCAACATCCTGGCTGGCGGGCAGCCATGGAAGAAGAATTGTCAGCTCTCTGGTCTAACCAGACCTGGAACTTGGTACCTCTACCTATCGGTCAAACACCTGTTGGGTGTAAATGGGTCTTTGTCATCAAACATGCTCCTGATGGGACGATTGACCGTCTGAAGGCCCGTATGGTGGCTCGTGGATTCACCCAACATCAATGTTTAGATTCTGAGGAAACATTCTCTCCAGGGGCCAAGCTTAACACCGTTCATATTCTCCTCTTTGTGGTTGTGCATCGCCAATGGACCTTACACCAACTGGACATCAAAAATGCGTTTCTCAACGATGACCTCGAGGAAACGGTTTACATGCAACAACCTCCTGAGTTTGAGACCACGGGGGAGTCCCGAGTTTGTCATCTTAAGAAGTCCATCTGTGGTCTCAAACAATCCCCTCGGGCATGGTTTGACAAGTTTTGTAAGACCGTCCGGCAAGTCGGCTTTACTCGAAGTTTAGCTGACTTATCTCTGTTCACACGTCATCAGGCAACGGGAACTGTTCTTCTATTGGTTTATGTTGATGACATCTTAATCACTGGAGATGATTCAAAGGGCATCTAAGCGATCAAACAGCACCTCAGCTCCGTCTTTCAAACAAAAGATCCGGGGCATTTTCGATACTTCCTCGGTCTTGAGATCGCAAGACGACCAGACGGACTTGTCATATCCCGAAGGAAGTACTGCTTGGATATCCTTCAAGATGCTGGCTACTCTAGATGCAAGCCTACTACTACTCCAATGGATGCAAATCATAAGTTGTGTGCACATTCTTGTGATACAAATCTTCCTCTTCAAAATCCGGAATACTATCGACGACTGGTTGGAAAATTGATCTACCTAACGGTCACAAGACCGGATATATCCTTCGCTGTTGGGGTGGTCAGCAGGTTTATGCATGCCCCGCGAACTTCTCACCTTCAAGCTGTTGAGCGCATCCTTAGATACCTTAAAACAGCTCCGGGTCAAGGATTGATATACAAAACCTCATCCTCCACTCCAACATTAGTTGCGTATTCTGATGCAAATTATGTCGATTCCTTTTATGATCGTCGGTCAACGGTTACTTTTGTACCTATTTTGGAGGTCATCTTGTGACCTGACGAAGTAAGAAACAAGTCGTGGTTGCTCGATACTTAGCTGAAGCAGAATATCGATCGATGACATTTGTTGTCTCTGAGCTTTCCTGGCTTGAAAGTCTCCTTACTGATCTAGGGGTAAAACTCCCCTCACCTGCCATCCTGCTATGCGACAGCCAAGCAGCTATACACATTGCAAAAAATCCAGTCTTTCATGAAAGAACGAAACATATTGAAGTGGACTGTCATTTTATCCGGGAGAAAGTCCAAATGAAGAAGATAGAATTGAAGCATGTTCCGAGTACTGAACAAGTTGCAGATATCCTCACAAAGGCTCTACCTAGTACCCTGTTTTATCAGTGTCTGTCCAAGCTGGGTGCATACGACTTGTACACTCCAGCTTGCAGGGGAGTGTTGGAAAAGCCCATGTAAAGTGACCCATTTGTGGCCCATTTTTTTGTTTTTCTTCTTTTCTCCTCTTTAGTCCCACATCCTATAAGACTCTCTTCTCTCTTTCTCCCTCCTATAAATGTGTATTCATACCTTGTATTTCATTATTGAGAAAGTATATACAAGTTTGAGGTTTTCTCTACAGTTCCTATAGGAAGTTATGTGCCTATGACTGATTTATATGTTTTTTGTAACGTTTGTGGTCCAAATTTTTTTTTATAAATTCAGCAAAAGCAAAGCATTTCATGTATAACTTTGAAATCATTTTGTGTTGTTTTTATCAATATTTATCAGTCCTAACAACCTATCTGGTTGTCTCTATATTTTTCTTTTGATGTGGTTATTGCTAGGTAATGAAAATTATAAAATCTTTGTTATTGACTGCTAGTGATTAATATATACAATTGTATGCTGGCTAATCTTCCTGTATTGGGCACTACACAAATGTATTGGTAATCTATATTCATTTTTTCATTACAATTCAAGATATGTACAATTAGTTTGTTAGTTGTCTTATTATTATAATAATTTATACTTATATTTAAATAAATAAATAAAACTAAAAAACGTTTCCCGTATCCTTATTTTTTAAAAAATCACGTTTCCCGTATCTGTTTCGTATCGTATCATGTATCTCGTTTCTGCCCTCGTGCTACATAGCCGCTCATTTTGGGGAGAACAATTTTTTTTGCGCTCATGGGTTCCAACTCGCCCATTCCTCCGCTCCACCTCTGACCATCATCTCGAGGAGCTCAGGTCACGCTTTTCTCTCAAAACTCATGCTAGAGCTTCCTCTCGGCGTCCCCCATCATCTGCTAACTTCCATACTCTGTTCCTAGGGATTTCTCGCCGCACGCAGAGAGTTCTCTGGCGAAGGTCATGATCGAAGGATATTGACAAAGAAGACGGGTATAGTGGAAGAAGGTGACAACTCTTCTGGATCCCAGACGGCAGTCGAAGTCTGAGTTCGGACGAGGCTTGATAACCCTCGATTCTGGCCGCAAAACTTGGATGAGTCTTCGTACTTCGGTTATAATCTTACCTCCTCTCCGTTTGTAGTTCATTTATCTTTGAATATTTGGTTGTTTGTGAATGGTTGTAAACCCTAATTTCTCTTCAATGCAATCTTTCATGTCTATGTGATTGTTGTATGGTTTATGCTTGCGAGGAGCTCCCCATCTCATCTTGTCACCCCCACCATCGTGTGAGTGCTTCACTAGCAATTGCTAGTGTCGTGCATTGCAAAGAGGTGCTTACGACCCTCGTTCCGCCTAATCGAGTCATTCCCTCCGCTAGCCTTCTCTTCCATCCACCTTGCGAAGCGGTGAAGACGACCCGCACTAGTAACTTAGTTGTTCATTTGCTTTGCTTAAACCAAATCCTTGTCTTGTTTTCTTTTAACCCTATAAAATTAATTTTCTAAACGATTGAATCGTGCGCCCCAACCTACGTTTCTTGAGAGATCAATACTTGGGGAGTTACTCCCACATTTTATATTACTTGAGCGACCGGTGAACTTTCCTAACGCGCATCAGTACTCTATCATACTTGGAGAAAGTTTTATTTTATGGAAATACATGAAGTAGACAATTGTGGTATGATCAAATGTTGGTGTCGAACTATGAAGCACCGGTATGAGTACGAGTACAATACGTATCTGGTACGGTGGTACGAGAAAATAAAAAAAATAAGGATGTATGTCCATGTATTTACATGCACATGCACATATGCATGCATATGCATGTTCATGTGTACAGTAAAAAACCCTAGATAGATGCACATTTATATAGTAAAAAATAAAATAATAAAATTTATATCAAATTCTTTATAATTTAATGAAAAAATGATATTTAAATATGAAGCACATTTTGTTATTATAATAAACAAGCATCGTTGGTAGCATTTATTAGTCACAATTTTCTTTTCTAAAAGACACGCAAAAGTCTTTTGTTTAATTTAGGAAAACATACTTCTATCAAAATATGAAGAATGATTTGTCAAGTCCAAGTGTATCTCCAAACTAAAGTAAAAAAGTGTATCCACTGAGTATCAGCTACACCGGATACGACATGCCCTTCAAGGAAGTACCTGTGCTTCATAGGTACTGAATTTGCGGCATTAAATACATGTGAGTCTATATGGCTAAACAACTTGTCACTGAGCTTAGCTATCCTCATGAATAATCTATGATGTTTTTGTCGGATGATCAAGTTGTAATACATATTTCATCTAAGTATCTATTCTATGAAAGGACAAAATACATTAAGATTAAATGCTATTTTGTCATACAGAACATTTATTATAAAGAGATGGTGCATAATTAGATAATTTATTGGATGAAATAAATAATGAGGCGTCCCAGATTAACTATATATGTTACATATTGGGCTTCTATGATCTATATACTAAGTAGCTTGAGCTTTGAGGGATAATTTTGTTTTTTTTTTCGCTACACATTTTAGGGTTTGAGTGAGATATAATGCTCAAGGACTCGCTCTCTCTCAGAACACACGAAACATCAACTTTCAGGTACTCTAAAATAGGAAAATTGCTATTGTTGCACAATCTTGAAAATCTGGGTTAGTTTAATGCAAGAAGGCGTAAATTGAAAACTAAGCCTTTTGGAGCTAGGTAAAATAACATTTTATTTTCATTTTTTCTCAACTCTCCTTTCTTAGTTACCTACTAGCTTCTTGTTTAACAGGTTTTTCTTCAAAAGAAAAGGTAGGCGGGTATATTGTGTCATTGGTGGGCTTGTCCGATGTGTATGTTACCCATTATTGGTGCTCTCAGCAACTTATGAACGAGACTTTCTATATTTATAAGTAAATAAAGAAAACATAGTATGTGATGTAGCAAATATGACAGATTTAGAGATTGGTGGTGGTAATATGTGTTTCATGAGGAGACTTTGAAGGGAGTTGGTAGCGTCTCAGAAATTCTCATCCCTTGTCCTTTTACACAACCTCCAATCGTTTGAGGTTTGTATTACACTTTGGCCACATTGGCCATAACAAACGAGTTGATTGGTTAAATTCCCATAAGTTGGATGTAAATGAAGAAAATTGAACTGCTTGTGGTTATTTTGATAACAAAGGAAGAGTTCTGACATTGCAAGGAAGAGGATGTTCGTTGACACATTTGGTCGGTCATATGGAAGAGAGAACTTTTGAAATTGTGTAGCGTAGGAGTGGCTTTCCTGATGATGTTTGGTGGATACTATAAAGATATTTGGACCTGTCCAATTTACTGTGTTTACGGAAGCCCGCATACGTAAAAACACTTATATTTAAAGTTTAAAGGGTTAATGTTACCAATAATTAGAGCTATCTGACAAGCAAACTTCACATCTCTTAGGATTACAAGTGGAGGTTTTTTGTCATTATAAATTGTCAGATTTTTGTATCTGGTTGGTCAAAACTTCATTGATTTACTCATATACTATTATTCTATTATTTTCTAGATATGTAAAACTAAATGCCTCCAGGTGAATGCTACATGGCTTACTAAACAGTTTTGATAGATTTGATTTTAAATAATGCTACTTGACTTTCAATGAAATCATTCCAGGCAGTCTTTTAAATGCATAAAAAAGTGTTCTTTAATTCATCTATGTGAGAATTAAATAATTATTATTTCAGAATCTCTAACTTATGACACTCTCTTGGAGCATGCATAAATTGACCGGCCTTTCCAACAAGATATGAGGCGTCATGTCTGGTTATGATAAGATAAATGAGTTTACTGACTAGACACCTGTAGCTAGTCATATCTTGCAAAAGAGGAATTGTCTGATCCCAAAGTCTATCACTGGTCATAGGCATATGATTTCGAGCAAGTTGTGTCAAGGAGACATGTTTCGTTGAGTAAATCTAAGGCAATGGAAACAGCCAGGTTCGAGGTTGCTGAGATGAAGGTACTGTTCCAAGATGAGAGAACTGGCCCAAGAGTTGTCGAAGTAATGGGGGGAAGCAGAGCGCCATAGATAATGATAAGGAAATGGTGAAAGAGTAGGTATATGTTCAGTAGTCGTTGTCTATTGTGGTATAGCTGGTGGAGGTGCATGAATGATATGGAAGGATGAAACAGAGGTAGGTGGAGGTTGTAGAGTGATGAGGAGGTATCTTGGGAGTAAGAGATCTACCTTCTGTGGAGAAATAGGGAGTAGAATTAAAGAAGGTGACATCAACAAAGATATATTGACGTTTGAATATATGGTTGAAGTAACGATATCCCTTTTGAATAGGGGAGTATCCCCATGAAGATGTATTTGGTGGCGTGAGCGGAGAGTTTGTCCTGACTAGATGTGGCAGTGTGGACGAAAGCAGTACATCCAAACACACGAGAAGTGAGGGAAAAGGAGTATCATCCATATGAAAAAGAGAAAAATGTGGTTTACCATGGAGAGTAACTGTGAGCGTGGAATCAAAACTCCGGGCTTGACGAGTTCGCGTGAAATTTGCTTGGAGAGCTTGCAATTGGTGAGACCGTGGGAGAGCTTGCAAATGCGTCTACAAATTCTCTTGTAAGGCTGGGAGAGTCACACGATATCGGATAGGTTGGTGTGAGACTGGGGAAAATTATCTGGGAGTAGAAAATGAGAGAGAGCAACCAAAAATTTTGTCTTGCTCTAATATCATGTGAGAAGAAAATAATTATTCTTCCAAAATCTCTAACTTATTTTATATGCCCCCCTCCCCCTCTTTATACAGAGTAGAGGAGGATAAATATACAATTGGAGATATGCGACTAAATACAACAAAAAGTAAAAATGGTACAATGAGCCCCCTTTGTTTTGTTTACAAATGGGCTTTAACAATCGGCAACTAATGTGTTAGGTTCCCGAGATTGCGAGCGAGTGGACGGCCGTCGGAGAGCGAGTGAACGGCCGTCAGAGAGGAAAGTCCTGGAGGAGGGTGGAGGATCCCTTCTTCGAGCCCTTGGGAGTTGTGGTGAAGAGGAAGCCGGAGCAGCTCGTCGGCGGTGCCGGCGTGCGGGTGAGTTGGGCGAGCAGGGTGCGGCGGAACCCCCAATTAGGTTTATCGCAAGGGGGCGTGCGGTTCGGCCGGGAGAATTAGAGAGAGAGAGAGAGAGGAAGAAATAAGAGAGATTCAAAATACTTCTTGCTTGCCATTTCCAAACCCAAACCCCACCTATAATGTGGGAAAATCGGTTCAACCAAAAGTACGAAAATGCCCTCCTTATTAGGCTTAAAACATGAGGATCAAATACTTAAGTAGAAAAAGAAATAACGGTTATTAAAAGAGAAATATGATTTAGGCGTGTGCGCAAGGCTCGCGATGCTTGTACGTCATGCCCCAATGAGGATCTGTAACATCTCCTCCCCGCTCGACATCAAGCTTGTCCTCAAGCTTGTTCTGTGGTGGCGACGACAACGGAACCAAGGGTGTTGCAGGATGGTTGCCCACGAACGGCTTCAGCTGCGACACATGAAAGACATCGTGGATTTGCGCGTCGTCGTCAAGTCAGAGACGGTAAGCCACGTCCCCAATGCGGTGAAGGATCTCGAATGGTCCGAAGAATTTGGGCCCCAGCTTCTGGTATGCCCCCTTAGAGACTGTGGCCTGACGGTAGGGCCGGCGTTTCAAAACCCAATCCACGGGAGCAAAAAATAACTCGCGGTGGTTACTATTGTAGGTGGTCTCCATCCGTATTTGGGCTTGAACAAGACGGTCCCGGGCATGGTGCGGAACCTCATCACGCGTGCGGAGCTCGGTGTCGACGGCGGTAGAGTGAGCAGAGTCAGCAACATAAATGAGGAGGCGGGGTGGATCCCAACCGTAAATGAGGTGGAAGGGAGTGGTTTGGAGGGCGGTGTGGTGTGAAGTATTGTAACAATACTCCACCCATGGCAACCAATGAGCCTAGTCCTTTAGGCGGTCCCCCATGAGGCATTGCAAGTACATGTCAAGCGTCCTGTTGACCACCTCGGTCTAACCGTCTGACTGCGGGCGGTAGGCGGACGAGAGTGCCAGATTCGTGCCACAAAGGCCAAACAGCTCCTGCCAGAACTGAGATGTGAAAACCTCGTCTCTATCAGAAACGGTACTCTCTGGTATCCCATGGTGACAAAACACTCGATCGAAGAATACATGGGCCACGACGGGTCCTGTGATGGGGCGGCTCATGACAATAAAATGGGCCCCCTTGGAGAAGCGATCGACCACCACGAAAATGACCGAGTACCCTCGGGAAGGAAGCAGTCCCTCGATGAAATCCATGGAAATATCGACCCATATCTGAGTCGGCACTAGAGGAGGTTGTAGGAGACCGCCTGGGGAGAGACACTCTGTCTTGCTGCGCTGGCAGATGATGCATGCTGCAATATGAGGCTGAACACTTTGCTTGAGTCTCAGCCAAAAGAACTCGGCGCACAAGCACTAAAGGGTCTTGTGGACTGCTTCGTGAGTGCGGTCGTGTTCAGCTGCCAGAATGTCAGAAATCAACGGGGAAGTGGTCGGCAAGTAGAAGTGTCCCCTTTAGAGAATGAGGCCGTCACGAACTGTCCAAAATGGTGGTAGTTGCCCCTCCTAAATGCGGCGTCGTAGCTTGTTGAGGGCGTGTGTGTCGTCGATCTCCTGAAGGAGGCGAGGGAGAACCGGGGAGTATGGCTTAGACACTGCATAGAGAGAGGCATCCGGCTAGTTGCGGCGAGAGAGAGAATCGGTTGCACGGTTCAAGTGGTCGGCCTTGTATTCCACCCGGAAATCATAGCCCAAAAGTCGGCTCACCCAGCGTTGTTGTGGCACCGTCGTCAATCGCTGCTCCAACAAATACTTGAGGCTGAAGTGGTCGGTACGGATCAAGAATGTATGCCCCCATAAATAGGGCCGCCAGTGGTGGACGGCCTTTGCCAGGCCGATAAGCTCTTGTTCGTCGACGGGAAGCTTCCGATGGTGGAGAGCCGTCTTGCGGCTGAAACAAGCAATCGGGTGGCCGTCCTACTAAAGTACTTCACCGCAACCATGCTCAGAAGCGTCGCATTCCACTTGAAACTCCTTCCCAAAATCTGTTAGCTGGAGAACCGGGGCTGAGACTAAAGCCTGTTGTAGAGCTCGAAAGGACTCTAAGGCGGTTTCGTCCCATGTAAAGCAATAGTGACGTAAGAGAGATAATAGGGAGGCGGCAATGACTGAGTAGCCCTGGATTAAGCGACGGTAGTAGCCGGTCAGGCCCAAGAAACCGCAGAGCTTACGCTACGACTAAGGAACGGGCCAATTGAGAGCCCCCTGAATCTTAGCTGGATCTGCGGAGACACCGGTGTGATCGACGTTGTGCCCCAAGTAGGCGACTCTATCGGTGTCGAAAGAGCACTTGGACTTCTTCAGGTAAAGTCGGTGAGCCCGTACAAGCTGGAGAACCTGTCTGAGATGGTTGAGGTGTGCCTCTCAAGTTTTGTTGTAGGCCAAGATATCATCGAAGAAAACAAGGACACAACGACAAAGAAGAGTGTGAAATACCTCATTCATGAGGGCCTAAAATGTAGACGGGGCGTTGGTGAGCCTGAAGGGCGTCACATGAAACTCGAAGTGGCCATGGTGTGTCCGGAAAGTGGTCTTCTCCACATCTGCCGGAAACATTCAAACCGGTGGTACCCCGGGCAAAGTTCCAGCTTGGAGAAAGTGTGCCTCCTGCAACTTATCCAACAACTCTTCCACAACTGGAATAGGATATTTTTCTTTCACTGTCTGCACATTCAAAGTTTGGTAATTGATGCAGGATGGCGCGTAGGGTTTACGCGCCTATCGGCTATTTCTAGGAAACACTTACCGAATGCAACGAAATATGATTTTTTTAAATAAATAAAAAAAGATTTGAGCGGGCGTTGCACAAAGTTTATGAAATTAAGCAACATAATTTTGTAAAGCACGACATTCACTACGTTGTTAGGAACTGAAATTTCTTGATAAAGTGGTTCAATTTTAAATCCGGGAAGGAAGTTCGCAACTTTCGTTCCATTTCCTTTGTCGTAGCACGACGGAAATCGTGAATTCCAAATACGTTTCCGTTTGAAGTTTTCAACGTAGCGTTTGCTGACGAAACTCGGGCGAAAACCCAGCAATGAGGCTATTATCCTATGAGAAATTATAGGGGCACACATAAAGGAAAAAGAGAAAGAAACAATTACCCACGGGAGAGGCATCTTCCGTATTTCGAAGTCGATGGCGATCACGCGAGGAACTCCTCGTCACCTTCGATCTCCGCTCCGAGGTCGGCCGCTATTGCATACGGGCACCAAGGAATTAAGTCACTCCCTCACACGAGGTGATTCCGCGGAATCACTCAATAAGTAAGGAAGCCACAAACTAACACACCTAAAATTCACTCGCTCACACTAGAGGCTCCACGAAATCTCTATCACTCGCGGTGGCTCCACGAAATCTCTAACGCTCAAGTGGATCACGAAGTGGATCACGATTCCCACAGTAGAATCAAAATCCCACTTTCCTAACTCACGAGGAAGCACTTAATGCATCAATCAGTAATTTCTTAAATTTCTAACTCACGACAACATTCGTTGAACAAGAACAATAAATTTAATATTACTGTTCATCACCATTAACAATTGAAATAAATCCACAATAACTTAAAAGTTACTGTTCATCATCCCTTTCCATCGGAAGGCAACAACAAGCAAACGCACCACAACAAGCTTTCATCAGCACCAATTTAATCACACGCCTAACACCTACAATGGCTCACACAGAGCTTAATCGCGCCTAATCTCTAACTGCAACTATGATGAATCTCACTATTCATCTTCTACAACTAAACTCCACACGGGAAATGCATACAACAATTCATCATTTCAATATTCATCAATCACTAAAGGTTTCAAATCCTTCTCGCATGGCCAGGTTCCACTCGGGTATTTGGTTTGTGAATGGTAGAATCCACGGGGGTGGTTCATTTCCTTCATTCCCACGACTCGGTTGACCATGCTCAACTCGACGCATACTAACACTACGCCGATGCAGGCGAACAAAACGTCAAATGCAATGTATGATTATGCAGTTAAACAAATTATCTTTTTTTTTAAATAATTTAAAATGACATGCGGGTTCCTATTCTACGCAGGGTGGATCTCAAAACTTGGAAAAATTTTGTAACCTCCCTCTGATACCAAATTGTTGCAGGACGACACGTAGGGTTTACGCGCCTGTCGATTATTTCTAAAAAAAATTCAACGGGCGTTGCACAGAGTTTATGAAATTAAGCAACGTAATTTTTTTAAAGCACGAAATTCACTACGTTGTTAGAAACTGAAATTTCTTAATAAAGTGGTTCAATTTTAAATCCGGGAAGGAAGCTCGCAACTTTCGTTTCGTTCTCTTTGTCGTAGCACAACGCTACGTCGAAAATTCCAAACGGAAATGTATTTGGAGTTCACGATTTCCGTTGTGCTACGACAAAGGGAACAGAACGAGAATTGCGAGCTTCCTTCCCGGATTTAAAATTGAACTACTTTATTAAGAAATTTCAATTTCTAACAACGTAGTGAATTTCGTGCTTTACAAAATTACGTTGCTTAATTTCATAAACTCTGTGCAACGCCCGCTCAAATCATTTTTTTTATTTAAAAAAAACATATTTCGTTGCATTCGGTTAGGGTTTCCTAGAAATAGCCGACATGCGCGTAAATCCTACGCGCCATCCTGCATCAGTAATCCATGCAAAAGCACCAAGAGTCTTCCTTCTTATTGACCAACAGGACCGATGAGGAGAAAGGGGAGACATTGTGGTGGATGATCCCTTGCCAAAGCATCTCGGTACACTGCCGCTCAATCTCGTCCTTCTGTAGGAAGGGATAGCGGTATGGACGGACGACCACTGGGGTCGTGCCCGGATGGAGGCAAATATGGTGATCCCGACGGCGCGAGGGGGGAAGCCCGATCGGCGCGGCCATGGTGTCGTTGTACTCATTTTAGAAAGGCAGAGAGGCCCAACTGCTTGGAATAATCAGGCTAGAAGGAAAAGGCGTGGCCCACATCCGCCTTTGGATAGACGTGCCATACGGTCATATAGGGCCACTATCCCCCGGGCGTTCAAATCCCACAAAATCGGCCTGAGGGTGCGCAACCATCGCGTCCCTAATATTGCCTTGAATCCCCGCAGGGCGATGACAAAGAAGTCTACCGGAGAGTGATAATCAGCCACAACGATCGGAATGTCTCGACAAACCGCGGTGCAGACCATCGCGGCGCCATTCAGCACGACAACACGCAGGCGACTGCAAGTAGTAACGGGTTAGCTGAAGCCGCTGAGCGGTGAGGTCACGGATGAAACTGTGTACTGCCTGTATCCATGAGGGCAAGAAGCTCGTGGCCCGCCACAGAAAAGATCATCTATACTGTGTCACCCGAATGTGGTCCCGGCATGGCATTGACCGAGATGGCGGGGTCCCCTGGCTCGTCATCCCGACCATCTTTGTCTGATGGGTCGTCAACCTCGAGCCAAAAGAGGCGCTTACACTGATATCCCTTAGTGTATGTCTCATCACAATTGAAGGAGACACCTTTTGCGCGGCGTTCGACCATCTCCTGATTGGACAAATGTCAGATATGTGTTGGGCGCTCCCCTTCTTTAGTCCTGGTCGTGCCTCCCCCTGGTGGCGTCTGAGCGTGATTGTGGTGCCTGAAAAAGGTATCGCTGGTTCGACGTCCCATGTGGGGGCGATCCAGTAAGATGCGCCTCTCGCAGATACGCGCGAGACTCATGACAGTTGTGAGGTCCGGCGGGTTCTGGAACTCCACGTCCATGTGGAGGCACTCATGTAATCCCACAGTGAAAAATGTCACCTTGTGCGCCGCTGGAACAGGCGGGGCGCGGGCAAGGAGTACCTGAAACTACTCCCAGTAATCGTCAATCGAGCCCGGCTGCTTCAGGGAAATCAAGTCGCCAATGTGGTTGGAGCGGAGTGGAGGTCCGAAGCGAAGGCTGCACTGAGTCTTCAAGTCATCCCAAGTAAGGAGGGGCTTCTCCCGGTGAAGCTGGGAGAACCACAATTGTGCTGATCCCATCAAGTGGAAGGAGGCGACGCCTAGCCAATCTTCTCCCGGTGTGCGCTGTGCCACAAAGAACTGCTCACAACGGGTCAACCAAGTTAACAAACCGTGGCACGATGGAGTAGTCAGAGCAACCTTAGAAATCGGTCTGCAGAGGGTGATGTTGCTGGTCGGGAACAAATGGGGAGGAGGCGGAGGCCGTCCCTATAAGCGGAGGCATGCCGGATGGCCGGATCGCGGCGAGGAGAGTTTGGTGGTTGTTCACCCTCATTGTCTTGAATGATTCCAAAATTTAAGCCAATGTTGGGCCTGTTTGGGTGTCATCGGTCATGAGGAGAGAGGGTTGGGGTGGAGGAAAAGCTGGTAGAGAAAGCAATCTGGTGGAGGCGGTGAGGAGAGAACCTCCGCCAAGCGAAGATCCAAGGAGGATGGGCGGCGGACAGCCGGGTGCGGCTCGGTTTTGACGGACCTGGACAAATTCTGGCGGGATCTGGTGCGGAAGTCCCAGGGCGGCGCGGAACGGGCTGTTGCAGCTTTTGTCTTGGTGATTTGCGGCGTCGGGGAGGAGCGGTGGTGGAGATACGTCGCGGTCGGCTGGG
The DNA here is from genome assembly GCA_039583875.1 of Platanthera guangdongensis. Classification (NCBI taxonomy): domain Eukaryota; kingdom Viridiplantae; phylum Streptophyta; class Magnoliopsida; order Asparagales; family Orchidaceae; genus Platanthera; species Platanthera guangdongensis. The sequence goes on from CM077159.1 coordinate 199,785,784, forward strand.
GGAAGGATCGGTGGCTCTGATATTAAGTTGTTACGTTCCCAAGATTGCAAGTGAATGAACGGCCGTCGGAGGAGAAAATCCCGGAGGAGGGAGGAGGATCCCTTCTTCGAGCCCTTGGGAGCTATGGTGAAGACGAAGCCGGAGCAGCTCGCTGGCGGCGCCGGCGTGCGGTGCAGTAAGAAATAAGAGAGAGAGATTCAAAATACTACTTGCTTGCCATTTCCAAACCCAAACCCCACCTATAATGTGGGAAAATCGGTTCAACCAAAAGTACGAAAATACCCTCCTCATTAGGCTTAAAACATGAGGATCAAATACTTAGGTAGAAAAAGAAATAACGGTTATTAAAAGAGAGACGATTTAGGCGGGTGCGTGAGGCTCGCGGCGATTGTACGTCATGCCCCAACGAGGATCCGTAACATAATGTCAATTGAATTATATTCCGCCTTCAATAAATCCAGGAACTGTCATGTTTTTATTTCTTTTTGGAAGTTCATTTAAGATTTACAATAAATACTATTTTACGTATTGCATTGAAGTATGGGTTTTCATTCATTACATGTGTTAGAGAAGCTCATTTGACAAAGACCCATTATGTATTTTTTATTGTTATTTCTCTCTTCTCTTTAGTCCCACATCATGTATAGGACTTTCTTCTCTCTTTCTCCATCCTATAAATATGTACTCATTCTTTATATTTGATACAAATGGACATATATATAAGGTTTAGTTTTCCTTCTCTACATGGTATCAGAGGGAGGTTCGGCCTCTCGCGGACTCCCGTTTTCTGTCCGCCTCTGTTGATCTCCTGCGGTCTGCTTGTCTACTCGCTTTCTCTTCAGCGGCCTGCTCTTCCTTCTCAATCTATTCAGCGGCCTGCTCTTCTGCATCCGCTTTCTCTTCCTGCCGTGGTTCCACCCCCCCCCCCCCCCTCCTCAGGCTTCTTATAGCTATTTCTCTCCATGTACCGTGGGGCCCACTTCTCCCTATAGTTCTCTACAGTCCGCTGCGACCTCCTGTTCTTCTCCCTGCGAGCTCTCTTCCAGTCTGCTGCGACCTCCTGCAGTCCGCTTTCTTCTCTCCCCTACTTGCGAGCTTCTACCCGTCCAGACCGCGCTCTCTTCTCGCGGCCTCTTTCGTTTCTCCTGCAGCGGGCTGTTCATATCCGCTGCGGGCTCCCTGCTCGCGGACTGATCCACGGTCGCTGCTTCTTCATCTGGCGGACTGCTCCAGCTCGTCGCGGCCTGTTTCAGCTCGCCGCGATCTGCCTTCTCTATCTGCTTGAGTCTTTTTACTCGCGGTCTCTTCTCCCTGTCCGCTCTCCTTCCTCTTGCGGCCTCCTTTTGCTCTGACCGCTGCTGTGCTCAGCCTGACCGTGCGGACTGTTGCCTTCCTGCATTTAGGTCGCGGTCTTCTCCTTCCCTCCCTATAGTGCGTTGTTTCCATCTCTTCTCTCCGTGCTCTCCTCTTTCCTGTTCGCGCGACTTGTCTCTGTCCGCTGCGGTCTTCTCTTCCTGTCCGCTGCGGTCTTCTTCTCCCTGTCCGCTCTCCTCTTTCCTGTCTGCGCGGCTTGTCTCTGTCCGCGTGGTCTCCTCTGTTGACGGTCTGTTCTCCTAGCCGCAGCTCGTCATCATGTCCTCTTCTGCTGACTCTACCGGAACGACGCTTCCTCCTGCAGACCGCCCGGCCTCTATCCCGGAAGTACGAGATGAGCTCCGTATTACTACTATATCTCTGACAGGTAAGAAGAATTTTGTGGAATGGGCGCACTCCGTTCGCCGAGTCCTGCAATCGAAGGGGTTTCTTCATCACTTGACCCAGGCCGTTACCGGTACTCCTACTGACGACTGGTTACGCAACGATGGTCGTGTGCAGCCATGGATCCTTAATTCTCTTGATGGCTAGTCTTATCGTCTGACCATGTACCACAAGACGGCCAAGGGCATGTGGGACGAGCTCCATACCCTCTACTCTGACAAGGATAGCCTCCACCATTTGTATGACATTATCACTGCACTTTAGGCCCTTGATAGTGGTGGCGCGACCGATCTGACCTCCTTTGTTGCCCAGGCTCGATCTATGCTCGAAACCTGGATCCAACATCAGCCTCCTACTGTGGACCTTGCTGCCCAACGTGCCCAGAAGGAAGCTGTTGGTATCGCCATGATGATGGCTCGGGTCCCACATCACCTTCACAGTGTACGGGCTCAAGACCTCTCCTCTACTGTTACCCCGTCCTTCTCGAATGTGTGCTTGATGCTTCTCAAGGTCTCCCCGCCTCCGGATTTGTCTGGACCTCCTTCTCCGGCCCTTGTCCAACAGGCCCCTGCACCTTTACTGCCTCTCCCTTCTTCAGCTCGTGGGGGCCGTTCTGATTCTCGGGGACGTGGTCGGGGTGGTCGGCCTCGGCCTAAGTGCTCTTTCTGCGGCAAAGACGAGCATCTTAAAGCCACATGTTATCGCAAGCATGGTCGTCCTCCTCGTCTGCAGGCCTCTGTTGCTGCTACCGACTCCTCTCCCACTCGTACTGACCTCGACGAGGTTCGCCTTCAGCTCCAACATCTTCATGGCCTGCTCAGCCGCCCGCCGGCCTCGGTTGCCTCCGCTGCCTCCATCTCCAATGAAGATATCGTCTGCCTCTCCACTGGCCAGCGATGGATCCTCGATTCTGGTGTCACTCATCACATCACCTCTGTTCGCCCGCCTCAGTACTTGTCTTCTCCTCACCCGAAGTACATTACTGTGGCTAATGGGGCAGTTGTCCCTGTCTCTGGATGTGCTGATATTCCTCTCGCCTCCTCCCTCCTCCTGCGCTCGGCTCTTCATGTTCCGGGCTCTCCTTTCAATTTACTTTTTGTTGGCCGCCTTACTACTGATTTTACATTGCTCCTGTGACCTTTACTTCTTCTTATTTTCTGATACAGGATCAACAGACGCGGACTATCATTGGTAGGGGGCGACTGCAGAACGGGCTCTACTTTCTTGATGACTCTCCCACTCTCCTCGCATATGTCTCCTCTTCGGATTGACATCGGCGTCTTGGTCATGCTCCTCTTCCCATCCTCCAGAAGGCTCTCCCGGATATATCTCTTCCTGTTTTTCAGTGTGAAACCTGTATTTTTAACAAGAAGCCACGTTCATCTTTTCCTTCTCATTGTACTCGGAGCTCTGCTCCTTTTGTTTTAGTACACTCTGATATATGGGGTCCGTACAAGATTACTAGCATTTCTGACTACCGTTATTTTCTTACATTTATCGATGATTATTCTCGCATGACATGATTGTATCTACTTCGTGATCGTTCTGAGCTTCCCCGCGTATTTCGGACCTTCATTCTTGAGATTCGCACTCAATTCTCTGCGCTCATTCAAACTATTCGCATTGATAATGCACGCGAGTACACTGGCCATGACTTCACGACCCTCTGCTTCGAGTTTGGGGTTATTCACCAAACATCTTGTGCATATACCCCACAACAGAATGATGTCGCCGAACGCAAGAATCGTCATCTCCTTGATGTGGCTCGCTCTCTTATGCTTCAAATGTCGGTTCCCAAATCATACTGGAACTATGCGCTCTTCACGGCCTGTTTCCTTATCAACCGACTACCGTCCTCCGTCCTCCAGAATGCTACTCCCTTCAGCCTCCTATTTCCCTCCGCTCCGGCCTTCCCTCTTACTCCCCGCATTTTTGGGTGTACATGCTACTTTCACCACCTCAGACCATCTACCAACAAGTTGGATCCCCTTGCGGTCAAATATGTCTTTGTGGGCTACTCGCGTACTCAAAAGTGTTATGTGTGTTATTCGCCCACAACCCGCAAGTTGACCGTTTCTGCGGATGTCACTTTCCGGCAAGATCTTCCCTTCTTCTCTGCACTGGATCTCGCTCCTCTTCCGGAGCCCGTTGTGCGCCCTGTCATCTCTGTTCCCCAGTCTACACCTTCTCCCCTTCCCACCCAGCCTCTGGTCCTTCCCCAGCCACCTGTCATCCGGGTCTATTCTCGTCGCTCTCGTCGTCCCGTAGCCCCACTGTAGTCGGCTTCGACCTCTGACGCTCTGCAGCCTGCTGCTCCGCCTCCAGCCTCCACCGCTCATCCTATGGCGAATTACGTTTCACCGCCTCTTCTTCACTTTGCCACATCATTATCCTCTGTTTCTGTCCCAAACTTTGTGCAGGAGGCGCCTCAGCATCCAGGTTGGCGGGCTGCCATGGACGAGGAAATGAAGGCCCTTTGGGCCAACCAGACCTGGGTCCTTGTTCCTTTACCTCCCGGTCAACAACCTGTTGGGTGTAAATGGGTTTTCGTCATCAAACATGCTCCTGATGGCACTGTTGACCGTCTGAAGGCCCGTCTGGTGGACCGTGACTTCACTCAACAGCAGGGCCTTGATTATAAGGAAACCTTCTCTCCGGTAGCCAAACTCAACACCGTTCGTGTCCTACTTTCTGTTGTTGTGCATCGCCACTGGCCCCTTCATCAGTTGGATGTCAAGAATGCGTTATTGAATGGTGATCTTCAGGAAAATGTCTACATGCGCCAACCGCCTGGGTTTGAGACCACGGGGGAGTCTCGGGTGTGTCTTCTGAAGAAATCCATCTATGGTCTCAAACAATCCCCTCGGGCGTGGTTTGACAAGTTCAGCAAGGTTGTTCAGGACATGGGCTTCACTCGCAGTTCCACAGACTTCTCCTTATTCACTCGACACCGGGCAACAGGAACGGTCCTTCTGCTGGTTTATGTTGATGACATCCTGCTCACTGGGGATGATTCAAAGGGGATTCACACGATCAAACGTGTTTCAGACCAAAGACTTGGGGCATCTTCGCTACTTCCTCGGTCTTGAGGTCGCACGACGGCCGGATGGGCTTGTCTCTCCCAACGGAAGTATTGTCTTGATCTTCTCAAAGACGCTGGTCAGTCTGGTTGCAAACCAGCTACTACTCCGATGGAGGCAAATCACAAGCTGTGTGATCATGCCTCTGATGATGATCTGCCCCTCCAGAACCCGGAATACTATCGACGCCTTGTGGGAAAATTGATCTACCTAACGGTCACGAGGCCTGATATATCGTTCGCTGTTGGTATTGTCAGTCGGTTCATGCATGCTCCCCGGGTTTCTCATCTTCAGGCGGTTGAACGGATTCTCTGATACCTTAAGGCAGCTCCGAGTCAAGGGCTGGTTTACAAACCCTCCAACTCTACTCCAGCATTAGTTGCATATTCTGATGTCGATTATGCTGGCTCCCTGGACGATCGACGGTCAACCAGTGGGTTCTGTACATATTTTGGTGGTCATCTTATTACATGGAAAAGTAAGAAACAAACCGTGATTGCTCGATCCTCCGCGGAAGCTGAATACCGATCGATGGCATCGGTTGTCTCAGAACTCACATGGCTCGAAAGCCTCCTTGCTGACCTGGGGGTAAAACTTCCCTCATCTTGTAACAGCCCAAATTTTTATCAGCGGGCAATTTTCGGGTGACACGGCCTGGGACACGGGCGTGTCCCAGGGCGTGTCCTGCGTGCGTCGAGTGTCGAGAAGAACAGTCGACGAGGGGTCGACAAAATTTGGTCGACTCTGGACACGGCCTGTGACACGGGCGTGTCACAGGACGTGTCAGCGCGTTCGACGAAAGTTGCTCGACGATTGTCGAGTGTCGAGATGCGGTCGACGTTTGTCGAGTGCAGTGAACACGGCCTGTGACACGGGCGTGTCACAGGGCGTGTCCCTTCGGTTCGACGAACTCAGCCCGACGATTTTGAGCTGGGGCCTGTCGAAGTGCCGTGTATGGGCACACGGCCTAGGACACGGGCGTGTCACAGGCCGTGTGAGTCTCGGGCGATTTTGGGATTTTTCAGCCTGATGAACACGGCCACAAACACAGGCGTGTCTGAAGGCGTGTTAGGTGACACGGCCCAGGACACGGGCGTGTCCCATGGGCGTGTCACTGGTTTGGATAAGTCGTTTGAGCACCGCTTGAGGCACACGGCCTGGGACACGGGCGTGTCACAGGCCGTGTTAGGCAAAAATTAGGTTTTCTGGCAAATTTGTGGCCGTCCATTTCTTCAGCTGGGATCCAAGGGCTGAGCTTCTTTCCTATTTCCTTAAGGCCGAAACCTGAGAACATATTCTCATTTGATTAGTGCCTTCATCTTTCTACATGTTAGAGAGAGAAAGGGAGAGGAAGAAGGAGGAGGAAGGAGAAGGGTTGCTGCTGGTGGAGCTTGAGAGTGTCAAGCTGCGTGCCGAGGCCAGTTTTGCGGAGGAAAACCTCTTGCTAGCCAACTAGGAGCTTCAAGGGTAACGACTTTTCTTCTTAGCCATGTGAAGGCTTCCTTTTGGCATATGTTTGTGATTCCCCCACCAAGATGTGTCTGATTTTGGGAGTCTTTGGGTGGATGCATGAAATCCCCTTTTGTTGGCATATAGATCCGGAAATGGAGTACGGAATAGGCATGCTGTGTGAAACCCATCTGGACAGGTTGGTCTGGATTGGTGATGTTGCATACGAATCGGAGAAGACTCCGTGATAAACGTGTAGTTTAAGGAGTCAACGGGTTGTGCCTGTGAAGGGTAGTAGCAGGAAGTACTGGAGTGGTAGTGCAGGAAAATATCCGTGTTATGCTTGTGCTATTGGGTCGTACCTGTGAATGAGTAACAGGAAGTACTGGTGTGACCAGGAAATGTCCTTTGTGATGCTTGATGTCGTAGGGTGTCCACCTGTGAAGAGAGTAACAGGAAGTACTGGTGTACCCAGGAAAGACCCCTGACATTTATGATTTGCGGTGTCGTGCCTGTGAACGAGGAACAAGAAGTACTGGGGTGCACAGGAAAGACCCGCTGATATTGTGAGATGAATGGGTGTAGAGAAATACCCAGGTTGAATGCCAAGAACAGGATTGGTGAGACCGACCCGCGCCTTTGATTAAGCCGCGAGTACGCCGTACTTGGTGAAGGCAAGGCGATTTGAGCAACGGGGGTTGGAGGATCCGACCTGCGTTATGTCCGTCCGACGTGGACCAGAAAGTGTGGTCTGTTGGAGCGCATAGCAAGAGTCTTAGGTCTGCGCGTCATGACACAATGGGGGGCTACGGGCCATCCCAGTGTAGTAAGACTAGAACTCTGGCTGCACGTCATGAAGTAAATGCTCAAGAGAGTTACCGTTGGGTTGTGACCCTGATACGGTGGTGGGCAAGTGCTTTGCCAGAACACCAAGAATGTGCCCTGAGTGCACAGACCGTTGGGCCGGGTGGCGAACGGTTGTGATGGCATGTGTGCGTGAAAGCACATTATATGACTATATTGTCATGCTTGTGACATGATATGCCTGCAGGGAAGATTACCGCTGCCCCGAGAAAAGGGGTAGGGTCGTTATAATTGGGTCAGCTGAATGCTGACCGTTGCTTCTGTTTGCCACCGTTTGGTGGATTGCCCTGTACAGGTGCTGGAGAGCCAAGCGGGACGCATAAAGGTTGAGGTCCTTGTTGTTGCTGCTGCTGTTTCTGCTTGCCTCGAAGGCTATTTGGAAATGCTTGTTATGTTTTCTTTTATTGTGGCCGGCCTGCGCGTCAATGTTGCGTCCACTGTTTTGAAAGTCATGTAAGGTCATAAGGCCATCTTTTATACTGTTGTAAGACATTCCTATTTTAGATATATGCAATGTGGAGTTATATTATATGTTGGACATTCACTTGTGAAGTTCATGTAGTAGAATAGGCTTCCGCTAGAATGCAATGTGTTAATGTGCGTTGCGCTACTCTGATATCATCCCGTACCTTCACCGCCTGTTTTGTGATATATGATGTAGGGCCCCGGCCAGACCTTCTAGTATATATCATATGAACGGATGGGGTTATTACACATCTGCTGTTCTATTTTGTGACAGTCAAGCGGCCATACACATTGCAAAGAATCTGGTATTTCACGAGCGCACGAAACATATCGAGGTAGACTATCATTTTATTCGGGAGAAAGTTCAAATGAAGAAACTTGAATTAAAGCATGTTCCGGGCACTGATCAAGTTGCTGATATTCTCACAAAGGCTTTATCAAGTACCTTATTTTACCAGTGTTTGTCCAAGTTGGGTGCATATGACTTGTACGCTCCAGCTTGCGGGGGAGTGTTAGAGAAGCCCATTTGACAAAGGCCCATTATGTATTTTTTATTGTTATTTCTCTTCTCTTTAGTCTCACATCATGTATAGGACCTTCTTCTCTCTTTCTTCATCCTATAAATATGTACTCATTATTTGTATTTGATACAAGTGAACAGATATACAAGGTTCAGTTTTCCTTCTCTACACCATGTAATTTGGTGATTTACTCTTATTTAAATACTTGGTCAATGTTTGTCAACCTCGAACTGGTGCTTTTCTGTTTTGTTTGCTTATTTCCTTAACAAACTAACATTTTTCATTTGTTCGCCCTCCAATCCTTCGTGCCAGCTGAAACTGTCGTCTACCGAATATTCTACTATTTGAATAGATCAGGAAATGGCCATCTGACCCTTAAAGAGCTTAAACGTGGAAATCTAGTTGCTGCAATGCAACATACAGATGAGGAAGAGGACATCAACAAGGTTTTAAGGTAAGAAAGTGAAATCAAGTATTTAGAGATGGCTCTTTTGATGAAATTTCTTTTTACTGAACATGGTTTCATTCGTTTGGCTTATGTTCTAATGTTTTTCCAGTTGCATGTGCTTCCATGTGGATGGACTTTCGATTGATCAAACCATTTTTATTTTGAGCATTGTTGTAGAAGGTGTTTAAAATAATCAATTAATCATACATATTTTGGTGTATGTTATTGAATATGATTGTATTATTTTGATGAAATTGTTTGCTCTTAAGATGATTCAGAAGTGTAAGCCTTTCGGTGTAAATGATGCATATTAATATTTGAAGAGCTATTAGAGATGTTGATGTGGCGCTTAACAAGTCTTTTCCGTGGATATATTAAAAATAAGATTATGTCAAATGATTTAAGAAAAAAATATTTTGGTATCAATATTTAAGAATAAGTGAGATATTCAGAATTTTGTTTATATATTTCAAATTCATGAATCTGTAAGGGATGGTTGTCTTGGAAAAAATTGGTTAGTTGTCGTCGCTCCTACTGCCTAGTTATCATTTGATTCATTTTAATCATTAAGTCAGTTGTTAGTTATTATTGGTTAGGGTAGTGTTTATACTCATTAATAGGTTGTTATTAGTTGAGTCATTGATAGTTAGTTGAGTTGTCATGTAATCTTATTTGAAGGCATTTGATGTATGAATGAAGTAAATAAGATTTGAAGTCTCTCTTTGTCCATATTGTGAAATTATGATAGCTTTCTCATCCTGAGTACCTCACTTAGGCATTCACGACAAGGCTCTTTATTATGTGTCACCTCCAGCCACTCGACCTTCAACCTCCTCTTTGTGAAGCTTCTGACATGTTACGACGAAGCACGTAACAACTTGGTATCATGACCTTCGATTTCTCTCTATCTTCTCCGAAAAATCAATTTTTTTCTTTCTATCCTATCTGACACCAAAGACGTAACTCTTTGAAGACAAAGAATCCCTACAATCACATGTGTCGATTATATACCTCATCCTACCTCTGTCGTTGAGAAGGTCGTAACAACAAGCATACACCATAATGAGGAGAAGATCGTAACAATGAGAAGGAAAGCTTTTGTAATCGAGCTTCATCCCTAACACAGACATAGCTTTTTGGGTTCAGACGAACCTTCTTCTACGAGCATAAACACCAACACATTGTTCCTTCTGCAGATACAAGTTAATACTCCAGAGCGTGCCTCTTCACTCAATCCCACAAATTACATCTCCTAACACTCGTTTCTTCTGCATACAACACCATTGCCACCTCAATTGTTGATTCAATGGAATCCACAGAAGACACCTTTCCTCTGTCGGACACACAAACACTCCAGTCCAGTGATTGTCTTCTTCTGGGCATCTCATCGCCTTCCAAACAACACGCCTCAAATCTCCCTCCGTCCATTGTCTTTGAATCATACGTAGGCTTTGTGCTTAGCACCCTTTATCCCTTTCTTCGAGCCTAGTGTTCGCTAAGTTGTTGGGCCCGTGCCTTAATTGATTACTTTATTAATTTAATTTTCAATTTCTCGATTATATTGATTCAATATATATTAAAAAACAAAAAAAAAGAAAATGGGTAACATTAATTAATTACTTTGTTAATTAGTTAATTAATTATTTTAAAAAAACTTTCTTTATTTTTGTCATCATAGGGAATCACTGCGAATCACGTGGAACCATGAGTAACCCGCCAACTTTCTCAAGTCACTTCATCCTGCAACCCGAGTCTATTCTAGAGCGCTACAACTCCCTCCAGCTCTCAATGAGGATGACCCCAACAATAAATGGAACAACTCATGGACATGATGAAAATTCTTATGGCAGATCTCAAACCACTGTGGAAATACAACATCAAGATGTTAAGGCATCACTTCAAATAGCCCTCACTGCACTCTCCAGGGCTGCGATTATCTAATGCCAGCTATAAAAACCATCACAGTTCTACAAGACAAACAAGCAAGTAGCAGCTAGGGGCCTCCACCCCCTATAGTCACTCAATTTAATACAAATGTTAAAATCTTACGCAGTAATAATGGTTGCGAGTTCATTGAGGTTGTTGAGCGCAAGAATCATCATCTTCTTGAAGTGGCCCGATGTCTCTTGCTCAAGATGCACCTTTCCAAATAGTATTAGGGGATGGTGTTCTCACTGCAACCAATCTTGTTGATCGTGTATACCCGCGTCCTTGTTCATAAATCCCCCATCCACCCTTCAGGTGACTCATACTAAACTTCATCCTCGTCTCTGAGTATGTGTGCTTGTTCATGTGTATCACAAAACCAAACTTGATTCTCGGGCCCTGAAATGTGCCTTCATTGGGTATTCTCTCACTTAAAATTGTTACAAATGCTTTCACCCTATGTAGCACAGATACTTAAAAATGGCCTAACATATTGACTCCAATGTGTATCGTGGATGGGAAATGTTCAAAAATGTCCCTAGATTAAAATTTAGTAATTTTTTAAAATGCTTGAACACTTTGTTTCGCATCAATTAAATATCAAAAGGGCATTTAATATCTCGACATCTCCTAAGAACTTAATCCTAACGCCTCCTGCACCTCGACGCCTTTTGCTCCTCAAAATCTAATCTTGACGCCTCGTGCTTCTCCACGCTTCTTCCTCTTCGACGTCGATGACTTCCGTCTGCTCCTAGTCGTATCCTCGACGCCTCCTACTCTACTCATCATCCTCTTCAACGCTGACAACTTCTACTTGCCCTATTTGTATTGTCGACGTCTCCTGCTCCTCGATTACTATTACTCTTTGATGTCGACGACTCCTCTTGCGTGAAGCCAACCTTTGCTGGTATATTTTTTTTATTGTGAAATCAAATTTGTATCTTCTCTCTCCTTTTTATTGTGAAATCAAATTTGTATCTTCTCTCTTTTTTTTATTGTGAAATCAAATTTGTATCTTCTCTCTTCTTGGATACAAATTGTTGAGCTTATCAATACCCATTGGTATTTTTTATTTGTGCGCTATTAATCTGTAAGCTTATTAATATAAAGAAAGTGTAGAAAGAGCTCGAAACTTGTATGTATTTCTTGTATATGTAAATACAAGGAGAGAATACAAATATATAGGAGAAAAGGAGAGAGGAAATCCTATACAAGATGTGGGGCTAATAAGAGAGGAGTGAAAAGAATAAAACATGGGCCCAATAATGGGCCCTTTACATGGGCTTTTCTAACACTCCCCCGCAAGCTGGAGCGTACAAATCGTATGCGCCAAGCTTGGACAAGCACTGATAGAAGAGGGTACTGGAAAGAGCCTTTGTGAGGACATCCACAACTTGTTATGTCCCTGGAACATGCTTCAGATCGAGTTTCTTCATTTGAACCTTTTCCCGGATGAAGTGACAGTCGACTTCAATATGTTTTGTTCTCTCGTGGAATACCAGGTTCTTGGCTATATGTATGGCAGCCTGACTGTCACTGAGGAGGAGAGCTGGGGAAGGGAGCTTTACACACAGATCGGTAAGAAGACCTTCAAGCCAAGTTAGTTCAGAAACCACCGACGCCATTGCCCGATATTCTGCCTCAGCTGATGATCGAGCAACGACCGCTTGTTTCTTGCTTCTCCAGGTAATCAAATGTCCTCCAAGATATGTGCAAAAGCCACTGGTTGACCGTCGATTATCAAGGGAACCAACATAATCGGCATCGGAATAAGCCACCAAAGTTGGAGCTGAGGATGAGTTTTGTAAACCAGACCTTGACCATGAGCTGTTTTAAGGTATCTGAGAATGTGTTCAACAGCCTGAAGTGATAATATTCGACTATTATGTTAAAACAAGGGAGCATTAACTCCGAAAGAATATAGCTGTTGGGGACATTTTTGGACCCATTTGGAAAGCGCAGAGAATTTAAGGAAAGGGATTTTTGACATCTTATGATTTCTTCTAAAGAAATCAGAATGAAGAAAATAACTCATTTGTCCTTTTCTAATAAAAAATTGAATGGAAGTATATATACACTTCTGTTTTCTTTTTACACACAACCAGTGATTCTCTCTTTCGCATTCTTGGAAGAGCTTTTGTGATTCCCAACCCTAACTTCCTTACTCTATTTTTTTCAAAAAAGGATGGAGAGAATTTCTGTTGAATCCACACCAAGATCATCTCCAAGTGTTTTCGGTCTTCTACTGGAATCATTTTATTGTCGAGAAGTTCATTGCTTTCTAACAGCTGCTATAAAAAAAGATCCGAGAATCTTTCTAAAAGAAATAGTTTTATGAGCCTCCCGATCAAAAGACTCAAGTCTTGCGAAGGCAGTGAACTCTTACTATGGTAGAAGAGAGAAGTACTCAGATTTTGTGAAACATTAATAAGTTCTTGTGTCATATTCTCTATAGCTTAGCTCTAATTACTTGTGTCTTTTTTACCTATATGTGATTGTGTTTTTTTTATTTAAGTGTGGATTTTTTTATTACTCCACCCCCTCCCCCTCTCTACAGTATATTTTATTGATATTATTTTGATTTCCACACTTTTAGAATGTGTTTCTTCACGGGGATTTATATGAGAAAGTATATGTGTGTCTGCAACCTGGGCTTGCTTCCAAGGGGATTAGAAGAGAAAGAAAGTGATGCGGAGCAGAGACGAGGACGTGCTTTGGGCCCGTTCAGGGCTGATTTGACAACTTTCCAAATATGGTGTGCTCAGATCGACGATCGGACTCTGCGATTGCGTCTGGAGCGTCGCCGCGAGTCAAAATACTATATTACTTTATATTTTTCAGTTTATTTTTGATGTATTTTAAGGGCGAATCCACCAGCCAATCATAGCCGTTGATGGGGAAACCCTAATGTGTCTTTTCTTATAAATAGGAGGTATGAGAGCTGATTTGAGTCATTGTTGGATTTGGAGAAGAAACTTTCCCGGATTCCAGTGATTCCTCCTCGGTGCCGACGCCGTGGAACCCTAGGTGACGACTCCTAGGCCGCCAAACTCCTCCCCAAGGTAACCTCTACCCCCACCTTCGTTTTCCGCCGCTCAAACCCAATTTTCAGCCACCGGACGCTCTCCAAAACCCTCTCCAAGCCGCTGGCCCTCCCCTTGATTCCGCCGCCCAATATCCTCCCTCTTCTTGTACCGCCGCCCCCTCTCCTTCCTGTACAGGGCATCCGGCCTGCTACCAACCCTCCAGCCCCCACACCAAAGATTTTGGCAACCTTCGGTATTTTCTTGGACTTTGTTGAAGTTGGTGACCGGGCGGTCTGTCTTGGCGGGTTGAAGACCGCGCGGTCTGGCGGTTTGACTCGCCGGCTTGTAAACCGGGCGGTCTAGCGATCATCACAGGCGACCTCTCTGCTTCTCTTGTTGTAGCCGTGCGGTTAGTCCTTCTGTCTAACCGCGCGGCTTGTGCGGTTTACTTGTACAGTCCGCTTAGCTTGTAAATTTTTAGTCCCACATCTCTTATTTGTATTCTCTCATCTCTCCTCCATTCTATATAAGGGAGGGCATACCTTTGTAATAGTTATCTTTTTTGGATAATAAAGTTTCAATTATTCAAAAGCTTATCCGCTTGTTCTCTTCTTTTCGCTTCTTTTCGCTACTTTCTAACATGGTATCAGAGCACACAGTCATTTCCTCCTGATTCTGTGCGCTCTCTGTTGTTCGCGGCTTGTTTTCCGCGTTCTGCGACTTGATTCGCGGCTTGCCTTCTCTTCTGTCCGCGCGGCTTGTTTCTATCCGCGCGGCTTGTTTCTGTCCGCTGCCCTGTTCGCGCGGCTTGCTTCTTCTTGGTTCTCTTCTCCTACTGCTCTTCGTCGCAGCGACCTGTTTCCTTGTCGCCGCGCTCCTTGTTCTTTCTTGCCTCTCCGACTTCCTAGTCGTTGCGGCCTTGTCTCTACCCGCTGCGGACTTCTTCTCCCTGTCCGCTTCTGCTTTCCCCTTTTCCGCTTGTCTCTATACTCGCGGTTTGCTACTGTGATCTGCCTGACCGTGCGGGTTGTTCCTATCTCACCTGCATCTTGGTCGCGGTCACCTGCTCTTCTCCTCTCTTCTGTTCGCTCGGCCTTTTCAGTCCGCGCGACCTCTTCCCCGCTGTGCCTTGTTCTGCTTCCTAGCCGCTCGTGTTCGCGCGGCTTCTTCCCTTTAACCCGCTACGGTTTCACGCGGGTTGCTCTCCTTTCCTCTCCCCGCGCCTTTCTCTCTGTTCGCGCGGTTTCTCCCTTGTTTGAGCGGTCTCTCTGCTTTCTTCCTTTAGCCGCTCCTGCTTGTTAGTCGCCGCGACCTCCTGATTCAGTCGCGCGGCTTGTGCTCTGCACCTTGGTCGTGGCCCTTCTTGCCGCTGGTGTGCTGACACCGAGACCGCTGCAGTTTCTTCTTCCTCCCTTCATGGCTTTCATATCCTCCTCCAAGCCGTTCGCCTCGGTTGTCACGTCTTCTGGTCGTGCACACGTTGCTACTCAGGGCAAATGGCTGATCGACACTGGTGCTACGAATCATATGATCGGCCATCTCCCATGTTTCTCTCTCCTAGAAAAACATGCTCGCTTGCCCCCGGTTATTCTCGCTGACGGCTCCTCATCACCAGTCCATGGAACAGGGATAGTTCATGTCACTCCGTCTCTTCACTTGGCGGATACTCTATATGTGTCCCAGTTCCCGTGCAACTTATTATCTGTTACCTCTATTTGCAAGCAATTACAGTGTTCCGTCACATTTACTTCTACTTCTTGCTCTTTTCAGGATCCGGACTCCCAACGGCCGATTGCTACTGGGACTGAGAGTGGCGGCTTATACTTCCTGGACAACATTTCTTCTTTTTTCACCTTCTCCTCCACCTCCACAGATCTTCTCCAATGGCATCTCCGCCTTGGTCATGCTCCTCCCCGTCTTCTTCGTCAACTTCTGCCCCACCTTCCTCCTCAAAGTCCTCCGCTCAACTGTGAGGCCTGTCAGCTTGGCAAGCATCACCGCTCCTCCTTCCCTCCAAAGCACGTTCGTAGCTCTACCCGTCCATTTGATCTTATCCACTCCGATATCTGGGGTCCTTCTCCTACTCTTACCATTGGTCGGGGTAGTTCCTATTTTGTCACGTTCATTGATGATTTCTCGCGCTGTACGTGGGTGTATCTATTAAAAGATCGCTCCGAATTATTCTCTGTCTGGACATCCTTCTATCTCATGATCAAAACTCAGTTTGGTGTTTCTATCCAAGTTTTTCGCTCTGATAATGCCCAAGAATATCTCAGTCGTGACTTCTCTACATTCTGCATGCAAAATGGGATTCATCATCAAACTAGTTGTGTCTATACTTCCCAACAAAATGGTGTGGCCGAACGCAAAAACCGTCACCTCCTCGATGTCGCTCGCACCTTGATGACCCAGATGCATGTTCCTCGCTCCTATTGGGGCTATGTTGTTCTCCTTGTCTGCTACCTCATCAATCGCATTCCCTCCACGGTTCTCCACGGCCAAACCCCGTTCTCCATTTTGTATCCGGGCAAGGAGCCGTTTCCTCTTCCTCTCCAAATCTTTGGATGCACTGCCTTTGTGCATACCCCTTCTGCCACCCGTGATAAGCTCTCCCCTCGCTCCACCAAATGTGTCTTTCTGGGGTACTCCACCACTCAGAAAGGCTACTGTTGCTTTGATCCCGTCCTTCGTAAGCAGTTCGTCTCTGCTGACGTCACCTTCTTCGAGAATACCTCCTACTTCTCGGATGACTCCTCTCCTCTTCTCCCCGCTTCTGATTCTCCTGCCGTTCCCTTCGTTCCCTCACCTCCTACTACACCGTCTCCACCCCCTCCTCTTCCTCCACCTCTCTCTCTCCCTTCTCCACCACCCTCTCCCTCATCTCCGCTGCCGTCGCTCTCTTCTCCCGGGCCAGCTTTCTCTACCACGGATGCTCCGGATGCCGCGGGCCCGGCTGACCTGGATCTTCCTATAGCTCTTCGCAAAGGGGTGCGGACGTGTACCCTACACCCCCTTGCTGCTGTTGTTTCCTATGATCGCCTTACCCCTTCTCGCAGGGCATTTGCACTGGCTATCTCTGCCACTGCCACACCCCGCTCCTATCAGGAGGCCCTTGCTATTCCTCACTGGAAGATGGCCATGGATGAGGAAATGGCGACCCTCACTGAGCGGGGTACCTGGACTCTCGTTCCTCCTCCCTTCGGTACTGATGTTGTTGGCTGTCGCTGGGTCTTTGTGGTCAAATTTAGCCCAGACGGCACTGTGGATCGGTATAAGGCTCGCCTTGTTGCTAAGGGCTTTACTCAGACCTATGGGGTTGATTACTTTGACACCTTCTCCCCTGTGGCTCGTCTCAGCACTATCCGGGTTCTTCTCTCTGTGGCCGTCAATCGGGATTGGCCGATTTCTCAGCTGGACGTCAAGAATGCCTTCCTTTATGGTGATCTTCATGAGGCCGTTTACATGGAGCAACCTCCTGGGTATGTTGCTCAGGGGGAGACACGAGTATGCCGGCTGCAGAAGGCAATTATGGCCTCAAGCAGAGTCCTCGAGCTTGGTTTGACAAGTTCAGCGGCATTGTGGCGGCTGTTGGTTTTGTGCGAAGCTCTGCTGATCACTCTCTCTTTATTCGCAAAACTCCTTCTGGGCTGGTTGTTCTTGCTGTGTACGTCGATGATATTCTTCTCACTGGCGATGACCAGGAAGGGTAGCCCTGACAAAGCGACATCTTCGCCAACATCTGATCACTAAAGATATGGGCTCTCCAAAGTACTTTCTGGGGATCGAACTCTCTCGGAAGCCCGACTCCTTAGTTCTCTCTCAGCGTAAGTATGCTCTTGATCTTTTAAAAGAGGCAAGATTAACTGGAGCAAAACCTGCCCGATGCCCCATGGCTACTGGGGAGGACAAAATCTGGACAGATGATTCGCCTCCTCTTTCAGATAGTTCGCGGTACAGGCGTCTGGTTGGTAAGCTCATATATCTCACAGTGACCAGACCCGACATTTCCTATGCTGTGGGCAAGGTGAGTCAATTCATGCAAGCGCCTAGGGAGTGTCATCTACAGTCCGTCTTGCGGATCTTGGAGTATGTCAAAGCAGCACCTGGGAAAGGATTACTTTTTCAGAAGAATGGTCATCTGAGGATTGAAGCCTACTCAGATGCAAGTTATGCTGATGACAAAGGGGATCGCAAGTCAACCTCAGGTTTTTGCACCTTTGTTGGGGGCAATCTGGTGAGCTGGAAGAGCAAGAAGCAGTCTGTTGTCTACAGGTCCAGTGCAGAAGCTGAGTATTGCAGTATGGCGTCAACCACTTGTGAGTTGAAATGGTTGCGAGCTCTCATGCTAGATTTAGGAGAGGTGTACAACCATCCTCTACCTATGTTCTGTGATAACAAGGCCGCCATATACATCTCCAAAAATCCGGTATTCCATGAAAGAACAAAGCACATTGAGGTTGACTGCCATTTCATTCGTGAAGAGATTTTAAAAGAACAAATTTGCACTCCGTTTGTCACGTCTGCTAAAGAGCTGGCTGACATCTTCACCAAGCCAGTTTCCGCCTCGTTTCTGCATGTTTGCGACAAGCTGGGCATGATTGATATATATGCTCCAGCTTGAGGGGGAGTATTGAAGTTGGTGACCGGGCGGTCTGTCTTGGCGGGTTGAAGACCGCGCGGTCTGGCGGTTTGACTCGCCGGCTTGTAAACCGGGCGGTCTAGCGATCTTCACAGGCGACCTCTCTGCTTCTCTTGTTGTAGCCGTGCGGTTAGTCCTTCTGTCTAACCGCGCGGCTTGTGCGGTTTACTTGTACAGTCCGCTTAGCTTGTAAATTTTTAGTCCCGCATCTCTTATTTGTATTCTCTCATCTCTCCTCCATTCTATATAAGGGAGGGCATACCTTTGTAATAGTTATCTTTTTTGGATAATAAAGTTTCAATTATTCAAAAGCTTATCCGCTTGTTCTCTTTTTTTCGCTTCTTTTCGCTACTTTCTAACAGACTTGAGGTTGCACGACGCCCTGATGGTCTTGTGTTATCCCAAAAGAAGTATTGTATGAACCTCTTTCATGATGTCGGCTATTCTGGATGCAAACCTGCAGATACTCCTATGTACGCCAATCACAAGCTCTCGGCCCACAGCTCTGACTCCGACAAGTTGCTCACAAATCCGGAATACCATAGATGCTTGGTTGGAAAGCCGATCTATCTTACGGTTACTCGACCAGACATCTCCTTTGATGTGCGAGTCGTGAGTCGTTTCATGCATGCCCCTTGGACATCTCATCTTCAAGCTGTCGAGCGCATTCTTTGATATCTCAAGACCGCTCCAGGACAAGGGCTTGTGTACAAGTCATCCACATCTCTATCTCTTGTTGCGTATTCTGACGTTGACTATGCAGGTTCCATTGATGATAGGCGTTCCACAACTGGTTTTTGTACCTACTTTGGTGGACATCTCATAACCCGGCGTAGCAAGAAACAAACTGTGGTTGCTCGCTCTTCTGCTGATGCCGAGTACCGCGCTACTGCGGCTGTTGTTTCCGAGTTAACCTGGCTTGAGAGCCTTCTAGGAGACTTGGATGTTCGTCTCTCATCACCGGCGATACTATTTTGTGACAGTCAAACAGCAATACATATTGTCAAGAATCTGGTCTTTCACGAACGCACAAAGCATATTGAAGTTTACTGTCACTTTATCCAGGAAAAGGTACAGTCAAAGAAGATAGATTTGGAGCATGTTCCGGCTACAAACCAAGTTGTTGACATCCTGACTAAAGCTCTCTCTCGGCCACTATACTACCAGTTTTTGTCCAAGCTTGGTGCCTACGACTTGTATGCTCCAGCTTGCGGGGGAGTGTTAGAAAAACCTTAGTAAGGGCCCATCTAGGGGCCCATTTTCTCTCTTTTCTCTCTCTTTGTATTAGTCTCACATCTTGGATTGGGATTTCTCTCCTTTCTCTTTTCCTATATAAATGTATTCATACTTGTAACTATTCATTCAAGAAGTATATATAAAGTTTTGAGGCCTCTCTTTACAGAACTAAAAAAATTTGCAACATGTGTTTTGGTTCCCTTTATGAAGCAAACCGCTAGAGGAATTGATCTCATTGTGACAAACTGGATTAATGGATGATTATTTGGACAAATTTCAAGTTCTTGCTCGTGACCTCAAAATTTTGCAGCATGTGGCAGTATACACAGTAGGACTCCATGAACTTGGATTACACATGGATCACTTTGACTTTTTCTACATAGACGTAGTCAAGGGGAATCACTCTGATGGACCCCATGACGCTTGTCATGCTCAGTAATGATTGAACACATGGCAAATGACTTATGTTTTAATTGCAATAAGGCCTTTATATGAGGACATCGTTTCAAAAAGCTTTTATGATTAGTAATGAATGGCCCAGAAGATGGCATTGGAAGATAATTAATTGAATAGTACAGAGTACAAAATTTGAATAATTAGCAACAATTTATAGTTACTAGTATTTTGCAATCAAATATGTTTATTAAACTTGAAAAAGCGTATGGCTTAGCATCACTGAAGTTGATTTGATGAGCACTCAGATAGAAATATGTTTCAATTTTTTATTAATGATATATATGATGAATCATTGACTTGTATTTGAAGTAATTGTGGAATGATAAAAAAGCATCTCAATTATAGGTCTTTATTAAGGATCAACATTTAGTCCATATTTTTTTTTCTATAATTATGTTTACAAAGGAGATATTTAAATTGAGATGTATTGATGCATATTTCCTTTTGCATATGCTATTGTTATTATTGGTGAGAGGTGTTGAAATAATTCAAAAGTGAATATGTTTAGAAGATAAGTAGGCACGATTAGTGTGCATATGTTATATGCACACTGTGCATATAACATATGCACACTGTGCATGATATCGACAATATCAATCAATATTATTAGAAAGTAAAGTGATATGTAGCTGATAGATTTATGAGTTTTGGATCTATTGCATAAAAGAATGCAAATATATTTGATGTTTTTGTGATATGTGGATATAATTATGAACTAAAGATAAATCTGATTAACAAATATTATTGATGATGTTGTGTAAGACCCAAGTTTCGACAATTTAGAAGCATTTAATAGCTAAATTGAGGGTGCCAAAAATAAGAATAAATTAAGTTATATTAATGTGATATATGTTGGATGAGGTCATTGAAAAATAAACTTAAAAGATGAAGGGAAAAATTTGCATTCATTGGATATGTAGATAAACTTAGATCTTGAGGATTAAGGAGTAAATAGAAAATTTGGATTCGAATGCCCAGCCCAAATAGTTGGGCTACGATGGCTGATTTTGTAATGATGATAATGATGACTTGTATGTTCTAATTATGGTGATGGCATTGATATGATTATTTTTAATGTTATTTTTGAGAATGGTTTTGACTTCCTACTGATGAGTTGATATCCCATAGATATGTCTTTGATTCTAAGATGGTACCGCACAAATGAGAAATATGTCATAATCTTTCTTCAATCTAAGAGATGTGAACAAAACATTGAATACAATTGCAATCTGAAAACAAAGTTTTAAAATTTACATTAACAGGATAGGAGTCTACATTACGAGAATAAGAGGAAATACTGTGGGATTGAAAAGAGCTCAACATAGTGGACTTAACCAAGAAGTAAGTGAGGCCGTGATAACTTGGGTCTGTATCAACACCAAAAAAATCCATTGTTGTCTTGAGACCTTGTCCTTCTGTTACGCCCCCGACCGCGGCCCGCTTCTTGGGGCTTTATTATGCTCGCAGGTGCAGGGAGACGACGAGCAACGAAGGGGCTGAACCATCCGGTTCATCCCCCAATCAGTAGAACCGGACGGCCAAGGGCTGAACCAACCGGTTCAGCCCTATGTGGAGGGGCCGGCCGGCTCCCTACTTGGCCCGGGTATTTATACCCAGGGATGTCATCTTTTGGGGGCAAGCAATTAACCCTTTTCTCCTTCTTCCCCTAAACCCTAGCCTCCTTCCTTCTTCTATCTAGTTTTCTTCCTCTCTCTCTAGTAGTTCCTATCATTTGGTATCAGAGACTGTCATTCTCTGATGATGGTCACCCGTTTGGAGACCTTGGAGGAGAACTATGGTGGATTGATGGATTCGGTAGCCGCAATCGAGCAAGAGATGCGCACATCTACACAGCGGTTGGAGGAGCGCATAGATGTGCGTATGGAGAAGCTTAAAGCGCTGTTGAAGGGAAAAAGCGCGAGCGACGAAGAACCAATCGGCGGAAGTTTGTGCCCGGGCATAAATGTTAGAAGCTACAAGTTTTCATGCTGCATGAAGAGGTGGCCGACGAGTCTTCGCCCGAGGTAGCAGTCGAGGAGGCGCTATTGGACGAGGATGTGGATGTGACGGAGTTTGGGATCTCCATCCAGGCCATGGAAGGGTGCAATCCGCCCCTCACGATGCGGGTTGTCGGACGGGATAGACAGGAGAAAGTGACGATGTTAGTGGACAGTGGGAGCACCCACAATTTCATTCATTCAGTCGTTGCTCAGCGGGTTGGGCATGACATTGATAGGGGAGTTGCATTCCAGGTTATGGTGGCTGACGGCAGCAAGCTGCAGTGCGAAGGGGTAATGAAGGGAGTGGAGTTGCGGATTTAGGGATACATTGGGAGCACGGATGTATACCTTCTACCCATCCGGGGATCAGACATGGTACTCGGAGTTCAGTGGCTGCAGCAGCTGAAGCGGGTCACTTTTGATTGGGAGCTCATGACGATGGAGTTCCTGCAGCGTGGCCGACAGTTCTGTTTGAAGGGTCTCACAGTTTCGCCAGTAAAGGAAGTCTCTCTTCGGAGCATGCAGCAGCTCGGAGAGGAAGGGAGCTTGATGGCAGTCCTTTTGGGGGTGCGGTCTGATGAGGCCGGGTCGTCTGAGGTACCCATACAGTTGCAGTCCTTAGTCGAGCAGTATTCTGACGTCTTTCAGGAGCCACATACACTACCGCCATCGCGGTTTCGGGATCACCAGATTTTACTCAAGGCCGGAGCGGAGCCTACCAATATCCGGCCTTACCGATATCCACACATGCAGAAGGCAGAGATCGAGCACAGCGTCCGGGAGATGCTCGACACCGGGATCATCCGACCCAGCACGAGCTCCTTTTTGGCCCCGATTATTCTCGTCAAGAAAAAGGATGGCTCGTGGTGATTCTGTGTCGACTACCGGGCTTTGAACGGCATCACTTTGAAAGACAAGTTTCCAATTCCATTGATTGAAGTGCTCTTGGATGAGCTACACGGGGCGACTCGATTCACAAAGCTTGACCTACCGTCGGGTTACTACCAGATCCTTATGCTGGAAGAGGACGTCCATAAGACGGCTTTCAGGACCCACGACGGCCACTACGAGTTTCTGGTGATGGCCAACGGGCTGACTGGCGGGCCCTCCACCTTCCAAGCCAATATGAACGAGATCTTTTGTCCACTACTTCGCCTTTTGTGCTGATTTTCTTTGATGATATCTTGATATACAGTGCTAATTGGGAAGATCACTTGTACCATGTTGAACAGGTTTTTTCTATTCTACGCAAGCAGCAGCTCTATGCTAAGCGCTCCAAGTGTTCTTTTTGGCAGGAGGAGGTCGAGTACTTGGGCCACTTGGTCTCTGCTGAAGGGGTCAAAGCTGACCCTCGGAAGATTGAGAGCATGGTTTCTTGGCCGCGGCCCCAGACTATTCGGGCTTTGCGGTGATTTTTGGGCCTCACCGGCTACTACCGACGGTTCGTGCGGGATTATGGGAAGATTGCTCGACCACTGACCCATCTAGTGCGGGATTATGGGAAGATTGCTCGACCACTGACCCATCTACTGCAGAAGGATGTCTTCTCGTGGCAGGATGATGCTGAGGCGGCTTTTCAGGCGCTCAAACAGGCGGTGACGACAACCCCAGTGTTAGCCCTCCCGGATTTCACTAAGGAGTTCGTGGTGCAGACGGACGCCTCAGGGGTGGGGCTGGGTGCAGTATTAATGCAGGAAGGCCGCCCACTGGCTTTTTATAGTAAGGCATTGGCGCCTATGACGTTGGGACTGTCCACGTATGAAAAAGAGTTGTTGGCAGTGGTTCAGGCAGTGGCCCTTTGGCGGCCATATCTTTTGGGGCGGCACTTCAAGATTCCTACGGATCACCAAAGTTAGAAGCATTTGTTGGACCAGCGAGTCTCCTCTCCTCTTCAGCAAAAGTGGGTAACCAAACTTTTGGGCTACGATTATGAGATCGTTTACCGCCAGGGCAAGGAGAATGTGGTGGCGGACGCTTTGTCCCGCCTACCTGATGGTGCACTCACCCAGATTTCGGGGCCGGTCCTCGACTCGTTCGATGACATACCTGAGATCTTGCGGGATCCCTCTCTACGCGCCCTCGTGGAGGCCCTCCAGTGTAGGGAGACTGTGACGCTCGGTTATCATCTACAGAGTGGGCGACTACATTACCACGGCAGAGTAGTCATACCTCCAGGCTCAGCATGGAAGACAGTTATGCTCCATGAGTTTCATTCCTCTCCAGTGGGGGGTCGTGCAGGAGTGCTTCGTACCCTCCAAAGGGCGAGAGCAAATGTATTTTGGTCGGGGATACGCCGGGATGTGCAGCAGTTTGTACGACAGTGTGAGACATGTTAGCGACAGAATTACGAGACCACCACACCTGTCGGGTTGCACCACCCACTTGAGATTCCGCAGCACATCTTGGATACTGTGTCGATGGATTTTATTGATGGATTGCCCAAGTCTCAGGGCAAGTCGGTCATTCTGGTGGTGGTCGACAAGCTCTCCAAGTATGGTCACTTCCTCGCTCTCAGTCAAATTCTTTACTCGGGAATTCTTTACGGCGTAGTCGGTCGCCGAATTCTTTACTCGGGAAGTCGTCCGCTTGCACGGCCTCCCACGCGCCATCATTTCTGATCGTGATCCCACTTTTGTGAGCCAGGTCTGGCGAGAGCTTTTCAGGCTTCAAGTGACTTACTTGAGTTTCAGCACCGTCAATCACCCCCAGACCAACGGCCAAACGGAGGTTCTTAATCGCAGCGTGGAGACATACCTCCCGTGTTTCGTCATGGACGAGCCTCGGACTTGGACCAGTTGGCTACACTGGGCCGAGTATTGTTACAACACTGCTTACCACTCCGCTAGCAAGATGACGCCATTTTAGGTGGTTTACGGCCGCCCACCACCTTCTTTGAGCAGTTATGAGCCGGACAGCACAGCGTTACCGGCGGTTGATCGGGCCATCTGCGACCGCGACCGCACCTTAGTGACATTGCAGGAGAATCTTTGCCTTGCCTAGAATTGCATGAAGGCCCAGGAGGACAAGCACCGCAAGGAGAGGGAGTTTGTCGTGGGCGATGAAGTATTCCTTAAGCTCCAACCCTACCGACAGCTCTCAGTGGCTCGCCGTACAAATCAAAATTTGGCTCCTCGATATTATGGCTCCTTTTGTGTTCTCAAAAGGGTGGGGTCGGTCGCTTACACGTTAGAGCTTCCCGCGGGCTCCCGGATCCATCCGACATTTCATGTCTCTTTGCTCAAGAAGAAGATTGGTGGCAGTGCCCAACCGAGCCCTTTCTTGCTAGAAGCTACCGTTGCAGGCATTCGGCCGATGCCGGAGAACGTTCTATTACTCAGGTGGAAGCAGTGGGCCGCCGAGTTTCGGGCCGAACTCTTGGTCAAGTGGAAGCACTTATCAGAAGCACATAACTCCTGGGTTGATCTGTTGGACTTCAAGGAGTTGTGCCCAGATTTCCATCTTGAGGACAAGCTGGGTCTTGATGGGGAGGAGAATGTTACTCCCCCGACCGCGGCCCGCTTCTCGGGGCATTATTATGCTTGCAGGCGCAATGAGACGACGAGCAACGAAGGGGTTGAACCATCCGGTTCAGCCCCCACTCGGTAGAACCGGCCGGCCAAGGGCTGAACCAACCGGTTCAGCCCTATGTGGAGGGGCCGGCCGGCTCCCTCCTTGGCCCGGGTATTTATACCCGGGGATGTCATCTTTTGGGGGCATGCAATTAACCCTAAGGTATTTCTCATTCTTCCCCTAAACCCTAGCCTCCTTTCTTCTTCTCTTTAGTTTTTTTCCTCTCTCTCTCTCTAGTAGTTCCTATCACCTTCCATGGTGGTTTTTAATAAGAGAGACTCTCTCACCGAAGAAGTTCCATTACTAAGCATAAATATCGCATAAAAGGAAGTGATGTCAAAAGTCAAAATTTCATTTCTTTATTCATAAAGAAATTACTTTAACTTGTTACAAGACTCCTTTTATAGTTGAGCTTGGAAGCTAAAGGGTTGCAAGATGAATGATGGAGAATAATGACCATGATGGTGGATGGCTTATGGTGCTTGCCGGTTTTGGAATTTACATGGAAGGGTTACATTAGTTGTGGTCAACCAATGGAGAGAGGGGGGTTGTTGGAGCTTTCATAAAGGGAATTGAGTTATGGCTAAAGAAAAAATGTGATAACTTCACTTTGTTCTGGCTGGAGTTTACATAAGTGGTGGCAGACTTAGGTAGAAAGAGGGTGTTGATTGTTTCGTCAAGGAAAAATTGAGTGTTGTAACGTACTTCAAGGTGGAAGGATGTAAGTGGAGTTATGAAGCATTAAGGGAAGTAGAGGGTTTACATTTGGATATTGGGTATCTTGCCATTAAAGGCTGGCCCCATTGTTGATAATGTGGCCATTAAGTTTGTGTTGATATGGGGATGAAGTGGAGTTCTTAGATTATGTGGCAAGTTAAGGATCACAATGTGAAGTTCTAATGATGAGGCGACAATTAACATACTCAAGTCAAGGTCAAATGAGGAAAATTTTGGATTATTTGTCTCAGTTTTAACAGTACATTAATCATGACACCTGCATGATTGCTTGTCATAAATTAAAGTACATTGCACTCTCATGATCTATAAAATATGGGTCAACATACATAAAGTTTAGTAAAAGAAAATTGCATGACACTAGTAAAATTGAATTACTACTATCTGTTACGCCGTCGTTACGCTTCTCGGGGCATCAATATGTTCGTAGGCGCAAGGAGTCGGCAAGCAACAACGAGGCTGAACCATCTGGTTCAACCCCCACTCAATGAACCGAGGGGAGTGTTAGACTCATTAATCTCATCTCTTATTTTACTATTTGTATGTTGTTCTCTCTTAATATATATATCCCCTTGGACCTCTATTGGAGGTACCAATCATTCCAATACCGCACAACCAGAACTAAAAAGTTTGTATTTTGTATTATCCAAAGAAGTTGTGTGTGTGTTAACTATGCATAATGAGAATTAAGGAAAATGATGGGTCTTGAGAAGATCATTGTAGTTCATTTAACCAAAAAGTAGGTGAAGCAGAGATAACTTGAACCGGGATTAGCACGGACAGTCCATAATTTTCTCCTTATTTTGGAGCCTTTATCAAAGATTGTACACTCTCACATAGGCTCATTACCAAGATAGGCAGTAGCACAATTGACAATGATTTCGCACAAAAATCATAAGTCAGATTTTCATTTCATCGGGAGATTACTTCAGGAGTGAGATCAGGTGTAATTGGGCTTATGAAGCATTAAGGGAAATGGGTGAGAGATTTGGAGAAAGGGCGACGTGTCATTAAAGGTTGGCATGTGATGAGCTGACTTGTCATTGAATTGTTGTGGACCATGGGAATGAGGTGAAAGTTGGAGATGATGTGCAAGTCAAGAGTGATGTTGTGGAGGTCAAATGATTTGGTGGCAAGTCAAGGATGATTATGCGGAGGTCCAATCATTAAGTGGTTGCAACATTGTCATGATCCATAAAATGTGAGTCAACCTACATAAAGTTCAATATAAAAAAGTTTACACAATGCTTATAAAATTAAACTATTAATTAAATCTATAATAATGATTTTTATGTTAATGTTGATAACTCAGTTGTTCTATCTATTTAAGAGTAGATTTGTTATCATTATTGGCTTTCAAAATAGATTTTGCATTAAAAGAAAGTAACAGGATATAACTCACGAGGCAAGCTTACACCTAACTTCCGAGGGTTGGTTCCCCTTTTAATATCCTCTCCAATGAGAGACAAAACGTAGAAGATTAAGATTAAAATAATGACTCTCATCTACTCTCTTATTTAGTCGGGAGTGAGCTTACAACAATATTATGAAAATGTCGCTATTGCTACGTAGTAAATAGACACGCGACATTAAGGTGGCTAAGAGAAAATGGACCGTGAGAGTCGTATTCGTATCAATACCCATCTCTCGAATTTTGACCTTGTCCTCGAAGTTGAGACCCATAGCGGTCATCAGCAAGCGTATGAGGATCCAAGTTTGTGAAGTTTGGGTCATTATCTTTTACACCGGTCAACAAGCGTAGGGCCTTGAGAACAAATTTGTGTGTTGGCAAGTACGGATTTTTGTAACGAAACAGATACCTTTCCTGAGGAGTTTGATATACTCTTGGTGGGATAAATGTCCGGGTGGTGGACGTATCACTCATGTCGGAATTGGTTAAGATGGTGGTTGATTGATAAGTGGAGGTCCCACTATAGGTGGGGGATCCAAACTGTTAGGTGGTGGCTGAAGTTTGGAGGTGTGGGCAGTTTTTGGGGTGACCGGGAAGACGGAAACGGCGGGGCCACATAGAGTTCCTATCCAATGCAGCGGGCTTGCTCCATAGCTCGGGAAAGGGTAAACGGGTTGCGGACACGAAGACACACATGGATGTGGGGCTGCCAACCGGCTAGGAAGGACCTTCTGGAAAGGCTCCTCACGAGTGTGGCGACCTCGATAAACTTCGTGATGTTGTCCATGACAGTTTTAGATCAACGAAACAAAGTTTATGTGCTCTTACACCTTACTAGTTTGTCGTGTGTCATAGTGGAAAGAGATTCATAATATTTTGTCACGTCCAACGAACCCAAACGAGGGTTAAGCCTCCTATGTATATAGTCTCCTTTGAAACCATCTGGTTGGTAGCGGTGGACTAGAGGTCAAACAACTATTTAGCGCTGCAATCCAACAAAGGGGTTCAGTGTCGTCGAATACCAGAATCTCAATATGATGGAAGTGGGTCAGGTGAATGACCTATGCAGGGTGCAAGAACCCTATGTAGTCAATGGTGTGCCCGTAGGGGTAGTGGCGGAACGGCGGAAGTGTCGGTTGATGGTTGATAGCGGTGGTCGCGAGCTCGCGGAGGAAAGTGTATTCTTCTAAGCGAGCTTCGAGTTGACAAGTGAGTGGAATCGATAGAGGGCGAAGTTGAGGCATTTTCATTGGCCTGTATGACCATTGAATGAGTCGTGGGCATGGATCAGAGGAGCTGGAGGAGAGAATAGTGCGATGGGAGTGTTGTTTGCAGTATCAAGTTGTTGTGGTAAAGGAAGCACTAAAGGGACGGTGCAACTACCGAGACTGCAGGAGAGAGTGGTCACGAACGGCAAGTTGAGGACTACGCGAGACGCACTAGCTAGCGAGGTACAAGTGACATTGAGTCATGTGCTAGCTGGCAAAGATCGAGCATGAGCTGGCGAAGAACAGAGACATGGATTGTGGTCGTTGCCTATGAGGCACAAGGGTAAACGCCTAAATGGGGACATAGACCTGAGCAGAAGTCGTGGCAGTAACCAGGTGCCAATTTGGAGCAGGGGGACAAACAGATAGGTTGATAAGGAGGCTGGATGGAACCCTGATATGGTGGAGTGTCGGTGATCGCTCAAGACGGGCAGGTCTATCCAAGCGATAGCTAATGGCTTATGAATCAAATTCTGCATTAAAAGAAAATGGCATGGTACAACTCATGAGGCAAGCTCACGGCGAACTTCTAGGGCCGGTTCCCCCTTGAAGCCCCTCTGCAATGAGAGCATGCTAGAAAACCAAGCAGAAATTAAAGACTCTCATCCACTCTCTTGTATAGGCGAGAGTGGGCTTATAGTAATATTATGGAAATGTCACTAAGGCTGCATAATAAATAGACATATGCCACACTTAAGATGACGGTGATTGGCGAGGCGGCAATGGACCTAGGAAGTCATATTTGTATCAATTTGATAAAATTGTATTCAAAATCCATGGAGGATAAGTTCTTGGTAATGTATATTGTACAATTTCATGATGTAAACTAATAACAAGTTTTCATAAAATCATGTAAGATTTAGCACAATTGCATCTTATAATACTTATATTGGTCGTAAGAGAAGCGCTAGGATTATTAACTACGACCATTTTACACTTAGTGTCTTATAGCTCTATTTTTATGGGTGCTTGCAGATACTTCTCATATGAGCACTTCTATGTTATATACTGCAAATTCTGGGAGCTTGATACTGATCATGATTTCTTGATTGACAAAGAGAATCTTATCAAATATGGAAATCATGCATTGACCTATAGAATTGTTGAAAGAATATTTGCAGAGGTTTGTTTTTGTAGATGTGTTAATTTACTTCACTGTTGTTTTATTGGTACCCACTGTCAGCAAATACTTACTCTTTTGCTTAACATTATATGTTATTTGTCATCATGTATCAGGTTCCTAGAAGATTTACTAGCAAAGTTGAAGGGAAAATGGTTTATGAAGATTTTGTTTACTTCATACTGGCCGAGGAAGATAAATCATGTGAAACTAGTCTGGAGTATTGGTACGTTCACGATCACCACATAAAACTCAAACTTTAAGAGTTTTGATATGCAATGCCTTAGAAAGCTTCAGGTTTTCTTGTATTATACCCATATATTTGAATGTGTATGTCTCCTTTTACTATTTCATATTTCTAGTAATAGGACTTGTTAATCTTCAAGTTTCTTTGTTTTAACACCGTCCACAACATTGCATAATGTTAGAAACGTTTCAACCTACATAAGCCAGCTTTAACCAAACCTACACATGTATGTTGCAATGTGCCCTAAATGCCTCCATGAACTGAAAAATGGTCACTGATGGACTGAAGCGCTATCTATCTCACACATTTAATCATTCTTATTATCTTCATCAGCATAAGGTTCATAGGTTTCTCAAACATAGATGGTCCACAACCCCATTCATCAGAGTATCATTCATGGAAGAACCTCCAAGTAGGAGAAAATCATACAAGTCAAAATGTAGCAGCAGCCTATAGTCAGTTTAAGCCAAAAGAAAATAAGTAGCGAGTACAAGGCAAAGGAAAAAAATGTGTTCAGGAAATCCTTATATGGTTGGAGTACGTAATCCCTACCTTTGTTAGTTATGAAATGAATTTTAGATTTTGTTGTATTTTTACAAAATCATTATTTAATATTTTTGCTTTCATCCTCACAACTTGATGTGATTACTGATTATTGCTATAGTTGCTAGCGGAGAGGAAGTGATTTACTATCTAGGCTTCATTTGGTTAAGCTTATTTGGGCGTTCCGTTTTCATAAAACGCCACCCTTCCCGATATTTTCCATTTGGTTACCCGCTCCCGTTCGTTCAGCGCCGCGTTTTATCACTGCTCAAAAAACTGCGGGCCGAAACTTTCTCCCCGAGCTCCAGTCTGCCGCGTTTAGGGTTTGCCCCGCTGCCTACTCCGTCGGCATCCCACATCTCTTCCGCGACGTTGCAGGACGATTCTCCCGCATCTCATTCGACGACGGTGCAGGACGATCGTATCCAGCGACGGTGCAGGACGATTCTCCGGCGTATCCAGCGACAATGCAGGACGATTATCCGGCGCATCTCCCGTCTTCCACAACCTGTAGCTTCCCAGATCTATAGGCGGAGGCAGAGACAGAGGCAGAGGCGGATGCGGATGCAGAGGCAGAGGCGGAGGCGGAGGCGGAAAGGCTTAATTATAATTATATAAACTATATACTATAAACAGTAACATTAAAAATATATATATATATATAAATATATATATTATAATTTATATATATATTGGAAAAAATAATTAAAATATTATATAATAAAAAATATTTATAAAACGTCACCGCTGTTTTGTCAAACGGTTCTCTGTTTTGAACAGCTCTGCAAACACAGACTATCCAAACAGGTCTTCATTTTCAGCAATCAGTTTCCAACCGCTTCGTTTACAAACTTGTATTTACAACAGCTCCTTTTTACAACCGCAACCGCTCTCTCAAATGAAGCCCTAGTCACTATGATGTTAATAAGACATGTTTAGACTTGGATTATATCATAATGGAAGAAAATTTAACTTTTAACATATCTCATAATGCATATTAAGACTTTCTTAAAATATTATATAAACAACTAAAGACCTTACTTGAATCAGACTAATTTCGTCAGTTTGTGCATAATGTGAATTGCTAAATTCATTCTTTGGAGATGATTAATCAAGATGGAGTATAAATTGTTATGAGAATATAATACACATTTCTCCCAATAGCTTTCCTGCCCTGCCCTTAAAAAACCCTCAAACGTCAGTCTGTTCTGAACTTCAACTTCTCACCATTACTGGTCAGTGGTCACACAATGTAATGATTTATTAGAGAAGAAATAAATACCAATTTGGCTTTGGAATCTTGATTCATGCTGGAAGCTTCAAGTGGGGTATCGCAACTCGCGAGCTTGCGACTGTAGAAGGCAATTAGATGGCGCTTCTACTGTAATAATGAAACAATGTCGCATCCTAAGGCGTTGCGCATAACCTCAAAATCTCATTGAAAGTTGGGCAAGTGGAGGACGGGCTATGGGGTATGAGTGTTCTGTAAATGCTGCGAAGTCCCAGATGATTGGACTCATTGTGCTCAGCCATTTCACCTCCAACGCAATATTGAAATGATCTAACATAATGACAAAACGATCCAATGAAAATCATTCTTTGAGGACCTATATCTGAATACTCTCACAATGGTCAGGGCTCATGACCTTTTCCTTATGGTTACAATAACGTGCATGCTTTGTGGATGAGGCAATCCAATCGGCAAGCGATACTAGTACTAATGATGTTGTGTATACTTCCCACTTCCACTAAGGTGAGCAATGGTTTGTCCATCATTGTTTCCCTAATCTGCATAGCCCGTACTCCTGATGTTGTATGGAGGCTGATCCTACGATCTCGTTATTTTTCCTCTTTGTTCACTCAACTCCCTCAACTCGGTCCTTAAAAGCTTCTTGCATTACAGCCCCGCACATAGGGTTCATCAAAGTTGCAGCATAATTTATAGGCGTGTTGGTCATCCATATCAGCCTGAGTCAGTTTCTTTACAAAGGTTGGAGTGGTCACATCTGTGTTTCTCGGAACAAGGGGGAGTCTGCCTCGCACAGGAATGTTGGGCCTTGGGTGAGGCCACTGTTATCCTCCTTGGGTGATTGATTCATTTGTAGATGTTTGACACAGATCCCACTGAAGCTCATATCTACCACCATGTTTGTAGTGTCCAGACATTCGGCATTCAGTCAGAGTCCTTCCTGGAT
The DNA here is from genome assembly GCA_039583875.1 of Platanthera guangdongensis. Taxonomy (NCBI): domain Eukaryota; kingdom Viridiplantae; phylum Streptophyta; class Magnoliopsida; order Asparagales; family Orchidaceae; genus Platanthera; species Platanthera guangdongensis. Next base: position 199,818,741 of record CM077159.1, read on the forward strand.
GTGAGACTGTGAACATTGGAGCATGTTTGTCCAATCAGATCGATGTAGCTTGTGCTAGTAGTTTTGAAATTGCTTTGGGCACTCATCGACTGATCTTAATTGCTTGAGGGAGATCAATTGTCCAGAGAGTTATTGAGGAGTGCTGGCCCGAAACAAAGATTACAATATTGCTTGAAGTTCTCTCAATCCATGTTGGAGTGTTTCCGCAAAGGTTGCGTATACCACAATTGTGTTGAGTCCACCAAATGAAATGATGTGATACTGCCTCGCACGGGAATGTTGTGCCTTGGGCGAGGCCATTGTTATCCTCCTCGGGCGGTCGATCCATTTGTAGGCATTTGGCACAGATCTCAGTGAAGCTCATAGCTGCCACCATGTTTGTAGTGTCTAGACATTTGGCATTCAATCAGAGTCGCCTATGATGCACGGGGACAGAAACGGGATACGGGATACGATACGAAACAGATACGGGAAACGTGATTTTTAAAAAAATAAGGATACGGGAAACGTTTTTAATTATTTTTAATTATTTAAATATAAGTACTAATTAATATAAGAATAAGACAACTAATAAACTATTTGTACATATAACGAAAAAATTAAATAAGAGTATATTATATATCATTGACATTTCATATAATGCTATAAATAACATACAAGGAAACAAACACCGTAAAAAATAATTTATCACATGTCCACATCAATATATCATTACATCAATTGATCATTGTTTTGTTACATTCACATGCAAAATATCAAGTTTAAAAATTAAACATTCTCTCCAACAGTATCATGTATCAACTTCATCATCTTCTTCAATAATCGAGAGCTCCAACCTTGGTTCATCAAGCGATAAATTAGCTATCTCAAGTATACCTACATCTTCGAATGACTGAAAGCCATCGCCCGCAATATCCCACAATGTAGACTCTCCTTTTTTGTATTTTTGATCTCTTCTATTCCTTTTCATTGAATGAATAAAAGAGTAAGTGCTCCATTTTCTCTCGGCGCATGAAGAAGATGATGGTTGTACTAATAATTTTAATGCAATGATTTGAAGTGAAGGGGCCGGCGATCCATGATTTAGCCACCAAGTCTTTGGATTTAAGAGAGAACGATTTTGAATTGAATCATAATCATTAAAATCCCCCGATTTATCAATGAATTCCGCATACTCTTTAGCGACCACATTGCGCTCCATTAAGCTTGGAAAATACTTTTTCAAGCATTTAAGTCTTTCCTTGCTAACTTTCGGATCTTTATGAGGAGCAAATCTATTTGGATCCTCCGCTAACCATTGTTCACTATAATATCTAGTGAAATAAAAAAATTGAGTTAAAAATTAATCAAACAAAAGACATTAAGATAAAATATATATTTATAATTAAAAAGATAAGTACCTTGGATTCAATGAATGCGCAAAGCAATGAAGCGGAGTGTTATTTTTGTTCCAACGATCCACATGGATAGCATGTACTACCTCAAAAAAGGTACACACATCTTCTTCTCTTTTCCTCTCATGAGAGTAGATAGCTTTCCTCACTCTTTCAATCATTGTATCTCACATATCATATATTAGATGAAGACAAGGCTTATCTGTATCGCAAAAGCGTATCATGTCATAGATCGGAGCAGTGAATGAAAGAATATACTCAATGGAAGCCCACCAATCATCATCTAAAACCTTCTCTTTCACATGTCGTGTCTTTTCCATATCATCATCACGATATAGAAGTCAATGATCACTAATAAGCATTCTTTGGAGTCCATTATTTATAAGCTTGAATCGTTTTAACATGATGATCATTGAAGCAAAACGAGTTTCAGCAATAGATAATAATTTCAAACTGTAGAAATGGAGAAAGCCAACCTTGTATATATGTCCTCTTGGTAATAGTTACAAGTATACACACACTTATATAGGAGAAGAAGGAAGGGAGAAATCATAATACATGATGTGGGACTAATACAAGAAGAAAAATAAGAAACAACATGGGCCCTTAAATGGGCTTTTCTAACACTCCCCCGCAAGCTAGAGCGTACAAGTCGTAGGCGCCAAGCTTGGATAAGAACTGATAGTATAGCGGCTTGGAGAGAGCTTTTGTCAGGATGTCCGCAACTTGGTCGGTAGCAGGAACATGCGCCAAATCTATCTTCTTTGACTGTACCTTTTCCCGGATAAAGTGACAGTCAACTTTGATATGCTTTGTTCGTTCGTGAAAAACCGGATTCTTGGCAATATGAATTGCTGCCTGACTGTCGCAAAATAAGGTTGCCGGAGATGAGAGACGAACACCTAAGTCTCTCAGAAGGCCTTCGAGCCAGGTTAGCTCAGAGATAACAGCAGCCATAGCCCGGTACTCAGCTTCGGCAGAGGAACGCGCAACCACATTCTGTTTCTTGCTACGCCAAGTTATGAGGTGTCCACCAAAGTAAGTACAGAATCCAGTTGTGGAGCGCCTATCATCAATAGATCCTGCGTAGTCAGCGTCAGAATACGCGACAAGAGATAGAGATGTGGATGACTTGTACACGAGTCCTTGTCCGGGGGCAATCTTGAGATATCGAAGGATGCGCTCGACAGCTTGAAGATGAGATGTCCGAGGAGCGTGCATGAAACGGCTCACAACTCCCATAGCAAATGAGATGTCTGGTCGAGTCACCGTAAGGTAGATCAGCTTCCCAACCAAGCGTCTGTAATATTCTGGATTTGTAAGTAGCTTGTCAGAGTCAGAGCTATGGGCCGAGAGCTTGTGATTTGCGTCCATAGGAGTCTCCGCAGGTTTGCACCCAGAATAACCTGCATCACGAAGGAGGTCCATACAGTACTTCCTTTGAGATAACACAAGACCATCAGGGCGTCGGGCGACCTCGAGCCCAAGAAAGTACCGAAGGTTGCCCAGATCTTTGGTTTGAAAGGCAGAATTCAACTGTGCCTTGATCTGTTGTATTCCTGTCGTGTCGTCGCCAGTAATCAGGATATCATCAACGTATACCAGAAGAATCACAGTCCCGGTTGACCGATGTCGGGTGAAGAGAGAAAAATCAGCCGAGCTCCGAGTGAAGCCACTAGCACAGACCACCTTACTGAACTTTTCAAACCATGCACGCGGGGACTGTTTGAGACCATAAATGGATTTCCGAAGATGACATACCAAAGACTCCCCCGTGGTCTCAAACCCGGGAGGCTGCTGCATATAAACTGTCTCCTGGAGATCGCCGTTGAGGAAGGCATTCTTGATATCCAGCTGATAAAGTGGTCAATGACGATGAACAGCCAAGGAGAGAAGAACGCGGACCGTGTTCAATTTGGCCACGGGAGAGAAGGTTTCCTCGTAATCAAGGTCATGTTGCTGAGTAAACCCCCGGGCCACAAGACGTGCCTTCAGACGGTCGATAGTGCCATCCGCCGCATGTTTAATGACAAAGACCCATTTGCAGCTAACAGGGGTGTGGCCAGCAGGAAGAGGAACCAGATCCCAGGTCTGGTTAGCCCAGAGAGCCTGCATTTCATCGTGCATAGCAGCCCGCCATCCTGGGTGGTGAAGCGCCTCCTGCACATTGTTAGGAAGAGAAATAGAGGAAAGGGGGGTGGCAAATGCGTAGAGAGGCGGTGAGAGCCGATGTAGAGAGACGTAGTTGGTCAAGGGATGAGCTGTAGAGACGGGAGCGTGATCGACCGCAGCCGAGCTATCGCTGGCAGCAGGGAGCTGGGTCACGGGAGCATCCTTGGATGGGCGACGAGAGTAGACACGGATTAGCGGTGGAGGAACCCGAGGAGGAACGGGGGGAGAGGAGGAAGAAGACGGCACAGATGGCGTGACCGGGACAACGGGCCGGGGAAGAGAGGGAGCAGAAGACGAGGGAGCAGAAGACGAGGTGGTGCCGGGTAAGTGGAAGGGCTGGTCTTCGCAGAAGGTGACATCTGCAGAAACGACCATTTTGCCGGTAGTAGGAGAGTAGCAGACGTACCCCTTTTGAGTGCGGGAGTAGCCAACAAACATATACTTGGCGGCCCGAGGAGCAAGTTTGTCGGAAGGAGGGCCAAGAAGGTGGACATAACAAACACACACGAAGATCCGTGGTGTGAGAGAGGTGAGGGGGATGGAGGGATAGAGGAGTTGGATAGGCGAGGCAAAATCAAGGACAGAGGAGGGAAGACGGTTGATGAGATGACAGGCGGTGGAAACAGCAAAATTCCAATATTTGGTGGGAACGTGCATTTGGAACATAAGGGAGCGGGCAACATCGAGAAGATGACGATTTTTGCGTTTTGCCACCCCGTTTTGCTGAGGGGTATACGCACATGAAGTTTGATGGATGACACCAAAGTCAGTGCAGAGATTAGAGAAGGCACGACCCGTATACTCCCGAGCATTATCAGTGTGAATGACTTTGAGAGGAGTGGTGAACTGCGTACGCATCTCAAGTAAAAAAGCGTGAAAGACAGAGGGAAGTTCAGTGCGATCATGTAGGAAATAGAGCCACGTGGTACGGGAGTAATCGTCAATGAACGTGACAAAATACCGAAAGCCAAAAACACTAGGGAGCCGATAAGGACCCCAAATATCAGAATGAACTAACGACAAGGGAGTAGTACTCCTGGTACAGGCAGGGGGGAAAGAGGAACGGTGTTGTTTGTCGTAGACACAAGATTCACAGGAGAACTCCTGTAAAGAGAGATCAGGAAGAGCCCGCTTGAGAATCGAAAGGGGAGCATGTCCAAGGCGGCAATGTCAATCAACAGTAGAGATGGTGGAGAGAAGAGTTGGTGGGATATCCAAGATGTACAACCCATTCACCAACTGCCCCTGACCAATGGTACTCCGGGTGCGGCGATCCTGCATAAGAAAAGAAGTGGGTGAAAAGGTAATACAACAGTCAAGGTCGTGTGTGAGACGACTAACTGATAATAAATTGAAGGGAGACCCCGGAACGTGAAGAACCGAGGAAAGAGAAAGGGTTGGCGTAAGCTGAAGATCAGCGGAGCCAAAGACGGGGAGGGTGTCACCGTTGGCCACAGTGATGCGAGCAGGATGAGGCGTGTGGAGATATGCTGGGGGCTTCTGGGAGGAGATATGGTGAGTAGCGCCGGAATCAACGATCCAACAAGGATGATGAGAGAGGCAGGTGATACCCTCCGTAGAGAAGGACACAACAGAGGTGACAACTGAAGCAGCAGGTGCCATGCGGAGAGCAGAAAAAAAACCAGGTGGCTAGCAGAGGCGAGGCCGGGCGGCGAGCAGAAACATCCCGCGGCGGACTGGAGCCGGTAGAGGCGAGTAGGGCAGACCGCAGCTGCAGAGAGAGGCCACGCAAACAGAAAGAGGCCGCAGCGGGAAGAGAGTCCGTGCGGACAGAGACAGGCCGCAGCGAGCAGAGACCGCGGACTGGATGAGGTCGCGGCGAGCTGGAGTAGGCCGCGGCGAGTACAGACACGCTCAGCAAGGAGCGGGCTATGGGAGGCCGCGGCGGACTGGATTAGGCCGAGGCGGACTGGATCAGACCGCGGCGGACTGGTGCCGGCCGTGGCAAGTAGAGCACAACAGCTGGCCGAGAAGAGAGGGCAAGCTGGGGGAGCGCGGCAAGTCGCGGGAACTTGGCAAGTCGCGGCGACTAGAGGGCGACCGCAGCGGGCTGGACCAGTCCGCAAGGCGGAAATTGCAGAGAGAAGTGAGCCCGAGGCGGACAGGGAAAAGAAACTTGTCCGTCAGAAGAGGAAGGAGAGCAGTCGTAGGCAGGAGAGAAGCGCGGACAGAAGGAGGCCGCCGAGCTCACGGCGGACAAAAGAGAGCAAGAAGAGGAGGCGAAGACTGAGCTCGCAGCGGACAGAAGGAGACCGCGGACAGAGGAGCGAGTTCGCCGAGCTCGCGTCGGACAAGAAGAGCCCGCAGCGGACTATGGGAAGCAGTGGACCCCACAGAGCAGAGAGAGGGCTATAAAGAAGGACCAGAAGAGGAAGGAAGAGGAGGGGTGCCACGGGAGGAGAGGGAGCGGTTTGGACAAAGGCAAGCCGCAGGGGCTATGCGACTAGGAAGCGCGGACACACACACTCAGGCCGCGGAAACCGCAGGCCGCTGGGCGGATAGGACTGTGAGACCGCAGGCCGCTGGGCGGACAGAAATCGGAGTCCGCAGGAGACGGAACCTGGCTCTGATACCATGTAGAAATGGAGAAAGCCAACCTTGTATATATGTCCTCTTGGTAATAGTTACAAGTATACACACACTTATATAGGAGAAGAAGGAAGGGAGAAATCTTAATACATGATGTGGGACTAATACAAGAAGAAAAATAAGAAACAACATGGGCCCTTAAATGAGCTTTTCTAACACAAACTAACAAACTCATTAAACATTGTCAATCTCATGGAATGATTCATTATATAGTTTTTAATAAACATGGCATCATCACCAATACGAGTAATCCACGAACATTCTTCATACGTAACCGCATTATTCTCTGAATTCTTAGCGGCACATATATTCTTCAAAGCTAGATTGAGAGTGTGCACCACACAAAGAGTACAAAAGATTGATGGAAACTCACTCTCAATTAGTTGTCACGCCCCCTTGCAATTTGCTGCATTATCTGTTATAATCTGAACAACCTTTTTATATCCAATTTTTAAAATGACATTTTTGATCGAAGAGACAATAAAATACTTGTCTTTGATTTGACCTTCACAATTAACCGTCTTCAAGAACATTGTTTTTGAATCTGTTATTGTCATAAAATTAATGAGTGGTCTTCGTTGTGGATCGCTCCATCTGTCTTTTACAATATCAACTCCTTTCTCTACCCACATCCTTCAACAATAATGTGATTCTTAAAGAATTATATCCGGGTGGTACGTATCCCGCAAGGTTAGGACTAACGACAAAAGAATAAGATTCCCTTCAATAAGGATTTCTTGCAAGATTGAAAGGCAACCCCGCCGAAAAAAATGCCCTAGCAATTAAAGCATCTAAATGAGCTCTATCCTCATTATTGAATGCACTAGAAATTGGATTCTTTTCTCCATCGCTTGGACCATCATTTCTTCTCCGCTTATCACCAACACTCCGAACACTTCCAACTCCACTTGAAGTACTTGGAGCTACCGGTATAAATTTTGGAAGTCTTCGCTCAATAAGCTCTTGAGCATCTTTATCTTCCCTCAACATGTTCTTGTATGTGGAAGCCGGAACTTTGTTACATGCTCCAATTCCACTACTCTTGATCCTCAATAAATGACCCTTCACACGAGTGTATGTGCTTTTGTAAGGCTTACCACAAAAATTACATGTCCAACTTATATTTCCACCTCCTTCAGTTAACTTGTTCCCTCTTGTCACATATTTTCAAAATGGCTTTTCATCATTTTTAGTAACACTGTTACTTGAATTCATGTATACAATAATGAAACCTAATTTAAACAATAATGAAATCATAACAATAATTAGGATTTAACAACATACTTACTGAAAAAAGATACTTGAATCCATGTCTAGAGCAACGTTAATTAGCTTATACTACATAAGAAAAAGCTAACAACTAAAAATATTACTTAAGAAAAAGCTTATACTGGTACAAATAGTTTATACTAATGAAATGTTCTACTTACAGTTAACAGCAATCATACTAACAGAGATAATGAAATGCTCTACATATATTCCGGTTCAAATATTGAAACTAATGAAATGTTCTACATATGTTCTACATACAGTTAACAGAAAAAGCATAACAGAAAAATTGAAGAGGAAAAAAAACTTAAAAGAAGAAGAAGAAGGTGCAGAAGAAGAAGAAGAAGGAGAAAAAGAAGAAGGAGAAGAAGGAGGTGAAGAAAAAGAAGGTGCAGAAGAAGAGGGTGCAGAAGAAGAAGAAGAAGAGGGTGCAGAAGAAGAAGAAGAAGAGGGTGCAGAAGAATAAGAAGAGGGTGAAGAAGAAGAAGAGGGTGCAGAAGAAGAAGAAGAAGAAGAAGAAAAGAGTGCAGAATAAGATGGTGCAGAAGAAGAAGAAGAGGGTGCAGAAGAAGAAGCAGAAGAAGAAGAGGGTGAAGAAGAAGAAGCAGAAGAAGAAGAAGAAGAAGAAGAAGAAGAAGCTTACCACAGTCGGGATCGGGATCGGGAGAGTGGAGCAGAGCCGGGATCGGGAGAGTGGAGCAGCGCCGGGATCGGGAGAGGGATCGGGAGAGTGGAGCGACGCGGGATTGAAAACCTAATGAAAATGAAATACGCTCGACCGCCTATATCGTGAGATTTGCGTATCCCCCCAGCGGGATACACGAATCCGAAATAATTTTTATTTCTTATTTTTAAGTGTGTTTCCTGCAGTTTCGGAAATGCGTTTTCGCACGTTTCCGCTCGTTTCCTGTATCCGATACGCGTTCGAGTCGATACGTTGTTCATTTTTAAGTATCCGTGCTTCATAGAAAGTCGCACCTGGATGTGAGACTGTGAACATTGGAACATGTTTGTCAAATCAGATCTCGATTGAGCTTGTGCTAGTAATTTTGAAAATGCTCCAGGTACTCATGGACTGATCTTGTTTGCTTGAGGGAGATCAATTCCTCAGAGGTTTGTTGTCAAGTGCCGGCCTGAACAAAGATTACAATAGTGTTTGAAGTTCTCTCATTCCATGTTGGGCTGTTCCCATAGAGGTGCGCTTACCACAATTGTGTTGACTGTTGAGCCAACCAAATAAACTGATATGATAAATCCATTCTACCCTCTGAGTTCTTTGATTGATGAAGAACTATTCACATTGCGTGAACCACTGCAAGGTGTCTTTCTTGCCTTCAAAGAAGAAAAATCCAATTTAACGTGATGTGGTGCGCACCCACCTTCACCGCGAGATTGTTGGCTTCATATGTCGCTGGAGGTTCACAACGCATGTCGTGCAAGGGTTATGGTATGCGATTGGGAGACCCCATGATTTCGCCCATATGATGGTGAAGTGATGTCGAAGACAGTTTCACGGAAGAGTCATGGCCGATGAACTGGCCCTCGAATCCCTCAAGGGGGCTGACTGGTGTTCTCATGGGTAGCCACGTATGTGGCCTGCTCAGATTAGCCACATCAACCTGTGACCTGGATTAGGCAGTGAATGTCCTGAATCCTGATGTGTTGTTGGGTGTGCCGCTTGGTCCCGTCCAGCCACATCAACCCTAGGACTATTAAGCCGTACGTGGACAGCGACTTGAGGTGATTCACTTGTGGTGGATTCAGCTAGGATTTTGATGGCATCTCCGTGAGTTTCATCAATTGATCAGGCTGACATCTTGTTTTGATACCAGGATGTTAGATGCCCTCGAAATGGATCAAGTCACGGGTTGGTGTTAGATCGAAATTGATAGCTCTCTCCTTTCCTATCCTTGATGCTCCTTATGGCGGCCTATGGAGGAAACCTGAGAGTGAGGGGGGAGAGAGAGGAGAGGAGTTGGCTAGCTGTCAAGGGGTGAGAGGGGGGATTAGGTTAATTCTTGCATATCCTTCAAGTACTCGTGTCCTTTTACACTTGGGTCCCAAACAACATTTGACCATCAAAAATATCATAACAAAAATTAAACTTGCGGAATAAAATGCAACAATAAAAAATGATGTCAAAATCTGTGTTATGGCTCCACGGTCCGCATTTTGCTTGTTAATTTACATCCTATAGAAAAAGCTCAAAGCTTGTATGTATTGATTGAGTATGTAAATACAAGGAGAGAATTCAAATATATAGGAGGAAGAGAGAGAAAATAAATCCTATACAAGATGTGGGACTAAAAGAGAAGAGAGCAATAATGGGCTCAAAAGATGGGCCCAATACATGAGTTATTCTAACACTCCCCCGCAAGCTGGAGCGTACAAATCGTATGCACCAAGCTTGGACAAGCATTGATAGAAGAGTGCCTTGGGAAGAGCCTTTGTGAGGACATCCACAACTTGTTCCGTCCCTGGGACATGCTTTAGATCGAGCTTCTACATTTGAACTGTTTCTCGAATGAAGTGACAATCGACTTCAATGTGCTTCGTTCTTTCGTGGAAGACTGGGTTCTTGGCGATATGTATAGCCGCTTGGCTATCACAAAGGAGAAGAGCCGGAGACGGTAATTTTACACCCAGATCAGTGAGAAGACTTTCAAGACACGTCAGTTCCGATACAACAGATGTCATTGCCCGGTATTCTGCCGCAGCTGATGATCGAGCAACGACCGCTTGTTTCTTGCTTCGCTATGTTACCAAATGTCCTGCAAAGTATGTGCAAAAACCACTAGTAGATCTTCGGTTATCAAGAGAGCCAACATAATCAGCATCTGAGTATGCCACCAAAGTTGGAGCAGACGAAGAAGTCTGGTAAACAAGTCCTTGACCATGAGCTGTTTTTAGGTACCTGAGAATACGTTCAACAGCCTGAAGATGAGATTTTCGAGGAGAGTGCATGTACCGACTGACAAGACCAACAGCAAAGGAAATATCTGGTCTGGTAACCGTGAGATAGATCAATTTTCCAACAAGTCGTCGATAATATTCAGGATTCTGGAGAAGTGGATCCGAGTCAGATGCCTGAGCACACAACTTGTGGTTTACATTCATAGGGGTATCACTTGGCTTACACCCTGAAAGACCAGCATCATGAAGAAGGTCAAGACAGTACTTCTGTTGAGATAGAATAAGCCCATCCGGTCGTCTGGCAACCTCAAGACCCAAAAAATATCGTAGAGGTCCCAGGTCCTTTGTCTGGAAAACCGAGTTTAGATGTACTTTGACGGCATTTATCCCTTGTGAGTCATCTCCTGTAATGATTATGTCGTCAACATATACTAACAGAAGGACCATCCCTGTTGGTCGGTGACGAGTAAACAACAAGAAGTCGGCCGAGCGGCGAGTAAAACCGATATCACGAAGGACCTTACTGAATTTTTCAAATCAGGCCAGTGGAGATTGTTTGAGACCATACAGAGCCTTTAGAAGGCGGCAGACCTGAGACTCCCCCGTGGTCTCAAACCCGGGCAGTTTTGCATGTAGACCGTCTCCTGGAGATCCCCATTTAAGAAGGCATTCTTGATGTCCAGTTGAAATAGGGGCCACTGGCGATGAACAGCGACAGAGATGAGGACGCTAACGGTATTGAGCTTGGCGACCGGAGAGAAAGTTTCCTCATAGTCGAGCCCCTGTTGCTGGGTGAAGCCATGAGCCACAAGACGAGCCTTCAGACGGTCAATCGTCCCATCAGCAACATGTTTGATGACAAAGACCCACTTGTACCCAACCGGTTTCTGACCCGGAGGAAGGGGTACGACGGTCCATGTCTGGTTAGCCCAGAGAGCAGACATTTCTTCCTCCATGGCTGTCCGCCAGCCGGGATGTTGAAGCGTCTCCTGCACAGAGTTAAGAACAGCAATCGAAGAGAGAGAAGTAGCAAATGTGTGCAGAAGGGGAGAGAGGTGATGAAGAGAGACGTAGTCAGCCAGTGGATGGGCAGTGGAAGGTGGTACCTGATCAGAAGGACGTGAAGTATCCATGGTAGAGGTCGGCTGCAGAGGGGCAACAGAACTGGGAGGGCGACGAGTGTAGACACGGATAACGGGTGGTTTGGCGGTAGCAGGAGCCGGGGCAGGGGAAACTGGCGAAGGTGGCGTAGTAGCGGAAATAACGGGGCGTGGGATGGATGGAGGGAGAGAAGTTGGTGGTAGGTCAGCGGGTAAAGGAGCAGGAAAAAACGGTTGATCTTCCCGGAATGTAACGTCAGCAGAAACAGAGATCTTGTGAGTAGTGGGAGAATAACAGACATAGCCCTTCTGGGTGCGTGAATAGCCGACAAAGATGTGTTTCACCGCCCTGGGATCCAACTTATCCGAGGAGGGCCCCAGACGGTGGACGTAGCATGTGCTGCCAAAGACACGAGGCGGGAGAGGAAAAGCCGGAGTGGAGGGAAACAATATGCTAAAAGGAGTAGCATAATTGAGGACAGAGGAAGGGAGGCGGTTGATGAGAAAGCAGACAGTCGAAACCGCAAAGTTCCAGTACAGCTTGGGAACATGCATTTGAAGCATGAGAGAGCGGGCGACATCGAGTAAGTGACGGTTCTTCCGTTCGGCAACACCATTTTGCTGGGGTGTGTAAGCACAGGAGGTTTGATGTAGAATCCCGTATTCAGGACACAAAGCGGTATAGTCGTGGCCGGTGTACTCACGAGCATTGTCGGTGCGGAGGATTTTGAGTGTGGTGTGGAATTGTACGGGTCTCGAGGACAAATGCCCGAAAAACCCGGGGAAGCTCGAAGCGTTCACGGAGTAAGTATAGCCACGTAGTTCGAGAGTGATCATCAATAAATGTGATAAAATAGCAAAAACCAGAGATACTGGGAATCTTAAACGGACCTTATACGTCAGAATGTACTAAATCAAAGGGAGCAGCACTCCGAGTACAATGCGAAGGAAAAGAAGAACGCGGCTGTTTTCCGAGAATACATGAATCACACTGAAAAGAAGAAAAAGGGATATCTGGAAGAGCCCGCTGGAGGACCGGTAGAGGGGCATGCCCAAGTCGACGATGTCATGCAGTGGAAGAGATGGAAGACAGAATGGTGGGAGATTCATCGAGAAAGTAGAGCCCGTTCCGCAGCTGGCCTTTACCAATGGAAGTCCGCATCCGCCAATCCTGTATAACAAAGGAAGAGAAAGTGAATATAACGGAGCAATCCAGATCACTTGTAAGACGACCAACAGAGAGAAAATTAAATGGTGAACTCGGAACATGAAGAGCCGAGCGAAGGGAGGTGGACTGGTTGAGAGAAAGATCTGTCGAGCCGGAGACAGGAACCAGCGCCCCATTGGCCACAGTGATAGACTTCGGATACGGAGAATCTGAGTACTGGGCAGGCCGTCGCGAAGTAATGTGATGAGTGGCACCAGAGTCCACAATCCATCCCAGGCTGATGGAGAGACAAGCAGTAGTTGGAGACGGAGGCGACGGAGGCCGATGGTGGGTTGAGCAGGCCCTGGAGATGCTGGAGCTGAAGACACATCAAGATCAGGAGGATTGGCGTCAGTAACAACAGCCGTCGGACTAGGAAATCGGGGTGCCGAGAAGCAGGAATATCGAATAACAAACACAGAACAAAAAAAAACAGAGCAGTCACAAACACAAGATGTTACAGAGGTTCACCCAAAACCGGGCTACGTCCTCTCTCCCCTTCTTCTTCCTTCTTGTATTCACCAAAAAGAAACAGATTACAAAAGGTTGCAAGGGATCCTACCTCTTCTCCTCTCTTCTGGACAAGCGAATACTGGATCGACGAGATACCTCGTATCGTCTCCAAAAGAATGCCGCCACAGACTGCAATGAATCCGTATCCCTAAATCGGGAAACAACAACGTATATAAACCTGCCGGCAACCACGATCGTGCCTCGACGATCGTCGATCGTCGAGCCTCGACGATCGTCGATCGTCGACGACGATCGTCGATCGTCGAACCATAAACGACGAAGAACCATAAAGCCGGTCGACGATCGTCGAGTCGAACCAGACGATCGCCGATCCGTCAGTAACCCCCGCTGTCGTGGGTCCCAGAGATGTCGAGATCACACTTCGAGCCGTCGGACGAAGTGGAGGATAACCAATTTTCTTGTAGCAGGTCGCCTCAAGATGACCATCGTTCCCGCAGAAGGAGCACTTTGGCCGTCCCCGGCCACCACGGCCACGACCCCGAGAGCCCGAACGTCCCCCCCCCCCCCCCCAAGCAGAAGTAGGAGGGGATGGTAGGAGCGGAGGGGCCTGCTGAAGAAGAGCCGGGGGAGAAGGAGCAGGAGTATTCGAAGGAGGTGAGACACGGAGAATCATGGAGCATACATCAGAGAAAGATGGTGTGGTGAGAGCAGCCAGGACCTGAGCATGAAGGCTCTGAAGATGAGATGGAAGACGGGCCATGATGATGGCAATGCAAGCGGCTTCCTTCTGAGCGCGCTGAGAAGCATGATCATCGGTGGGCGGCTGATGTTGGATCCAGGCTTCAGCAAGAGTTTTAGCCCGAGCGACAAACGAGCTCATATCTGAAGCCCCGCCAGTGTCGAGAGCAAAGAGGTCAGTGAGTATGTCATAGAGATGTTGAAGGTTGTCGCGGCCTGAGTATAAGGAATGCAGCTCATCCCACAAAGTCTTGGCGGTGTCGTGGTACATAGCCATTTGATAAGGCTCACCATCCAATGAATTCAGGATCTAAGTCCGAACGCGGCCATCATTGCGGAGCAATCATCCGTAAGAGGGGACGGAGGTGCCTGAGTAAGGTGAGGCAGAAGACCATCAGCCTGAAGAACCCGCCGAACTGAGTGTACCCAAGGAATAAAGTTTTTCTTGCCAGAAAGAGAGATGGTAGTGATCCTTAGCTCGTCATGGACTTCAGCAGAGCAAACCCGGCAGTCTGTCGGACAGGCCGGGTGGTCAATAGATGGACTGGCCGCCGAGCTAGTAGAGTGATCTGAAGAAGCCATAGAGGCAGACCGCAGAACCAGACCACCTAGGAAGACCGCCGCGAAAAGAGCAGGAGGCCGCACGACAAGGCCGTTGCGGGAAGGACAGGAGACCGCAACCAAGAAATGCGGAAAAGGCACTTGTCTGCACGGTCACGCCGGCACCATCGATTAGTCAGATCGTGACCAAAATGCGGAAAGAAAAGAGTCTACACGGTCTAGGTGAACACAGCAGCGGTCAGAGCACAGGAAGCAGTCCGCAGCGGGCAGGAGTAGGCCGCAAGAAGAGAGGGAGAGGCCGGCGGACAAGAGCAGTCCGCAAGAGAGGAGAGCCCGCGCGACTAGAGCAGAGACCGCCCGGTCAAGATGTGAAAACACCAGCGGCAGGAGGAGGCCGCGACCGAAGGCGAAGCGGACTGGGAAAAGAAGGCCGCAGCGGGCAGAGACAAGCCGCGCGGACAGAGACGAGAAGAGCAGGAGGAGACCGCGACCAAAATGCGGGAGAGGAACAGCCCGCACGGTCTGGTGGATCACAGCAGCGGTCTGAGGAGAAGGAAACCGCGAGTAGAGAGACTCAAGCGGATAGAGAAGACAGGTTGCGGCGAGCTGCAACAGGTCGCGGGCAAGGCAGTCCGCGGAGAGCAGAGCAGCGGACGGAAGACAGGCCGCGGCGAGCAAGAGCAGTCCGCCAGCGACCAAGAAACATCTGCGAGCAGGGAGTCCGCAGCGGACAGCGGAGAATAATGGAGAAGGTGGCGCCACGGAGTAGGAGGAGAAATGGCTATAAGAAGCCAGGGGGGTGGAACCACGGGAGAACGAGAGCAACGGGAGGCAGCGGAAAAGCAGCGGACTGAGATGGGCAAGCTGCAGAATGGAAGCTGACAGAGACAAACAAGCCGCGGGAGGCAGGCCGCGGGTGGCAGGCTGCGAGAGATCAACAGGGGCGGACAGAAAAAAAGAGGCCGCGAGAGACCGAATCTGGCTTTGATACCATGTAGAAAAAGCTCAAAGCTTGTTGTATTGATTGAGTATGTTAATACAAGGAGAGAATACAAATATATAGGAGGAAGAGAGAGAGAATAAATCATATACAAGATGTGGGACTAAAAGAGAAGAGAGCAATAATGGGCCCAAAAGATGGGCCCAATACATGAGTTATTCTAACACATCCCAAGAACGTATTCATAACATAATCGAACCTAATTTTATAGTTCTCAGATTCTGCTGAAAAATAACCAGAATATGAGGGAGGAGTAATGGAGAATCAGATGATGGAAAATTGAATATCTTGTAAAAAATAATAAATTTTTTGTGTCTGGAAAAAAACGAGACAGAACAATAAATGAAGGCCACATGATTTTTCCTTTTTAAAATATGTCGAAAGTAAGTTGCCATATTTTATGATGCTGCATCCATGTATCAAGTATTAAAAACAAATTGAAACATGTAGAAGTTAATGTAAATGGCAAGTGAAGGGATTGGTTGCTGGTGAAGGGAAGGGGACGGTGGTTTAGTTATTGATTAGAAAGATAGAGGCCTTGATTTATCGATCTTGAAGATAGCGCTCATTTGTGTACATGGAAGCTGGGTTGATGTCTTGATATATCATTCTATGGCTCTTATATTGAACATAAAAATATTGAAGTTTTTCACACTTTTTTTTAACTTCGCTCGCATCGCATTTATGATTCGTGTACTATTTTTCATTTCCAAGTATTACTGTTAATGAGCTGCAGTTTTTGTTTTCTTTTTAAATGAGTGACTTTAGAATTTTATGTGTTTTTCATGTCATGTGAATCCTTTTCTCTTTAAATGAGAGGCTTCAGAATTGTCTTTCATGTCATGTGAATTTCGGACTGATTTTTTTTTTCAACAGAGACCAACGCATAATTTATTGATTTCTTCTTACGGCGATATACTTATAGGTCTTTGATTTACTTTTATGTATCCTAGGTTCAAATGCGTAGATTTGGATGGAAATGGCATTATTACTCCCGCGGAGATGCAATTTTTCTACGAGGAACAGTTGCATCGAATGGAATGCATGGCACAGGAGCCTGTTCTCTTTGAAGACATTTTGTGCCAAATTGTAGATATGGTTGCTCCGGAGGTACCTTTTTTTGTTCATTTCTCATTCTCTCAATAAGCCCGGTAAATTAGCCATTCTATTAACGCTTTCAAATCGCTCTTATGCTATTATATTTTTGCTTTATGTCCAGAATAAAACCCATTTTACTGTGAGTGATATAAAATCATGCAAGCTTTCAGCAAATGTTTTCAACATACTTTTCAATCTCAACAAGTTCATGGCATTTGAGACCCGTGATCCTTTTCTTATCCGTCAAGTGAGCGTCTTTTTTAGTTTCTCCGCTGCTTCTGAGTCTCTTGTCGACGGAAAATTTGAAATGCTCGGTGAAATACTCTGCATGCAGGAACGCGAGAATCCAACATTAACGCAGTGGGATCACTTTGCTCATAGAGAATATATCAGACTTTCTATGGAAGAAGATGGGGAAGATGCTTCCAATGGAAGTGGGGATGTTTGGGAAGAATCGATTGAGACTTCCTCTTAATGCAAATAATTGGTTAGTGGCATCATTGTTGATATCAATCCCATTAAAATTACATACCTTATATTTTGTCTTTGCACTCTAGATTCTAAATATTCTTTTTTCTTCTTCTAATTTATTTGAGATTAGAAACAAATCATTTTGAGTCTCCTTTATAAACATCTGCATGTGTAAAAACTTATGAACTCAATGGTCAACCCTCGGCGTAATCCCATATAAGGCAAGTACTCCATGGAACTCCAGCAAACTCTCTAGTCCCATGTGCTTGTGCTTTTGGCTCCGTTTGGCGCGGTATTTTTTTGCACCTGTTAGTAAGTTTGGACGATAACCCCATCTTGACAGAATGTATGTTTGGCATGACAACGGTTCATAACCACTGCCGAGCGGAGTCTTAATGTGAACCAAATCAATTCCCATGGCGCCCCCCGGATTGATTTGGTTCAAATTCTTATAGGTGCATGCATGTGATAAGAGTGTGCCTTCTTTCCCCCATTGATTCCTGCTCCGATCTGGGCACAACAACAATAGTAATAAGCGAATAACAGCTGATACTTGCTGAGATTTTGAATTGTTCTTCTAAGGAATTGTGGGATAGGACTGGGGGAAATTGATCCTCTGCTCCTTGCTGTAATATTAATGTTTCCACGACTGGCTGGATCCCGCTGCCGCTGAGTTCTATTAATTTTGATTATGATGATCTTGTATTTTTTACATTTATTCTTTTGGAAATGTATTATTGCTGAAATGCTATGACGCAGTGATAGTGTTGATGTTTCTCCTTCTTCGGGGGGTGGTGGTGGACATATTTTGTTCCTTCCTCTATTAATTATCTGACAAACTGATGTTTAATCTGAATATGTTTGATGTGATTGTGGAGCACAAGGTTTTTACTGATAGAGATAGCAGAAGTGTTGTCTATCATGAGAGTAACAGCTCGTATTTCTTCCTGTTTCATAGTTGTTAGCAATCGATTTAATCATACCCCCTCTTTAGCTACCTCCCCAATTACCATATACTCTGTCTCAGCGGGAGATAGAGCTATGTTCTTTTGCTTTTCTATAACTTCTTGAAATCTTCATGTGCCCCAACTGGAATAGGAATTCGCTGGTGCTCTTGCGGTTGTCAGCACTCCCTGCCCAATCACTATCGGAATAACCAGTAATGTGATCATCAATATCTCTTCTTCTCTTAAACACAAATCCATAGTCCTTGGTGCCTTGGAGGTACCTCAAAATCCTCTTTACCCCCTTTATACGTATGGCACTGGGCTCACATGCATAATGGGAAACAATGTCCATAACATGCTCGATGTCTGGCCTACTTGTTGTTAAATAAATTAGAGCTCCAACTATACTTCGATAGACCTCCTCACTAACTTTTTCTTCACCATCGTTTCTCTGAAATTCATCTCATGTGACCATAGGAGTGAGTGTGGGTTTGTAATCTGTTATGCCCCCACACCCGCTTGGGTTCTCGGGACATAAATACTCGCGGCGGACCAAGGAGCGCGCTCAAGACAACGGGGCTGAACCATCCGGTTCAGCCCCCACTCATTAAATCAGTCAGAAGGGCGGGGCTGAACCACTCCGGTTCAGCCCCACTTGGGGGGGGGGGGGGGGGGGGCCGGCCGGCCCCCCTCTCCCCGGGTATTTATAGCTCGGGGCTGCTTTGGGAAGGAGGCATTGAAGACATATCAGGTTTCTCTCTTCCCCTTCCTCAACCCTAACCCTAGTCTCTCCTTCCTTTCTAGTTTCTCTCTTTCTTTCTTGCACGTTCATATCATTTGGTATCAGAGCCTCCTTCCTGCGACCATGGTGACACGCTCGGAGGCGGAGACCGCACGATTGGCTACCCTAGAGGAGAACTACGTAGGGTTGGCGGATTCGGTGGCGGCCATGGAAGGCCGCTTGAACACGTCCACAAAAAACATGGAGGAACGCATGGATGGACGTATGGAGGAGATCAAGGCGTTGTTGATGCAATCGTTGAAGGGCAAGGCGGTTCAAGGCAGCGATTCTGAAACCGAGGCGCCACAAAATGTCAATGGAGGATCGGCGCGGTCTGGACACTTCGGTCCCGGCGGAATCGGGACCGATCCGGTCCGCACGGAGCCAACGGGCGCCGGATCGGCCTCCGCATGGATCGGCAGCCTTCCTGGCTGGTCGACAGTGGCCGAAGGGGCCGGCGGAGGCCGCCCAGGGGGCGCCTACTCCCTCCGCCAGCCAGCGCCCTGGACCGGCCCGCAAATGCCGCATCCGGGCGTGCAGGCCGGGAGCGGGGCAGGCGGACCTTCCGCCGCCCAGGAGGGGACCGCAGGGGACCCTTGGAGGACCCGGGAGGCCACAATAGCTCCCATGAGACCACCGGGGGCTGTTGACACCCATTTCGGAGGAAGAACGGGCCTTCTACCGACGCCACAGCACGTGGGAGGGCCGATGCGGTTTGGGAACGGCGAGACATGGCCCGAGCAGCTACGCCGACAGGGATTTCCAGGCGGGGGACAGCAATGGGGCGGCGGCCAAGGGGGAGCGAATTTCCATGACCCTTTCGGCCGACCACAGCACGGACCGGAGTTCAACGGGAGACATGGGGATATGCATCAACGGCCCTACATGCCCCCGAAGCGAACTCGCATGAATTTCCCTAAGTTCCGCGACGGGGATGCCTTGGAATGGGTGCAAAAGGCGGAGTTATTTTTCACTTATCAAGAGATACCGAATGATCAGTGGGTGCAGCTGGCCTCTTTCCATCTGGAAGAGGACGCATATCAGTGGGCTCAGTGGTACATACGGGCCTACGGATACGCAACATGGGCGAATTTTGTGGAAGGGTTCGTGGCACGTTTCGGGCCGTTGGAGTACGAGGATGTGGAGGCCACGCTACAGAAACTCTGTCAGAAGGGCACAGTGATGGAATATCGAGCGGACTTCGAGAAGCTAGCAAATCGGGTTAATTGGGAAGAGAAGACACTCCTCAGTTGTTTCATATTCGGCCTGCGGGACCATTTGAGGGATGAGGTCCATGCGTATATGCCGCGCAGTCTAAGCCATGTCATCAGTCTGGCCCGCATACAGGAGGAGCGCTTCAACCGTCAGAGAAGTTGGGCCCCGCCAAGGGTCCCGCCCGCCCCAGCAACAGGCAGAAGGGAACAGGCGCCGGCAGCCCGACCGACAGTGACGCGACTTACTTGGTCTGAACTGCAGGCCAGGAAGGAGAAAGGATTATGTTTTAACTGTGACGAGAAATACGCACCGGGGCATCGATGCCAGAAGGTGCAGGTCTTCATGCTGCGGGAGGAGGACGAGGAGGAGGACTACCCGAGCCTCGAAGCCGAGGAGGAGTTGGATCTGGCTGAGTTTGGCGTTTCGATTCAGGCCATGGAGGGATGTGTGGCACCCACCACTATGAGGATCAAGGGAAGGATTGGCAAGGAAAGGGTCACCATTCTCATTGATAGTGGGAGCACCCACAATTTCATCAACCCTGAGGTGGCGCTGAAGACAGGACACCCTGTTGACAGGAACGCGGCGTTCCAGGTGATGGTCGCGGATGGCAGCAAACTGCGGTGCGAAGGGGCACTGAAGGGCGTGGAGATACATCTTACAGGATATGTGTGCCGCACCGACGTCTACCTCCTTCCGATAAAAGGGTCTGATATGGTACTGGGGGTACAGTGGCTCCGCCAACTGAGGCGGGTGACCACGGACTGGGATCGCATGACACTGGAGTTCACGCAGCAGGGGACGGATTACTGTTTGCACGGTATCCGGTCCGCCCCTCTCAAGGAGATCTCCCTACGAAGCCTGCAGAGACTGGAGGAGCAGGGTAGTATGATGGCCATGATACTCGGGGTGGCGGCAGGAGGGGCCGACACGCAGGTAGCGTCGGACCCGATACAGCTGCTTTTAGCTCAGTTTGAGGACGTCTTTCAGGAGCCGCACACTCTGCCTCCCTCGCATTTCCGGGATCACCAGATACAGCTGAAGACAGGGACGGACCCTACCAATATCCGTCCTTACCGCTACCCGTATGTTCAAAAGGCGGAGATCGAGCGTAGCGTACGGGAGATGCTAGCGACAGGCATTATTCGGCCCAGCACCGGCGCGTTCTCTTCTCCGATCATCTTGGTCAAGAAGAAGGATGGCTCCTGACGATTCTGCGTCGATTACCGGGGGCTGAATAGCTCCACCATCAAGGACATGTTTCTCATTCCTATGATTGAGGAGTTGCTGGATGAGCTGCATGGAGCGAGTCTGTTCACCAAACTGGACCTCCGGTCCGGTTATCATCAAATTCGGATGAAAGAAGAGGATGTCCACAAAACAGCGTTCCGCACCCACGACAGTCACTACGAGTTCTTGGTGATGCCGTTCGGGTTGGCCAACGCTCCTTCCACCTTTCAGGCGGTGATGAACGAGATCTTTCGACCACTACTTCGACGGTATGTCCTGGTATTTTTTGATGATATACTAATCTATAGCAGAGCTTGGGACGACCATTTGGAGCACGTGCGACATGTCCTCATCGTACTGCGGGAGCACCGGCTATTCGCCAAAAATTCCAAGTGTTCTTTCGGGCAGAGCCAGGTCGAGTATCTGGGGCACCTTGTGTCCGCCCGGGGGGTCCAGGCAGATCCACAGAAGATTGCGAGTATGGTGTCCTGGCCCCAGCCCACGACGGTGCGAGCCTTGCGTGGCTTCCTCGGGCTGACGGGGTATTACCGCCGTTTTGTGAAGGACTACGGCAAGATTGCTCGACCTCTGACACAGCTGTTGCAGAAGGATGCGTTCCAGTGGAGCAACGAGGCAGACGAGGCCTTCCGGGCTTTAAAGCAGGCCATGACCACTACACCGGTGTTGGCACTGCCGGATTTTACCAAGGGATTTGTGGTGGAGACTGATGCTTCGGGCGTCAGCCTCGGGGCAGTCCTGATGCAGGAGGGTCGCCCGCTCGCTTACTTCAGCAAGGCCTTGGCCCCACGGACGCTCGGGCTTTCAACGTACGAGAAGGAGATGTTGGCAATTATACATGCGGTCGCGATGTGGCGACCCTATCTTCTGGGACAGCACTTCCAAGTCCGTACGGATCACCAAAGTTTGAAGCACTTCCTGGAGCAGCGCTTGGCGTCTCCACTGCAGCAGAAGTGGTTGACCAAGTTGATGGGATATGATTACGAGATTGTGTACAAGCAGGGCAGAGAGAATGTGGTCGCCGACGCACTCTCCCGCCTACCTGAGAGCTCCCACTCGCATGTGTCGGGGCCAGTGATCACCACCTTGGACGAGATACAGACAGCGGTACTCCAGGACCCCGAGCTACGCACCATTGTAGAGGCACTACAGCAGGGTCAAGCTACGGAGCCGGGCTACCATCTTCAGGGCCAGCGGCTGTACTTCCAGGACAGAGTAGTCATCCCCTCCGCGTCGCCATGGCGGACGGCGATGATGCAGGAGTTTCACGCTTCACCCACAGGCGGTCACGCGGGGATTCTCCGGACACTTCAGCGGCTCCGAGCAAATGTCTTCTGGAAGGGGATGCGTCGCGATGTCCAGCAATTTGTACGGGAGTGTGAGATTTGCCAGAGGCAGAAGTACGAGACCACATCACCGGCTGGGCTTCTGACGCCGCTCGAGATCCCGCACCAGGTGTGGGACACCATTTCCATGGATTTCATTGACGGGTTGCCCAAGTCCCACGCAAGTCCGTCATCTGGTGGTGGTAGACAAGCTTTCCAAGTATGGTCATTTCCTACCATTGAGCCATCCCTACACGGGGGAGACAGTTGCAGAGTTATTTGCGCGGGAGATTGTGCGCCTCCATGGCCTTCCACGTTCCATCATTTCCGACAGGGATCCGGTCTTTATCAGCAGTTTCTGGAGGGAGCTCTTTCGGCTCCAGGGCACTACGCTACGTATGAGCACCGCCCACCATCCCCAGACGGACGGACAGACAGAGGTCCTCAACAGGGGGGTGGAGACCTACTTACGGTGTTTTGTGATGGACGAGCCACGCACGTGGACCCGTTGGTTGCATTGGGCGGAGTATTGTTACAACACGTCCTTTCACACCGCCGGCAAGGTCACCCCCTTCGAGGTGGTATACGGCCGCCCTCCCCCTACCTTGAGTTCTTATGAGCCCTCCAGCGCCGCTCTCCCAGCCGTGGAGCGGACACTTCAGGATCGGGATCGCACTTTAGCCGTACTTCGAGACAATCTGCGGGTAGCTCAGGACCGCATGAAGTCACGGGCAGACAAGCACCGTACCGAGCGGGAGTTCGCAGTGGGTGATGAGGTTTTCCTCAAGCTCCAACCTTACCGCCAGCTGTCAGTATCTCGGAGGATGAATCAGAAACTCGCCCCACGTTACTACGGGTCATTCCGCATTCTACGTCGGGTGGGCCCAGTGGCCTACACCTTGGATCTCCCAGCGGGGTCCCGCATCCACCCGACATTCCATGTCTCTGTTTTGAAGAAGAAGCTCGGGGCGTCCGTTCAGGCCAGCCCTGTCCTCCCCGAGGCGGCCAGCACGGGGGAGTTACGGCCGTCACCAGAGGCCATTTTGCTTACCAAATGGAAGAAGTCGGGCACGGAATATCGCCCAGCGGTACTCGTCAAATGGCCGCAGTTGGATGCTGGGCACAACTCATGGGTCGACTTGTTGGAGTTCCGCGAGCGGTTTCCGGACTTCCACCTTGAGGACAAGCTGGTGCTTGATGGGGAGGGGAATGTTATGCCCCCACACCCGCTTGGGTTTTTGGGACATAAATACTCGCGGCGGACCAAGGAGCGCGCTCAAGACAACGGGGCTGAACCATCCGGTTCAACCCCCACTCATTAAATCAGCCAGAAGGGGGGGGGCTGAACCACTCCGGTTCAGCCCCACTTGGGGGGGGCCGGCCGGCCCCCCTCTCCCCGGGTATTTATAGCCTGGGGCTGCTTTGGGAAGGAGGCATTGAAGACATCAGGTTTCTCTCTTCCCCTTCCTCAACCCTAACCCTAGTCTCTCCTTACTCTCTAGTTTCTCTCTTTCTTTCTTGCACGTTCATATCATAATCACTCATATTATGTCGCCTGAGCAACTGAGTTATATACCTCTGTTGATGAAGGAAAATCTGACTTGGAGTTGAGTAATCTGTAAACCCAAGAAATACCTCATTATCCTCAAATCACTCGTGTCAAATTCTTGTTTCATGATGGCTTTGAATTCATCGATTTGTTGGGGAGACGATCCAGTGACGATTAGGTCATCAACATTTATGCACGCGATCACAGGGCTGTCATGAGAGAAATGTTTGACATTAAGTGATGCCTCATGAGGGCTCCTGATATAATCATTCTTCTTTAGATAAGCATCTATACGTTTATTCCATGCACGGGGGGCGTGTTGTAGCCCATATACAGTCTTCTTCAATTCATACACTTTCTCACCACTTCCTTTCACGATGAATCATTCTTGTTGCCTTACAAACACATCCTCTTTAATATCACCATTTAGAAAGGCCGATTTAACATCAAGTTGATGAATCTTCAGCTTGTGTTGAGTGGCAAAGGCAAGCAGTAATCATATAGTCTCCATTCTGGCCATCGAAGCAAGTGTCTCTGTAAAGTCCCAGCCGGGTTGTTGTGAGTAACGTGCCTTGTACTTCTTTACCCCTCCTTGTTCATTCATCTTTATCTTGTATACCCACTTTAGTCCAATTATTAGTGTATAAGTGAGCTTCGGCCTGAGCTCTCAGGTATGATTTTTGTTTATCACAACAATTTCTTCTTTCATAGCTTCGACTCATTGAGGTTGAGAAATAGCTCAAGTGTACAACCTCGGGCTCGCAGTAGGCAACTCAAAGAAAAGTGCTGGGTTAGGGGGCGAGAGGATTGCAGAGGCGAGTAGGACCATAGGGTTAACTCGTCGGTACTCCAAAAAGGCAGAACATGATAGGCGAGATGGGAGCAGCGGAGCAGGCGATAGGGTTATTGCGGCGTATGCTGACCTCTTGTGGCGAGACGGCTCTCGCGAGGCGAGGCATTCGCGAAGCGAGCTGATAGGTTCCTCTCGCCCGCCAATTATTTTCTCACTCGCCATATGAGAAAAAGGCGTTTTTACTTTCCTACCCCCAAGAGGGGGTTTTACTCTTTTACCTCAGGTAACTTTACCCTTTTGCCTTTTGGGGTCTGCGTATAATCCTTCAGAACAGCGGAGTTTGGCTATTGGCAGACCCATCCCAGGTTATTTTGGTAATCTCGGGTCTGTTCAATTTGGTTATTGGCAGGTCAAACTCAGAGGCCTATAAATAGACCGATAAGGTGTCTGGAGGGAGAGGAGCGCGCGTTAACTTTTTCTTCTTATTCCTCCAAGGCACCTAGCTCAGCATTGGCTAGGGAGGGGAAGAACTTCTAATTCTTCCGGATAAGAGGTGGGACCTCCAAGCTGAAGCTCACGGTCTGTTTCTAGTTCCAAGACTCACGTCGAAAAAGGAGTTCGGGAAGAGTAGGTGTGAGCTGCAACCTTAGGTCCGAACTGTAGGTGAAGTCAGGCTTCTGGCTTCAACATCCAGAGTACTTTGAAGGTTCTTGACACATCAATGTCATATTGCACGACTCATAAATATCTGATATGCGATGAAATTTGTGGGTAGGAGATGATGAGTCAACCGTGGGATCTATAGAAAGATCATTTAAACTTTCTGGACTGGGAGGCTGTGAACTCAACTCTTGATCCACTGCATCCACCAGATCAAGTTAAAATAAGGGACTCTGATCCTGATCGGCACCCCAATTATCCCAACTCCCTTCTTCATCATTTAGAACATCTCTGCTTATGATTAAATTATTGTTACGTGGATTGAACTGTGAGGCCCCCATTTTATACCCCACATAATTCTGTATCTAAGCTACTTTCAATTCATTTATCTCAGGATGAAGTAAGACTAGTGAGCACAAAATAATACACATAATAAAAACGTACCTCATACTGTGGATCATTTAACGTGTCGTTGTTATTTCTCCCAACATCCACTTCAGTTTACTTGCGTGCCCAAAGTCACATTCGGTACCTAGACAAAATTGGCGACGGGCTTAGTCATAAAAATATGACTAAGTGAGGATATACCTCTTTAATTATTGTACTTATAATATGAAGGATTCAGCAAAGCAATAAGCATATATCTATACTAACCATTTTCTGTACTGGTAATGAAAACTGTGAAGTAACAGTATAACTGAAATGTTAGTAATCATAAAATAATATAAACAGTTATTGAACAATAACGTTCAGTAGCTATATACTAGTATCAGTGTAAGAAATAAAACTATGTAACAATGTAATCATGAAAGCAATGCAAGTATGAAAAGTATACCAATATCAGTGCAAAAATGTAAGCTATGAGACAATATAATCATGAAATCAAAGTAGTTGTAAAACCATATCAGTCTCGCATGTTTATTAGCAATGTATCAGTGTAACTGTATATCTGTACGTTCTTATGCTATCTTTTCATCTTTTACGTTAGGTAATGTTAAGAGTACAGTTACAGTATCAGTATTCATATTTCAGTATTTCAGTCTTTGGGTCCGACCCCTCGGGGTCTACAATGTCCAAATCAGTACGTTCAACACGCGTCTATGTCTTTCGGCCGACTGATTTGGCAAACCATCAGTATCTTTTATGTGCATTCACGTTCAGTTATACCCTTGACATTTTCATGCATCGATGCATTTTTATTTATGTTTGTTGTATACAATTCGTTAATATACTTACGGTTTGTTCGTTTAGTAATCCCCTCAGAAGTTAATTGTCTGTTTGCCTTTGTACAAGGTCATACATAATAGCGATAATCATTATTAGTGATATTATTCTATGATATCAATAAGCAAGTAATCATGTATTTGACATTCTAATAATAAGAATGCACATAATGAAAAGAGAGCAATAAAGCATAAAATTAAACAGGTAGCTCTCACCACCAGTTATTCTTCCTTTTATAGCATTTCATGTCATCGTCACGCCTTTTTTGAGAAGTCATCCTTCGCGGTATCTGTATAAAACTTGTTTCACTTAGGGTCTTTATACCGGGGTTGCGCCTCGTTATAGCTATGACATGGTATATTGTTTTAACATCATTTGGAAGCTACTCAACTAGCCCACTAATGAACATTCAAATACAAGAAAGCATAATCCAAAAGGAATATTAGCACTGCACCAATGAATACATCCATCCAGAGAACCCATCTAACTCCATGTTAGTTCATCATGCTTAATAACCAACTAAGAAAACCCAAATGAATACTCATTATTTTAAATAACAGTAACCGACCAAGAGGGAAAAACCCATATCAGCCTCATATTGAGTAGGAAATTGCTGACCAATATGCAAAGCAAACTTTATAACATTATCATATTTGACTCAATGCAATGATCAACAGTAAAAGAGAAAACATCAGCATTACCAATTGATTCATCCATTCAGAACCACACCGATTTCTCATATTACTCTTGCCCTCATTATATAAAGTAATAGAGGGACAACAGTTACTAAAACAGCAGGCTAAACTCCACTTACATAATAGCTCTCACAGCCGGCCAACCTGAACAAGATAGCCAATAAAATAAGATATCAAAATAGTTGGCCTATAGTGGAGAACCCCTAAAATCTATTGCAAGACTAGGCCAAACCAAACCACAGCCGGCCCCCACAAATCATGCTAACAGTTGAGTAACCATAGTCAGTCAACAACAAAAACCCCCAATACAGCTGGCCGGCCAAAAGGTGCAAGAAGAACTCCCCCAAATCCATGCAGAAAACAAAGCAATAGTAGAAAAAAAATCCCATATCGCAAACTTTAGATGACTCATTCTATTTCATAAATCTGATAAGAAAGAGGTGAGGGGGAGAGGAAGAAGGCTCACAGCGCAGCAAAACCATTTTGGGCACCGATTCCGCCCAAAAACACAAGCCCGATCAATCCCAGGCCAAGAAAACCCTTGCCTGACCTTTGATCCCGGCACCGATCACAAGAGCTCGTTATTTCGTTGAAATAAGGGAGGGAGAGGAGGAAGAAGGTGAAAACCCCCGTGCCCTAGCTTCGAGTTCGCCCGTCCAAGCTCCAGGAGAGAGACAAATATGGAGTGAATGGTAGAAACGAAAACAAGAATCAACATCTATTGATATCACCGCCTTACTTAATCCACCGCCTTTGTTAATTGGAGCTTAAAGTTTCTAAGCTTCTCATGAAACCAACTCAACTCATTTCATTCTTGATCACCTGAAATCAACATTACAACAACATTACAACCGGTCCAGCAACAACATACAGCCAAGCCCAAAACTATTAACCAGTTCAGAAATAACGAGACTTTGCCCAATATAAATAGCAAAACATAAGTGAATAAGCTAGCCACAACTTTTAAAAGAACGCAAATGAGGCCAATATCAACACTGATCTTATATTTTTCCTCATAGGGGACATTAAATAGATTAATCATGAGAATATGACTTGCGAGATTTATGTTGTGTGTCACAATTATACTATTGCTCACAAATATATATCAACGGTAAATGTATGATTGTTCGTCTTAGAATTTTGAGCCGTTACAAAACTCTTCTCCCCTTATAAAGATTTTCGTCCTCGAAAATATGATACGATATCACTTTTACGGTGGGTCAATTCGAAAATATTAATCTTTTGCATTATTTTCATTTTTATCTTTGAGAAACATTAACTGATATGATGTTTTACCTAACACTTTTATAACATCTCTGTCAACACTAAAGGTTATTTACACAAAGTCATTTATGATGTGCACTTTCATTTTCTTTAATTGTTTGGTTTCAATGTCGTCGTCTTATCACATTCACTCTTTGTAGTTTGTTACAAAAAACAATGTACAGCGTTTTGCCTCGATCCTTGATTCTATTACGCAAAACAATATACGCTCACGTAAAATATATCGAGTGCAATTGAATTATCTTTTTCCGTAACATCCTATTCCTGTATGTCCATATTACGCAACCATATTTTATCTCCCATTACAATTGTTTGGCTATTTTATCTTCTTTTTATCAATCCCTATTTTGTTTTCTAAAGCCCTTTGACTATTTCTTCGTTACCCCAAAGTCAATTTGCCTTATAACTTATAACTTAGACTTATTTTTCATATACATCGAAGCAATTACATCGTATCAAAGCAATGCACTCTGTTGACAAATACATTTGAATTTGTAACTTTTTCATTCAAAACCATATATACCGTATCAGATGAAGGTGAAGTTTACTATGCATATCCATTACAACATTTTTTGTTACCTTTCATTTCATGAATATTCAAAACCATATATACCACATCAGATGAAGGTGAAGTTTACTATGCATATCAATTACAACATTTTTCGTTACCTTTTGTTTCGTGAACATTATCGTCAATGCAAATAAGTTTCAACGTTTTGACAAAGAACTTTCCTACTGATGTTTAACAGTGTCAACATTGAAATGAAACAATTGTCTATTTTAAGAATGTTAGAGGTTTGAGCCCGTTTTTCATTCGTCGTGAAATGTGTCACCATTTTGCATACATCAATGTACACATACACCTAATTACATAGGGTCTTTCTTCCATTTTGACACACTCATTTTTCAACCACTCCATTTTCATTGTATTCTTTACCTTAACTTGCCCACTAACCAATGAAGTTATTTTGATCTGTAAACATTTGATTTCAAAAGGTTGTTTCATATAGTATAAGCAATATCAATATCTTCTTGAATTCCCTTGCATTCACCTCGCTTGATATTCGTTTTCACATGCATGAAACGTATTATTGATTATCTTACTCTAAACAAAAACATCTTACCTTTCGTGAACTCTTTCTCAAATCCTTCTATATAATTGGACTTGAACAGGTTCCAATCCTTTTATGTAATTTGGCTTGAACAGGTTCCAAAAACTTGACTTCTATGCACGATCTTCTTAACGCTATATCATGTGAAAATATTTAGTACTCACTGCAGCCGAACTTCTTGAAAACCTGGCTCTGATACCAAATTGTGAGGCCCCCATTTTATAAAGTAAAAGAGGGACAACAGTTACTAAAACAGCCGGCTAAATTCCACTTACATAATAGCTCTCACAGCCGGCCAACCTGAACAAGATAGCCAATAAAATAAGATATCAAAATAGTTGGCCTACAGGGGAGAACCCCTAAATCTATTGCAATACTAGGCCAAACCAAACCACAGCCGGCCCCCACAAATCATGCTAACAGTTGGGTAACCATAGTCAGTCAACAACAAAAACCCCCAATACAGCTGGCCGACCAAAAGGTGCAAGAAGAACTCCCCCAAATCCATGCAGAAAACAAGGCAATAGTAGAAAAAAAATCCCATATCGCAAACTCTAGATGACCCATTCTATTTCATAAATCTGATAAGAAAGAGGTGAGGGGGAGAGGAAGAAGGCTCACAGCGCAGCAAAACCATTTTGGGCACCGATTCCGCCCAAAAACACGAACCCGACCAATCCCAGGCCAAGAAA
This sequence comes from Platanthera guangdongensis, assembly GCA_039583875.1. Classification (NCBI taxonomy): domain Eukaryota; kingdom Viridiplantae; phylum Streptophyta; class Magnoliopsida; order Asparagales; family Orchidaceae; genus Platanthera; species Platanthera guangdongensis. The sequence continues at coordinate 199,849,273 of CM077159.1, forward strand.
ACCCTTGCCTGACCTTTGATCCCAACACCGATCACAAGAGCTCGTTATTTCGTGGAAATAAGGGAGGGAGAGGAGGAAGAAGGTGAAAACCCCCGTGCCCTAGCTTCGAGTTCGCCCGTCCAAGCTCCAGGAGAGAGCCAAATATGGAGTGAATGGTAGAAACGAAAACAAGAATCAGCATCTATTGATATCACCGCCTTACTTAAACCACCGCCTTTGTTAATTTGAGCTTAAAGTTTCTAAGCTTCTCATTAAACCAACTCAACTCATTTAATTATTGATCACCCGAAATCAACATTACAGCCGGTCCAGCAACAACATACAAACAGGCCCAAAACTATTAACCAGTTCAGAAATAACGAGACTTTGCCCAATATAAACAACAGAACATAAGTGAATAAGCTAGCCACAACTTTTCAAAGAACGCAAATGAGGCCAATATCAACACTGATTTTATATTTTTCCTCATAGGGAAAAATAGATTAATCATGAGAATATGACTTGCGAGATTTATGTTGTGTGTCACAATTATACTATTAGCACACAAATATATGTCAACAGTAAATGTATGATTGTTCGTCTTAGAATTTTGAGCCGTTACATGAACAATCTGTAGCTCTTGGACTCAAGGATGTATCTCATAAAGATGTATTTATTTCCTTTTAGTTCTAATTTATCTCTGATTTCTTTAGCTGTCATGGCATAGGCAAAGCTGCCAAAGATTCTAACACGTTGCAGACTGGGCTTATGGTGGTACCACGCTTCATAAGGTGTTGTATTTTTGAGAGCTTTGGTAGGAGCTCTATTGAGTAGATAGACAGTAGTGCTGAAGGCTTCTCCCCAAAACTGTTTGGGTAGTTGTTTCTGATACATCATACTTCTTATTTCTACCACTGTACGATTCCTCCGCTCCACACCATTCTGTTGTGGGCTTTGTGACACAGTAAGTTGACGGTTGATACCTTGGGAGTCACAAAAAGAGGCAAACTCTTTGCTAGTGAACTCCCCCCCCCCCCCCCCCGTCCGCCCCTCTATCTGTCCTGAGGGGCTTTAATTTTGCAATTTTTCTCATTTTGTACCAGGTTTTTAAACTTAACAAACATGTTAAATGTCTCTGACGTTAGATTAAGAAAAAAATCCACATCATGCGAGTGCAATCATCAACAAGGAGATTATAGTACATTTTTGTAACCCAAGTAGGGGACTAGGTTGGCCCCCAAATGTCTGCATGAATCAATTCTAGAGGGGTGCTGGCTCTCCGCTGGCTTTAGTAAGCAAAGGGTTGCCCGTGTATTTTGTTTCTGGCACATCCTTACAGTGTTTGCTTGAATTGTTCCAGTTTGACTCAATTCCAATTTGAGTGAGAAAATCATATTTGCTGACATTTGTACAACAGTAACTATGTGTTGAGTGCGGGTATCCTAGATGCAGCACTTATTTTTGTCAAATACCAGCTTATACCCCCTCTTGATTAGTTGTCCTACGCTCAAGAGATTTTGGGAAAGAATTGGAACAAACTGCACCTCATGAATTTGGCTTGACAACTCCAGCTTTAGATTTCACAGCAATAATCCATTTCCCTTCAATGATCCTCGCATTTTCATCCCCCATAATGACGTCAGATTTTTCTGATTCATCAAGCTGCATAAAGGCCTTCTTGTTGTTGGACATGTGGTTTGAGCACCCACTGTCAATAAATCACACTTCAGCTTCAGGAGTAGTAGGCTTTGCACAGGAATAGAATAATGATTCTGGATTATTAGAGAAGTTTGTCTCTGTTCTTCCCTTGTTTTCTCTGTACCAGTAATCTTTTTGTAGGTGGTTAGGATTCTTGCACCGTTTACACTTAGAAAAAAATCCTTAGTATAGTGGGTATTCTTATTGCATAACTTGCAGTATGGTTATAGATTCTAATCTACATACTTGTTTTTACCATACTTGTGTCATGAATTTATTTTCTCATAGTTTTTCTCTCTTGGGTACTGACTCCAGTGATTGATTGCTTGTGTTCCTGGTGATATAGACATTTTATTCTAGAGAGTTTGTTCCTATTGCACATCCTTTCTTTTCATTCTGGCCTCATGATCTTGCGGGGATCCCATGATTTCTGTAATTGTCATGTTATTGATGTCTTTGGCCTCTTGGATTGTTGCCACAACATGCTCAAAACAGGGACTCAAATTGCCCAAGATATGTGAGACAACCCTCTTCTCAGGGAATTCATCTCCATATGTTCAAATCTGATTCACCGTCATGGAGGTTCTTGAGATGTGTTGTTGCACAGATTCAGTTTCTTTTATTGTGTTGGTGTCAAATTCTCGCCAAAGGAGAGTAGGTTTGATGAAAATCACCCGTTCATTTCTTCTGTATTCCGTTTTTAATATGTCACAGGACTCCTTTGCAGTTTCAAAATTGATGATGAGAGGTAGAATGGAATACTCCATGTTGGATACAGAGGAGTCCTTTAGCATCTCTTCGCTGAGTTTTCAAAAATAGTTGAGCATTAGACTAATCTCCTTTCTCTTCTATTGTTTTCCCCGTTGATGAAGGCGTTGATGTAGACTGGTATCCATCTTTTACCAGATCTCATAGCCCCTGAAACATAAAAAAAATCTTCATTTGCTTCTTCAGTAATCGTACAAGTCTCCTTCGAAGATGGGTACTCCTGTCTGAGTGTATAGAAAAGTTTGCGATCCTCCCGGCATCATCATATTATGAGGCCAAGAAGATGAAAAAAATCACCCAGTGATTTGAGATACTACACCAAAGCTTCGGATGGTGCGAGTCTTTGGCTCTGATACCATATTAGCATTTGAACTGAAAATGCAGGAAACAAAACAAGGAGGAAGAAGAGTGAGAGGAAGAACAACACAGTTCTGACAAAGAGATAAAAGATCGCTGAACATGATCAACAACAGTGATAATATAAAAATTTTCAAAGCTCGTTAGGCTATAACTGTTGGAAAAAAGAAAGTACGGCTAATATAAAATTGTGTGTGTGTCCCCACATATATATGAGATCTAAATTACTAACTAATACATATCACATGGAGCAGAGAAAAATTTGACGGAAAATAAAAAGGATCGCACTGTTTTCAAATGTATTTTTTTGACAATTTTCTTCTGGCCAGCTGCGCGATAAAACTAAAAACCCTACCCAGGGAAGAGGAGAATATTGGACTTTCTTCTTTCACAAGAATGTTCACAATATTTGTTCTTTTGCGTGTTCTTCTTTCAAAGGAAAGTAGCGGAAAACAACATTTGACACTTCCGACGACCTCCCTATGTGCTGTGTTTCTGTCAAAACTTCTCGGAAGTTGGAAAATATTCCTAAACTAATAAAATTTGAAGGTGTCGTCGTCTAAGAGAAGATCTACTTATTCGTTGATATTTTGGTTGGAGCCCTTAATGTATGTACTTGGTTACCTTCTCGTTGTCGAAGTGGTTGAACATTAATCGACGCCTGATGACGTCCTTCACCTGCAGCTCTCGCTGCAGGAGTTGAGCGTACGCCCAAATTTGTCCTGCTCCTGATATTTGTGTCCAACTAAACTCGGGAGCTTGTCTCGAAACGCAAGACTTGAGATGTCTTGGTAGTGTCGAGTTGTCGCTGAGGGTCAGCAACTTCGAGCATAATTTGTACTGCGTCTTGTATTCAGTACCTACTTTAACTTTATCGAAATGCTCTCAAACTAGCGTTGTACACTTGTGCTCCGCCAATTCATGCACAGTTTGAGTAGATGACGTTGGTGTTGAGGAGGACGATGTCATGCCTGAAATTCGAGTGAAACTTGAGCTCACTAGCCTCACTTAGATTTAAGCTAAAAAAAATAAAAGAGTGTGTGAGAGAGAGTGAGTGAGAGAGAAGAGAGGGAGAGGAGGGTGTCGGCTGGTGGAGGTGAGGGATTTATAAAAAAATTATTATTATTTTTTTAAAAAAATAAAATATTTTTTTAAAAAAAAAATATTTTTTTAATTAACCTGGGCCCTAGGGCCAAGGGTGATGTTGCTGTACAGCAGTCAGCAATACTGTTGTTGCTACTATACAGCAGCAGCTTTGCTGCTTTGGGCCGGGACCAACGACCCCTTTAATCACTTGGGCCTAGGCCGAGCTTTGCTTGGGCCCGGTCCAGGCTGGCCCGAAATTTGGGCATTGCCCAGCCTGGCCCGTGCCGAGTATCGGGCCGGGCAATGACTCATGATTAACCAACCCCACACGTCCTTGTGGGCCGGTCTTGAATCTTTACACCGGGTCCCCACATTCACTATTGCGGTTGAGGTATTGGCGCGGGACTCCACCCATAGTGTCATAGTGAGTTTGGGTTAAACTCAAATTATCTCGTAATTTATTTATTTATTTATTTATTTTAAGAATAAAAAAATTGTCTCCGTGTGTAATTGTGTTTTTGTTTTCTGGATCTGCATGTGCAGGTAATGCTCATTGTATATATTAATATTGTATAAGTTTATACAAAAACTTTATATTATCCTGGTATTCTTTTAACTTACGTGCTTATATAGTATTCTGAAAATATCATTTTGATGGAAAGCGACGGCTGTGATCGGCTGAGGTGGCAATGACTGCTCTTGGCCGGTCTCCAAATGTGGGGCCCATATTGACAGCTTTTGCTGACTGCAGACAGTTGTCCGCACAGCAGCACCTCAACAACCGCTCACGGGGTAATTTTGCCATTGTAACATTAGTTTTGTTTTTTTTAAGGTCCGCGGATATGAAGTTGGTCTGAAACTGTGAAAGTAGATTTTTCTAGAGTATTAATTTGTGTAACATAAATGATCTTAAATATTTAAGAATATATATATATACTACTTATAAAGAAATATGAATGGCTTTTAAAAGACTTGATTTTAAAACTCATAAAACTAATCTCAGCGATCTGATAAATAAAATCAGGTTTGCAAATAAGATTTTCCCAAAAAAACGCTCCTCATTCTCTCTCCAAGAGCCCGACACCAGCAAAATCCCCCCCCCCCTGTTTTATTGCCCAGCCCCGCCCTCCCCCCCTTTCCACTGCGGCCGGCGACCACCGGCGGGTTCGCCGGTCTTCAGCAAACCCTCCGGGGGTTATCCGGCGACCGGGAGGCAGAGCGGTGGCCATGCCCGTGAGACCCGCGAACCAGCCAGCGGCGGCAGTGGAAAGGGTGGGGGAACGCGGGGCTGGGCAAAAAAACGGTGGTGGGGGGAATTAGGAATATATAAATTATTATAATATATATTATATAAATATATATTATACGCTGGCGGTGGCAGTAGAAAGGGGGGGAACGCGGGGCTGGGCAAAAAAACGAGGGGGGATTTAGGAATATATAAATTATTATAATACATATATTATTTATTATATATATTTATAAATATATATTATATATAATATATATATTATATATAATATATATATATATATATAGTTAAAATGGAACGTTAAACTCTAATATAAATGATATGAGATGTGTGTCAATCTCACGGTGCACACGTTTAGGTTTTATTTGGTGCAGCGTTTGGAGCTTTCTATTTGGGGCAAATGTCGCAGCACGGCGGATAACCAAATGGCCAGCGGCGGCGTTTGCTCAGTTTGCACCCGCCGCACCATGGGGAAATGGAGGAAAATGGGGGGATTTCAGCCGCGGCCTCCCCCCTCCGGTTTCAAAAACCGTCATTCTCCTCCCGCCGCCGGAGCAGTCAAAGTTTTGAACAACATCCAAAGTTTTGAACTGTATTCGGTGATGTTATAAGCATGTCAATTTCGGCAATGTGCAGTCTGAGAATAAATACAAGGCAAACTAAAAAATTATAAGAAGACATGAACCTGTATATGCCAAGACTTGCACATAACCGTCATGAAATTACGCGTCATGCACATAGGGTCGAAGTGAGCATGCATATAATTGTTGCATGTATTTATTAACCATCTTTTTTTATTATATTATGAATATACAATATTTATAAGAATATTTTTAAAAAATATAATGACTAATTTTAGATAATTGTTATGAACAAACATAATTTGGATTGGTGCAAATCAATTTTTAAAATAAAAAATATTAAATAATTATTTTGTATGACATAAAATGGATAAGGGCAAACCAACACATCACGTTTCCGCCTCCTCAGCTCACGTAGTCGTAGAAAACCCTAGCCAATATCGCCGACAAGCCTCCGTCGGACACCAGCCTCTCTTGGTGATTTTCGCTTGGACTGGATGGAGCTTTACTTAAAAGTCGATTTTCCAAGTTATAAATAAATGCCTTTAAGCAAATCTCAAGCAGCAGCTCAAAGGGATTGTGAGGAAGGAGCCAAGCGCGCGGCAGCGAGCAAAAAAAGAGAGTTTCTTTGCAAAACAGGCTAATAGAAGGTGAAGCTCCTGCATTCACATAAATTTAGATGATTTTTTTACACATTTACTATATGCAGTCCCCACTTTGGCTATTTGCAGGCTGTGTATTTGAAAATGGCTATATACAGGCCAATTTCTGAACGGGTTTACAGATTCTATGAATTTTTAGTTTGACCTGCATTTATCCGTGAACTGCATAAATTCAAAACTGTCCTGCATATAACATGACACTTTTTTTTATCTGTACATAATTGCACATATAATTTTTTTATCTGCACCCAAAATTAATATGTATCTATCCAAATTTAATTTACAAATTACAAGTAACAATTACCTTATATTTTATTTCCCATATTGGTTGCCTGGTTGGAATCCAAAACCCGCTCACACTCTTTCACTTCTCTCTCTCTCTCTCTCTCTCTCTCTCTCTCTCTCTCTCTCTCTTCAGTTTCAGCTCTACATTTTCTCGGAGATTGGGAGGAAACCTTCCCCATTCGATTTGTATCTCTTCACTCTCCTCCCACAAATCTTCTCCTCCTCTGCATCGATCGCTGGCTAAAGAAGCAAGACCAAGTGTTTCTTTGAAGGTTGATGTGGCTTCTCCTGTCTCCACTTTGAGAGACCTATAATCTTTAGATCGGCGGCAATGAAGTCGGCCACCAGGCTGGACTCGGCAGTGTTCCAACTCACGCCGACGAGGACTAGGTCAGTGATGAAATCTTTTATCTTTTCCCAGCTTGTAGTTTTAGACTGTCGGCCGCTCTTTCGGTTTTTTTGTCAGTTTTTATTAGTATTGAAATTTACCGCTCTGGAAAAACCAAATATGCTATCGCAAATGGCTATTATTGTTCCCGAAAATGTTTGATGTTCTTGTTTTTATCAGGTGTGATCTGGTGATCATAGGTAAAGGGAAGACTGAGAAAATTGCATCTGGCCTGGTGAATCCTTTTGTTTCCCATCTAAAGACTGCTCAGGATCAGATTGCAATCGGCGGGTATTCCATCAAACTTGAGCCAGATCCAGGCGCGGAAGCTGCATGGTTTACAAAGGGAACTGTGGAGAGGTCACTGCCCCCCTTTCACAAAATTCACTGATTTCTACGAACTATTAATGTTGATATAATTGGGTGATTTGTTCATTGAAATGATAGGTTTGTTCGCTTTGTGAGTACACCGGAGGTCTTGGAAAGAGTTAATACTATAGAGTCTGAGATTGTACAGATCGAGCAGGCCATCTCTATTCAGGGAAATGACAGTCTTGGCATGAATACTGTGTGTATCAGATCTGTACCCTGCATATATTGAACCTATAAGAAGGAGAGCCGGGCATTGTTATAATAATGATTTTCTCCTTTTCTTGTGTTGCAGGTGGAAAATCATCATCAAATGAAATCAATTGGAAGCACTGATGGTACTGCAAGCTGTTTCTAAATTTCATAATTGTAGCCCATGCTTCTTTCACTGTATTTTGGATTTAGAGGCAGTGCATTTTGTGTACAATTTGTCCACCCAGTTGAGTCACTTTCACCGAAGGCATGGTGATTGGGATCACGACACGCATGCATACAGAACGATTGGAGCCGTCTATTTTCCGCTGCTCGGCGATCCATGATTTTTAGTTTTTTTTTCCTGATTTTGTTTTAATGTATTTGAGGGTCGTCGTGATCGGAGAATCATGACTGTCCATGATGGACCCTTGGTTTATAAATAGGTATATAAAGCTCATTTAGAAGACATCAAAATTTTAGTGAAAGTTCTCTTTTTGATCACCCGGTACCGAAGCCGGAACCCAAGTGCGAAGCTTGTCCATTATCCTCCTCCTCCCCAAACCTCCAGCCAGCCACCTCCCTCCTCCCCCCTATACTTCCAGCCATATGCCTTCCTAGGGCCCTCTCTTCTCCAAATAAATCCCACCACCACCTCAATTCCCCTCCATTTCAGTTTTCTAGCAATCATTGGCACCACCTCCTCCGGCAATCACCTCCGGCGGCCACCCATAGCCAGACAGCCACCCTCCCACAACCATTCCAACTCCCAAACCACCTCCCCACTACCCACCCCACTCATAGACACCTCCTAAAAAAGGAACACTACTCCTAACATCACTCCTACCACTCACTCTCCCACTCTTCCTTAATTATCTCCCTTCCTCAGCCCACAATCCCCCTTCTAAACCACGTCCAGACTACTTTCCAGGCCCATATCCACTTCTTTCCACTCCTAAAACTATGATTTGTTGCTGGCCAGTCACCAAACTCCCCTGTTTCCTCTTCCTGTGCATATATTGTCATTGCCTATCTCCAAGACTCCAAACAACCTTGAACTTCAACCAGCCCTTACGCCTCCTACAAAACTTCTAAATTATAGTACATGTAGCCATCCCTAACAAGTATCCATTCACGCCCAGATCTTGTTTCCAGACTTTGACACCAGCACGTCCAAGGATTGCACTTCATTTTATGCCCACCGACACCCCCCAGATTTCATAATCAGACCTCTACACAACAATCTAGAACCAAAACACCCTCAAAACTCCTCCTTAGGTTTAATTCCACACCAATTTTCCCTCGCCACAATCAAATTTCCCTCGCCAGTCTCCACAAACCCCTCGATTTCCCCTTCCAGTCACTAGTTATGTGTGCCTTCCCCTCCCATCCCCCTCCTCCCAGTCTACGTTAAACCTACTTCCCTCCAGCCAGCCCCACTTTTGGTTTTGAAAGCCTCCACACCTCTCTCTCTCCTGAATCCAGACAACACTGTTCATCCTACCAGGGCCTGATTCCTGAAGTCGAGCCTTCTTTTCTGGGCTGCTGCGCTTTCAGAGCCACCGGAATCAAAGATTATTGCAGTCCAGCAGCTTCACACTGTTAACCCAGAAATCGGCGATCCTTCCCAAGGTAGCCAGCTGACTAGTCGCGACCCTCAGATTCTCCCTAGTGTTCGCGACAAGTCCAAGTGTAGGCGGACAGTTTTCCCTGTTCGCCTAGGTCCCCTAGCAACCGCGTGCCGGGCTGTTCCCATAGCTCACCCTCGCAGGCCATGCGGTTAGGCCTGCTAACTGTGCAACACTTTTCTTTGCAGGAGGCAATCCAGAGCAGCAGTGAGCGATCTGTGCGATCTTTTCCTTCAGTCCGCCAGGACACACACCCGGCGCCCCCCAGCAGCCTTGGTGGTGGCCTGACCCCTCAGGCCGCCACCCAGGGGCGGCCTGCTCCTCAGGCTGCCCCCCAGTAGCCTTGGTGGCGACCTGCCCCTTCAGGCCGCCACCCAGGGGCGGCCTGTTCCTTCAGGCCGGCCCCAGCTGCCCTGGTGGCGGTCTGCCCCTTCAGGCCGCCACCCAGGGGCGGCCTGTCCCTTCAGGCCGCCCCCTAGCCGCCCTGGTGGCGGCCTGTCCCTTCAGGCCGCCACCCAGGGGCGGCCTGTCCCTTCAGGCCGCCCCCCAGCTGCCCTGGTGGCGGCCTGTCCCTTCAGGCCGCCACCCAAGGGCGGCCTGTCCCTTCAGGCCGCCACCCAGGGGCGGCCTGTCCTTTCAGGCCGCCCCCCAGCTGCCCTGGTGGCGGCCTGCCCCTTCAGGCCGCCACCCAGGGACGGCCTGTCCCTTCAGGCCGCCCCCTAGCTACCCTGGTGGCGGCCTGCCCCTTCAGGCCGTCACCAAGGGGCGGCCTGTCCTTTCAGGCCGCCCCCCAGCTGCCCTGGTGGCGGCCTGCCCCTTCAGGCCGCCACCCAGGGGCGGCCTGTCCCTTCAGGCCGCCCCCCAGCTGCCCTGGTGGCGGCCTGTCCCTTCAGGCCGCCACCTAGGGGCGGCCTGTCCCTTCAGGCCGCCCCCCAGCTGCCCTGGTGGTGGCCTGCTCCTCAGGTCGCCCTTTTCCAGTCCGCGCAAGTCGTCATGGTGACGTCACTGGGCCCCGCTTCTACTTGATCCTCCCCGGGCCTATAAATAGCCCTCAATGCCTCTCATTGGGGGGGGAGAGACGAGGTGCAGGAGGAAAACTGCAGCTTGCCAGCAAGCTCTGCGGACTCAGTTTTCCAGTCCGCGCAGTCCTCCACAGTTGATCCAGCAAGCTCTGCGGACTCAGTTTTCTAGTCCGCGCAGTCCTCCACAGTTGATCCAACAAGCTCTGCGGACTCAGTTTTCCAGTCCGCGCAGTCCTCCACAATTGATCCAGCAAGCTCTGCGGACTTAGTTTTCCAGTCCGCGCAGCCCTCCACAGTTGATCCAGCAAGCTCTGCGTACTCAGTTTTCCAGTCCGCGCAGTCCTCCACAGTTGATCCAGCAAGCTCTGCGGAGTCAGTTTTCCAGTCTGCGCAGTCCTCCACAGTTGATCCAGCAAGTTCTGCGGACTCAGTTTTCCAGTCCGCTCAGTCCTCCACAGCTGCGGCCAGCCTCTTTTCCTTGGTCTCTGGCAACTCCTTCCCAAACCGCCAGCTTCCCACTTTGTACCCTTTAATGCTTTTTCATGTAAAGATGTACTAGCAAGCTGTAATCTTCTTTCTTGATTAGAGGAAAAGTCCGTCGCAAGAGTGGCATTTAAGCCACGGCGGGCGAAGTCTGTTGTTGCCGCTGCTAGCGGCCCCCTCTCTTCCTCTCTGCTCAGCAAGCTTCCTCTTTGCTCAACAAGCTTGCCCTCTGCTCAGCAAGCTTGCCCTCTGCTCAGCAAGTTCCTCGCTGCTCATTAAGCTTCTTCGCTGGTCGATCGTCATAGTAATTGTCTGCTCGACAGCTCCTGATCATCCTCCTCTTCTCATCAGCCTTCCCGGCTGCTCTCGACAATCCTCTCCTCTAACCCCGCAACTCCTTTGACAAGCTGCTTGCTCCACTCTCGAGCACTCAGAAGCTTTCTTCCTTCCTCTTCCTCTCCTAGCTTGTGAGACCGAACACGCTCCCCTCCGTGTTAGCTGCCCGGTGTCGTTTTCGCGCATCAACACACAGCGCCGAGTCTTCCTCCAACTGCCCCTGTACAACCACCCTTCGCCTCTCCGTGCTCTGGAACCTTTACGGACATCCCGAGCCTTCTATCACATGATATTTATGAGCTTATTGATTGAATGTCATATCTTTGTGTTGAATCTTGTGTGAATTCACTGTTTTGAAAATATTAGTTTGTAATTTGTGTCAATATTATCCCGTGACTTGCCGGGTTTTATTCGTTCAAGTATTTATTTTCTAGCATTCTTGTATTTATAATACATTATTTATTCTTTTAATAGAGACTCTACTTGATCATGATTGTTGTATCATATTATTTATATTTTTCATTGTTGCAAGCATAGCCACCAGATTTGTGTCTAATTCATTCACTAATTCATAGAGTTGACATATACTTTTGCTACATCCATCCTGCATCACATGGTTTCTTAGGTTTTTGTTCAAGAATTTTCTCGACTAAGATGCAAACTAAGGAATCCTTATTTTAGTGGAACAATTGGAATGTCACTAATTGAAGATTGGGTAATGGTTTTGGAATTGCAATACAAAAAGTAGAACTAAAAGAACTCTGTTGAGAAAAATAGAATTCATTCTTTCAATTAACACTAGGTTCCCATATAAATATATATGGGTGTACATGTTGATACACGCACTAACACACGCTAACACCGTAACAACATAAAACTTAATATTCAGGCATATTCCAACACTCCCCCTCAAGTTGGGTGTGTGATGTTGTCATGCCCAACTTGTCCAATATTCTGTCAAACGAGTTCAAACTTAGCCTTTTGGTAAGCACATCTGCAAGCTGCTGGGTTGATGGAACAAACGGAGTACTCACAATCCCCCTAACAATATTTTCCTTGATGAAGTGTCCAATGATCTCCACATATTTGGTGTGATCGTGTTGCACCAAATTGTGGGCAATGCTGATTGCAGCTTTATTATCACAATAGATCCTGATTGGACCATCACACTCCACGCCAAGGTCCTTCCTGATCGACTGGATCCACATCCCTTCACATAACCCCTGTGCTATAGCACGAAATTCCGCTTCTATGTTGGATTTGGCTACATGTTATTTCTTGTTTTTCCAGGTTGTCAAGTTTTCCCCAACAAGAGAACAGTACCCGGATGTTGACCTTCGGTCATCAACTAAACCTGCCTAGTCGGCATCCGTATAGACCTCCACGGTCAATGCCTCATTGGGTGAGAACAAAATTCTCTTGCCAGGAGTGGATTTGAGATACCTCGGAACTTTGTATGCAGCATCCAGGTGATGTGATCTAGGTGAATACATATGCTGACTAAGGACCCCCACAACATAGGATATGTCTGGTCGAGTGTGTGTGTGAGAGATAGAAAAGCTTTCCCAGCAGTCGTTGGAAGCCAGATACGTCATCAATAACTTCTCCTTCATCTCTTCCAAGTTTGTGATTGACCTCAATTGGGGTATATGTTGGCCTGCACCCGAGCATTCCAGTTGTCTCAAGCAAGTCCAGAACATACTTCCTTTGATCTATAAAGATCTCATGCTTGGATCTGACCACCTCGATGCCCAGAAAATACTTGAGGGGACCAAGATCATTCACTTCAAATTCCTTAGACAATTTGGACTTTAGTAATTCAACTTCTTCGATATCATCGCCGGTTATTACTATATCATCCACATAGACAATGAGAGCAGCCACCTTACCCTCACTATGTTTCACAAACAAGGTGTGATCAGCATTGCTCTGTTTATACCCGAAAGAGATCATAGTTCGGTGAAATCTCCTGAACCACGCCCGTGGAGATTGTTTCAAGCCATACAAAGCTTTCTTCAACCTGCAAACTTTCTCTGCCAATCCTTCTTGGCTAACACCAGGAGGTAAGGACATGTAAACTTCCTCCTCAAGATCACCGCGGAGAAATGCGTTCTTCACATCCAACTAAAGAAGATTCCACTCTTTACACACAGGAACTGAAAGCAAGATCCCGATGGAGTTCATTTTTGCAACTGGAGCAAATGTCTCCTGATAGTCGATGTTTGTTGTCTGCGTATATCCTCTCGCCACCAGCCTGGCTTTGTATCGTTCCACAAGGCCTTGAGAGTTTTGCTTCACAGAGAAAACTCACCTATATCCCATCACTATTTTTTCTTTAGGGAGTTGGACCAGCTCCCAAGTATTGTTCTTGTCAAAAGCGCCCATTTCTTCCAACGTGGCTGCCTTTCAATCATTATACTCAAATGTTTCCTGCCAAGACTGAGGAATAGAAATGAAGGTCAAGGAGGTGACAAATGTTCTATGTGTAGGAGACAGGGAGTCATAAGTCACAAAGTAAGAAAGAGGATGCAGGGTAGAAGTAGAACTACCTTTGTTGGTTGTTGACAAAACATACACATTCAAAGACACGGGGAGAGAGAAGGGTAGGACGAACCCCTAGAGTGGTGAGAGGGGTCTGAAACTCAAGGACTCACTTGGGAATACAATTGATGAGGTAGGTCGCGGTGAGAACCACATCACCCCAGTAATATTTCGGGAGATGCATTCGAAGGAGGAGGCATCTAGCCACCTTAAGGAGGTGCCTATTTTTACACTCAATCACCTCATTCTGAGCAGGGGTGTACACACAGGAAGTTTGATGAATGATACCTAGGTCACTCAGATAGTTGTCAAAACGAGCGTCTATATATTCACGACCATTATCACTATGCGAGATTTTAACAATAACATCATATTGAGTAGTGAGTATCTTGTGAAAGCGCTAAAAAATGGAGAACAACTCACTTTTATGCTTCATTAAGTAAACTCAGGTACAACGAGAGTAACAGTCAATAAAAGAAATAAACCACGAGCAACCAAAAATAGAGGCAGTGGGGATAGGACCCCAAACATCAGTATGAATAACTGCAAAAGGAACAGAGCTACTGGGAGACATAAAAGGAAGAGTACTATGATGATGTTTAGCCAAATCACACACCTCACAATGAAAAACATTAAACGAAGTAGAAGACAAATGAGGAAGCAAACGCCTCATAATAGCGACATGAGGATGTCCTAGCCAACAATGCCAGGAATCCAACTCAGAGGGACGAGTGGCAATAAGGGCTTTGGTAGGTCGAGCGATGTTGGAGGGAGTGGAAGCAAAGGGGTCAAAAACGTAGAGGCCGTTCAATAGTCTACTAGAGTCAATCACCGTCCCCGTCTTCAGGTCCTGAAAAACACAAGAGGTAGGAAAAAAAGTCACTGAGCAATTCATAGAGTTAGTCAGATGACTAATAGAGAGGAGATTGCGAGTGAAAGCGGGAACATGAAGAAAAAGGAGAGGGTGGGAGAGGAGCATGGAATGGATCCTTTCCCAGCAATGGGAGATGGCAATCCATCAACAATGCTCACTTTGTCCCTGCCAGACAGAGGTGTGTATGGCACAAAACCTGTGGCCATGCCGATCATGTGGTCTGTAGCCTCAGAATCAATAATCCACTGAGTGGAGAGGTGGGAGGAAGCCGAGTGAGCACTTGCAGGTCCCTGATGAGCATAGGAAGAGGAGGCAGAACTAGATAGCTCTGCTGGAGGTGCGAGCATCATCCGGCGGAATGCCGGAATTTCTTCAGCCGAAAGAACCAAGGGGCCATATTGGAATCCAAAGAATGAGGAGCAATATAATCCTCCCCAACATCTGACACATTGGCCGATCGAGGCAGAGGAGGCATGTGCTGAGAACGACCACCTCCCCGGCCTCCACGAGCGGCAGGGCCACCTCGAGGTGAAAAACCATGAAGCTTGAAGCAGGTGTCTCTAGTATGGCGGGCCTTCCCGCAATAATCACATACTAGGTGATCTTTCTCCGTAGTCCTCAATCTAGTGTCACGAGCAGGACGAACCCCAGGCTGAGAAAGAGAGACAAGGGCAGATCCCTCAGTGGCAGAGTTTGGAAGCAGAGTCAGGCAGCGATCGAATTCCTGTTGGATAAGGCTGTACACCTCGGGCAGAGAAGGTAGAGGAGAGCGGACAAGAATCTGAATGCTGATCGGATCAAAATCCCCATGTAAGCTATGGAGGAACTCAAAGATGCGATTGCATTCTTCTCGTGCCCTGACATCATCTCATCTTCAGGAGAGACCAGGGTCAGAGAATCAAAATGATCATATTCCTGATAGAGTTGGGTGAACTCTGAGTAGTAGACCGAGGGAGGTCGATCACCATGTCGCAGGAGGAACAACCGACGACGAAGTTGGTAGATCTGAGCAGCATTGTCTCAACTAGAATAGACAGTCTCTGCACGCTTCCAAATATCCGCTGATGTATCCAAGAATAAATAGTTCTGAGAGATGTGTCCCGTCATAGAGTTAAGCAGTCAAGACATTACCAGGGAGTTGTCCGACTCCTACTGAAGCCACTCAGGAGAGTCAGGCGCAGGAGCCTTCACCGTGACACTGACATGGCCGAATAATCGGTGGCTTTTGAGGGCAAGATTGATGGAGCAAGCCCGCGGGAGGTAGTTGGAACCATCCAATTTCATGGTGGTGATCTGAGGAGTACCATGGTCTGAGGGGATGCGGTAAGGTCCAACGAAAGCCGGAGTAGGAGTGGCCACTCCACCGGAAGACATGGTGGTAGAGGATTAACTTCCAGACATAAGGAAACCCCGAATAGGAATCGAAGACGCACCAAAGAATCACAAGGATGTTGAAGGAAAAACAACCCTCATAGAAAGAGGGGAAGAGATGAAGGGACTGCCGGCATCGAGAAAATCAAGACTCCATGGATCCGGCGTCCCTAGAGCACGAAGAATCGCGGCGGGTTACGCGACGGCGGGTTACGCGACGGCTGGTTACGCGACGGCGGGTTATGCGGCGGAACTTTGCGGGAGAAGCGGCGGGGCCTGTGCGGGAGCAGCGGGATCGGAAAAACCCTAAGGTTGCTCTGATACCACGTTGAGGAAAATAGAATTCATTCTTTCAATTAACACTAGTCTCCCATATAAATATATATGAGTGTGCATGTTGATACACACACTAACACTATAACAACATAAAACTTAATATTCAAGCATATTCCAACAAACTCATTATATGGGTAGGTAAAATTAGTGTCAAAGGTTAAAAACTAGAAAGGATAGACCTAAGGTAATAGGGAGAGGAGTTATTTAAAATCGTTTGTAAAGACTAGGCTTAACACTTCCATCAGCACACTGTGCGAATGCATGGAATGATGCTGCATAAAATTGATCCCTAATAATTGGACAAAGCTTATGATGATTGCAACGATGGTCACGATGCACTAATGTTCTCAAGTGCCAAAGGCAGTTTATACTTATTGTTCTTATCTTTAAAAGAAATTATTTATTTATCACCTGCGGTGGCCACCTAATAAGCACTTTGTTGGCCATCTCATATGTCCATATCCACAATGACTTTGAAACACCTTAAAGCTTGGTGCTTTTAGAGTAATAAGTAGAAACACTTTGTTCAGATGACCAAGTTATGACTTTACATAATTTTACCTCTGTCTCTACTTTCAACAGCATAGTAATGCGTCTTCATTAACTGTTTTGAACTTCCAGTACTTTTGCTTCCTTTCCCTTTTTTTAGTTCACGAATGGCCTCATTTTTTCATTTGAATGTTGTAGTTAACAAGCCGACATTTGATGCTGATGCTGAAAAAGCAATAATTCTTTATAAGGTATTGGCAAAATTTATTTTCATTCAGGGTAAAGAGGCCCTCTTTAAATACTTCATTTGATGGAGAGTTATTCTGTTGATTTATTGCAGCCTGGATCACATCCCAATCCACCAGAATCAAATGGATCCAAAATGCATGAGGAGAATTCAAAGTATGCATGCACTGACTATCTAATTATATGCCACTTTCTTATTGAATATCTTGATTTCAATTTATTATAGCTATCTATTACAGAATGTAATCAATGTGAAAGTAGCATGTTGTTTACCAAGAAATTACACTTTTTGTTGATGATTTACAAGATGCAAGTAACATGGAAAGAACAAATGTTATATTTTCTGTTTGTGTTTTAATTGATACAATATCCTACGAATAAAATATGAAAGATATTATGCACTTAAAACTGTATTCATTTAGCGTACTAAGGCATCTCTCTTCTCTCCAGTGCAATATCTTGAAGATCCTTCTTTGCGCCCTTTATAACGAGATTATTTATTCATGTATTAATTTTACGCAGAGTTCAGCTTCTAAGAGTTCTCGAGACCCGCAAAAAGGTTTTGCAAAAGGAACAAGCTATGGCCTTCGCACGCACTACGGCTGCTGGTTTTGACATAGAAAACATGACCCATTTATTATCATTTGCCGAGTCATTTGGTGCTTGCCGATTAATGTAAGTTGACTATCTGGAAATAAGTAATTGTAGTTTCCGAAATTTCTTCTTCTTTATTTACATTGTAAAACATGGAAATGTGGGCATCAGTTAGCATCAGTCAATGATTCATACAGCAGGGAAAATTTGCAAAATTGCATTGCAAGGGATGGAAGTGTGGAATGGAAAGTTTTTTCACAAAATTTTCCCAAAACAAGCATAAAAATTCTCAAATAAAAGTTTTGTGGACCTGTACCTGAGTTGGTTGACCTTATTGGTCCTATGATGAAATATTAAGGAAACTTTCTTTGGAGATCTAGTTATTTAGATGAATCTGTAATACTGTTTTGAAATTTGATTGTCTGATTTAACAGTATACTCTATTTAAAATCTGACATCTTCCTTTGCCCTTAAAACAGGGAAGCATGCACCCGGTATATGCAGTTGTGGAAGGGAAAGCATGAAACTGGACAATGGATAGAAGTTGAAGCTGCAGAAGCACTATCATATAGGTCTGAATTTTCTCCATTGAATTCATCAGGGATTATTCTCTCTGGAGATTCCATGAGACAAAAAGAGTTCGGGGAATTCTTGCCGGGGTCTGGCATAGATATGAGCATGGAGAGCAATGGGAATACTGCTAGTCAGGACAATGATAGAGGTTAAGAATTGATCCATGTGACAGTTTTTGCATCCTAAACATATTTCTATTTTGGATGATTTTCAAGGAAAAAGAATTCATTTGTACTATGTTCTCTTCTCATATTTTATGTGCAACACTTTTCATGTTATTTTGAAGCATCAATTTGCTTATACTGTGTTATCCACTCATATTGTATATGTGTAAAACCTTTCCATGTTGTTTTGAAGCATCACCGGTTATACTTCCTTATATGCTAGTAACGGTGCTTCACCCAAACCTGATGGAAAATTTGAATTGTGCTTTTGCATGCATCTTTTGTTTTTGTGCAAATTTCTTTTCCCAAAAGAATCTCTTAAATTTATGGCTGATTTCATGTTCTTTGCTAATTTATAGTTTGTAATTGCTCCATTCAACTAGTATTTATAGATGATTAAACTGTATAATTGGTGTTTAATTTGTAGACAAAAAATTCCCTCCAGAGCCTCAAGCTCCTCGAGGTCCGCACGAATATTATCAAGGACAGTTTCAACACCCAGCTTTTCCTCATTGGCCTATGCTTTCTCAGCCAGTCCCACACGGATTTCAGCCATACCCGATGCAGCCCATACCTTACTATCAGAATTATCCAATGAATGGTCAGTTCTTCCCTCCCCCTCCCACACCAATGGAAGATCTTAGGTTCAACACACCAAAAAGAAAGGGGAAAAAGAAACATTCCATGAATAGCAGAGATAGTACTTTTGCTTCGGAAGATGGAACAGATGAAAGTACATCAGAGTCAGAAGAAGAGTCTTCTAAAGGTCGCAGTTCTCATCAGAAGGTTGGCCATTCTAAGACAAAAAAGGGGGTTGTAGTCATTCGGAACTTAAATTATATTGCAGGAAATAGGCACGAGACTTCTGGAAATTGTTCAGAATCTCCCTATGACTCTGAAATTGAAGAAAATAAAGATTCACTTTCCGAAGATGGTAAAAGAAAACACAAAAATTTGAAATCTTCAAAGAGAAGGGATTATCACACAAAATCATTGGATATCTCAAATGCACATGGAAAAGATGAAGCTATTCATTCTCAAGAAACAGAGACCGGAAATTGGCAAGCATTTCAAAGTTTCTTATTGAGAGCTGAAGAGAAAATGACTAATGTGGTTAACGATGAGATATTGTCTGGTGAGAAAGAGCCTCCAATAAAAAAAGTGCAAAATAGAGGTGCACCTGATCCTACCATTCTTCCTGAAAGGGATTCCAGTAGTTATGGGGAAGAAAATAGCATGGAATATGGTGCCATTAGTGGAAAGGGAAGCCGAAGTAAACAGGTTATTTCAGCTGATGAATTTCTAGTATCAAATGCGGGTAGAAGACTGGAAGACAATCATATCGCTGCTCACTTAAAAGAAATAGAAGGTCAAGTAGGAGGATATCGGAAAACTATGAGTGATGATTTTATTATTGATGGACGGGAAAAGCAGGTGGGTAGCAGGATTTCTTCTGATCCTCTAGTTGATTATAAGCACGAACATGGTGGAAATTCTGAGAAGAGCTCGTTGCATGGTGTGAATGATGAGTCATTCATGCTTCCTTTTAGGTCAGGCTCGCAAGATCTACTCGGAGCAGGCAGAAGGCTTGCTATTGACATGGACTCTGAATTTCCTTCCATTCTTCCGAGAAATGAGAATTTTTCCAATAAAGAGACTACTAAGGTCACGTATGAGCCAGATGATTTAACCTTGATGCTTGGACATGCAAGAGAGAGCGGATCAGTTGGCTATGGTCCAGCTATGGATTGTGACATTCAAGCTCCTCTTGTTGTCAAACATGAATCGGAGAAGAAAAATGATGATATATCTGTCAATAGCGATGCAGGATTAATGAAAACTGTCGAGGAGAAGAAGAAATCTGCTCAGACTGGATTGGAGAAGAAAATGAAGGATGTGACAACGAAGATGACATCCTCAAGGTCCACCCTTTTGACTGAAGCACAAAAGAGAGCAGAGAAGCTACGAAACTACAAAGTCAATCTTCAAAAGCTGAAGAAAGAGCAGGTATATTTTAGCTATTTATTTTCAATATTGCCCATTAACATTAATGTTGTTATTTTTATCAAATAACAAAGAGAAAGGATGTAGGGCATCTTAGAGGATTGGACTAGCTAGTGCAGATCAAAATTAGATTCACGAAATCACCTAAGCACACTTAAGTTCACATCTTACAAATTTTAATTGGGTGATTACTAGTTATTAAGAAAAGAAACACATGCTATTAGTTTGAATACATCCTCCTGTAGTAGTCTACATTATATCAAATTTAATTAGTAACAGTACAAGGTATAATGCAAAAGATAAAGATTAAGATGTCACCAAAAGACTGAAATCTAACATCATCCATGTGCTAGATAACCTCTCGCAGAAACTTCCAGGTCTGACATTTGAGCAGGAATGGGAGGAGAATAAATAACACATCCAAACAGAATTTTTATTCGTGTCTTCATGCCTCGATCTTAAATAATAAATTAGTCCAATTTAGTCTGTAACTGCAAATATAATTGTTTCTGTTATTTTGTGGATCTCATAGTGGATAATACATTATCAAACCCTTGAACTTAAGATTTCTTGCATCAAAGATATAGATTGGAATGGCTAGGATGGAAAATTGCCATCAGTTATCAAGCATATTATCTCTAAATTAAAGCTTGTTTTTTCCAATATTTTGTTCTTCACAACTGCTGCATTAATGATTTCAGGAAGAGGAGGAGATGAAAAGATTAGAAGCTTTGAAAAGAGAACGACAAAAAAGGATAGCAGCAAGAAGTGGTTCTAATCCTGTTAATTCACCAGCTACCCCACAACAACACAAACCCAGATTGCCTGTAAAAGTTACACACACTGCTTACAAAAGCTCCAAATTCACTGACTCGGAGCCTGGCTCAAATTCGCCTCTACAAAGGTTGTCCAGAAATATTAGTTCAATTGGGTCCAATGATTCTGACAGAGCATCTAAGACTAGTAGATTAAATGGATTAAGTCACTCGGCAACTTCATTGACGGAATTTAAAAAAGGTGTGAGACAAGAGGGAAGCTCGGCTTCTGAACGAATTAGGAGACTTTCAGAACCCAAAGGCGGTAGTGCGCGTAATGTTCCAGTAAAAGTAGCAAACAATATTCAAGTGACGAAGAGATCGTTACTGGAGGAGCCTCAGTCAAAAAAGATATCTGCAATAATTCAGCTAGATAGGACCAAGTCAGAAACCCTGCCTGAATTGAAGCTAAAAACATATGGAACCACTTCAGAAGTAGCAAAGAACAAGCTGCCAACTAAACAGCATAAAGGGTCTGGAAGCAGAAGCTCGTTGATCTCTGAAAAGAAGGTTGAGAAGACCCATAGCTTTACCTACAGTGATGAGAATTCTGTGGTTGAGAAGACTGTTGTGATGCTTGAAAATGAAGTTGTTTCCTCTCCAGTTCAGACTTCTGAAGGGAAGATAGATTCAGTGGATAAATCTCACAGGGATGTTAGAAGAAACATGAGTGGAGTAGATACTAGCTATACTGCTATCCGAGGTCCACCTTCACCCATTCATGGAGTTGAAATTGAAAGTCCAACTGAAGGCAACTTGAGTGATCGACTCAACTCTTATGAGGTAAATATATGAATTCCGTGGCGCTTTTGGTGATAGCTTATTAAGGAACCTCAGATATGGTATTTTACTAGATTGGTCTGATTCTGCAGCTACTGGATAAAATTAATTGAATACTAAACCTTTGTTCAGGAAAAGTATGCTCTATATTTTCGATAAACAGGGAAACTTCTTTATGCCCTTTTGGCTCTGTGTTTTCTCTTTTCAATTCTAGATTAGATTCTTGTATCGTTGAAATTCACTATGATTTATCAAGAGGTATATATATTTAATAAAATCTATGGCTTGCTTGTGTAATATCAATGAACTTCTCAAAACTTCTCTTGGAGGCTTGGTCCTCCAAAGAGCTTCTCTTTAATGAGAGCCCCCAAGACTACTATTAATCTATTATCCCAAATATGCCAAACACAAATACCCCTTCCCTTATATATAGACACGGACCATTACAAAATATTTTAATTAATACAATTAATTTAATCAATAATATATAATAATAATTAATCTATATTAATTAATTACAAAGAAATAATATAAATTTATCACATCGGCTTCCATAAACACTCTCATGACTCCTACACGGCAATGTACTTGGGCAAATGTGTCGTCGTAATATTTAATTTCTTATAATATAATTTAATTAATCAATACCCTTCCCCGTGCCCTCGTTGTGTGGGGATGCTTTGTGCACCGGGCTGCCCTTTTTTAGTATTAATTAATATGTACTCGAGCGGGAATCATGGGAGTGCTTATGAAACCGCTGTGATAATTTCATATAATATTTTGTAATTAATTAGTATTCTACTAAATAATTATAAAATATTATAGGAAATTATCAGAGCGGTTTCCATAACAGTTCTCATGACTTTTGTGCAACGGTGTGCTCGGCGGATGTATCGCGGTAACAAAAAACCAAAGATCTAATGCATGTTACAAATCATAATTGATGTTGGGTAAAGCATTGCATAAATGCAGTCCAAATTGAAAAACTCATTTAAGTCTAATGTAACCAAAATTGAAAGTTGACTTCTGATTTTTTAATGTGAACTATAAATGTTTCCATCCTAACTACCATTGCTACTGGTGTTTATGACCAATATTTGGTTGCTACGAATTGGTTTCATACTCATTAATATGTTCTGGTTTCAAAACTCAACAATTTTGCTGAAACTTTGAACAGAATTATGGTAAAATACTCGGTTGTCGCAAAATTCTATTATGGTTTATTATTGTTGCCCCATTAAAATTCATTTGTTATTGTTTGAGCTTCAATCAAGTATACCATTTCGCATACCTTAGGACTATGTTTTGAAGTATTTATAACAGGTAGTCCTTATAAAAATAGAAACTGGATCCTGAAAGTGACAGAACTATCAAATCTACAGAATGTAAAACATTCCTGATGGAACTGAAACCAAACCTGATCTCTAGACCTTCCAGTAATTTAGCAAGTTGGGATTGCATATAAATTAATGTTGGTTTAGGATCAATAAGATCTAACTCAAAGATGCTTGAAAACTCACTAGCTTGTTATGCTAATATTTTTGCAAAACTTTCATGTATGATTGGTCTCACTTTGTTGCCACCATCTCTCTTTTTTTGCTTAGATTGCAAATTATGTGCCGAAGGATGAATCTGAGAGGTTCTCGGATCGTACAGTCTCTGGGAATCTGTATCGTGCTCCATATACAAGAGCATCATCATTGGAGGATCCTGCTACTCGCAATTTTCGATATGCTGATGGGCAGCCTGTTCTAAATACTGAAAAGACTGCGACTGGAATTCAAACTACCAAGGCCGATGTTCACAATACCACAGATTTATGCTTGTTAGTGGACCAATTAGATGAAACCCAAGAGAAAGCACGAAACAAAGAATCCAAAGGCCTTAAGAAGCTCTGGAAATTCGGGAGAAAAGGCCATAACTCTGGCTCGGGTGATGGTAACCTTGATTCAAATGGTTCATTTGTTGATGATCGCACGATCGCCACTTCCTCATCCAGGGATAGTAAGATCTTTTCCTTTTAGTTAGGCTAATGTAATTTTTATTAAATTTTCTTGCTTTTCAATTAAGTGGAGGAACTGATACTCATGCTGTCATGCAATTGATGGTGCCTTGGTTGGAATTTATAATTTATGTTCTTTTCGTCATCATTAATCTTGTAATTATTTGGTGGTACAAACAAGGTACGCTCTTCATTCATTTGATTTAGGACATACTGAAATTCTAAACTTCCATTCTCATAATATGAGTTCATTGTCATTGCTTTCGTTCAAATAAGCTTGCAATAAATTATCAAGTATTATCTTAAGACACGCGGAGATTCTTAGTCAATTTTAAGAGAAAACCTGAGTTTTAAAATCCTTCGTCGTTATTTCTTTGTCAGGATTTAAACTTACACAATTTCAAGGAGAATAATGAACTTTAGCTAGCTATCTAACTCGCAATGTAGATGAAATTAAGAGTATATGGAGGAAGGTGTTTAATGGAAAGATAGCAGATAAAGTACTGATAACAACGAAGAGCAATTTCTCGAGCAGTCCTTCACTTCTGGAGTTGAGTATCAAGCACAAGAGAATCCTCCTTTTAAATACACATTCCCAAGTGTAATTTGCCAAAATATACTTTTTTTCTCATTCATAGCATAACATACCTTCAAGTACAGAAGTGACCTCTTTTTACAGGAAAATGGAGGATGACCAATCATCACAACATAAATGAAAAAAGGAACAGGAAGTCAAATATTTCTAATGAAGAAAGGAAGATGTAGGGGAGAAGGAAGTCAAATATTTTAAATGCATGGCATTTTTGATACAAACAGGAGCGACTATTCAATTCAAAGTCGGAAATGAGATACAGTCGCGAGATAAGCTCGTGCCTTCATTCTTGAGGGCTACTTCCTTCTAAGAACTCTTCTCTAAATGAGAGACAATAAACTCCACATGATGCGTGAAGAATCCCAATACACTCCTTATATGGGGGGGGGAGACAAAAGTCACTTGCAAGAATTTACCGAAATGTCATTATGAAGGAATATCAATACATACTACTTGAAGATTGACCTTGTCCTCAAGATTGAATCAAGTGTGGCCCTCTTTGTGCTCAAGGGATTCAAAATTAGCGATGGTGATGTCTTCATCTCCGGCGCCCAGGAACATGCATAATTGCTTTTTGGGTCATTTATGTGTATGAGAATATGGTTGTTTTTAGTAGAAATATAGTCCATAACTTCATAGGTCAAGGTACTTTTGGTGGCATAAGCACTGAGATGATGATTTCAGTTTTAGTGGAGATATTGGTTGGGATGGGGAAGGTTGGTGATAGACATATGCGGTGCCATCACGTTTTCAGGGTGTATCTTGTGGTGGTTTGGATGATGTCGATGGATGAACAGTAGAGCGGTGGGAATGGATTTGGAATGTAGAGAATTTGTCGTAGAGGCAGTGAGCTTGATCCATTGCTCAAGATAGACTTTCATTTTATGTAGATGAGCCAATGCGCACATGGGTGGAAACCTTGATGAAGTTGTCAATGTATGCAATGACTTGTTATGAGGCAAGCTAACTTATGCTCACCAGGAGGTGACAATATTAAATTATGTGGCTGATTATTAATTATGGTTCGGCCTATTGGAATCGCAAGAAAGGAGAAACCCTAAGGTTCGTTCTTTTCTCCCTGTTCCCTCTCTTCATGGTATCAGAGGGGTTCAATCCTCCATCGACGTCGGCCTAAAGGTTCGGCTTCCGCTTTTATTCCCATTTTCTACTCCGATCGTGTTTCCGTGGGGCGTTCTGTGCGGCTGTGTGTGCGTCTTCTTCGTCAATCCCGGTCGCTCGTTCCGTGGGTTCCTCCAGGCGTTCCTCTTCCCGATCTTTTTTGGTTGTTGTTTGCTCTTGCTGACTTGCTGTTACCGGTCCTATTGTGGCTGGTGTTGTTGCGTGTGTTTCCAATCGATGCAGGCTCTTTTTTTTCCTGTTTCAAAAATTATTCTTAGATCTGAGTCATAGATCCGGCTGTTGGAGAGGCTGAAGCCGGCTCTGTGTTGATTCTTCTTGGTATTTACCTTATGGAAGACAAATGAAAAAGTGTCAATGCCCCTAAAGGGGTGGGAGATCAATCTAAACACTATAGTGGAGGAAGTTCTCACATGAACTTCAATCAGGGTGTGACCCACATCAAACTTGTTGAAGCCAAAATTTGACTTCAACGAAAGTTCGAAAACAGTGGTATAGCCAACACCTACTTCTCTCAAGCTCTGACCTCTGACTAGCGATAAAGGATCAGAAACAGACCCAAAGCCTCAGCTGGGAGGTCTCACCTCTAACCTGGAAGATCTCTGAGCGCCTCCAAAGCCAAATGCTGGGCTTGGAGCTCCTCAGAAAGCACTAGAAAATCTTAGGAAAATATGAAAGTTTGTCTTCTAAGGAGCCCCTGTGCGTCTATTTATAGTCTTTGCTGACCTGAAATTACTAAAATACCTCTGGCTGGTCTGCCAACAGCCAAACTCCGCTGTTCTGAGGAGCTAAATGCAGACCCTGAGGGTATAGAGGTAATTTTACCTGAGGGCACCCAGGTAATTTCACCATGGGCCCCACCCGGCGAGAGCCTTCCTGCCGAGAAATGTGGGCTCTCGCGCTTACCTCTAGCCGAGAACTCTCCCGCCCTCACCCGGCGGGAGCTAAAGATGTTAATGAATGCTATAGGCTATGTCTGCTCCCGCCCTTACGAGGCGCGAGCCTTCTCGCCCACCTCCGGGAGGGAAAAGGCCGAGGCCAAAACCTGACCTGTCTTGGCGGGCATTGAGCTCTGCTCGACGAACCGCTTACATGGAGCGCGAACGCACTCGCCTGCTCCTATGCGAGAGCTCTCCTGGTCTGAACCTGCTCGACGAATGTCGAGCTCAGCTCGACGAGACTTGAGCTGAGCTCGACAAAAGTCGAGCTCGACAAAAGTCGAACCCAACCCTGAATGGGCGAGAGCAGTCTCTCCTCTCCTGAGGCTAGCCCAAAGCTAGCCCAAACCTGGCCCTGGGTGTTTTTGGATCCCACTCAGCGAATATGTAGACTGAACTTCTGTGTGTCGACACAAGTCCTATGTGTCGACACAACTGCTGTAGACTGAACTTCTGTGTGTCGACACAAGTCCTGTGTGTCGACACAAACTGGCTTCTGGTGTCGACATATTTCCTTCACCAGTGTCGACACTTGTACTTAGAATATTTTCCTGCATTTCTTTAACCTGCACATTCAAACTCAACATTCCATCAAATACATATTGATGTATATCATTGAGTTAGGTGAGGCTTCTCCAAATCTGGTACACAGTTTCCAATGTACCCAACAATTGTACAAAACTGAATTGGAGAAATTATCTCATGTGGGCTCTATCTATGTGGATATTCATTGGGAGTCGTCAGAGACTTGGGTTTATCATTATATTCAAGCCGGCCACATGCAGGACTGATCCTCCTTATGAGGAATGGGAAGGTGAGAATCTCACTGTGATCAATTGGCTCGTCAATTCTATGGAACCTAAGATTGTTATCCACTTCCTCTTCTGTCAAACTGCGAAAGAAATGTGGGAGTTAATCGAACAAAATTTCTCAAAAAAGGACTTGGCAAGTGTACAACCCATATTTGTCGAGGGTGGACCCCTCCAAAGTCAGGTTAGCAAGAATCAAAGTCAGCAAGTCAAGACAGAAGTCAGAGTCAACGCGCAAGACAGCAGAAGACCTGAGCGAGTATGACGAGCTCCACTCGCATGCTCTCCAGGTAGGCGATTAGGTCAGCTACTCGCCCAGCCGAACGAGCTCTCCCAAGAAGTCGCCTAGTCGCCAGGGGTGGGGTTATAAATAAGACCCCCCCTCTCTTTGGATTTACCTATAAATAGGACCCCGGGGGTACAAGGAGATAGACTTCGGAATCTCAAAAGATCTCGAGCACCTCGTTTTCAAGACATCGAGTTGAGCCTTTGGATCCCCTATTCAGAGAGACAGGTCGCGAGTTTGCGACTATCTTAGTCGCCGTGATTTTGTTGTCAGCTAGTCTGCCTCGTAGCCTGCTCGGCTATTTTTGGTTGTGTAGGGGAAGCTTCTTCTAAGCATCTGGGTACGTGGTGGGACCTCCTTACCGCAGCGCCTGGGATCCTCTTTGTTGTCCGTCTTTTTCTTCGTCCTAGCCCGTTAGCAATCGAGCCCGACCGCTGAACCGGTAACCTTAGACTGACTTGATCTAAATTTTGGAGCAGGGAATTTCTCGGCCTCAACAGCAAGGATATATCAACTAAATCCATATGACAAGGATGAGTGATTTTGAGGAATATTACAGCAAGTTGACCCATAAGTGGGTTGAGATAGATCAGTATTCCGCTATTCAGACTATAGAAGACTACAAGACTGTACTCATGCAGCGGAGGGTATTTTAGATGCTTTCTAGCGTTCCTCCTGAACTTGAATTCTAGAGAGTTCGGATGTTGGGAAGAGATTCAGTGTCGGATCTAGAGATAGTGGCTCATTATATTCGAGGGGAGGCAAGCTGTATAAACTCCCTTCGTTCTGATTTTCATATTGGTTATGAGAAATTTGTCCTTGCTGCTTAGCAAAAGAAATGACATCCTAGAAATATGAGACAAGAAAACAAGAGTAAAATGAAGTCCCCTCACTATGGGAAGAAAGGTTATGTGAAAGAGAAATGTTGGGATCTTCATCCTCACTTGATCCCTCCAGGTTGGATATGTGGTTCTGATGGGAAATATGTGAGACCTCAAACCTCTATGTATGACACTTTTGAGAATATTGGGTACCTTCGGGCAGAAAATGAGAGTTTGACGAGAGAACTCAAGGCTCTGAAAGCTAATTCCGCGGGACGATCTTTTACTGGTGACTTGGCGGGTACGGCTGCTCAGGTTCATTTTACTTATGTGTCCTCTAAAGGACCATCCACCCCTTAGATTATTGACTCGGGGGCTTCCGACCACATGACTGGATCTTCCATTGGAGTTTCTTCTATTTCTCCTGCATCTGGCAGTGTGAAACTCGCTGACGGATCCTCGGCTTCTGTGACTCGTAAAGGGGTTATTCATCTTTCTCCCTCTGTTTCACTCAAATATGTGATTATTGTCCTCTCATTTCCTACAAATATGTTATCCGTAAGCAGTTTAACTAAACAACTGAACTGTTATATCACTTTTTTCTCCTCCCATTGTGTTTTTCAGGATCTGACGAGTGGGAAGACAATTGGTGGTGGACATGAGTCTAGTGGTGTGTGCGTCATGGACAACTGTCAAGCCCTTGTACTCAGAAGGTTACCAATCTAGATCAGTTGATGTTGTGGCATAAGAGATTTGGGAATGCTAGTTTGAAGACCCTGAAAGCCATCTTTTCGCATTTACTGAATGTTAAAAAATTGTTTTTGATTGTCAGTCTTGTGAATTGGCTAAGCAATATAGGACCAACTATGCTCCTAATCTGAGTCGAAGTTTGAAATGTTTTGATTTGATACATTCTGATGTCTGGACATCTCTTATTTGCTTTATGGATGGTTTTCAGTATTTTATTTTTATTGATAATCACTCACGCTTACTTGGGTGTACCTCATGAAAAGGAGGAATGAGGTTTTGACAATATTTCAGTTGTTTTATCATCATGTGCTGACTCAATTTGGAATTAAAATTAAAATTCTTAGGAATGATTGAGGAGGTGAATACACATGCAGTGATCTTCAGAGATTCCTGGGAGACTATGACATTACTTTCCAAACGTCTTGTCCAGAGACTCTTCAACAAAATGGGGTAGCCGAAAGAAAGAATTGTTATATCTTGGAGACCACTCGTTGTTTGTTGCAAGAGATCCACATCCCTAAGGGGCTATGGGATGAAGGTGTCCTCACCTCCGTCTATCTAATTAATCGGATGGCTACTGATACATTAAGGGGAAAGTACCCCCTAAAGCTCTTTTGCCCAAATATGCCTCTATTCAATCTTCCTCCTAAGGTTTTCATATGTGTTGCCTTTGTTCATATTATAGGGTCTCATAAGGATAATTTAGGCCCGCAAGCAATAAAATATGTTTCTGTGGGATATGTTGTCAACCAAAAGGGGTATAAATAATATTATTCTCCTTTTCTCCAACGAAAGTTTATATCAAAAGATGTTACCTTCTTTGAAAGCACTCTTTATTACTCTTATACAGGCAAAATTGTCACTTCAGGGTGGGAAGCAAAGAAGAGAGCGGCATGTTGCCGCCCTTCCCTGCTCTAGTTGCTCCGGAAAGTGTTGATATTCCTGTGAGAAAGGAAACTCCAACCAATGATCTTCATGTGTATAGGAGGAAGGATCTTCAAGTTTACAAGAAAAGACAAACCAGAACTATTGGACAAGAATGCCACACTCATGCTCTACCAGGAGACCAGTTCGCCAGATCCAAGCAACAAATTAATAGTGGTTTGCCTACCAGGACAAGAATGCCACACTCATAATCACCACCACTCTGTCAGATCCAAGCAACATCACTCAGGAGACCACTTCTGCTCTTCAAATTCATAGTGGTCGGACTAGATATCCTATTGATAACTATGTTGGGTATCATTCTATCTCTCACTCATGCTCTACCAGGAGAGCACTTCGCCAGATCCAAGCAACAAATTAATAGTGGTTTGCTCTACCAGGACAAGAATGTCACACTCATACTCACCACCACTCCGCCAGATCCAAGCAACAACATCACTCATGAGACCACTTCTGCTCTTCAAATTCATAGTGGTCGGACTAGATATCCTATTGATAAATATGTTGGGTATCATTCTATCTCTCACTCATTACAAGCATATCTTGCATCTGTTTCCTCTATTTTTATTCCTAATAGTTTTTCAGAAGCTAGCTTGAATCCCCACTGGATAAAGACTATGGAGGAGGAGATGGATGTTCTTCAACGTCAGAAGACTTGGGAAATTGTTCTGATCCCTCATGGTCGTCACCCAGTCGGATGCAAATGGATATATACTAAATTTCGTCAAGATGGAACTCTTAAGCAAGATTGGTAGCTAAAGGTTTCACTCAGATTGGAGTTGACTTCCAAGAGACATTTGCTCCGGTCGCTAAACTGAACTCAGTCAGAATCTTATTGTCTATAGCTGCTCATAAGTCTTGGGCGTTGCACCAGCTTGATGTAAAAATGTCTTCCTCCATGGTGTATTGGAGGAAAAGAATTATATGACCCCTCCTCCTGGTATGGATGTTCCTAAAGGACATGGGTGTCGCCTTAAGAAAGCTTTGTATGATCTCAAACAGTCACCTCGTGCCTGGTTTGTCAAGCTAAGTGACAAACTTATTCATCTAAAGTTCACTCGTTGTACGTTTGATCACTCAATTTTTGTTTACAAAAAGGAGGAATGTACCGTTATTCTCATTGTCTATGTGGATAACATCATTATTACCGGCACTAACGACCACCACATTACTCAGGTTAAAGAGGAACTGGCTTCTGCCTTTGAAATCAAGGATTTGGGTCTTCTTTGGTACTTCCTTGGGATTGAAATTGCTTGATCTGCAGATAAAATTATGATCTCTCAACGTAAATATGTTTGGATCTTCTCAGTGACGTTGGATAGTCTTGTGGATCCCAATTATGACATTCATAAGGAGACATCTCCTGATCTTGAGAGGAAGTCAGAATTTCAACGTATCGTGGGAAAGTTGATTTATCTGACAATTACCAGTCCTGATATCTCATTCGTCGTTAGCCTAATTAGTCAATTTATGTACAACCCTAAAGTTCATCACTATCAAGCGATTCTCTGAATTTTCAAATATTTAAAAAGGGATCACGAAAAAGGCATTATCTATAAAGATCATGGCCACCTTAAGGTCCACGGTTACTGTAATGCTGATTGGGCGGGTTCTTCTCTGGATAGGAGATCTATTAGTGGATATTCTATCTTTTTTGGTGGCAACCTGATTGCCTGGAGAAGCAAAAAACAAAATGTTGTTGCTCGTTCCTCCACTGAAGCACCTCCACTGAAGCAGAGTATCATGTCATTGCTATCACTACGTGCAAACTCATCTGGGTTAAATTTATCTTGGGGGAAATAGGCTTCCCTATTCATGAGGCTATGCACCTTTACTGTGATAACCAAGCGGCGATCCATATAACTAACAACTCCATTTTTCATGAGAGGACAAAACACATTGAAATCGATTGTCATTTTGTGCGTGACAGAGTTCATGACCAAACTATTACTCTGGTGTTTGTGTCATCTGATGATCAACTTGCTAACATCCTTACCAAAGTTGTATCTGGTAAATCTCTTCAGTCTGTCTACCTCAAGCTCGAAATGCTGGATGTTTATGGTGTTAGCTTGAGGGGGGTGTTATGAAGCAAGCTAACTTATGCTCACCAGAAGGTGACAATATCAAATTATGTGGCTGATTATTAATGGTGGTTCGGCCCAGTGGAATCGCAAGAAAAGAGAAACCCTAAGGTTCGTTCTTTTCTCCCCGTTCCCTCTCTTCATGACGGAGTCGTTTTGACGAGCAAACCCAAGTCTTTTGACGAGCAAACCCAAGTCTTTGAGCTCCTACCAAGGGAGAGCATGATGGGTCTGTTGCGCATAGAGCAGATCATTCCATCTAAACCATATCCGCAGGGATCCTCTAAGGCTCTGTTTGGTTGGGTTGTTGCTGATGGTAAGCTGTTGATAGAAAAATTGTTGATTCTGAAAAATGGAGTTTTGTTAAAAAATTGTTTGGGTGAAATGGAGTTTGCAAAACGAAAATTTCAAAATATTCTCGTTGGAGAGACTTATATAATTACTTCAATTGATATCATTATTGGGTTTTTTTTCATAATATTGACTTGGCTAGAAATTCGACTTGGCTAGAAATTCATCGATCAAACGAATTAAAATGTTATAACCCCTGCCGATCATGCAAGAATCATCCCAACAGGATCTCTTCTAAAACAAATTAACTACAAACAAATTAATTAGTAGCACGAACATCAAATAAGAATTGTCTAGAAGAATAGAAAGGACACCAGAGAATTCGTGTTAATTATAAACCTATAGGATTGGAAAATTCATTCTAACATAAAAATCAGAACAACCGGGCATGAAGAGAAGCTTTGAATGGAAAGTGAGAGTGAGGATTACCTTCCTTTACCTCCTCCAGATCCGTGAGGAGCTGACGAACAATCGCGCCATAGGTGAGCGTTAACTTCCTTTACCTCCTCCAGATCCAGATCTGTGGAGGTCACCGGACAAGGAGATGGGCGACCATGGAGGAGGAGAACTCCGCCATCGGAGCTTTGGAGGAGGGAGGACGGAGGAGGGAGGAGCTCGGCGCTCTGATCTGCCGGCCATGGAGAGAGAGGGAGCGAGTGACGGGCCGTTTGTTCGGGTGAAAATGGAGGATGAATAGTGACAGACTGCCTATTCCGCCAAAAGTATGGTTTCCGCCTGCAGCATGCCTGCCGTCTTCCGCCAAAAGCACAGGAAAAGCCATTTTTTCTTGCGGATGGATAATAGGAGAAAACAGCGGAATTTAGGAAACGAATTTTAGAAGAAAGCCAATCCAAACAATGCTTATTGCTAAAATCACGGTGCGGTCCGACCGCACCGGAGCCTAACAGCCGAACCAAACGCTACATAAATGTCTAGAGTGGTTAGTAAATCAAAAACTTATTCAACTTATGCAATCCAACTGAGTGGTTCAATGTCGTTGAACACTGATATTTCAACGCCGTGGAAGTGGGTCAGGTGGACCCACTTTTTAAAACATCTGTCTATATCATCAAGCAACTTGGTGAACCCGAATTCCATTTTCAGGTCTCCTCTTTCTTTCTGTCTTATAATCAATCTGCACTCTCTAGCCATAATGTTACCGATGCAGTGGAGGAACCCCCGTGGCGGGTGTACACACGACGAGCTCGGGGAAAGGCGGACTCAAGCGAGGCGTCGGACCGGCCGGCAGATGGAGACACCACCGAACCGGGCGGCTCGGCGGGCGTGCTAGGCGGACCCGGACCGGGCGGGATTGCAAACCGGGTGGCCCCTTGTTGAGGGTTGGGTTTATTTATGCTTTGTAATAATTTCGGTTCCCTATATATGGGGACTTGGACTTTGGCTTTAGGGTTATGTTTTGTGTCTTGGAACTTTGGGGGCTGATCCCTCTTCTCCTCTCTTCCTCTTGCCTCCTTCTTCTTCTCTTCTAAACCCTAACCGGCCCTCTCTCTTGACCGGATTCCTCTTATTGCATCTTGTTGGTATTAATTGGTCCGACCTGCCGCTCCGCCCGCTCGTTGCCGCCGGATTTCTATGGCCCCGACCACCCGCCTATCCGCGGCCGACACCGCCGATCTCGCCGACGCCACCGCGAGTCAAGTCGCCCTCCACGCGACGCAGATCGGAGAACTCAAGACCTCGGTTGACGCCCTCTTGGCGGGTCAATCGCTCATCCTTAGCCGCCTCGAGGCGCTCGCGCCGCCCCGCACACCGGCCCCGGCGTCCGCGTCCTCCACCGACACCGCCTCGCTTCTCGGTGTTCCGCCGGCCGCTCCTCCTGTCGCGCCGCCCACGCTACCCGTGGGGGGAGGGGGCCGCTTACCCCAACACCTCGACGTTCCCTCCTTCTCCGGCGTGGATCCCTTGGGATGGATCGCACGCGCGGAACAATATTTCGACCTCAACTTCACCCCGCTACCGGATCGGGTCGGCACGGCAATCATTGGCCTCGACGGATCCGCCCTCCATTGGGCTCGTTGGCTACGCCAAAGCCAACCCGCCATTTCGTGGGTCGACTTCAAACAGGAGATGGTTACCCGCTACGATTCTCGCTATACCGGATCCGCCATTGAACGCCTATGTAGCGCGCGGCAATCGGCCGATTTAGACACCTACATCGACGAGTTCGTCGCCTTGGTCACCCAAGTACCGGGCCTTCCGCCCGATCATTATTTGGGGTTTTTCCTCCAAGGTCTCGTTCCCTCCATTCGATCTCGCCTCCGGACACACAACCCGCGCACCGTCTCGGACGCTTTGGTACTTGCGCGGGCCGTCGAGGCCGACCTTGGACACCGGCCACCGGCGGCACCTCATCCTCCGGGGCATCACCACTCCACCGGCCGGGCTCCCCCACCGCGGACAACCGGCCATACCGAGGCTCGGACCGGTCGCCCCACACCGCCGCACCGCATATCAAACCACGATTACAACGAACTCCGTCGCAAGGGCTTGTGCTTCCGTTGTCGTCAACCGTATTCCCCACAACATGTGTGCGCCGTCAAGGAGTTTCACGCCCTATTTGGCGATTTCGACCCGGAGGTCACCATGGCTGATTTTGATGCCCTCGTTCTACCCGATGACGCCGAACCTCCGGGGGCGGGGGCGGCGCTGAACATCCTTGATTTACCGTTCTACTCGGTTGGTGGCATTACTGGACCGCGTACTATGAAGATGCGCGGCACGGTCCGCGGCCGTCCTATCATTATTATGATCGACAGTGGCGCGAGTCATAACTTTCTCTTCGTCGACGTGGCTCGGGCATTGGAGTTGCCGAGCCAATCTTCCCCAAATTTCGCCGTCGCCTTGGGCGATGGAAGCCGCCGCCCCACCTTGGGCCGGTGCGACAATGTTAACTTCTCTATCGGCGATTATACTTTTACGACGGACTTCTATGTCTTCGCGTTGGGCGGTTTGGACGCAATATTGGGCGTCGCTTGGCTCCAAACTTTGGGCGACGTTCGCGTCAATTGGGCTAACATGTCCATGCTATTCCACCATCACGACCAACCATGCCGCCTTTTAGGCGATGCAACTCTCCTCCGCTCCCCGCTCTCCGCCCGAAGCCTCAACCGCATTACGGACGCCACCTTTGCGGCATGGTTATGGCCCATGCAATCGGAGGCTTCCCCGGCGGCTGCGCCATCCCAAGAACTGCAAGCTCTCCTCGCTGAATTCTCGGACATTTTCACCACTCCAACCGGACTTCCTCCGGTCCGCCCAACTGACCATGCTATTGTCCTCCAACCGGCATCCACCGCAATCTCGGTGCGGCCATACCGCTACGGTCACACACAGAAGGATGAGATCGAACGCCTAGTGCGGGAGATGCTCTTGGGGGGTCTCATTCGGCCAAGTTCTAGCCCCTTTTCCAGCCCGGTTTTGCTCGTTCGGAAAAAAGACGCAAGTTGGCGTTTTTGTGTGGACTATCGCGAGCTCAACAAAGCGACCGTGGCGGACAAATATCCGATCCCGGTGATACAGGAATTGTTGGATGAACTTCATGGCGCTACCTTCTTCACCAAGTTGGACTTGCGGGCCGGCTACCATCAAATTCGGGTTCGCCCGGAGGATATTCACAAGACGGCGTTTCGTACCCACGACGGCCATTTTGAATTCGTGGTAATGCCGTTTGGGCTAACCAATGCCCCGGCAACCTTCCAAGCAACGATGAACGACATCTTTCGGCCGGTACTCCGTAAACACGTGCTTGTGTTTTTTGACGACATTTTGGTTTTTAGTTCTACTTGGCAGGAACACCTTCTTCATGTGCGTCAAACATTCTCTACTCTTCGGCGTCATACCTTGGCGGTGAATCAAAAGAAGTGTTCCTTTGGCGAGACAAGCGTCCACTATTTGGGGCACACTATTTCGGCCGGCGGCGTCGCCATGGACACCGATAAGGTCCATGCGGTGTTCCATTGGCCAACACCCACATCACTTCGGGAAGTTCGCGGTTTTCTTGGCCTTACCGGCTACTATCGCCGGTTCATCAAGGACTACGGCGGGATAGCCCGCCCTCTCACGCAATTATTGAAGAACTCGGACGAGGCCCCTTTCGAGTGGCCACCCGCGGCAACCGCCGCCTTTGCGGCACTTCAATCCGCTCTCATTCATGCTCCGGTTTTGGCTATGCCGGATTTCAACCAACCTTTTATCATTGAATGTGACGCTTCCGGCACGGGCGTAGGGGCGGTCCTCATGCAAGCCGGCCGCCCCATAGCATACTACAGCCGGGCTTTTTCTACGGCCATCCGGAGCCGGTCGGCGTATGAAAATGAGCTTATGGCATTGGTTCTTGCCGTCCAACACTGGCGGCCGTATCTCCTTGGCCGTCCATTTATCGTCCGAACGGATCATCATAGCCTCCGCTACCTTCTACAACAAAAGATCGCCACACCCGCTCAACAAATGTGGGTCGCCAAACTACTCGGCTACGACTTCACCATTGAGTACCGCTCCGGCAAATCCAACAAAGCGGCGGACGCCTTGTCTCGCCTAACCACCGCGCCCGAGTTAACGGCCATCTCCCGGCCGGTTTGGGACGATATCTCAACTCTACAACATGAGGCGGACAACGACCCCAAGTTGGCCAACATCCGTCGCACTCTTCTCGCCAACCCGACCGGCCACCCGCCCTACTCCCTGATCGGCGGCCGATTATTCCATCGGAATCGCCTCGTGCTATCGTCCAGCTCTCCGAGCATTCCACGGCTTCTCGCCGAGTTTCATTCGACTCCCACCGGTGGCCACGCGGGAGCATTCCGCACCTATCGGCGCCTTGCGGCGACCCTCTATTGGCCAAGTATGATGCGGCAAGTCAAGGCTTATGTTGCGGCTTGCCTACCTTGCCAAAAGGCCAAGTATGAAAATATGTTTCCCGGCGGCCTCCTCCAACCCTTGCCGGTGCCGGAACGCATTTGAGAAGACATCGCCATGGACTTCATTACGCGATTACCTCGCTCCAATGGCTTCGACTGCATCCTTGTGGTAGTCGACCGGCTTACCAAGTATGGCCATTTCCTTCCACTTCGCCATCCGTACACGGCAACCACGGTGGCCGACGTGTTTATCTCGGACGTGGTGCGTCTACATGGGTTCCCTCGCTCCATTATTAGCGATCGGGACCCCCTGTTCCTCAGTGGGTTCTGGACATCCCTTTTTAAGCTCCAAGGGACTCGTTTACGCATGAGCACGGCGTATCACCCACAAACCGACGGACAGTCGGAAGTTCTCAACCGGTGTTTAGAAACCTACCTACGGTGCTTCATCGGAGAACGCCCCGGATCTTGGGCCAAATGGATTTGTTGGGCGGAATATTCCTACAACACTTCATATCATCATGCGGCGAACATGACACCGTTCGAAGCCGTCTATGGCCGACCCCCACCATCCATTACCCGTTACCTTCCGGGTGAATGCCCCGTCCCCACATTGGCCGATCATCTTCACAATCGGGACATTATTTTGGATAGCTTGAAGCACCACCTCCACCGAGCCCAAGGAAAGATGACTTCTTTTGCAAATAGGAAACGCCGGGATCTCTCTCTTCAAGTGGGAGAAAAGGTGTTTCTCAAACTCCACCCATATCGCCAACTCTCGGTCGCAAGGCGACCTTGCCCAAAGCTAGCTCCGCGATTCTTCGGCCCCTTTGAGGTACTTAGCCGGATAGGGGCCGTGGCACACCGACTTCGTTTACCCGCCGAAAGCCGAATCCATCCGGTCTTTCATGTGTCTCAACTTCGCCGCGTCATTGGCGACCACCCGGCGGCGACTCACATTCCGCGCGATTGGGATCATGCGGGTTCGGAGCCACTCTATCCGGCCAACATCATCGACCGCCGCAACCATCTTCCCGGCAATGCGGCCCCCGAGGAGGTTCGGGTTGCATGGCGGCATAGGCCGGTCACCGAGGCTACGTGGCTCATCCGGGATGACTTCCGCCGCCAATTTCCGGATTATTGCCTTGAGGACAAGGACAATTTTCCAGATGGAGACATTGTTACCGATGCAGTGGAGGAACCCCCGTGGCGGGTGTACACACGACGAGCTCGGGGAAAGGCGGACTCAAGCGAGGCGTCGGACCGGCCGGCAGATGGAGACACCACCGAACCGGGCGGCTCGACGGGCGTGCTAGGCGGACCCGGACCGGGCGGGATTGCAAACCGGGTGGCCCCTTGTTGAGGGTTGGGTTTATTTATGCTTTGTAATAATTTCGGTTCCCTATATATGGGGACTTGGACTTTGGCTTTAGGGTTATGTTTTGTGTCTTGGAACTTTGGGGGCTGATCCCTCTTCTCCTCTCTTCCTCTTGCCTCCTTCTTCTTCTCTTCTAAACCCTAACCGGCCCTCTCTCTTGACCGGATTCCTCTTATTGCATCTTGTTGGTATTACATAACCTATCAAGTCGTTGGAATTTTCATTCTTTGACTTTATTAATTTCAGCTTTTACTCTTCATGAATACATTCTGATATGCAGATGAAAGTGAGTTTAGGGTTTGGCCCGATGCCGGGAAATTTAAGGCTCTGTTTGGGGGGACTTATTTCCACCGGTCAAGCGGTTATGACCGCATGAATCGGGACTTAATTAAGTCCCGGTTCATGCGGTCATAACCGCTTGACCGGTGGAAATAAGTCCCCCAAACGGAGCCTAAATGAGAGAAAATGAAAAGTGTGTTTGCAAAGCTTAAATGAATTACTGCAGATCATTATCAATCTTTAATTAGGATTTCATTTCATGTCGTCCCCCCCCCCCCCCCCCCCCCCCCCCCCCCGTCAATCCCGGGCAAGGTCAAAAAGCTAATATTTTCTTTGCCGGCTCACCTATTCTTTTCCTAAACAATCTGATGATCCTCTCTACTTTTTGCCACAGCTTCCACGCTGAAGAATCTGCTTTCTCAGGATGAAAGCATTGTGGTTGGCACTCAGACTAAAGGTGAGACTTGTCATGCTGGAATACTCTTGCAAATGAAGTTCAAAAGAGTATTTTTTTTCATCCCATTTGTTATATGTTATGTTTCATTTGTGATATTGATTGAGCTTCAAATATTTTAAATATACCCAGAGTGGGCGGAGGCATGTATGTTTAGATGGTGATCTTGTTTATAGCTTAAGTTATGAGTCACACTTCCTCCGTGTGGCTGAATTGAGTTTCCCTTAAGGCTCCGTTTGGCATGGTGGTGTCAGTCGTGAACTCGGTGGTTAAGAACCGTTGTTCGTGGCTGAATTGAGTTTCCCTGAACTCCATCCTTTCAACTCATAACTTAGGCTCCATTTGGCACGGCAGTTTTGAACATAAAAATTGATGAAGTTTTGAACATAAAAATGCCAAACATACAATCAATGATGGTGGCATTTTTGTCCAAACCCATCGGAGCAAAAACGCCGCTCCCAACAGAGCCTTAGTTACATCACAAAGTTCTTGAATTTCTTTGGTTGTGATTCTAAACTCTTTATAAATCTCTACTGTGAACTGGCTACAGTGATGTTGTAATTTATAAGATTTTTGTGACATATATAGTATTGTTAGCTATTTAAATATGTAATTAGAAAGATGTATATTTTTCTTTTTTGGGGAAGGCGACATTGACTTCATTTTTATGTTGCAGTTTCTCGTCCGTTTTCTATCCTGTCACCATTTAGGGGCAAGAAGGCTGCAGCTTGACCATGGCAACTTGGACTGGACGACTGGTATTTTTTGGCTGTTTGAATAGTTTAGGGTTTAGAATATATTCAACTTGTGCGAGGATTAAATTGTAAATTGTCTATTTTCGTTCAAATTTATTATTTCATGATGATTCTGTAATCTACTGTTGTGTGGTTGGTGATAAATTTAAAGTAATATTTTTTACTCTGTTTAAGTTATTTTTATTGTTAGTATCTTCGATTTCATTTTTGTTTCCAACAAAACCGAACCCAAGTTTGGTGTTTATTATTTATATTTATACAAAATAATAGAGCCTAAGTTTCGATTTTGTTCACTGTCAAACATGACAAATGTTATAACCGCCAATAAGAAAAGAAAACTAGTTTTGAACATAAAAGGCGGATAGGTCAGGTCAGGTCGGGTGCATAACCTCTACCACCATGCAAAATGGAGCCTAACAAACATCATCCGTTTGAACATCAAAATGAATAAAGTTCCTTAAGTGGGCGTTAACGAATGACAATTTAACCCCCATGTTCATGACCGACACCACCGTGCCAAATGGAGCCCAAACGGAGCCTAAGTTGTCTGAACTTGGAAGGACATGCAGATGCAAATTGCTTTACAGTTTTATATTTAGTGTCTGATTTCACTTTAATCAATGATTACATCTATCAAGGAAATGTAGTAAATTTGGAAGAAAAATCCGTTGAGTTATATTATGACTAGCATTGAAACATAATAATAAAAAAAATCTTTTTGGTTAGCTAATAAAAAAAGTACTTTTTAATTCAATTTCTTCCCAATCATTTTTATATTGTTTAAACAAAATTATTACTTTTCAGCTCATCATGTTGACTACCATTGAAATTTTTTTTATTAATAAATAAATTATTACTTATTAGCTAGTCATAGTAATACTTTTAAAAAAATATTATTACCTCTTAATAATGAGCTAAAAT
This sequence comes from Platanthera guangdongensis, assembly GCA_039583875.1. Classification (NCBI taxonomy): domain Eukaryota; kingdom Viridiplantae; phylum Streptophyta; class Magnoliopsida; order Asparagales; family Orchidaceae; genus Platanthera; species Platanthera guangdongensis. Next base: position 199,890,519 of record CM077159.1, read on the forward strand.
TATTACTTTTAATCTCAGCGCTTGGCTCATCATTTTTTTACTCTGCTCTGTTATGATGGATTTTTGTGTGAATTTGCTTTGGGGGAAGAAAAAAGGAATTAAGAAACATCTTCCCGGCTTCCCGGCTCAATCCTCAACATTACTAGAATATCTTGCTCACATTCTTTTTGTCGAGTTTTAGAGGATAAATGGAGTTTTAATCTCTTAGTGCTTACTCATCCCTCTGAGATAATTTTTATTTTCATACCTACAAATAATTAGAAGCTTCAACAAAAACTTTCACTCTTGTGCTCCGTATCGACGAGTTTTCATAAAGCACAAAAAAACAAAACATACTAGCAATATCACACGTCCCTTGTACTACAATAAAGAAATCTTCATTATTCTATTCATAACATGACATTAGTATTAAAGAATGTTAATCCCAATTTAAACGCATTACAAGAGAGGGCTGCTGCTGCTGTAGAATATCATTCAAAATGGGAGATGGCCTTCACTTTCACACACACACACACACACACACACACACACACACACACACACACACACACAGTACACACACATATACAGGATTGCTTAAACAAAACAAAAAAAAATTAAAAATACAATACATCTAAATATTTAATTGATAAAAAAAATCAATAAAGAAAAACAATGAATAGAAAATTGAATTACAACAGCCAAATAAATATATGAAATTTTCATCAAATGTAGGACTATGATTATTTTTAGAATGCTCAAAAGCTCGACAAAAATAAATAAGTGTGATCAAAAGAAAAAAAAAAACTGCCCAGGCAAAGCATTCTCATCATTACTCTGAAAATGCAAATTTCATAGCCAGGATGGGTAGCAAGCCGCACAGTCAATCATGCGGAAGCAGCTGCATTCTTCTTGAGCTTCGAAAGCTCCCGTCGGGTCTCATGTCCTCTCTGAAATTATTAAAAAAAAGTAATTAATTAAAACATAAATAGGAATAATTATCAAAACCTCCCCTGGAAGTTTCATAATTACTGGTTGCACTTTTCTTTTGAAATTACAAAAACCTCCGGTGTGTAAGTTTACATTTCATAACATTCATGCACAAAAATACCCTTTTGGAGTAAATATTCAGGGGAGGGGTCTTTTTGTGCATGAATGTCATGAAATGTAACCTTACTGGAAAGGTTTTTGTAATTTCAGAAATAAGACGGGTGCAACCTGTAATTAAGCAAACTTAGAGGGGAGATCTCAGAAAATGCCCCTAACTATTTATATATAAAAAAGAGGGCAAAGCAGACCTTGATCTTAGCCAGCATGACCTTAAAGCGGTCAAAATCATTTAGAGAAGCTCTCTTCTTCTGCACAATAAGCTTGCGGCCCCATGAACTCTTCTCCCATCTATTCTTCACATCTACGCCATCAACCCATCATCGCTTCAGAAAGCATCAGGAATAATAGAACAACAAAAAAATGCAAATAAGTAAACGAGCATTCGCTAATGGCGGACCAGCTGCTTCCATGGCGGCGATGAGATTACTCTTCTTGGGAATTCTGGGGATGTCGATCTTTATATCGGTCAGCGACAACCTCTTGAAGTTTATTTGCCCACGAACCATGTCAGGAGCATCAATTAAAGCCTGAAATAAAACATGAAACCAAGCCAGCTTGAATTTGGGTTCGGATAGATACTTATCTTGATGGTGGTGGTTGGCTTAAGAGAGGGGGCCAAACAATTACGTTACAGTATTGAATAAATTAAAGCAAGCCAATCAGTAGAGTTCCACTGCAGCTTTATAGTCACTCCTCTGTACTCCAAAAGTTAATCCAAGATATCACCAAATAAATATAAAAAGGGCTCATTTCTTATATATAGTTTCATGGAATTTTGTGGCTTACATATTTTTTCAATAAAATACTGAAGCCAAAGAGGATGTCAAACCAATAGAGAGAAAAGTATCTTGATACCTTTGTATAAAAATAAAGGGGATATACAAAATTGTGTTAATTACAGAGGAATTAAATTGATGAGTCATACCATGAAACTATGAGAACGAGTAATACAAAGAAGATTAAGACGAGAAACTAACATCTCGGAGAACTTGAACTCACCAGACATATTCAGTGACAAGGGTGAGGACATCTGCAGGATTAACACATGAATTCCCTATCACTGTTGGCTTACATCAAGGTTTAGCTTTAAGACCTTATCTCTTTACCCTTATCTTAGATGAGCTCACCAGACATATCCAGCAAGCAATACATCGGTGTTTATTGTTTGCGGATGATATTGTTTTGGTTGATGAGACGTGCGAGGGTGTAAACGCAAAACTTAAATCTTGGCGAGATACTTTAGAAAAGAAGGGTTTTAGGTTCAGCAGGGCAAAGACAAAGTACATGGAGCTTAAATTTAGGAGTACAAGAAGGGTGGATGACTTCGTTATTAAGTTGGGTGATCAAGATATTTCCCGTAGTGAGTGTTTTAAATATCTTGGATCGATAGTTCAAAACGACGGAGGTATTGTTAAAGATGTGACACATAATCCAAGCAGGTTGATTGAAGTGGAGGGGCACGTCAGGGATCTTATGTGATCGTAAAGTACAACTAAAACTTAAGGGCAAGTTTTACCGTACTGCAATTAGACCTGCGATGCTCTATGATTCTGAGTGTTGGGCAGTGAATTGTGTATATGAGCAAAAAATAGGAGTTGTAGAGATGAGAATGTTTAGGTGGATGTGTGGACACACGAGACTGGATAAAATTAGGAATGAATGTATCAGAGGGATAAGACAGGAGTAGCATCAATTGCAGAGAAGATGCGAGAAGCTCGACTAAGATGGTTTGGACACGTACAAAGGAGACCATTAGAGGCACCTGTTACGCGTTGTGAGAGTCTTGTCACTAGGCATGTTAAACGAGGGAGGGGTATACCAATAAAGACTTGGAATGAAACTGTAAGGAAAGACATGATGTACTTAGGCATTAGTGAGATTATGACAAAAGATAGGGCACAGTGGCGACAAAGGATCCATATAGCCGACCCCACTATAGTGGGATAAAGACTTGAATGTTGTTGTTGTTGTAAATGTAACTATTGTTATTATTGGATTTCAAACACCACCAAACTCCTCAAAATCTCCTCAAAAATGATAGTTACATTTTGAAGAAAAAATTTTTACCATTTTGGACAACATGCTTACCATCTAAAAGCAAGTTTAGAGAGCAACATGCAACAAATTAAATATTTAATTTATTTTAGCGGCGGAAAGTTTAGACGAACGGCAATCCTACAACAGTTAATATGAACGAACATAACAAACTAGTTATGCGAGATCAAGTTTTGTAGGAAAAGAAAACAAACAATCAAATTTCCTTGAAAACTAGGTTGAATACTCTAGCTACACAAAACCGAACCAAAAGATTAGAAAAGATCTCACCCGCTATGAAAGGTAGGTTTCCACTGAAACCATAATTGGATATGAATCCTTGTTCCAGCCCACTCCCGCCTGGTTCCCTCATCCGTTCTAACACCGCTTGATTCCACTTGATGACCACTCTGCCAACCACGCCACATGAGCTCGACGACGCCTTCTAGCATTGTCGTGTCTGATCGCAACACCAGCAGCTCCTGCAGCTTCCCGCGACATCCAGCGTCTCCGTCAGCATCCCATCGGCCGCTTGCACTTCCCCCTGCATCCCAGCGGTCCTTCAACACCTCCATCCGCATTCCAGCAACCCTCCCGCGGCGCCTGCAACATTCCAATGGCCCTCCAGAGCCTCATGTCGTATTCATTCGACCCTCGCCCCTTTTTCCGCCATGGCCCTCCTTCTGGACTCAGTGCATGCTTGATAGGATCAAATTAAAGTTGTCATGGATAACCGCCTTGTCATGGCGCTAGTGCTTTGTCGTCGGCTTCTTCTACATGCCTCAGTACAGCTCATGTCCGCCTCTCTGCTATCGAAGAGCCTCTAGCTCCTCCCTCCATCCCACCACCACCACCCAATGGGTTCTCCAGAGCCTCATGTTGTATTTCTTTGACCCTCACCCATTTTTCTGCCACGGCCCTCCTTCTGGACTCAGTGCATGCTTGATAGGATCAAATTAAAGTTGTCATGGATAACCGCCTTGTCATGGCGCTAGTGCTTCGTCGTCGGCTTCTTCTACATGCCTCAGTACAGCTCATGTCCGCCTCTCTGCTTTCGACGAGCCTCTAGCTCCTCCCTCCATCCCACCACCACCACCCAATGGGTTCTCCAGAGCCTCCTGTCGTATTTCTTTGACCATCACCCATTTTTCCGCCACGGCCCTCCTTCTGGACTCGGTGCATGCTTTATACGATCAAATCGAAGTTGTCATGGATAACCGCCTTGTCATGGCGCTAGTGCTTTGTCGTCGGCTTCTTCCACATGCCTCGGTACAGCTCATGCCCGCCTCTCTGCTTCTGACAAGCCTCTAGCTCCTCCCACCATCCCACCACCACCACTCAATGGATCTTTGAACATCAAAAACGATGTCTCTTCCTCCTTCCCCATCACCCCCTTCGTTCTCCCACCATAGACCACAGCACACACACCCCTCCAATACCCCGCATCTTCTAATTTGCACCAACTACCCTCCACTCCGCTCTCCTTCCAACAAATCCTTGATAGAGGCTCCACCAGACCGTGTCAGCATTTCACACAATGCCACAAGACTTTTTATGTTCCCTGCCGTTTCTTGGAGACCCCCGCTCCTCCGTCAACTCTCTATCTCCCAACTTTTCTTTTCCAACATGTCTCGAGCACACCATTGTCCTGCCCTCACATTTTGTCACTCTCCCACTTCAACCAGACTTCTCATCGAGTTACATTCCAAATCAAAACTACACTACCTTCACCTCTTGAGCAGTCCCATGTCGAGCTCTACACCCGTTTCGATCACCTAAACCTTAGATCTGCAGCAACCAGCCTAAGACGACGCTTTTAAGCTTCTGATGTTTCACTTGATCTCAGCTCAACCATGGGGACAAGGTCGCTTTTCAGGACGGGTGTGGTGATACGTATACGACTAGCGAGCAGAGATGCAGCAACCGTCATGGATTATCTTGTATTTACAGTTTATTATGCATTATTATGTATTCTTTCATGCAATGGGGGCTCCATCTATATAAGGAGCCCTTAAATTGTGAGTGAGGTATTTTTGGAAGTGTTGTTCTTCTGTCTCTCTTGGAGAGAGGAGTGACTTGGAAGACCCAACCTCCGGGTACCTGGCGGTAGCTTATCTCTCGATGGTATCCGTGTTTTTTTATGCAATGCAAGTTCAGGTTCTTTGTTCTCGTTCTTGGTACGGATACCTCGTATCAAGGGGCTTGGTGACTCACGGCCTAGAGATGGGAGACTCATGGACTGGATGTGGGAGACTCTCGGCTTGGAGGCAGTTGCTTCCGAATAAGATTTCAGATTCTTTTTTTCTTTATTAATCTCATGCCTAGTATCTATAAGGCTGTAACGCATCGTGAGCAGTTTACTTCACGTGAGGGTGGGGCAGAGTTGAGCACTTGCCTCATAATTTGTTTCATTTTGTTTGTTCTTTTTTTTTAATTCTGCTTATTTCTTAACAGATTCTTCTAAACCTTTTTTTGAATGAAAACATTTCAGAAAATATATTTTTGTTAATCAAAACAAAATAACTTTTAATTAGAATTAAAAGTGTTTAGGATCAAAATTAAAATTAATACACAAAAGGGGATTGAGAAAAGGAATTAGGCTCAATCCAACTAAATCAAAGGGTTACACCTCCGACTAACTTGGAGTAACAAAACTTAAGACTTAATCGCATTATAGGGAATACATCACTACAACTTCTTCAATACATAAAAAATGCAGGAAAATAAATGCGTGAAACAAGTGCGCGACATAAAAGGAAATATTCGACATAACTCCAAAAACGAAATGCATCCGTAAAGAATTTGGACCCTGCGAGCATCTGTCACCATCAATTCCCCTCTAGATGGAAGAATCTCGTCCACTGACAAGAAAGCCTAGGTGATATGATGAAATATGTCAAGGTGACGTCCCCATAACTCCCCATCCTCGATCCACGAGTAATATGTCAATAATCATCCTTTCCATTGTACTAAGAAACGTCGATGTACCCCATGTCGAGTCCGCACGGTAAGAATATCTACAAAGTCGTCGATCTCGTCAGTATTTTGCTGCTCCACACGAGCAAATGATAGTGTCTCTAAGTCACCTCATTTCTCGCATCTCCTTTATAGATTGTCGAGTCGGTGATGTTGAATATGGGGGAAGTGGCCACTGTAGGTGAAATATTTAACAAGCATTAGCCCCCAATCTGCAAAGTATACAAAATGGGTAACACTTTCTCCTCAATTTACCATAAGCACCAATTGGGAATCTTTGACACCCAAAGTATGTCATCGCCATATCTCCCTCATGAAAATACTGCTCCTTCCCATGTTCGTTGGCAAGTCTTGTACATTGCGTTTGAGACATGGAGTTTCTTAAGTACTTCCGTTTGTACCTTTAGGATCTGGTCGTTAAGCTCACTAGCTTCTGCAATAATCCTACCATGGAAAGGTAAAGAAGTTCTATCAAATTGGAGTATAGGCTGGTCATCAAGGATCTCAAAGAGAATTTTTCCAGTGGAACAGTTCACAAAGTTATTGTAGGCAAACTCGGCTTGTGAGCATTAAATCTCACTAAGCTGGTCTATGTTATGGGTCTCATGTCGTCATTATATTAGCAGTTATATTATCATTTTTTAGGTATTGGAGCGGAGTTGTATGAGTTGAGTCGTACTTATGAGTCATTCTTAATGTCTAAGTGTTTCACGCATCTCTATTATATTGGGTTTACACTCATGTCATTGTAAGGCCCTATATATAATGACCCTTGGGCCAGTACGAAATATGAATGAATTAAAACAAATTTTCCAGATCTCTCTCTGCGCTCTTCGCCTTTTGTCTCAAATTTCCTCTATCTCTCTCTCTTCTTCCCCTCTTCATCCCTCGAGTTTGGCTCCAAATGTATCTTCGCCTCCACGTCATCTCCGACAAGATCCCGAAGTATACCCACAACAATCTCCCTTACGTGATACATCGAAGTTATTTATGCTCTTATTGACTTATGTCTGCTAATCAGTATGCGGGTAATATGCATCGCTAAATTGAAGTTTGATTCTTAATATTGTTCAAAATGTTCTCCAAAAATGACTCAGAAACCTGGTGACACGATCAAATGTGAATGTCCTAGGCATGTCATGCAGACAAACAACTTCCCTAAAATATTAATCAATTACATGTGATGCATTAGATGTTTTCTTACATGGGATAAAATATGACATCTTGCTAAACTATCTACAACGACATAAACAAAATCGACCTTCATAAAACTTATAAGAAGTCCTAAAATAAAATTCATGGTGACATCTTCTCGAAATTTGCTCGAGATATAAACAGATGAATACAACCCAATATTTTTTGCAGTGCCCTTGAAAGATTGGCAAGTAGTCCATCATGTTTAATAAAGCGACACACATCTCCCCAAATGCCTGCCCAAAAATATATATCCTCAACAAAAGCTATAGTCTTGGCCTCACAAAATGACCACTTAATCCTCCATTGCGAATTTCCCGAATAAGGCACTCTCTAAGTAACCTCTCAATGATACATAAACGTGGCCCCTTACATAAAAATCCACCCTGGATAAAAAATTGCGTAGTTGGGTCTATGTCACTATCTAAGCAGGACTCCCAAATAAGACTAAAGTATGGATCAGGCGAATAGTGATCCTTAAGAGAATTTAATGGTACTACATTAGGCCTACGAGTGAGTAATAAGTGTGTCCTTCAACTTAAAGTATTAGTCATTCGGTTTACAGATCCTACTTTATGTTTAAGATGAAAGGTGTACTCTTGCAAAAATGATGACAACTTAGCATGCCTCCTATTTTAATTTTTTTGAGACCTCAGATAAAGCAATGTTTTGTAGTCAGTGTTCAATACAATTTCTCTTTGAAGCAGATAATGCCTCCGGAATTTGAGAGCTTGAACAATCGCATAATATTCCACATCATAAGAAGACTATTGAGATCATGTATTGTTCAACTTCTAACAAAAAATGCAATTGGGCATCTCTCTTGACTAAGAACAACTTGTATACCAACATAGGATGCATCACAATCGACTTCAAAAACCTTATCAAAATTGGGTAATGCAAAAAATGATGTTTGTGGCATGTCGACTTTATTATCTTAAATACTTGCTCAACTTCCGGTGTTTACTTGAATGTATCTTTCTTGAGACAGTCAATGATGTGTGCAATCATGGTGCTAAATTTCCAAATAAATCAACAGTAAAATGATGCTAACCGATGAAACCCTCTTATCGCTAACAGTCTTGGGGGTGGGCCAGTTTTTGATGGCTTCCACTTTTACCGGATCAACCCTAATTCATTCAACTGACACAATATAACCAAGGAATATCAAGCCGTCAGACATGAACGAGCATTTATTAAGATTGATGCATAAGTGGTGATTGTTAGGGTATAGAGTACTTATTTGAAATGAGATATCTGGGCGTCAGGACTAGTGTTATATACCAAGATATCATCAAAATATACAACCACAAATTTTCCAATGAAAGGTCAGGGCACTTGAATCATTGTACGTGTAAATGTGTTGGGTGTGTTCGATAAACCAAAGGGCATGACAGTACACTCATAAAGTCCCTCCTGCGTTTTGAAGGATATCTTCCACTCATCCTCAGGTCGAATCATAATTCGATGATATCCAATTCTAAGGTCAATCTTGGAAAAGATAGTGAAAAGTGCAATATATCCAACATATTATCAAGTCTCAGGTATGGAAAATTGATACTTAATGGCGATCCTCCAAACTCATTAAGATCAACTTGAATCCCTTATTCAGTTATTCCCAATTCCGATCATCGCGCTCAACTTTGTGGGTTCTTCCGATTTGATGAGGATTTTTGGGAAATTTTTATTTACTGGTGTTCCATATTCTCTCGGTCTATTTATGATAGGTCGGGGAATGTTTCCCGTAGTGAGTGTGGTGGTGAGGATCTCCATTTGTTGCCTAAGGACATCTAAGGCATTTTCTTGCCTTTCTAGTAATTCTTGGTAAACTAACACGTCGTGCTACCTTTCTTCAAAGGTAGGTGTTGTATTTAGCTATTAACGGAAATGCTTCCTAGCTGACTGATAATGAGGCTCAACTACGGTCAATATTATGACAGATTTGCAATGATTTATCACGCACATTATGCATATCCAATATCATGAAAATTGACTAAAAGTAGGAGAATGATAAAATTTCTAATATATATGACTCATACATAATTAGCTATTGTGTGATAAAGTACTAAGTTTTTATTAACATATTTTATCATGAAGAGATGAATTTTATGCGAAGATACCTTGATGGGAGGTATTTCTTGATGATTTATTTAGGTGGTTGTTATTCTCAACCAATTTTCTACCGATTTAATTGCTTTTCTTATTCCCTTTACATTTCAACGACCTCTATTTGCGAACCATCATTCTTGTGTCCTCCCCCTCGTCAGACCCCCAGTCGATAACGAGACGAAAGCCGCCCACAACACTCCATCTTCCTTTTTTATCCTTGAATGCACATTGAAATCATGTACCACTTGTCAACATATGGTGTCGTTGCAGGTTGTGAATACCTGCGTGATTGAACATTGGCTAGTAGAGATTTATAAATAACTGTTTATTACTGCATTTCAGTTATTGCTGCTATATTTGTTCAGCTTGCTCCGAGCTTATTTCTGGTTGATATATATATATTGTTGCTAACATATTTGCTTCGGCTATTATTGTTTTATAGAAGCTCTCTCTCGTCCCCAAGTCTTAGGGAACTGGGGAGGAGATGTGAATACACTAGTATTATGACTAATGTTGCTAGATATACTGACGGGCACTAGCTCAGTTTATATAAGGGGCCAGTAGCATGTGATGAAACTAGGGTTATAATACTTCTGATCATAGCAACTTGAGTGATGAATTCAAATTTGAAAAAGAAGCATTCAATTTTAGCACTATAAGATGCTTCTAGGCCCCAATGAACAACTTCATTATACTGATATGGTACAATGCAGCCTAGATGTTGTTGTTACTCATGCAAGTCTTGAATATTGGGTTTTTATGATGGTTAGTCGTCCGTTAATATAATTATGTTTTCCACTAAGACACAACCAGATGATTGTGCTTTATGCAATACTGTGGACTCTCTACTCTGATAATGTGTGACAATATTATCTTAGCACCATCGTGATTTGTGTCATCGGGGTGATCAACGGGAGGGGTTGGAGATAGACGTGCCTTTACTCTCACTTATTCACTTCGATGTCGTGTGTTGGTAGTAACGGACCTCTAATTCTGAGGGAGGGGTCTTTCAAGAAAGCTATCATGAAATCCTAAGATAGGTGCTTATATGCCCCACATTGCCTTTCAGCCCAGACGAGACACTCACGAACCCTTCTTATCTTTGACATTTTTAGATATCTTAAATATCGCCTGCAAAATAAAACTAAGTATAGACGGATATATAAGTGTTGATGATTCTTCTTATATACTTGTCAACTCGAAGGCCGAAGCATGGATAATCCCTGCCTCATCCGCTGGGAGCGTTGTGACTTATGAGAGTCAAGTCAGAAGCTCGTTTCTCAAACCGATCGTGTGAGATCAATTTTACCAACTATGCACGTTCGAGGCAATCTTAAGGAGCAAGATGCACGCCTCCTTGCGGGTGTTAAAAAGCATTCTTCAATTTAAAACAGGGGCGAAGCGAGCATACACTTCACTTCTAGGGGTAGAATATTTTCAGGTCATCACTGCTCCAGGTGTTTCCAAGTGGTTCCCCTTCGTGATTTTGCAAGAGTATATTAGCCAAATTTTAGTCATCTTCTTCTTCTATTAGTCAAGTCTTATGACATAATATATATACAACCATTATATAGTCTTCTTCTTCTATATGCTTATATAGGCACCTATATGGAGTTGTTCATAGGGGATATATAAAACGAGTCCATAGGGGCAATGAGCTCAAGGGACTGGACAAGGAGATATCTTTGACAAAGATCAATGACAAGCTTCTCATGTGCTTCTCAATCACATGAGACTCAAGGATCTGGGCCATCAGAGAATTCAAATGTCACGGGGAGATCACCACTGAAGCCCTATTAGGAAAATTGAAGTCCTATGAGCTTCTCCTAAAGAGTAGGGTTGAATCTGAAGCAAAGGATAAGGCCTCTACCCCTAGATAAAGATCCAATGCATTGAAGGTATCTAATGGAGAGCCTTCAAGTACTAAAAGGAGATGTTCAATCTCCTAAACGGAAGATTCAGGAGATGGATCAAAACAGAAGATTCAAGAAGGAGAGACAGAAGTGCAAGCAAGCAAAAGTGTCAATCTTCTCTCCACCTCCAGTTGAGCTCGGCTCCTGTGAGATGTTGAACTTCTCCCCACCTCCAGTTGAGCCCAGTATGAGAAAGCTCATGCAAGAGTCGAGCCACTGAAATCATGTACCACTTGATGTAGCTCATAATATAGACTCTTTTTTTGCTATATAGGCTATATATGTTATGTACGGATAGGCGTCGGGTATTAAGCATTGGGTATTAAGCCATGCTCGAGCTAATCAAGGGTTATAATGGTTATCTATATATCCCCATCATCTTCTTTTATATAGTCTATAGCCTATATAGACTAACCTATATATAAACATAGGCTAATTAGAATAAGCAAATATAAAAAAACCTATATAAGCTTATATTGAAGAAGCCTATATATAGTCTATATTGCATATATATAGACTATTTATATATAGGATACTTGTATGGGCTATATATACTAAGCGTGCAAAAAAAGCCCACTGGGCCCAGGTCTACATCTTCTCATGTATGTGGGAGAGCTACTAGATGGATATAGTTTACAAACTATATGGATATAGCCTATATAGCCATGAAAAGATATGAAAATGTAGGGATGCAACTACCACAATTTCTACATCTTCTCATGTATGTGGGAGCGCTACTAGACACATCGATGGCTTGACTTAAATCCTTAAGCCCCTTTTTGCGGATTCTCTTTGAGCTATTCTTTATGTGATCAAAATGAGCATTCAAGCGATCAAATTGATCACTAACCCATTGTTGAAATTCAGCTACCAACATATCTGTTTTTGGAACACTAGGAAGGCCACTAAACATGATGTTATCTAGATGATGATGATCTCTATAGGATTTTAATATTCCTCAAGATAATTACCTCTAGAAAAATCAAAGTGTGGAAAGAGTTGGCACGATTTTTGCGAGTGATGGGTCGTGACCCATTTGTGGAGAGGACCATAGGGTTAGTATGGTTCTCTGGTTAAAATTTTAGGGAATTTGGAAGCCTTAAACCCCCTCAAAACTCTAACCCTAGCTTAGGGCACAACCTTTTAGTGAAGGAAAATGTCACTAAAACTCATTGAAAAGTGATGAGATTTGGGTTGAGTAGTTTTTAAAGATAGTACAAGCTCTGGAGATTTTATTATGAATTTAGGATTATTATTTTGGATACTTCATTAACAATTTGTTAATTTGTATTATTTACTTAGAAATTTATTATGAGCTCTGTGAATTTTTATGGAATTTTTGGAAGACTAATTCTAAGGGTTGATTCATTAAGTATTGTTTCCCATGAAAACTTAATTAAATTTATTTTGGAGTCTAGCAAGCCTGTAAAATTATGATTTTTTTCACAATGACCCTCCCTGTACCATATTAAGATTCTGTAATTTTTATATAATTTTCTGATGAATAATTTTGGTACTTCCTTCTTTACATATGATTAAGTGAATTATTTTGGATAAATTAATTAGAGGTCAAATAGTCTCTGAAAAATTATGGAAATTAGTATCTAGTAATATATCTCTGTTATTTAGTGATCAAAATTTTTGGGTGGTCATTACTTGAGTAGATCATATAGTTCATGTTCAAAATTGCCCATGGCCAAACATTTGGGAAAATTCAATAAATATCAAATTAATTAGAAAAATTATGAATCTCTGATTTTAGACTAAACTTGTTATGGTGGACCACTGGTAAATTTTATAGGAGATTTGGAAGACAATCCGGAGTACCTCCTTTATACATCTCATATAGTATATGGTGGTCTGCATATAGTAACTGCGAAAATTGAACTAGAGTGCGTAATGAATTTGAAGAGTGGAATCCTTAGTAGGTTGCTGGTTTGGGTAAATAAAGTTCCGTTTCGCAACCTCCCAAGGTTCGTTTCGATCCAGAATGCATAGCCTTAGGAAGTCCTCCAATGTCCGGTTGGTGCGTTCCGTCTGCCCATCCGTCTGGGGATGAAATGTCGTGCTGAAGGTCAGCCGCGTGCCTAAGTAAGCCTGCACGGATCTCCACTCCCTGGATGTGAACCGACCATCCCGATCCGACACGATCGTCCTGGGCACCCCGTGGTAAAGAATGAACTGCTCTACGAATCTCCGCACTAGTACCCCAACCGAGTCATCTTTTCTGATCGAAATGAATCTGACCACTTTCGTCAGCCGATCGACGATGACCCAAATCGAATCGTTTCCCGTCCGTGATCGGAGAAGGCCATGAATGAAATTCATCGCGATGTCCTCAAATTTCCACTCCGGCACCGAAAGTGGCTGTAGCAATCCTGCGGGGTTTCTGCACTCCGCCTTCACCAGCTAGCATGCCTCACAATGAGTCACGAAGTATGTAATGTCCTTCTTCATCCCCGGCCAGAACATCGTCTTCTTCAAGTCTGCCGTCATCTTGGTGATCCCCGGGTGTATAGAATATCTGCTACAATGTGCTTCCGCCATGATGTCCTCCCGAATCTGACCTCCTGCGGGTATATAGACCCTGCCTCTGAAATATAACAATCCATCTCTCAGTGAATAATCTCCCGTCGAACCCTCCTTCAAGGCTTGGAATATCGGCTCTGCCCACGCATCTGTCTTCTGTCCGTCCCGGATGCGGTCCCGAATATCATCTATGGCAACCATCGATGCTAGATACTTCATGTACAGCTCTGGATCATTCTCGGACACTAGGGATATTTGCATATCTCTGAAAGACCGGACTAGCTCCATGGACATCAGTTGTGGTCCCTTCCCTGAGATATCTCCTCTCCGGCTCAGAGCATCTGCCACCACGTTCGCCTTCCCGGGATGGTAGTGCATGGTGTACTGGTAATCCGACAGGAACTCCACCCAACGTCTCTGTCTGATGTTGAGTTCCTTCTGTGTGTCCACGTATTTCAAATTCTTGTGATCTGAGAAAATGTCACAGTGAACCCCGTAGAGGTAGTGTCGCCAAATCTTTAGAGCAAAGACCACTGCACCCATCTCCAGATCATGCATCGGATAGTTCTTCTCATGTATATTCAGCTGTCGGGAGGCGTAGGCTATTACGTGCCCGTTTTGCATCAGAACGACACCCATCCCCTGGTAGGAGGCGTCCGTATACACCTGGAATCCCTCCTTCCCGACGGAAGAGCGAGAATGGGAGCCGAGGTAAGCCGACCTTTCAACTCCACAAAGGCCGCCTCGCACTGTGGCGTCCAAATGAAAGGGGATTCCTTCTTCGTCAGGGATGTAAGAGGGAGTGCAATCCGGGAGAATCCTTCGACGAACTTCCGGTAATATCCGGCAAGTCCCAGGAAAGCTCCGTACATCCGTGGCTGTCTTCAACGGTGGCCAATCCTGAACTGCCCGAATCTTGACCGGGTCTACTGCCAACCCAGCACCGCTGATGATATGACCTAAGAAGGCCACCTCCTTTAGCCAAAACTGGCATTTGTTGAGCTTCGCATACAGCTGGTGTTCCCGTAGCCTCTCTAGAGTCAAAGTCAGGTGTCGTGTATGCTCCTCCTCCGTCCTTGAGTAGATGAGGATGTCGTCAATAAATACGATGACGAATACATCCAAATACTCCTCGAATAACCTGTTCATGAGGCTTGTAAATGTTGACGGCGCATTTGTGAGCCCGAAGGGCATCACTGTAAACTCAAACAGTCCGTACCTACTACTGAAGGCGATCTTCGGAATGTCCTCCTCTCGAATCCGTAGCTGGTAATAACCTGACCTCAAGTCAAGTTTCGAGAAGAAATGCGCTCCTTCCAGTTGATCGAACAACTCGTCAATCCGTGGCAGTTGGTATGTATTCCGGACCGTCAGTCTGTTCAGCGCTCGATAATCAATACACAAGCGAAGACTTCCGTCCTTCTTTTTGACGAATAGTACGGGGGCTCCCCACGGTGAAGAGCTTGACCGGACAAACCTTGTCTCTACTAGTTCCTGCAACTGACATCGGAACTCTGCCAACTCTTTTGGGGCCATCCGGTAAGAGGCCCTAGATGCCGGCTTGGCCCCCGGCACAAGCTGTATCTGGAAGTCCTGCTCTCGGTGCGGAGGTAGTCCTGGCAGTTTCTCTGGAAAGACGTCAGCAAAATCTCGCACCACCGGGATGTCTGTCACAGACTCCTTGGCCTCCGCCATCTCAAATAGAATCTGATAAACCTCCTCTCCCTGCAGATGGGTCTTAACGGCCTGTACTGAAGATAAGAGTATACGAGAGACAGGTCTTATACCTTCGATGACAATGACAGAGTCTCTGTGCCTCACGGTGATCCTCTTTGCTTGGCAATCAATCTGGGCATGGTTCCAGTGCAACCATGTCATGCCCAGGATCAGCTCGAAGACTGGCATCCTTAGGATCGTTGCCGGCACTTCGAATGACTTTCTGCCAATCTCCGCCTCCATGTTGCAGTGGGCAGAGGTGAATAGCTCTGATCCGTCGGGTAGACGCACCCTCCTCATCAGGCCTGTGAACCGCTCCACACCTTTCAGCCCTTCCACGAAGGCTTCCGACACGAACGAGTGCGAAGCACCCGTGTCGAACAGTGTATAGGCGGGCTTGCCGCTGATGAAGACTATACCTGGGGCGATTAAATGTCTTAGGATTCTATAACGAGTTTTCTTTCCTAATTATTCTATCTAGTGCAGTTCTACAAATTTGACAACTGAGAAAGGGAATTCTATTTAAACAATTAAACATCTTGGCGTACCTGCTATGACCTGCTCTGGGTTCCGAGGCTGCGCCAGGTCCAAAGCATACACCTGCTCTCTTTCTTGTCTACGATCCCCACCCTGGTATCCACGTCCTCGGCCACGACCTCGGCCTCCAAGATATCGCGCTGGCTGGGCAGCCGGTGGTGCTGGTGGGGGTGCCCCCCTCATGGGGCAGTTCCTCCTGATGTGCCCCACCTGATGACAATTGAAGCATTCTAGCGGGGGATATGTCATTCCCCCGGGTCTCTGTCCCTCCCGTGTCTGAAGAGGTGGTGGAGCCACCACCACTGGCTCCCTTGTCTCCTGTCTTGCCTCTTGACGAGGCTGGTCCTCGACCCTCCTCCCGTCCGTGATACGGGCTCGTCTCTGATCGTTCCTTGCTCCTCGACCCTGATCCTCCGTTGGCCGTTTCTGGCCCCGAGTAGCTTGTCAATCAGCCTCTATCCTTTTTTCCATCTCTAGTATCCGGGAAATGGGTCCGTCGGATACAAACAGTAGTCCTCCCTCAGCTCCTCCCGCAGGCCCTTGTAGAACCTTTTGGTATATCGTGCCTCGTCTAACTGATACGAGTCCGCAAACCGGGCTAGATGGTTGAACTCTCGGTGGTACTCCACCACCGTCTTGTTCCCCTGTCTCAACTGCAAAAAACTATCCTCCAGCTCGTCCCTGGCCGACTGTGGAACAAAGTGTTCCAACAGCGCGCCCCTGAACTCCTCCCAAGCAATCTCCGCAACCTCCCTGTCAGCAAACGTCGTATCCAGCGAAGTCTTCCACCATCTCTTGGCATGGGACTCCAAGCAAGTGACAACCAAGGGCACCCTCTCCTCCCACGGGCACCGGATCCCGGTCAGCATCTCATACATAATGTCTAGCGACTCCTCTGTCCGAACGGCCGACTCAGTCCCCAAGTAGGATGGGGGAGCAAGTCCTCGGAAAATGCTCAGCCAGTTGGCCCCCGGGTTTGGCTGCGGAGCCGGAACCTGTTGAGCCTTAAAAGCTTCCAAGATGGCTATCAGAGTCTGTCCCAACTCTGACTGTAGGAATGGAGTGGGGACCGGGGGAGGTGGTGCAACGTCCGGAGTCTGCTGGGCTCCGCCTTGTGGAGTGGGCTGAGCTGGGGGCTACAAAACAAACAACATTAATAGGTAATCGACTCAATACCTAATAAAAAGTGGACAATTTACATGTGATCCCCCATAAGGGCACATCACTGCTTCGGCTGCTTAGTTTGTCCCCAAACTAAACTCGCGCGGGGGTGACCCAGGGGTTGTGGACTGTTACTTTTTGATCGAGGTTTCCTCTGATACCACTTGTAAGACCCCCTTTTTTTTTTGTAAACATCGGGGTCTTAGGCCCAGAACCGCCGCTTTGCGGTGACCCTTCACGCCCTGAAGGGTCATCACCGCAAAACGCCGATTCTGCCGGCCAATTCGATCACAGAAAAGCAACAAAAGTAGAGTAAACACAAGTGAGGTAAAAACTCTAACCAAAAATCCACAATAAAATCACATCGGAGTAATAATATCTCCACGAATGGAGAGTCCACAGAAATATAAATGTACTGAAAATAAGGGCTTAAGCCCGATACACCAAATCCTCACTACATAGTCACTCAAGCGGAAGCAAAATAAAACACTACTAAGGTCAGGGGCTCACAGTCCCCGGCGTCTGAACTCCGGTGCTAGACTATCTCATCTCCAAGCGTGCCGACCTGCGGGGCTGCTCCTCCATGCTGGGCTCAATGGTCCCCTAAAATGATGTGATTCGAAAACCGTTAGTCTAAAAGACTAAGTCTTATCATCCCTCACCCCTTCCCCCATGGCCCCTAAGCACCGAGCGGAGAGGAAGAAAGAGGAGGACTTGAAGGTGGAGAGTAATCAAGAAACAGATGGCAGCGGACATATACTAGCAATTTTATAGTACATGTGGCGATAAAGTAAAGTATGACAAGTAACTTAACTAATACGGAAACATATAAGCAAGGGATCTTTTACAGGGCTCTCATCGTATAAAAAGTCTCATACCAATTTATAGGTTGGGGTGTCGGTTATTATCAGCAATATATATAAAGAATTTAACCTTAAATTATAAACTTGCCCACACAAGCTTATAGACCAAGGGGTCGTTTTGCAGGGCATATTGTATAAGCGCCCCATACCACTTATACAATAGGTGACAGGGTTTTATGCTATGATAATGTTATGACATGCAAATGGGTTATGATGTGATCATGCAAGTGCAACTCACTCATCTTACTCTGTGCACACAGACCTTTAGTTCCCCCTTTCTGGAGTCGAACCTCCCAAGATACCTCCGTAGTGGCAAACGGAAGCGGTGGGTTGAGCCTCGCCCACCTCTAAACCGGTAATTGCACTACCAGTCAGACCTATCGTACGCCTCAACGCTGGGGCACAAAGCGAAGCTCCTGCGTACTCTTGCCGGCTGGCGCACCGGACTTTACTTGGTCAAGTGCTAATCCACACTCGCCGAGTCAACGTACTGGCGTCGGTGCATCGACACTCCAATACCGAAGACCCACCACCTTTACTTTATGCACATGCAACCTTATGTATCTGAACTGAGCTAAAGCTCGTCGGGCCAACCTGCCCATCACAACAACAACCGAGCCAGAGCTCGTCGGGCCAACCTGCCCATCACCAAATCCACCGAGCCTACTGCCCCAGTGATCCAACCTAACCCCCACAACTCCGGGGAGTGTGTGTGCAATCCTAGATTATTTCTAGTTACTCTTGCAATTCAGTTTTACCGACTATTTAGGTTAGTCCATGACTGCCCAAGGTATACCCCGTGAAGGGCTCTCGAAGGCACTAGAAACTACGATGGGATTACGCCCAAAGTTCTTTTCGCAAGACACTTACTATTATTGGTTGTTACCTGATTTCTCAACCCTTAATTAATTTTACAGAATCTAGCCCTAGTGCATTAAACACTTCCTCCCTACGGGAAGGACGATGTTTCGCCGATCCCGAGCGCCGCCTAACACTAGTCAACCTCACACTCTACTAATCATGTCTCCAATGATGAACTCTTTTATTTACCCAAACCAGCAACCTACTAAGGATTCCACTCTTCAAATTCATTACGCACTCTAGTTCAATTTCCGCAGTTACTATATGCAGACCACCATATACTATATGAGATGAATAAAGGAGGTACTCCGGATTGTCTTCCAAATATCTTATAAAATTTACCAGAGGTCCACCATAACAAGTTTAGTCTAAAATCAGAGATTCATAATTTTTCTAATTAATTTGATATTTATTGAATTTTTCCCAAATGTTTGGCCACGGGCAATTTTGAACATGAACTATATGATCTACTCAAGTAATGGCCACCCAAAAATTTTGATCACTAAATAACAGAGATATATTACTATATACTAATTTTCATAATTTTTCAGAGACTATTTGACCTCTGATTAATTTATCCAAAATAATTCTCTTAATCATATGTAAAGAAGGAAGTACCAAAATTATTCATCAGAAAATTATATAAAAATTATAGAATCTTATTATGGTACAGGGAGAGTCATTGTGCAAAAATCATAATTTTACAGGCTTGCTCGACTCCAAAATAAATTTAATTAAGTTTTCATGGGAAACCGTACTTAATGAAGCAACCCTTAGAATTAGTCTTCCAAAAATTCCATAAAAATTCACAGAGCTTTAAAACATAATAAAAAGTCCTCTGACTAAAATTCATCAATTTCCAGCAAGTAGTTAATTCATAATAAATTTCTAAGTAAATAATACAAATTACCAAATTGTTAATGAAGTATCCAGAATAATAATCCTAAATTCATAATAAAATCTTCAGAGCTTGTACTATCTTTAAAAACTACTCAACACAAATCTCATCACTTTTCAATGAGTTTTAGTGACATTTTCCTTCACTACAAGGTTTGTGCCCTAAGCTAGGGTTAGGGTTTTGAGGGGGTTTAACTGTTTAAGGCTTCCAAATTCCCTAAAATTTTAACCAGAGGACCATACTAACCATATGGTCCTCTCCATAAATTTTCAAGTCATTCCAAGGTCATTTGACCCCATGACCTTCAAGCCCTAAAAATCCTCATTAAGGGACCTACCCTAGGGCTCTAGGGCTACCCTACTCTTAACCACCCCAAATTCCACTGGAGGGTGAGTCATACTATAGAGAGTCAGTGGCCAAAATATCAGCCTCTGTTGAGGTGATTTGACCACTCAAAACCCAAAGGGGGTGCTTGACCTAGTTAACCCTAAAAGGGTCAACCTATGGTTGGATCAATACCTAACCAAAACATCTCCAAATGAGATGAAAATTTTACCAGAGCCCTAACATGCTCTCTAAGACCACCCACCCAAATTTGGGGGGATTTTGAGGTGGTTATGACTCCTAATTAATTTATTCATGGATTATTAAATTTTTCTAAAAACTATAGAAAAATGTTTTCCAAAAATTCTGATTTTTGGATGTGTCCTAGATATAGTTAAGAGTAGCTCATTCCCTAAATTTCAGATCATTTGGATGTCTGGTTTGGAGTGGGCATCCAATTTATGCTCTGGACAGCCCTAGGGATAGACCTCGCCAAAATGAGTGAAGAGTCCTCATGAGGAAACTCTGTGTTTGATCAGTGGTGGAATTTGATTCCTCAAATAGAGGATTAACAAAATGGGTGAACTCGTGTTCATCAAGGAGAGGATTAGAGTAGCAATTGCTAATATGATATGACGTGGTGAAACATATAGGTTCTAGTTCCACGTATTCTAAATTAAGCTGGAATTTATCTCTGATACCAATCTGACGTAGGACGGTCCTATGTGAGTGATGATGTGTGATCACTACATGCAATAATAATAGGGATGCAATGATTTAAAAATGCACATACACTGATAGGGATTCTCTGTGTTGTATTTATCTATATAGAAGCATTCTGAAATTTATCTTTGATACCAATCTGACATAGGACGGTCCTATGTGAGTGACGATGTATGATCACTACATGCAATAATAGATGCAGTGATTATGAACTCAGATCAAAGTATTTCCCAAATTAGCCTGAAAAGATGTAAAAATGTAGAGATGTAACTACAATGCTATATAGATCTTATGATGCACTATAAAGTGAAACGATGTCATGGGTATACCGAAATGGCAAATTAAATTTCTGGGCAACAAATTAATGATGTTGAAATAAAAATTGTGATTTTTTTATTTTATTTTGACTCAGAGAAAGCACAAAGACAATACTAGCCTAACCCTAAGACAACCCGGCTCTGATACCAATTGACACACTCACGAATGTCATGCAAAATAATTCTAAATGTACTTTAAATTAAAGAACGCTATATTAGATTCATCAAAACAAATTGCAACTTGCAACAAATTAGAAATTTAATTTTAGCGACACAAAGCATTCAACCATCGGTAATCCTGCAATAGTCAATATGAACCAAGATATCAAACTAGTTTTGCGAGAAAAAACTAATTTTGTAGGAAAAGTAAAAAACAACTAAATTTTCCTCGAAAACTAAGTTACATTGTCTAGCTAGACAGGCAAACCAAAAGATCAGAAAAGATCTCGCCAGGTAAAAAAGGTAGGGTAGGATAGTCAGTGGAAGGTTTGGTGGAAGACAAGAGGCTCCTCACGCTAACAGTATAAAGGCGGTGGCAGCTTGCAAGGAAGATGGTGTGATGTCGAGATAGAAGAGATGTGGTGGCATCAAAAATCCGTGGAGAGACGAAGGAGAAAGAAGAAACTGAGATGGAGATGGGGAGATAAGGAAATATGGGGGCAGTATAGGGGAGTAGGGGGGTTGGAGACTCATGACTGGAGGTGAGAGACTCGCGAGTGGAGGTAGAGACTCACGACTGGAGGTGAGAGACTCGCGGCTTGGAGGCGGCTGCTTCCGAATATAGTTCCTTTTTTCTATGAATAGAATATATAACCCACCATGAAAAGTTTACTTCATCTGAGAGTGGGGCACAGGTGAGTATTTGCCTTATAATTTGATTCATTCCATTTATTTTTTTCAATTTACTTGCTTTTTAAACAGATTTTTTTCATGATCTTTTTTGGGAAATGAAAACATTTTTATTACAATTTCTTGTTAATCAAAACAAAATAACTTCTAATGAGAATTAAACTAGGATCAAAATAGGAAATGGGAAAAAATTTGGCTCGATACAACTAAATCAAAGGATTACGCCTACGACTAACATGGAGTAACAAAACATAAGACTTAACTGCATTATAGGGAATACATCACTGCAACTTCTTCAATACATAAAAAAATGTAGGAAAATAAATGTGTGAAACAAATGCGCCTCATAAAAGGAAATGTTCTACATAACTAAAAAATAAAATGCATGCATAAAATAAACTTTGGCAGTGTGAGTGTCTGTCCGCATCACTTCACCAATGTAATTGTATGAAACTGTAAATCTTTTGCAACGGATCGCACAAAAATATGTTATGAGTTATGATTTATGATGTGTGTCGTGTTGCATATTATTATTATTTTTATTATTATGTGGGAGCCTCGAGCCCCGAATCTAATATTAGGTGTCATCATTAATGTTTTTGTCTTCTTATATGTTGTAGCCTATATAAAGGCATGGGTATTGTATGTTTGATGGTTATGAAATGAAGTCTAGCTTTTATGGTCTCTTGTTGTGAGATATTGGTGACTCTCTCCTCTAACGAGCAACCCCGCCTAGACAGTCGCGGTTCCGACGTCACGGTATCTCCGCCATCGTCATCTCCACCTCTGGACACCATTCCGACGAGTAACCACTGTTACGGAAGTAGGCCTGTAACAACTTGGTATCAGAGTCATCCATCCTTCCGCATCCGCTTCTTCGACACCAACAACCGCTGCTTCTTCCGCTTCCGCGCTTGTTCACTCTCATGGGAACTCTCCTCTGTCATAACAGTATAACACATTTTTAGCAACCGACGAGTTCCCGGAGTTCTGCATCTTCTTCTTCTTCTGGTAGGGCGCGCATGACGGCAACAGAGCCCTCCCGGCCCCCGTGCTTCTTTCCAGAGTCCCGTAGGGACTGATTTCTGCATCAGCGCCGGCCAGCTCTCTGTCCAGCAACATCGACGTCGCACCCCCACTCCTCCATCATCAAGCCGCGGCATCCTTAAGCGCCAGCCAACGCTCTGTCCAGCAACATCGTCTCCGACCTCGTCGAGCCGCTCCGCATCTTCGGGCATCGTCGATCTCTGCTCCCGCAAGTCCTGGGCAGACGAAGGAACAACAAGCCTAACTTCCTCCGTCTTTTCCCAAGCCGCACGCCGTTGAGCCCCTCCCCTACACAATCGCCGCAGCCCGCGGCTTCATCGAGCCCCCCGCCCTGCCGCGCTGCATCGAGCCCCGCACGCGGCACGCCGCTCTTTTTTTTCTAATCTACTGTCGTTACCATCGCTTTGAGTCACTCCCATATAGGTTTTACCCTATTAAATCTAAAGGCAATGGGCCCCACCCCCTCTTCCATTCAACATCCCATTTTAACATTTAAACCGCTCGGCCAGGCCTACTCCAAGTCTCATTTCTATTTTTCAGTGGGCCCATCTCTTCTGTTGTCAATATTGGGCGCCGCCGCGGCTCTCGCGGCCACTCTCAGTCATCTGAATCGGCGCACTCTGGCGGCCACTCCGACCGCCCGGTCACCCGCTCCTCTTCTCGCTCATCCCGCACTATGGGGGACTCGTCGGACCAACTAAGTCAGATTATTACCATGTTGCAGACCGTCATGGCACAACAATTTGCGCACACTGCCCATGCAGACCGTCATCAGGAGGTCATTATTGCGCTCTTCAAGCGCCTTGATGATCTTTTTACCACCCCCGCACCCGATCCTACAAGTAGCAGCCAGGCACCACCGCTTCTCCGCCAAACACCGTCGCCCCTAACCATCGACGAGCCTCTGCCGTCAGTCCTCGCGCACCCCGACGTTGTTATTGTTCCACGCTACATCCGATTGGAATTTCCTACCTATGATGGGAAAACGGATCCATTGTGCTGGCTCGACAAATGTGAGCAATTTTTCAGCCACCAACAAACACCGGCCGTAGACCGGATCCATTTAGCATCTTTCCATATGCTCGACTCCGTTGTTTTTTGGGCTTCTCGACTTCTCACCGACCGGCCAAATCTGATTTGGGATGACTTCAAGCGACTCTGCAACTTGCGTTTTGGACCTCCTATCCGCAGTAACTCCCTCGGCGCACACACATCTCTACGCCAAACTGGTACCGTGGACGAGTACCTGGAACAATTTCAGCTTCTCTTAGCGCATGTCCCTCTTGCCCCGGATATGCAGGTCGACACTTTCACCGCTGGACTTCGCGAGCGACTGTGACTGTATGTTGAGTTTGAGGCCCCTCCGGACTTAGTGACTGTTATGAGTCTGGCCCGGCTCTGCGATCGTCGCCTCCAGCCGGCTCAACAGGGCCGTATTGAGGGTCCCCCAGCCCCACCGGTCTGCCGATTATCTCGGGATAAGATGCTGCATTGTCGCGCTCAGGGATTATGTTTCAATTGCGATGAGCAGTACACTCGCGGCCACAAATGCAACCGGCTTTTCTACTTGCACGTTGAGGATTCTGACGACGAGGGCCTATGATAAAGCTTGAGGTCAAGCTTTTTTTGGAGGAAGGGTGAGATGTTATGAGTTATGGGTTATGATGTGTGTCGTGCTGCATATTATTACGTGTCATCATTAGTGTTTTTTACTTCTTATATGTTGTAGCCTATATAAAGGCATGGGTATTGTATGTTTGATGGTTATGAAATGAAGCCTAGCTTTTCTTGTCCCTTGTTGTGAGATATTGGTGCCTCTCTCCTCTAACGAGCAACCCCGCCTAGGCAGTCGCGGTTCCGGCTCCACGGTATCTCCGTCATCGTCATCTCCACCTCCGGTCACCATTCTGACGAGTTACCATTGTTACGGAAGTAGGCCCGTAACAAAATACGACAACAAAGATTATAAATTATAACTTGAATATAACGGTATAGACCCCTCTCAAGCTTTATAAAAGCGCATGATTTCACACTCATCATTTCATCTCAACTGGTCTCAAAAGGGCAATAAAAAAATAGTTTAAGAATTCTAATAGCTTGTATAAAAGTTTATAAGCCTTCTAGTTCTTTGACATTTTTAGTATCCATGCAAAACTAGTATTTCAAGTGTCATCTGATGCCACACATGTCAATTTAGAGGGCTAAATGATTATTTTCCATCAAAAAAAGATTATCATTTAGTAAATAGACAATACATTATATATATACACACAAATATTTGTACTATATTAAAAGGGAAAACACCCTTTAGTTAAACAATTTATATCTTTTTTATTTTCCCATTTTACTCCGCTTAATTAAAAAGTTTACAGTTTTTTAAATTTTTGTCTTTTTTATTTTATTTTATTTTAAAAAATGTGCTCTCCTATAAACAAAATCCTTTACCTATGTTAGAAAAGACTATGCAAAGGCCCATATATTGGCTCGTTTATTTTTCCTCTTCTTCTCTTGTAATAGTCCCACATCTTATAAATGGGACTCTTCCCTCTCTCCTCTCCAATATATATATATATATATATATATATATATATATATATATATATATATATATATATATATATATATATATATATATATATATATATATATGTGTGTATTCATACATTGTATTTACATACACAAGAAGGATATACAAAGTTTTTTCCCAACTGTCTATGTTCTTTTCTACATGGTATCAGAGGCACCGGTCCTACCTCGTGTTTCGGACGGCTAGCTTTTTTCTCTAACCGCTCGTGCTGCGGCCTCCCGACTCTACCCGCAGATGGTCTAGTGTATTGATTTCCTTCTTTCTAACCGCAGGACAATTTCCCGTGGAGCCACCCACCGCCTCCTCTCTCCTTTTATAATTACTCCTACCTGCTTCGTGGGATCCGCTTTGTTTCTCATATCTGCGGCCTTCTCTCCTCCCGCGCGATCTACTTTCTTGTCGTTGCAGTTCTTTTTTGCTTGATTCCTGCAGGAACCTTTTCGCTACTCCTCGCGGATATTTTGGTGTGTGTTCATTGCTCTCAGCGGTTTCTCTGTGGTCTCCTTCTCTCGCCGCTAGCCAGACCGCTCTACCTTCTTCGCGATCAGCTCGTGTGTGATTCTGTTATCGTGTGGGTTTCTTGTCGCATGATCTGCCAGCTTCTTGCCCCTTCTCTGTTGTTCGACGCGGATTGGCGGTTTCTCTTCTAGCCGCAACGAACTCCTGCGTGCTTGTCACTGTGTCACACTCCATGTTGTCTGCTTCAGCCGCCGCGGTCTCTTCTTTTCTCTTAATCCTTCGCGGTCTCTTCTCAGTCCGTTGCTCAGTTCGCTGCTCTGTCCGCCGCGATCTCTTCTCAGTTGCAGCTCAGTTCGACGTGGCCTTGTCGGTTAGCCTGCTTCAACCGCGTCGTCATGTTCTCTGCTCGCTGCGGCCTTGCTTAGTCGTTGTTGTTCTTGCCGCTGGTTTTCTGTTGCTGCTTCTCCCTGTCCGTTGTACCTCCTTCTCCTAGCCACAACTCTTCTGCCTTTAGCCTCCTACCCACCTTCTCGGCTAGCAGCTTTGCTTTACCGACGATTCCTTGGTCATGCATACTTTTACTGCCACTTCCACTCCAACTAAGGCGGTTGTCCCAGTTCCTGAACTCCGTGATGAGTTGCGAATTACCATCATTTCTCTTACTGGGAAGAAGAACTTTGTTGAGTGGGTGCACTCTGTTCGCCGAATTCTTCAATCAAAGAGATCTCTGCATCATTTGACCCTGGCTGTTCCCTTTGCAAATATTGATGACTGGATTCGTAACGATGGTCGTGTTCAAACATGGCTTCTCAACTCTCTTGATGGCAAACCTTACCGCATGGCCATGTATCACGAGACGGCCAAGGCGATGTGGGATGAGCTCCACTCTCTTTACTCAAGTAATGACAGTTTCCAGCACCTGTACGACATCATCACCGATCTCCAGACCCTTGACTCCGGCAATGTTGTTGACTTAATCTCTTTTGTTGTTCGGTCCAAGACACTGGTTGAAGCCTGTATTGAGCATCAACCCTCGACTACGGATCTCACTCCCCAGCGTGCTCAAAAAAAAGTTGTTGGTATTGCAATGATGATGGCTCGTGTTCTACCTCATCTTCATAGTGTTCGGGCTCAGATCATCTCGTCTGCTACTATTCCCTCATTCTCTGACGTATGCTCCATTCTGTTAAAGGTTTCGCCGCCTCCTAATGCTATTGGCCCTCCTTCCCAGGCTCTTCTCTAGCACTCTTCTGCGCCATTACTACCTCTCCCTCCCCCAACCCGTGGAGGACATTCAGGCTCTCGGGGAAGGGGTAGAGGTGGTTGGCCACGGCCTAAGTGTTCTTTCTGTGGTAAGGATGGACACCTGGAGGTGACCTGCTACCGCAAACATGGTCTTCCTCCTCGACCGACTGCTTCTGTTGTTGCCCACAGTCCTTCCGCCACTCGTGTTGATCTTGAAGAAGTCCGCCTCCAGCTCCAGTAACTTCACGGCTTGCTCATCCACCCGCCTGCCTCTGTTGCCTCTATCTCTAATAAAGGTATCGCTTGTCTCTCCACTAGTCCACACTGAATAGTGGATTCAGGTGGTACTCACCATCTGATGTATCCTGAATTACATCATTGTTTATCTTTATTATATTTTATTAAATAATTTGTAGCGCAATGTCGTTACGCTAGTTGTCCTTTATTTCCTATGTATTGTTGTGTTTGGTATCTATCGCGACTTATTGGTGTGATCGAACGATAGGATCTTAAATAAATTGATCCGTCAAATTAGGAATAGGGTTAGTTTGGGGCAAGTAAGAACTGAAGTTATTAAATTATATTAAATCTAAAATTAACTCCTCAATTATTTAATTTCAGATTTAATTAGTAAGTCTCTTGGCATTCCCCTTTCTTTCCCATTTAAATTCCATAGCCGGTATTTTTGAGAAACCTTCTAATCTTCTATTATTAAAACAACCAGCTAATTAAATGATAAATGATGTAACCTCCTTGCAACAGCTGAACCCTTTTTCATTTAATGCCTCCTAGCTTTTCATTACCCAAAACTGCCAAGTGTTGGCCGGTTTCCTCCCAATAAATGCCAATAAACCAACTGGTCCATCATTGACCAGTCCTTTTAAAAACTCCTCCCTTTAATATTGATAAAGTTCCTCCCCCACTCCTCTTGAAACTGTTCTCTATCCACATTAATGCCTGCTGCCTGCACCCATTTTATAATCCACGTGAAAGATGGGAGAGGGGGAACGGGTTAGAAATCGGGACAGAGAAATGGAATTCTTTGTTTCCCGGTAATACCCGCAGCATCAACGCCACTCCGCCTCCCTATCGCCCGACGAAACCACCCTCTGCTCGTCGTCGCTGCCAGAGGAGCTCTCCGGCCCCGGCGATCCCACCTCCTGCCGTCGTTGGACCCTGCGACCAGAACAGGGCCGGTCCTCCCCCTTCCTTTTGACAGTTACGGACGGAAGCCGCCCCGCCATCATTGAATCCCAGAGCTCTGTCCATCCATCTTTATGGCCTAAGCACTTCCTGACCACCAGAAACCGCCCTTCCCGTCCAGATCTGGACCCTCCCTCACGTGTACTGTAGCAGCCCTTCTTGATCGGTGCCAACCTCCGTTAGCTCCACTCCATAAGCCCTTTGCCTTACTCGGCTCCTACACAGCAAGGATTCGTCAATTTCACTTGGAGTTGGTATAATATCTCCTCTTCTCGCACCTCTATTACTTTTAGTCTAATTTCATGAATGCATGAAAGTTTAATAAATTTCAAAGCTTGTTTGCCCAAATAAACTTTGCTCCTGTTTGTCGTCAATTTGCTTTCACTATTGTCGCTAACCTATTATTTAGAAACTTGTGGATGAGCTAGTTATTTTGTAGCGTGCGCACAAACGTTAGTCAATTACGCGGGCTTGCAAAACTAGACTTAATTATCACATGTCTAAGCTCGCGGCATTTTGAGCTCGCCGCATAATTTAAATCGGGTCGCAAGTTTATCTTTTAAAATCAATTTTAAAATTCCCGGATGCATCACCATCTCACCTCGCTGAAGCCACATCAATACTTGGATTCTTCACATCCTAAGTTTATCACAGTGGCCAATCGCAACACCGTTCATGTCTCCGGCTCTGCTGACAACCCTCTCAATTCCTCTATCTCTCTCTGTTTGGCTCTCCATGTCCCGGGCTCCTCGTTTAATTTACTTTATGTTAGTCGTCTCACTACCGATTTGAATTGCTCTATCGCATTCACCTCTTCTTCTTTTTTGATGCAGGATCGATGGACGCAGAGTATCATTGGTAAAGGACGACTGCAAAACGGGCTCTACCTTTTTGATATTTCTTCCACTATCATCTCCTCAGTCTCCTCGGTTGATTGGCATCGGCGTCTCGGTCATGCTCCTCTTCCGGTCCTCAAAAAAGCTCTTCCTGATATTTTTCTTCCAGTTTTTACATGTGATTCATGTATTTTGGGAAAACAGCATTATTCCTCTTTTCCTCCGCATTGTACCCGGAGTTCTGCTCTTTGTTTTAGTACATTCTGATATTAGGGGCCTGTACAAAATAAAGAGTGTTCTGGGGTGTCGTTAGTTTATCACTTTTATTGATGATTACTCTCGAATGACATAGTTATACTTAATTCGTGATCGTTCTGAACTTCCTCGTGTGTTCCGGGTCTTCGTCCTTGAGACACGCACACAATTCTCCGACAACATTAAAACTCTCCGGACAGATAATGCTCGCGAATACACTAGTCATGAATTTGTTAATATCAGTTCTGAATTTGGAATTATTTACCAAACTTCGTGTGTCTATACCTCCCAACAAAGCGGAGTGGTTGAACATAAAAATCGACATCTTTTTGATGTTGCTCGCTCCCTCGTGATTTAAATGCAGGTACACAAGGCTTATTGGCACTTTGCGCTTTCGACGACCTGTTAACTCATTAACCGTCTCTCTTCCTCCATCCTCCGAAATGCTACTCTGTTTAGTCTTCCCTTCCTCTCTACTCCATTTTCTCTCACACCTCGCATATTTGGTTGTACCTACTATGTTCACTTACTTGGTCCGTCCACGGACAAGTTCGATCCGCGGGCAGCCAAACACATGTTCGTCGGTTGTTCTCGTATTCAAAAAGGCTATGTTTGCTACTCTCCTACTACCCGCAAGGTGACCGTTTCAGCTGATGTTACCTTTCGGGAAGATCAACCGTTCTCCGCTCCAGACCCACCTCTACCACCACAATCCTTGTCAAGATCTGTCATCCAGTTACCTCTCCTCCACCACTGCTCCTCCCTGACTCGGCTCCCGTTCTTCACAAGCCCCATCTTATCTGTGTCTATACTCGTAGCCCTCCTCGCTCTGTCGCCCCGATGCAGTCAGATTTGACCTCTGACACTCTGCAACCTGTTGATCCTACATCAGCCTCCGCCGCTCATCCCATGGCAAATTATGTGTCTTTACATTGTCTGACCACGGGGCTTCACAATTTTGCTACTTCATTATCCTTTATTTCTGTTCCTAACTCTGTGCAGAAGGCTCTTCAACATCCGGGATGGCGGGTCGTCATGGACGAAGAAATGACAGCCATCTGGGATAACCAGACATGGGATCTGGTTCCTCTCCCTCCAGGCCAGACTACAGTTGGTTGTAAATGGGTCTTGGTCATCAAGTATGCTCTTGATGGGACAATTGACTGTCTTAA
The DNA here is from genome assembly GCA_039583875.1 of Platanthera guangdongensis. Classification (NCBI taxonomy): domain Eukaryota; kingdom Viridiplantae; phylum Streptophyta; class Magnoliopsida; order Asparagales; family Orchidaceae; genus Platanthera; species Platanthera guangdongensis. The sequence goes on from CM077159.1 coordinate 199,921,416, forward strand.
AGCCCGGCTGGTGGCTCGTGGCTTTACTCAACAACAAGATCTCGATAATGAAGAAACGTTCTCTTCAGTGACCAAGCCCAACGCGGTTCGTGTCCTTCTTTCAGTGGTTGTGCATCGTCAATGGCCCTTACATCAGCCTCCGCCGCTCATCCCATGGCGAATTATGTGTCTTTACATTGTCTGACCACGGGGCTTCACAATTTTGCTACTTCATTATCCTCTATTTCTGTCTCTAACTCTGTGCAGGAGGCTCTTCAACATCCGGGATGGCGGGTCGTCATGGACGAATAAATGACAGCCATCTGGGATAACCAGACATGGGATCTGGTTCCTCTCCCTCCAGGCCAGACTACAGTTGGTTGTAAATGGGTCTTGGTCATCAAGTATGCTCTTGATGGGACAATTGACTGTCTTAAAGCTCGGCTGGTGGCTCGTGGCTTTACTCAACAACAAGATCTCGATAATGAAGAAACGTTCTCTTCAGTGACCAAGCTCAACGCGGTTCGTGTCCTTCTTTCAGTGGTTGTGCATCGTCAATGGCCCTTACATCAACTAGATATCAAGAATGTTTTTTTAAATGGTGATCTACAAGAAACAGTCTATATGCAATAACCTCTGAGGTTTGAGACCACGGGGGAGTCCCAGGTTTGTCACCTCAAGAAGTCGATTTATGGTCTCAAACAATCCCCTCGGGCATGGTTCGACAAGTTCAGTAGGGTTGTGCAAGAAGTTGGTTTTACTCGGAGTTCGACAGATTTCTCTCTGTTTACTCGACATCACACAACAAGCATTGTTCTGCTCTTAGTATATGTTAATGGCATCCTAATCACAGGTGATGACTCAAAGGGAATACAAATGATCAAACAGCACCTGAGCTATGTTTTTCAAACAAAAGATCTGGGAAACCTCCGATACTTCCTTGGCCTTGAGATCGCAATACGTCCTGATAGTCTTGTCCTATCTCAACGGAAGTACTGTCTCAACCTCCTTCAAGATATCGGCTACTCTGGATGCAAGCCAACCAATTCTCTCATGGATGTCAATCATAAGCTTTGTACTCATGCCTCGGATACAGATCTACTTCCAAATCCAGAATATTATCGACGTCTCGTTGGAAAACTGATTTACCTAACGGTCACGAGACCCGACATATCTTTGGTTATTGGGGTTGTCGGCCGATTTATGCATTCTCCTCGGATATCTCGTCTACAAGTCGTGGAACGCATCCTGAGATACCTAAAAACATCCCCTGGTCAAGGGCTGGTATACAAAACCTCTTCTTTTACTCTGACATTGGTTGCGTATTCAGATGCAGATTATGTTGGTTCCCTGGATGATCGGCATTCTACCATCGGATTTGTACCTACTTCGGAGGTCATCTTGTTACCTGGCGCAGTAAGAAACAAGCTGTGGTTGCTCGATCTTCAGCTAAAGCTGAATACCGTTCGATGGCGTTTGTTGTATTCGAGCTTACATGGCTTGAAAGTCTCCTAAGTGATATGGGAGTAAAACTTTCCTCACCAACTACCTTACTTTGTGATAGTCAAGCTCCTATATACATTGAAGTTGATTGTCACTTCATTCGGGAAAAAGTTCAAATGGAGAACCTGGAATTGAAACATGTTTCAGCTACTGACCAAGTTATCTTCTCACAAAGGCCCTACCGAGTGCCCTATTTTATCAGTTCTTGTCCAAGTTGGGTGTCTACAACTTGTACGCTCCAGCTTGCGAGGGAGTGTTAGAAAACACTACTGTAACGGCTCATTTATTTTTCCTCTTCTTCTCTTGTAATGGTCCCACATCTTGTAAATGGGGCTCTTCTCTCTCTCCTCTCCCTATATGTATGAATCCATACATTGTATTTACATACACAAGAAGGATGTACAAAGTTTTTTCCCAAGTGTCTTTGTTCTTTTCTACAACCTACAATAAAAAAAGTGTTTGCTCCGCGCCTCGCAAACTCCTGTGCAGCCGCAAAAATGAGCGACGAGCGGAGTACAACACTTAGGAGTTTGCGAGCGGCGGGAGCGGCGGGAGCGGCGTCGCGTTGGGACAATGTTGTGGCCGGGATAATGTCGCGCGGGGCACAAGGGCCCCCCCGTGCACTATCTCAGTTGAGGTACTGTCGCGGTTGGTTGTAGGGGCGGAGTCTCGTACCTGTCACTCGTATGTAAATATGCACAAATAATTTTTGAACATATCATTCGTTATTTTATTTTAGGATGTATCAGTAATATAGATGCTTAGATCAATAACAATGTTCAAACTGCACAAACCGCTGGACCATACGAGGATGTCCGATCAATGAAAGTTGAGACCCCAACTCTAACAAAAAAAGAATATAGTGGATCTTTCAGTATTGGGTCTAGCCCTTAATTTTTTTTTCACTTTCAAAATTTTGAACATTAAAAAAAATTGTCGGCAACACTCATTTGACCGTAAGTGTGCCTAATACTCTGGTATTAAGATGAGTCGTTTTACTAACTTATAAGAACATTAATGGAACCATAATATTTCTATTTTTACTAGGTATCCAGGTTGAATTAAAATCTTAGTTTCATCATTGTTCATCATCACACACTGCACAGAAGAACCTCAAGCGGCCTCTAGTGTTATATATATATATATATATATATATATATATATATATATATATATATATATATATTTCATTTTAAAAATTCAATTTGTCTGAGCATTTGTTCGGGTACTGAGACACATTTCCATAATCAAAATTCAAACAAGAACCAAAGTACTTGGTTTGAATCTGGTTCAAAAAAAGTAAAAATATGGATAGCTTCCTAGTTTTGAGTGGAACCAGAATGAAATGACCGGAGTTGCAAACTTAATGAACGTTTGTTTTGTTCTTGTCCTCTGGATAATAAAGCCAAGCCTACTCTAATGCAATAAAATGTGTGTGTATTGCTAAAACATCTTAAAAATGTGGAGAATAAGATTCTCAATCTATAAAACAAAAGCAACATTCAAAACATTGAGATCAAAGACCTCCATTACTCTTTACTAATTATATAAATGCAATCATCCAAAACATTGCAATGATGAACAAATGTAAATATTCCCATAGGAGTAAAAAACAATTAACAAAATAATTTAACTCTTTACACTTATCTATCAAAGGTTGGTTGTTATCCCTAGTTTTGTATACATTAAGCCCTTTTATGAATTATGCTACATATCTTTGTTTTGCTCGCCTTGATCACTTGTGAAAAACATCCGACTGCATTTTCCAACTAGAATGGAAAATTACTGTGGAAATTGCATTGTCGAATCCAGAATTGACCTAAGAATACATGATTCCAAGCACATACTTGACAAATACCCACCACCCCACCCCCTACCAGGCCCATCACATGGGAAACAAAAACCAAAGATTGCATAATCAATTATCAAATGGGAAATGTGAGCAAATAGAACACCTTTCAGAATCCAATCACGTGAATTGTAAATAATTTCTCAAGTTATGATGTTATGCTACAACCTAATTATAGACTAAGCTCCTTTATATATTGTAAAATACATTGTACCACATGAGAAAACATGTTAAAATTTATTAGTTTACGAGTGATATAAATACTTCTTAAATATTATTGGAGAATTCAGCTGATTAAATTTGTGACAATAGTGGTAATCAACAATATCACAAACACTATGGGTACGTTTGTTTGCAATGTTTTGGCAGCTTGATTTTCGTTTTGAGTTTTTGAAAGCGAAATATAAGTGTTCGTTTGGCTTTGTTTTGGTCTGTTTTGGTTTTGACCCAAAAACTGAACCGTTTCACTCCTTCATAACCCCCCCCCCCTCAAAACATACAAAGGGAGGTCTGTTTTCACGTGGCTTTGGGAAAGGCGGCTGCTCTTCTTCTCGATGGCTCACGCGAAATCCCCCCACCCCCGCCAGGCAACGAAACCTCCTCCCGGCCCGGCGAATCTTCCCCGTCGCGTACCAGACAGTAAGCTTCTGCAGGCAGCGAAACCCCCTCCCGGAGCGCACCCGGCGAATCTTCCCCGACGCCTCACAACTAGCGAGCTTCTACGGACAACGAAACCCCCTCCTGGCGCACACGATTCTTCCCCGACAAGCGTCTGAAGCTTTCGGACATCGCCCCTTGCACACAGGTGAGCTCCTTTCCAGGCAGCAGTCCTTGTACCGCAACGAGCTCCTTCCCCATTCAACCTAACACGCGGCTACAACCAGCGACTGGAGGCTTTTGGATCACTCCTTAGATCTCTGCTTCATTTCCCCCTTCGTGGACACCACACAACACCCTAGATCTCCGTTATGACTCTATTGAATGTGTTTTTTTAAAATTAATAAAGCAAGCATAGTATTATTATATGGTTCATTTTTATTCGTAGATGGATGCAACCATTCTGCAATCGAATATAAGTTTTTGTTTTGACCCAAAATGACTGAAAACCATGTTGCAAACGAACTTAAGTTTTTTTTTGCCCCAAAACAAACAACAACAACATTCAAGCCTTTATCCCACTATAGTGGGGTTGGCTATATGGATCCTTTGTCACCATTGCGCCCTATCTTTTGTCATAATCTCACTAATGCCTAAGTACATCATGTCTTTCCTTACAGTTTCATTCCAATTCTTTATTGGTCTACCCCTCCCTCGTTTAACATACCTAGTGACTAGACTCTCACAATGCCTAACAGGTGCCTCTAATGGTCTCCTTTGTACGTGTCCAAACCATCTTAGACGAGCTTCTTGCATCTTCACACAACCCAAAACAAAACACATGATTTTTCTCGTTTTGGACTAAAACAAAAACCTTTCAATGAAAACAGTGCAAACGAAAGGACCCTAAAAGAACAATGCTGCACACAGTTAGAAGAAAAAAAATGATTTTGCAGAATTTTAAATAGCCTAGAGCCGAAGTGCAATCCTCTGCACAAACATGCAGAGATTTACAACCATTGCACGAACCGTTTTAGCTAACAGTTAACACCAGCATCTCAAATCATTTCATTGGACTCATCAAAACGGAAAAATATCTAGAAATCAGATAACAAGAAATATAAATTTCCAATTCAGGAAAATGCAACAACAACAAAAACGCACCCGGTTCTGATCGATGACATCCACGATAACAACAAGCCTCCCGTACTCTTTCCCATAGTTGACCAAAGCTACCCTCCCGATCTCCACGTACCTCTGGAAAGGCTTCGGAAACAAGCAGGAGAAGAAACGAATCAGCGCAGAAATGACGACTGCAGCAGAAAAGAGAAGAAGGAGAAGCGAACGGATGACATTGAAGCGATCGAACTCACCATGGCTAGCTCGATCTAGGAGCAGCAGACGTGAATGGAGTTTCTGGTTAGGGTTTAGGAACACACGGCGATGAAGATGCGGAAAGCTTTCCGCTCTTAAAAAAAAAGAGCAATGTTATAAGCACACCAATTATCGCTATTGACAGCCCATTTATATTGGCACATCAAATTTTTTTATTTTCACACCAATTCTTTATTGCCACCCCCGATTTTTAAAATTGTTAATGACACACCAAAAGTCAAATTTTTCTATGCTCTAGATTTGAGAAATTTGAGATCCGCCAAATTACATCCAATAGTCAAATTTTTTCTATGCTTAAAAAATTCGAGAGCCGCCAAATTACATCCAATAGTCCAAAAATACATCCATTAGTTCAAAAATGCATCCAATAGTTCAAAAATACATCCAACATTAAAAAATTTGAGATCCCAAAAAATCGAGTTAACATGTCCGGTTAGCAAATCTCCACCAAAATGTTCTAGACCTGCATACATATTAAACCATTCCAAGTTAGGGAGATATAAAATAGAGCTTAACTAAGATTATTAGTAACATTATATACCTTTGATTTAAAATCAGTTTTAGCGATAAATACTTAACGATGTAGATCCAAGACTTCCGTACCTACAAGACACAATATTATGAAAAATTAAATTATAATAAAGCAAGTTTATTTGTTATGAATTAAAATGTATAATCTTGCGTACCTTAAGGATCGGTCAAATTAACTATTTCATCATCTTCACCTTTATAACTAGAATCTCATTGGTTTGCAACTGCAGTGTGATATCTCATCCACATGCTGATCACAGGCGGCATTGGACAATCATTTTGTACTAATAACTGAATGAAGTGGTTGCTGTTGACAAAACCAATGTAAATAGTCTTCCTAGCCATTGGAGGGGCCGAATGTAGTGGTAAAAATGTGAATGATTGAAACTTTGAAAAATGTACAACTGCCACATTGTAACATGATGAAATGACTAGTCCCATGTCCGGCATCGTCATCCATTTGTCGAGTGGTGCGGGAGTAGACGTGCAATCCAAAGATGCCAACAACTCGGTCAACCTCACATTCTCATATATGTCGTTGTACAAGAACTGATTACTATTTATTTCTTCGGCTAGATCTTGTCGCACTTTAATCCAATTATCACCCATATCCAAGGCTTGGCTTACCACTCGGTAACCGTAATTCCCATCTCCTAGTACATTAATAGCATCAAGTAAATGACTAGTAATGTAAGTTGGCATGTCCGCCGCAATGCATTCAAGAAACCTTTTTTTAGCAGGATATCTCCTTGGAATAAATTTCCTAGCTTTGGCCTTTGAGTTTTCTTTGGTCCCCAAGACATGTTCAAATAGTGATAACTCTCTTTTTGTTGACTTGTAATCGTCCTTAAATTTTTTTTTACTTCCTTGCGGCCTCCCTTTACTACGCAACGGCATTAACGGCTCTTGTGTCTGAGTAGTGGTTGGCTCTAATATTTCCCGAAGTTTTCTTTTCATTTCATTTCTATGGAAATCATTAGTAGTGTTGTATTTTTTAAGAAAGCCATCCAAATCAACTTGTATCACCTCCGCCGGATCCGTTTCCTCCTTTATATTTGTGTTATCAACTTTAGATGATTCCAAAGTTAATTGCCGCCAATGCTTGTGAATCATCCATAAGGGATATGCGGAAGATTGGTGAATGTATGTCATTAATTCATGAGCACAAGGAAGGCCCATGGTGAAGCGCATCTTATGAGAACACTCTCCCGAGTCCAAAGCATTGCCACTCGTGACAAGTGATTCCTCTTTCTTCATTAATCCTAAGGCAAAAATAGAGACATACCCAAGCAAGTTTGTATATAATGATCCTCTGAACCCTGTGTTTACCTGAATTGAACTTTGCCCAAAAGAGTGCATAATTTGTGTATGTTGCAGAACAAGCATTTGATGAAAGGTTTTCCATACCGAAGATAAACTACAAATAGATACTTCCAAAAAACGCTTGAGCTGACTATGACCACTCTCTACGCGGTTAGTTGTAGAGTTGTCAAAATGCAACAACTTGTCTATCCATGCAGAGACAAAATACTCCTTGTAAGGATCAACCCATGTAGTGACAACATATTTCAAAACATCCGGATAGTTTTCAGCATATTTTGCACACATATCATTTAAACGCATATTGAAATCATGGACAGAAGGTGAGTAAACAAGAGTTTGCCATTCACTTAAAAAAACTTCACATTCCTTGCCTTTCTTGAAATACTTCTTGCAATGAGCCAGTATATTTCTATTTATGTGAACTTGACATAATATAATTTTTGCCTGAGGAAATACCACCTTTATTGCGTTCATTAAAGCTATCTCTCTATCCACTATCAAAACATTCGGCAAGGTGGTTGCATCCAACATACTTTTAAAACACTCCAACGCTCACTTATAACTATTTTCTGTTTCATTAGATATGAAGGCAAAAGCGGCAAAAAATGATAAGTTGGTAGAAGTTTGTCCAACAATGGAAAGCAACGGTAGCCTGTAGCGATTAGTCTTATACGTGCAATCCATTACAAAAACATCCGGAAACATATTACACAATCTGATAGATGTAGGGTGAGCAAAAAATAAACTTTCCAAACTGCAAGTAGAAGGATTCACGTGATTGTAGCTACTGTATTCTGCATCTCTAATACATTTGTAAAGAAATTGGATGGGGGTTCCACCATCTAGTTCTCTCTTTTGCAACTTAACCTTTTGATTGTAAATAGTTCTCATGATTGAAGCATTGTTGCTACTTCTTTTTTTCAACGATGAGAGTATTTTCCTAGGCTTCACACCGGAGCCGTACATCTCTTCCACTATCCGTTCTTCTTCTTTAGTTAATCTAGCCGCATAGCTATGTGCCTCTAAATGAACAAATTGATGATTATGTTTTCCATTTTTAACATCAATTTTCCACTCATCACCACATGCATTCCTTTGACCAAGTAACAAAAATTGACACCCGCATCTCTTCGAACTAGTCTTTCTTAGGTTTTTCTTAATATACCCCTTCCTTTGTTGATTATCACGAGCAAATCCGGATCTATCACAACCCATAAAAACCCTAGGCTTAGGTCTCCCATCTATTTTGTCTGCTCTTTGGATGGTGACAACGAAACCCAAGCCTTTGGCAACATCACGAACCCACTCAAGTAGGCTCTCTTTCGTAGGAAAAACCATATCAGTTACAAAATTCATTCCTACATCAATTTCTATGGAAATCGACGATGGCTCTTTAACTACATGAGGTACAATTTCCATCCTACAAAAATCACAATTTCACAAAAAAACACTCAAAATCTCATGCATTCATTATCATTCAAAAGGAAACCATAATTATGAAAATAAAAAAAAATCCTACACGATCACAAAATCCCTATATCATTCAAGATCTACATATATTCAACATCATTATAACAGCTTTAGATGGAAAATTTAAGATTTGGAGGAGAGGGATGAAAAATTATACCTTAGGGTTTGGGGGTAGAGCCAAATAATCCCAAAATAACTTTCAAATCCTCACAATAACAACTTTAGATGGAGAAAATCCTCAATACACCGCTGAGTTCGCTGCACAAATGAGAGAAAAAAATGAATGGAGGGTTAGGGTTTGCCCTAGTGAGGAAGGAGGCCAGAAAAAATGGGGGATTCGGGACTTACATGAGAGGGAGGGAAGAATCCCGGTGTCGCCGGCGAAAAACTGCCCTCCGGCGGCCTGCTACAAAGCCGGCGTTTTCGTCGCTGGGATGCGGAGTCGGGGTCTGCGTCGGAGTCGGAGTCGGAGTCGGGGTCGGGGTCGGGGTCGGGGTCGGGGTCGGGGTCGGGGTCGGAGTCGGAGTCGGAGTCGGGGCCGCGGTTTCCGTTGGCACCTAGGTCGCTGCCGCCGTTTCCGTCGCTGGAAGGGGGCGTCGGGGTCGGGGTCTGCAGAAGCCGGAGGAAGGGATAGGTGTGCGTTTAATGAGTGGAGGGAATAGTTTTAGGTTTTATTTTGCTTTCAATTTGGTGTGGGAATAGCTGTTTTAGGTGTGCTTATAACATTGCTCTAAAAAAATTGGGTTTGCATTTCAGCTCTGGGCCGTTGGATTGTTTTGGTGATTGGTATCTACTCCGTCCAACAGCCGACCAATTCATTTAGGCTCTATTTGTTTGTGCGTTTCGCTGCTCCGTTTTGGACAAACGCCGCCGGAAGGAAAGTAAACAAATGAACCTTCAGCGGCGTTTGCTCCGTTTCCACCCGCCCGCCAGCCTTGAGAAACGCCCCAAAAAGTTCCGTTTGGAGCAGCCACCTCTCCCCTCCGGTTCGAACACTCCATTTCGACCCGCCGGATCGACCCGTCACCGCCGAACCAAATGAAGCATTAATTTAGGCTGCATTTGATTCCGCGTTTAGTGGTCCAACGCGTTTCCAAATGCAGACGGAAAAACGCGCTCCCTATATTTCCTGTTTGTTTTTCCGCATGCATTTGGAATCGTCGGCGTTTATGAGAAGAGTGAAAAAAAGCGGGTCAAAACCACGAGGGAGAGCTACAGTTTACTGCGTTTAGGAGAAGAGTGGCAATGGATGTGGTGTCGGATCCCCGCCGCGTGCAGCCGTCGCGTGCAAATGCGCAGTGACGCTGCCCTATCTTCGTCGTCCCCGACCGCCGCCTGCCTCCCGGAGCCCACCGGCGGGGGCGCCGGACCCCGACAGGACTACCACCGGCGGGTTCGCCGGGGACCGGCGACCCCGTCGGTGGCCTCCGGGAAGGCAGACGGAGGACAGGGCGGCGTCACAGCGAAGGCAGGCGGAGTCAAGGTGGAGGCAGGGGGCTGTTTAATTTTTTTAGAATAGTATAGTTTAAACAGTATTATTTATATTTATATATATACAAGTGACATGCACGGGCCTTCGGCCCTGAGGGCATTCGGCGGGGGTGCGACAATTGGCGGAGTGCGACATTCGGCGGGGTGGGACATTCGGCGGGATGCGACATTCGTCGGGGTGCGACATTCGTCGGTGGTGCGACATTTGTCGGGGGCGGCACATTGGTCATGGGTGGAACATTGGTCGTAGGTGAGACATTAGTCGTGAACGACGACATTTTTCTGTGGGCTGCTACAATAGTCCTGGTGGCGACATTTATTGTGGGCGGCGACGTTGGTCGAAGGTGGCGGGAGATCAATTATTTTGGCGGGATTGAGTAAATTACATATGTGGTCCGTGGGTATTCAATTTTGAATTTTTTTGAAATAAACAAAAGAAATAATAATCATTAAATTAAAAAATGAGGGGTAAAGTGGGTATTAAAAATGTTGCACCAAAACATGTTTTTCCTTTATAGAATAGTATAGATATATATATATTAAAATAAATATGTATAATATATATATATATATATATATATATATACACACATTAGAAAAAAATAATTAAAATTATATCATAAATAAAAAATATTTATAAACGACACCGTTGTTTTGTCAAACGGTTTTCTGTTCTGAACAGTTCTGCAAACACAGACTATCTAAACAGATCTGTATTTCCAACAACCAGTTTCCAACAGCTCCATTTACAAACTTGCATTTACAATAGCTCATTTTACAACCGCAACCGCTCTACCAAATGAAGCTTTGGTCCGTCTAATCGAGTGGCGGGGTACACGGAGGATTTTAAATTTGTGCATAGTGGGTTTACAACAACGGGTTGATTCAGGTCGCATGTACACGGAGTTACCACCGCATTAAGTCCGTCTAATCTTTTTAGGACAAAATGATTATTAAGGCTCCGTTTGGGGGGATTTATTCTCACCGGTCAAGCGGTTACGACCGCATGAACCAAACCTTAATTAAGGTCAGCTTCATGCGGTCGTAACCGCTTGACCGGGGAAAATAAGACCCCCCAAACAAAGCCTAAGATTTTTAGGCCTCGTTTGTTCTAACGTTTTAGGCCCGGTGCGTTTTGTTTAAATGGAGAAATCACAACCTCACTCATTTGTTTTTCCGCCTGGTTTCGATCCGTCTCGCGTTTCTCCCGACTCAAAACAACGCGGGACAAACCCCACCCGTGGAGCTCCGGTTTGGAGGAGAAAAAAGACGAAGAGCACTAGGGCAGCTCCGTCGTCTCTCTCGGTCTCCCGAGGAGGAATCCATCCCTCCGCATCTTCTTTGACTGCGCATCGTCTCTCTGGTTCGCGTCTCGGGCCACATCTAGGGCTTGTCTTCTCCGCCTCATCCAGGCATGTCTTCTCCGACAGTAGGTATATATCTTCTCCGCCATTTCCAAATCTCTGTATTTTCTTTGTCATTCAACTCTTCTGCAGTTAATTGATCCATGAACTGCAGTGATCCCAGAAACAACTCGTTCTGACAACACAACCAATTTGAAGTTGCATCAATCAGTGGCAAGTTTGATCCTTAATCTGCAGCAACGATTGATCCATGGGACTTGCAACATGATCCCTGAAACAGCAGGTATATCTTCATCCCCAACTATGATGTATGTGTTGTGTGTGTGTGTATGTGCCGCGTGTGTATATGTGTGTGTGTGTGTGTGTGTGTGTTTATGTGCCGCGTGTGTATATGTGTGTGTGTGTGTGTGTGTGTATGTGCCGCGTGTGTATATGTGTGTGTGTGTGTGTATATATCAACACTCTACATGAACGACAAGTAGATTCTTCGCAAAGGGTTTTACTGTAATTAGGAGACTATTAACTCATGATAGCCGTATATTTCAGCGTGCTCTTATGGTTCCGAGTTATAATTTCTCATATCCACACCACCAGGTGAGCCTTTTATATCTTGAGACCCTTTTTTATAATATAATTTTTAGATTATTTTGGTGACGATTATTACTATTCACACTTAAATTATATATAATTTTGCAGACATATATTATGTAATAGATGTCGGATATCCACTGTAACGTGTTTTTTTAAAATCATATTCAGGTACATGGTATCATTTCCCATATTTTAGAATAAGCAGTAGGTCTATACAAGGGTGGCGAGAAATATTCAACCGGGCTTACTCGTCTTTGTGCAGTGTAATAGAACGCTCATTCGGAGTATGAAAAAAGAAGTGGAAAACACATAGAGATATGTCGTCATACAGTTTCACAAAACAACGAGACATTGTGATTACAACAATGACTTTGCATAATTACATTTGTAGGCATCCATCCCGCTTAGACACTCATTTTCATGTTTGTGATTAATATGAGCATTTCATTTACCCAGTGGGCCTTCAGAGAAAAACATGACAGATTAATGAAAGCTTAAGTGGAGATTATGTTAGAGGGATTCAGGTAGGGTTGGATGAGATGGTGATTGGGTGACTCTATTGTCAAACTGTAGAAAGGCGCTCGAAACATCTGGAGGAAAGTCTAAGTGGAACTTCCTCTCCGTTGCCCCCAGCTAGGTATATATATGACTAAACCTAGGGTTTAATACGCTCAAAGCCCTCAAGCCTGTTATTCGTCTGAATATACACTTACAATCTCCTCCTATATTCGTGACAAATAACGGTGACGTTTCGGGGTGCTGGAGTGTAGACAAAAATAATAATCCAAACCAAGCAAAACACTCAGGACAGATCATACTAATAAAACAAAATAAAGGTTTTGCCTAAAAGGCAAACCATCACACAGATGCTGTCCAAAACATAGTCTGAATAATTATTACAAAACAAAGACATGAATTAAACGTTTGATGATTCTACTCATCTAGTAGATCATCGTCATTTATGTCCAGGTCTACAGCTCCACAAAAATCTCCATCGTAACCTACAAGGAATTTCATGAGTCAGACTCTATGAATTCATAAATATATGCAGTAACATTTAAAGTAAACTAGCTCTTACTAAATGAGCTTAGCACTTCTAGCAACGGTGAAGTAACTCTGTCAGCATCTCATTCAGTCTAACTAGGACTAGACATGTTACCTTACTCATTACGGATCACTATGTGCCTCACCAACACATGTGAGCACACATCACGTGCAATATTATCAAATGTGGAATAATGTGTTGTGACCAATAATGTTTAGATTAACATTTACAACGACTTTCAATTCCCAGTTGAATAACTCTTGAATCAACTTACAATGGGAGGACATTAGGTTATCAAGTGTGGAATAACCAACATCCAACCACCTTGGGTTTTCATCAAGAAATTATTTGGGGTTTTCAGTCTGTTACTATTTAGATGCTTGAATGTTGATAGTTATAGGCTCGTACGTATCAAAACATAAACGTTGAAGGAAAGTTTCATACTTCTATGAACTTTAATCTCATTTATGCCGATATTTTGATTGTGAGAGCTCTATTTAAACCTTTAGTAAGGGCGTCTGCAACATTATCTTTTGACCTCACATCAACGAGATTCACAATCCCTTGACTCGTAAGGGAGGTCAATCAGGCTTGTTTCATCCGTAGTTGCCTTCTTTTGCTATTGAACAACGTGTTCATAACAATCGTCTTAGTAGTCTGATTGTCGTAGTAAACTGCAACAGAACTCAGTTTCAGGCTCGACAGTGGAATGTCCATCACCAAATCTCTTATCCACTCTGCCTCATCACCAGCTGAAGCAAGAGCATAGAGTTCGGATTCCATAGATGAGAGTGCAATGCACGACTGTCTCTTGGACTTCCAGGCTACAGCTGCTCCTCCTAGTGTGAAGAGGAATCCACTAGTGGACTTGCTGTCGTGTACTTCGGAGCACCATGATGCATCAGAATATCCTTCCAGAACTGGAGGATGATCACTATAGCATAAAGCAGACTGTCGGGTGTGCTTTAAGTATCGCATCAGCCTATCGAGTGCATCCCAATGGTCTTGGCCAGGATTGCTAGTGAAGCTACTTAACATGCCAACCGTAAAGGATATGTCAGGTCTCGTACAGACCATAGCGTACATGAGTCTACCAAGCAGTTTAGAATAATCTAACTGTCGAACCGCAACTCTAGCATTGGGCTTTAAGCGGTTAGAATAATCGTATGGTGTCCCAGCCGCTTTACGTTCACTGTATCCCCACGTGTCCAACATGGACTGGATGTAGTGGCTTTGACTTAGGGAAATGTCATGTTTCCCAAAGCTCACTTGCATACCTAGTATGGTGTCAACTACACCGAGGTCTTTAATGCTCAACGTCTGCATTAGTTCTGACTTAACGTCATCCACAACGGATTGATCAGAACCAAGAATCAGCAAATCATTCACGTACAAGCATATTATGGCGACGTTGTCTGATCTATGACGTATGCAAAGACATTTGTACGAGAGACTCGACATGAATCTCATGTTCTTTACAGTATAGTCAAACTTCTCATGTCATAATTTCGGTGCTTGTTTCAATCCGTATAGCGATTTTAAAAGCTTACAGACCTTGTTTTCGCGACCGTCTACAATGAAACCTTCAGGTTGACTCATGTAGATCTCTTCGATCAGATCTCCGTTCAAGAACGCAGTCTTAACATCCATTTGATGAACAATAAAGTTCTCAATGGCCGAAATAGCAAGAATAACCCTAATGGTTGCTAAGTGACACACGGATGAGTAGACATCAAAATAGTCTACTCCGCTTACTTGTGTGAAACCTTTAGCCACCAAGCGTGCTTTATACTTAGCTACGTTACCATCGGGATTTAGCTTCCTTTTCAGAACCCACTTGCACCCTATAGTTTTAGCCCATGTTGGCTTATCAACTAACGTCCAGGTGCCGTTCTGAAGGAGAGAGTTCATCTCATTCTCAATAGCTTCTTTCCAGAGTAGGGAATTCCTTGATCTCATCGCTTCCTTAAAGGTAGATGAATCATCATCAACGTGGTAAGTGACAAAATAACTACCGAAGGTTCTCGGGGTTCTCTCTCTCACTGAAGTCCTCCCAGACTCTAGGCCAGAGTTATCTACCGGAACGGAATAGGAGGTGCTCGGTACTGATTCAGGATCTTTCTCAGTAATAATTGCTTGCATACCTGAGATCGTTAAGTTATTATCTTTGAGGAATTTATCCTCGAATAACACTGCATCCCTAGATTCGATGATGATATTATTAGAAATATCAAGGAACCTATCTGCAGCACTATCTTCAGTACAACATAAGTAGACACATGTATTAGTCCTAGGTCCAACCTTAGACCGTCTAGGGTCAGGAACCCTGACATAGGCTATACAGCCCCAGGGCTTAAGTCTAGTTAAAGACGGGGGTCGCTTAAACCAAAGCTCGTAGGGTGTAACCTCTAACTTAACATAAGGAACTTTATTCAGAATGTGATTCGTAGTCAAGACTGCCTCTCCCCAATAAGCGGAAGACATGCCTACAGTGAGCAGCATAGAGTTCAACATCTCTGTTAATGTTCTATTCTTGTGCTCGGCTATGCCGTTAGATTGGGGGGAGTAAGGAGCAGTGGTTTCTGCTATGATGCCCTGTGAAGCAAGGAAACACCTGAACTCACTGGACATATATTCTCCTCTTCTATCACTCCTAAATCTCTTTATTTTCATGCTTAATTGGTTTTCTACCCGGGTTTTGAAAATGCAAAATTTTTCAAACGCTTCGTCTTTAGTTTTAAGCAACGAAATACGAGAAAACCTTGTGCAGTCATCTATGAATGTGATCATATACTTCCTTCCACCTCTAGTGACAAAACTCTTAAAGTCACAAATATCGGAATGTATAAGCTCAAGAGGTGTTGTGCTCCTAGTAATAGTGCCAAAAGGTTTCCTAGTGATCTTAGTCTCAGCACACACTTCACATTTTTCAAGAGAAGACTTAGTGTCTAATGTGATCTGATGAGTTCTAACGACTTGGAACATTTTCCTGTAGTTTACGTGTCCTAGTCTCTCATGTAGAGTCCTAGGGCTAACTAAATTCAATTGAACTTGTTGTACTACCTTATTTGCTAGACTCAGACGGTACATCCTATTTTGGACGTAGGTACATCCAAAGTAGTGAGAGTTAACTGACAGAGTCACTCTACCGCTACAGAAGGTAATTGACATACCAGCATCACACAACAAACTAATAGACACTAAGTTAACGGATAAAGAAGGAATGAATTTTACATTCTTTAACAGTAAAGACTTACCTGAGGAGAGCATCAGAGTTGCGTTCCCCACCTTCAATACGTTAGCTGTTCCTCCATCTGCTACAGTCACTGATTCCTTTGCATTCTTCAGCCTTGTCAAGAGATTAGCATTGTTGTAAACATGACACGTTGCCCCAGAATCCAGGAACCACGCTGTGCTGGCCTGCTTGTGTCCGACCATGGCAACAAAGTCGGATGGCTCAGCTTGGCTAATCAGATGGGCCTGGTTGCCCTCTTGTGGTGCCTTAGTTATTTCCTTCATCGGTAACGTGCAGTTAGATGCACAGTGTCCCCACTTGTTGCAGTTAAAATATTTACCCTTAAATTTCTTAGAGGGTCTACTCGGTCCTGCAACCTGAGGGCTACTGCGAGAGGGTTTGGTCTTGTGAGGGGGAGGAACACGCTTAGAGCTTGAAATCATGTTGGCAGCAGCCTTCTGCTTGCCAACAGCTTCCAAGGTGTGCTTCGCCCTGTTCTCGTCCTCAATGCGTGTGAAACGTTTGAGGTCACTAAGACCAACCTGCATCTTTTTGCGGTACATTTCCGTTTTGAAATTGTACCACGAGTAGGGCAACTTATACACAATTGTGCCCGCAACAAAACTATCTGACAGACTAATACACTCACTGTGCAGAGAATCAACCAAATTTTCAAATTCGGATACTTGAGGGAGAATGACTTTCTCCTCGTCGAAGCTGAAGGAGTGGAACTTGTCCACCAGATGAGCCTTGGAGAGGTCCTCCTCCTGCTTGAAGTGCTCCTCCAGTGCTTCCCAGATCTCCTTAGCAGACTGCATCTTGATGTAGTTCTTGGCTAGGCTGGAGGAGAGACAGTTCAACAGGTAATCCCTGCAGAAGTCCTCATCTTCGACCCAATGCGCCTCATCTTCAGTCCCAGCAACGTCAGCACGAGTAGACTTGATGATGTAGAATACGTTCAGGTATTTCATCCCGAACTGGGTGTTCAACTTCCAATCATTAAACTCTGTGGCAGTGAACTTCTCTAATTTGTTCATGGGCACTGGAGAGGAGAAGCTGGAGTTCCTCATCTTGACTCGCTTTGCAATCCCTAACTGGATCCAAGAAAAACCCAGCACACAAGAGAGAGCGGAATGGAGACGACTACACGAGCCCAGCAACCTTGGATCGACTCCACTGGAACGACGATCGTCGACTGAAAAGAGGCGATCGTCGAACGAAAAACCAATCGTCGGCCGGGGATCGTCGAACGTCGACCGGGGAACGATCGTCGAACGTCGACCGAAGATCGTCGAACGGGCGAACGTCGACCGAGATCTGCTAAGCGATCGTCGAACGGGCGATCGTCTACCGGGATCTGCTAAGCGATCGTCGAACGGGCGATCATCGACCGGGATCTACTAAGCGATCGTCGAACGGGCGATCGTCGACCGGGATCTGCTAAGCGATCGTCGAACGGGCGATCGTCGACCGGGAACCCTGGATCCGCGACGGGGAAGACGTGACGACGAGCTCTTTGTTCAGCGGCGGCGAACGCGACGGCAAGCCCAAGTAGGCGGCTTCAAGGGGACGCGATAAGCCCAGGAGCGATCGACGATCAGGAAGCAGAGAACAGCGAACTCTTTGTTCCGCGAAAGTGAAAGCGACATCGAACCCTTTGAAGGCGGCTTATAGAGCGACGACGTCGTTCTTCACTCCTTCGTTCTCCATCGACGAAGGAAGCAGGAGGCGGAGAAGAACAGTCGCGAAAAGGCCAAGGAGAACGACGATGACTATCGGGAACAAAGGCGAACCCTAGAATCGCGAACGAGCGCCAGAGGGACCTGTTTCAAGAATGTAGAAAAGCGCTCGAAACATCCGGAGGAAAGTCTAAGTGGAACTTCCTCTCCGTTGCCCCAGCTAGGTATATATATGACTAAACCTAGGGTTTAATACGCGCAAAGCCCCCAAGCCCGTTATTCGTCCGAATATACACTTACACAAACAACTATACAAAGCTTGAACGTGTTTGCAGTACCTGCATAGTCACCTATTATATTTCGAGTTTTCAATATTTTGATGTTTACATGTATTTTGTAGTATTTGAAGTACCTGTTTATGTTTGAACTGAGACCCACGGTCACGATCATTGTCGGAAGTTAATTATAAAATAATTATTTTTTTCAAATAATTATTTTCAACAAATAAATAAATAAATATATATATATTAGAGAAAACAAATTAAAAAAATTATATAATAATTTTTTTAAAAAATAAAAATATTTACAAAATGCCACTGTTGTTTTGCCAAATGGTTATCCACTGTGAACAACTCTTCAAACATAGAGTACCTAAACAGATCTCAATTTTCAACAACTATTTTTAATAGTTTTATTTACAAACATGTATTTACAACAGCTGCTTTTACAACCACAATTCTTTTTCAAATGAAGCTTAACGCTATACTTGATTCGGCGGTGGCGGGTGTAGCCGGCGGGTCGAAACGGGACTTTGGAAACAGAGAGGGAGAGACGAGGGTCAAAACTGAGTGGATCGGGGCTGTTTCCTCCTTGCTGTGGGTTGAAAGTTGAAACGGAGCAAACGCTGTCGGATGGAGTTTGTTTACCTGTTGTCCGGCGGTGTTTGTCCCCAAACGGCCATTGAAAACCATCGCCAAACCAAGTTATATTTGGTTCGGCGGTGGCGTGTGCGTCCAACGGGTCGAAACGCCACTTTGGAATCAGAGGGGGAGAGGTGGGAGTCAAAACGGAGCGGATCGGGGCCGTTTCCTCCTTACTGCGGGTGCAAATGACCCAAACGCCGGCGGCAGCCGTTTGTTTACCCGCCGTCCTGCGGCGTTTGCTCCATACGACGGCTAAACGCCGAACCAAAGCCCAATGCTTCGTTTGGTTCGGCGTTTCTCTGCCTCCATTTAGAGCAAATGCCGCAAAACGGTGGGTAAACAAACGGCCGCCGCCGGCGTTTGCTCCATACGACAAGAGGAGAGTCCGCAGCGGACAGGAGCAGTCCGCAAGAGATTGCGGATAGGGAGTCCGCGAGCAAAGAGGCTCGAGCGGACAGAAGCAGAGCGAGCTAGAGTGGAGCAGTCCGCGAGCAAAGAGACTCGAGCGGACACAAGAGAGCGGTCAGCGGACAGGAAGGAAACCAAGAGGTTGAGGTCGCCGAGGTCGCGCCGGACAAGAGGAGGCCGCAGCGAAAAAGGGAAGCAGTGGACCCCACAGGATGGCTATAAATAGGGGGCCAGAGGAGGAAGGAGAAGGCGGGAGGAGAGGTGGTTCCACAGGAGGTGATGCTGCGGACTGGACAAGGGAGGCCGCAGGACTGAAGCGGCTAGAGGATGCGGACACACTTTCGCAGGCCGCAGAGGAGAGGTGGTTCCACGGAGGGAGAGACAGCGGACAAGAAAAGGGAGGCCGCAGGAGGTCGCAGGAAAAGGGAGGTCGCAGGAGGTCGCAGGCCGCAGGGCGGACAGAAAGGGGAGTCCGCAGGAGTCAGCAACCTCGCTTTGATACCATGTAGAAATGGAGAAAGCCAACCTTGTATATATGTTCACTTGGTAATAGTTACAAGTATACATACCCTTATATAGGAGAAGAAGGAAGGAAAAATCCCAATACATGATGTGAGACTAATACAAGAGAGAGAAAAAATAAGAAACAACATGGACCATTAAATGAGCTTTTCTATCACAAAACAGAAAACCAAAACATTCCCGTGAAAACCTAGCACACGAACGCTGCAAACAGTGAATTATTTGAAAGTTTGGCGGCGTGGGCAGGACGCTACTAGACCTTCGAAAATCTCATCGACAGCAAGGGGAGGAAGCGGAGATGAACGGGTTTCCTGGAGATTCGGTAGATGTTTCGCGGCTAGAAGAGACCATGCGCGTTGTGGAGCACGCTTGCTCCTTGATCCAGGTCTCGCTACCCCTGCTCTCTCTACCTCGGCAGAATCTTTGCCGATTTTCTGTTTTTTTTTGCTTTAATTTTTGTTTTTGTTTAGGGGTTTAGGGTGCTATATCGATCAAACCCTGTGATGCGAACCCAATTTTGTTATAGGACTGATGGGAGCCGTAGTTTGAAAAGGGACTGATGCCGGTATTAGGGTTTAGGTCAAATGAAGAGATAATACACAACACAAGCATTCAATTGAGTCATCATCTTCATCTTCAAGGCCTATATTTTACTAAATGACATTAATTTTTATTTTCACTAAAGTATTATCGTGCCCTAAAAGCCTACATGTCAGTTAACATGTCGGATGAACATTGTTTAGAAACAATGAAGTGCAAAGCAGAAAAAAACAAAGAAGGATTTTGTAACGGCTCTGGCCCGAAGGGCTCCCTTGCTCGCAGGCCCATCTAAGCCAGGATCCATAAGGGCTCCGGCGCCGCCCGTTACAGGACTGCAGTCCAACGCACCCAACCACTTCACTGTGCGTATATGGTCTCCCGCACAGTAGGTTGTTGAGGCTGGGGCTCGATACCCAGACCTCCTAGATAAGAAGCATTTAACCCACGCTCTCATCACCAACTGAGCGTGGGTTAAATGCTTCTTATCTAGGAGGTCTGGGTATCGAGCCCCAGCCTCAACAACCTACTGTGCGGGAGACCCTATACGCACAGTGAAGTGGTTGGGTGCGTTGGACTGCAGTCCTGTAACGGGCGGCGCCGGAGCCCTTATGGATCCTGGCTTAGATGGGCCTGCGAGCAAGGGAGCCCTTCGGGCCAGAGCAGTTACAGATTTTTCGAAGATTCACCTCAGATTTATCAGAGACAATTGAAAAGCGTAGATTTGGAGCTCACTGCGTGATTAGACTAATGAAGTGCAAGGCCAGGGAGGGGTTGTGACTGGTGGAGGAGTTGTATTGAAGTGGACCAACGAACTTGGGATCATGTTCGGACTTAAGATCAAAACTTAGAAATCCTTAGAATTATTTTGAAAGTAGAAGCAGAGGTAAACTTTAGAAAATACCTTAGGAAGAATCAACACAAATCGTGGGAGAACTGACCGGGCAAACGGGCGAAGTGTAGATCAAATGAGGGTTGTCGGTTTCTCAGTCTCCTGCTTGGAAACGCACCAAGTAGATGGGTGAAGCAGCTCGAGGTAGAGCGTAGGAGGGCTCACTGCATTGGAGCATGTGCCAGTGCACTAGAGAACGAAGAAAGGGCGGTTGTGTCGAATATCACGGGTCTGTGGGAGAATACAATATGTTTAAGATGATCGGGTGTTTGATCAGACGAACCTCATGAAAAGTATGGTATTATACGGGGCTTGATTTTAAAATAGCAATAGATGTTCTACTTCTTTTTGTAGGTACATCAACACAATCATTGACATTTATTTACTTCCCTTCACAAGCTGGGATGCTTGATGCAACTAGCTCAATTATTATTTATAAATCAATATTTTTTATCCTCATAGAACTACATTCTACTTGCATTATTTGTGAATGTTAATTTGTTAACGTAAAAGTTGTAATTTCATTATTCTCCTTTATCAAATTTCTAGTGCTATATCTGCATTCTTTTAGATAGTACATAGCCGAGATTGCTTGCTCAGTTATTTCGTTGTCTTTTTTACTAAACAGATGCACGTGAGTCCACTGGAATCAGAGCAAATTCTTGTCTTCCTGCGCAAATCTCCAATGCCCTATCAGTCATGCCGGTTTATCCTTGGTATGATAACACTTTAAATTGTTAGGTTTCCCACGTATTGCATTGTTTTAGTTGCTTTGCCCTATAAATTGAGTTTACAACCTTACCTTATACAGTTTTACTTTGATTAAATAGACAAAGTAGCCGCACATTCCAATTGTTCGTCCAGCAAAGAAATTTTGTACCTGATGCTTTCTCATTTACTTGAGAAGTTCCTCTTGAATAAGTCCTTATGCATATCTGGGCATGCTTGCCCCTTACATTCAAACCCATATTTAATTTTAATCTAAGACCAACAAAGAGCCAATTCAACTTCTGTACCATGGCTCGATGTTTTGATCAAATATTATTTAAGTTGCTTCTAGCTCAGGGCATTTGTAAGTGGAGCAGATACCGTCTTGTTTTTCTTTGGATGGTTGCAATTCCATGTGCGATCTATTATGTCCATATTTTGTTTTGTGACTTGAGAGTTCAAGTAGTTTTCATTATGACGTAGGACAAGGTTATATGGACAAACACTGCTCTAATTCCTTATGAGAACGTATACAGACATATAATTGATGAACACAATTATCAACTAATTACACTCTAATATAATGTATCCGTATGAGCCGGATTCGGGCCGAAATGACGTAATACACGAGCTTGGGTTAGTGTGGGACCACTCATATGATTTAAGGCGTGGCCGGCGAAGGGATAAAATTAAGGACTTAGGTTTTTAGGACTCTATTGGAAGGGGAACGTCTGACGAAGTGTTCGTCTCCAGAGATGTATGCAAGCGGCGGTGGGAGGTGGTTGGTGGTAGTCAGTGACTCAGTGTTAGCGAAGGAGACTAGAGGATGTTGTGATGTAGGGTGGTAAACGCTAGGGTTCGTGTGGCCAAACCCACAATTAAATAACCCCCTTTGATTCAAGCATAAAATTAAAGTACCAAGATAGAATTCTAAACTTTAAGAGTGCAGTAAAAGCATTCTACCGTACCAATCAATCATGCATTATTCAGCGGAGTCAAACCTTTCCAATCACTTTGAATTGACATAGCTTTAACAGAAGTGCTAATGAATTTAACTTTTCTTTGTGATCTGCAGGGAGGCTGGCGGCTGCAGGAGTCTCAGTGTCGGGAGGGCGGCTGCTGCGGCGGCCAAATCTGCAGGCAGAGGAGGGCTGTCGGGATCTGCAGGGCTGTTTGGAGGAGCGGCGGTGGCTGCGGGAGCTGGGACGCAGGGAGGAGCCGGCTGATGAGGGCTTCCTGCGGGCGGCTGCCGCGGCTGGAGAAGGGAGCGGCGGTGGCTGCGGGAGCCGGGATGCAGGGAGGGGCCGGTGGATGAGGGCTTCCTGCGGGCGGCTGCCGCGGCTGGAGAAGGGAGCGGCGGTGGCTGCGGGAGCAGGGACGCAGGGCAGGGAGGAGCCGTCGGATGTGGAGATGGAGAAGATGGCGGGTGAGGAGATGAAGATACAAATCTCTCTTGGAGTCGGCACCAAGGAGGCCTCCGGCGTCGGCACCAGTGGCGTGACCGAAGGAATCGGGAAGGAGCTGGCGGCTTGTTCTTTCCCAAAATCTCGATCCCCCATGCTGCAACCCTAATCTTGTATTTATAATAAACTTCATCGCATCCAATGGTCCAGATTTGCCCGGATGGGGGCTGCATCAAACCCTAAAATATACTCAAAATATATAAACTAATATATCATTTCGACTCGCGCCGACCCTCCGGACGCAACCGCGGAGTCAGATCGGCAATACGATCATGGGGCGGGGCCCGTTCCCCATCATGTTGGAGTTTGGTGAGGAGTGAAGCCTTTCTAGATGAACGAGTAGAGTATGACAATGACTAGAATGGGTCAGGGAAGGGCAGGTAGAGTTGGTGGGAGGGGAGCTCAGTGTGTGTTTAGGAAGGAATGGGGGGGGGGGGGGGGGGCACTTGTTTGGTATTTCGCGGCTTGGCGCCTGTAGTGGTTGTTTATTGGAGATCTGCAATTGAATGGTTGCAGGAGGGTGTTCAATTGGAGATACATGGTTGAATTGTTGCAAGAGGCAATCATCCAGATTGCGACAAGAGAAGAGAGGGAACACGGTAGGGAACCCAGACTATGACATCTAGGGAACGATGACAGTGGCCTGACTTCACGCTATAAATAGCGTTTCGGCTTCCGCACCAAGAGGAGACTACCGACAATTTTCTATTTCACAGTTCGCGGGAACATGCACGCGATGGATTCTTTTGGGCGGCAGGAAATACCGTAGAAGGACAGAATTCCTTCTTCATAGTCCAACCTCCTCCATTAGGGCAACCAAAATTCCTTTTATAGGGTTTATTTTTCCCCGTCTTCAATATTCGTATTTTTTAATTTACCTATTAATTTCAGCAAGTCCAAAATAAAAGAACGCGACGTCCCGCTCCGCTCATTCCATAGCGGACCATTTCATTCAGGGTCACATGAGGTGGTCAATTTCACGTGTCGGACTACTGAAAAAAAGAGTTCGCAGCAGGTGAGCATAATAATACGAAAATGAAAATACATGAACGTAACCACAAAAAGAAAAATAACTAAAATAGACTAGAATGCCATAGGTGGGTCACATCAGCCGCCCGAGAGCATCGAGCACGGGTGTAGGCTCGTAGCCCGTGTGAATATGCTATTATATATATATATATTACAAGTGTTAGTATATATCACAAGTGCGCCTTTAATAACATAGTATATCGCTTTTTCTCTCTCTATATGCTAGTATATATCACAAGTGCAATACAAGTTCTCAAAACAATGAATCGTCAAACATAAATCATAATTTGAAGTACAAGTGCACAAACCACTGCAACAAATCATGAAGTTCTCAAACAAAAAACATGCATAAATATTCCAAATTTAACATCTTATACTGTTCATAAAGCACAACTTTAAAGTGTTTAATTAATAATTATAAGGGTGGAAAATAAAACTTTAGCAGCTTCATCAGTCATTTTTTTTCTTCTCCATTGTTGGAGATCAATGCATATTTAATATTTGATTCTTCTAGAAACTAGTAGCAACACTAAGCATGCCAAGACCATAAAAAAGATTAGCCCATCCATCACCTCAAATATTCTGCATTCTTCTTCCTTTATGGTAGATATTGTTTCTCCTTGATAGTATATGTAGATTACTGTGCACATGGATATGTTGTGGTTGAATTTTGTATCTTTTCGTCCATGCATCGCGTCAAAGAAATTTTATGTGCAAACTTTTGTCATAGACAAAGCAGCTAGTATGATGGATGTCCCCATCTAAGTAGTGAGAAAGAATGTTGGATTAGGAGAAGACTGTTATGAAGAAAAATAGCGGATGATCATGGAACTTCCAATTGTCCTTCTATGTAGACACCGAGAGAAACACGAGCTAGATCCTTGGCTATCTAATGACTTTTGATGTTTTACGTTTGAGAGATTTGTGGTATGTTGCATTGGTTTGTTCACTCGATCCTTTTGAGGCGATTTATGAGTGAATCCTTTGACAGTGTTGGTATGCTTGGTGTTGCAAACATGTGTTATGGATCCCACGCCGTTGGTTATCTAGTATTAGTCTTTTTATATTGAGTAATATTTTATCAAGTCATGTTGTATAGAGCCATATTGTATCGAGTCAAGTTGTGCGTCGTAGTATTTTATGTGTTCTTATATTTCACATATTTTCTTTGTATCGGGTATTTACATCCGTGCAATGTTGCAGATGTCGGATGTAGGGGACACGTCGGTTTGGGTTTTCATGTCGGTTTTTTATATATCGGGGGATATATCGGGGATATTTCATATATCGGATTTTAATATTTAATTAATTATATATGTAATTACATGTTATTTTTTAATTTTTATACATATCACAGTACTACCTATTTTACAACCTATTGAACTTTTAAATATTAAAATCTATATGTAGCATTTAACATACAACACTTTAAATATGAAAACTCAAACTTACCTCATTCTTCATCACCTGAAAACTCATCTATAGTTGGCAGAGTAGATAGAATATGATCTTCATCCGATGAACCCTCTAGATCTCACTCGTCCACTTCAGATATTTTTCTCTTTCCCCTTCTTTGATAACTAATTGCCACTTCTTTGCTTGTAGCTAATCTTTGAGGTCTCCTTTCATCATGATCAGCGTCGACTATATTGCCAATTTGCACCCATGTCAGCCCCTCACCAGGAAAGACTTCATCATCGTCATCTTCATCTTCATCCTCTTCAGCATCAACATTTACCATCCACTCTTGTACCATTCCAGAATCAACATTTTTAGCTGCCAATGGATCCCGAGATGTCTCTGAATATTTCGACTTTAGCAAAACATTGAACTTTACAAATACTAAATCGTTCAATCTCTTGCTATCAAGTTTATTTCTCTTTTTAGAATGTATCTGTACATTTTTAAAAAGAGTTAAATAATGCATACAATCATATAATAAGATATAAATGTTTAACTACATAACTAAATTAATGTATACCATTTCGAAGGTGCTCCAGTTCCTCTCACAGCCAGAAGATGAAGTAGTCAGACTTAAAATTTTCATGGCCATAGTTTTAAGGTACGGCGTATCAGCACCGTTAAGCCGCCACCAATGTACTGTGAAAATTAAAATGACAACACAATGTATTAAACTATTAATTATTCATTTATTATACATAAATATATCATTATTGTTAATAAATATATATATTAAAATATACCTGGATTTAAGTTGGGATTTTGTAGCTGTCTCTTTGCCATCTCTTTACCAAATAATCCTTGTTGATATTGGTAAACATCAAGCTCAGCGCTGATGTGATCCTGTGTAGAAGGATCTTTCCTATATATCCTTGAGAGACACTCAACAAAACCACTCATAAACCTTCCGTCAGCCTCAATCTCCACTCAATGAGAATAATAAAAATATGGGTTTAAGTAATACCCTGCAAAGTGCATAGGACTGTTCAATCTACACTCGACAAAAATAATAAAAATTTGGGTTTAAGTAATAACCTGCAAGGTGCAGAGGGCTGCTCATCTTTTTCTCCCATCTGCTATCAATCATCTTCCATATAGGAAGATATTTGTTCTCTTGGTGATCGAGAACTACGACAACCTCTTCCCTAGCTTTTTTGATATCACCATATAACCACCCCATGGATGGTGTATCCCCGTCGACTCTTCTCAAAACTCTCACAAATGGTGTGAATATACCAACAGCCAGCTCGACATTCGCCCAAAATCTAGCGCTCATCACTATCATTGCAGCCTACCATATGCAAAATAAAATATTAAGAAAATACTATAAAATGGCAACTTTCAAAACATATATTTTAAATGAAAGGAATAAAGAAGCAATAGTTTTACCTGCTTTCCCCCAGCACTACTGGCCAACTTTGTTGCAGCCCACTTTGCAGATGTGAATAAACCCCTCAATTGATTCTTCTTCTCTAAGATGCTCTCTAAAGATAGAAATGCTGTAGCGAATCTCGTCACACCTGGTCGAATAAGCTCATGAGAGTCCAAGTCCTTTGTTGACTCTCTAAACATGTCGAGCGAGATGATGTGACCATAGATGAATATAGAGAGTTGCCGACCTAAGGAGATAGCACTCTTTATTGCCTTCAATTTTCCTATATCTTGTAACAGTAGATTAATAGTGTGAGCCGCACAACAAGTCCAAAAAATCGTAGGTCTTTTCAAAGCCATAAGCTTTGCAGCAGCCATATTATTGGACACGCTATCCGTCACAATCTGCAGGATACTATGCTCTCCTGGACTCTCAGGGCTATCAATCGCCTCATCCAAGAAGTCAAAGATGAACTTCCCATCGTGTGTGGAGGAGGAGACATTTTCGAAAGCCAGAATGCTACTCCAGAACTACAATGTATCATGATATTCATCATGCTCCTACCCTTACGATCTGTCCACGCATCTGTCATGATACTGCAACCATTCAATTTGCATGTCTGCGTGAATATGCCCAACATCTCCTTCGTCCTCTCCACCTCCCCTCGTAAAATTTTCTCTCTCAACTCATAAAACGTTGGGATCTTCATCCAGGTCCGCATAAACCAATGACATGAGCCATCTGCTGAAAGGATGAATTACATATGACGTTAAACGGGATCCC
The DNA here is from genome assembly GCA_039583875.1 of Platanthera guangdongensis. Taxonomy (NCBI): domain Eukaryota; kingdom Viridiplantae; phylum Streptophyta; class Magnoliopsida; order Asparagales; family Orchidaceae; genus Platanthera; species Platanthera guangdongensis. Next base: position 199,949,566 of record CM077159.1, read on the forward strand.
GTTTTCATATGCCCATCTACCTATGTACACGGCAGCATCATCTCTGGCTTTCTTTTTGTACTTACTTTCTATCGTGCTTTGTTGGGAATCTTTTCCCTTGGTAGACTCGGCAGCTGAATGAACAAACTGGTCCATTGGACCCTTTGAACCTGTGCTCCTAAGTATGCTAGTGTCCTCTTCTTGATCAACATGCACTCCTCCAACAACCACCTCATTTAAGATTGCTTCAAACTTGACACTTTTAGCCCTCTTACTCTGTAAATTTGAGTTCAGCGCCGAATCCGCTTTAGCTTTAACGTCGGCGGGAACCTGAGTACATGACTTAACATTACCCTTCCACCCAGCCAAGTGATGCTTGAAACGTGTAATTCCGCCATTCACTGTCTGCTTGCAGTAGTTGCATTTGATTCGGTTTGTGTCGTTTGCAACCAACTTCTCACCAAATGCCCAGAACGGATCTCTACCGGTTGGTACCAGAGATACGGGAGCCTCACTAGAACCAGCAGAAGAAGCCATTCTAATAGGACACAAAATGAAAATAATATTAGTTAAATGAAATGAAAAACTATTTAACATAACTATATCACGAGAAAAATTGCTAGTTGAAAAAAAATCAATATCATAAAAGCCCCATAACTTCATTAGATCGTTAGATCTTCAGATATCTTTTATATTATCCATGCAATACTTTATTTATCCAACAAAATTTTACATTCTCAGTAGTATACTAGTATACAAAGTTATCACTATCATTCAAACTTTTAAAGTATCCAACACTTTATTCAAATTTTCAAAGCATCTCACACTTTATTTATTAAAAGACACAAAGCAGCAGGGCAAATAAAAATGTGCTTGGATATACATGCATCATTGATTGCAAAATGAAGTTGGATAAATAACTATTAATAGGGGTATTTCAAATCATTTGTTGATTAAAAGCAGCAGGGCAATCAATGAAAGCTTCCGGCAGCAACTAATAAGACAAATAAAGCAACAAGACAGCCACCAACAACTAAATGGGTCGGCAGCCACCAGTACCAACCCACAAGGCAACCACCATGCTACAACCGACAGCTAGCACAACAACCAACAAAAAAAATGCAGAGCGATAGAATGAGAGGGGGAGGTAGGGAGAAGAATGAACCAGCCGAGATAGAACCAGCGAGCAGGGAGAAGAGAGAGCACCAGCGAGCTAGAGAGCACCAGATAACCATAGAACCAGAGCACCAAAGAGCACCAGCGAGTAGGGAGAAGAAAGAATCAGCGAGATAGAGTGCCGACAGCGCGCGAGAGAGGGAGAGCACGAACGAGCTAGAGAGCACCAGAGAACCAGAGAACCAGAGAACCAGAGAACTAGAGCACCAAAGAGCACCAGCGAGTAGGGAGAAGAAAGAACCAGCGAGATAGAGTGCCGACAACGCGCGAGAGAGGGAGAGCACCAACAAGCTAGAGAGCACCAGAGAACCAGAGAACCAGAGGGCACCAACGCACCAAAGAGCACCAGCGAGTAGGGAGAAGAAAGAACCAGCGAGATAGAGTGCCGACAGCGCGCGAGAGAGGGAGAGCACCAGAGAACTAGAGAACCAGAGGGCACCAACGAGCAGGGAGAAGAAAGAACCAGAGAGATAGTGTCGCCGGCGCGCGCGGGAGAGCTAGGGCAGGAGCGACGTGGAGAGCTAGGGCAGAGCGACGTGATGGAATGAAATGAGCGGGGTCGGGGTGTTAAAACAGTAGCCCGACCGGCTCATTTCATTATAAATATAATAATAAAATATATAATTAATAATTTTATTAAAACAAAACTTAAAAAAACGCCCGAAATCGGGCGTTTTTTTGGGGCCGTCATGTCGGTTAAAACCGACATGTCGGCCCGCTATTTTCAAACCGCCACACCCAGAATTTGTGCCGGTTTTGTGTCGTTTTTGCTCCCAAACCTTCATGTCGGCCGACATGTCGGACATGTCGGCCGATATCCACAACAATGCATCCGTGCCATTGAGCCTTATATAAGGAGGCCTTGTCATGTAAGAAAGCAATCGATGAATGAATTATGAAAGTTCTTTATATCTCTAATTCCTCCCGCTCTCCCTCAAGCCCTCTCCTTCTCGGGTTTCCTCTTTCCCCTTCCCCAAGCTTCATCTTCTCTCATCTCCTCCACCATTCTAGGGCTTGCCCTTGTATCCTCGCCTCCATCGATCCCCGGCCAAAAGAAGCACAACATTTTGGTATCCCTGGCCAAAAGAGGTACCGTTCAACCTTCGTGAGTTCGAGTTTGAGGGCAAACTCAATTTCAAGGATGGGCGAAGTGTTATGGGTCCTTTATCAGTTATCTTATTATCCTATTATTTTTTTATATTATGGAGTCAGTTCCCGTCGAGTTGTATTAAGTTGTAATCGTCGTTATTAACATCATTGTATTTTTATAATCTAGTGTCTAAAGTAGTATTTACAGTTATGCCATTCAGGGTTCTTATATATAGACCCCTTGTCTTGTATGAAAATCAAATAACGAGTGAAACTATTTTCCTCTTCGTATTTCCTTCTCCTCTCTCAAGCCCTCTTCGCCCCCTCCAACGTTTTCTCTTCCTCTTCCCCTAGCATTAGTTTGTGCACTTGCACTTCAAGTTATGAATTATATTTTGAGGACATTTTATTGCACGAGTCATTGACTTTCGTTTCTTCAATCTCTAGTTCGTCTGAGCAGATCTGAAGAGGTGAGAACGATGGAAGCACGATGAGCGCGAGGACTAGGACGAGCGGATCTGAAAAGCTGAGATCGACGAGTGCGCTTACAACTTACAGGATCTAAAGAAGCGAGAGCGCCGAACACGCTGTCCCCTAACATCCGAGGACGGCACATCGCTCATTTGATATGTGTAGCCGTATCGGTAGACTATCCGGTACACGTATACGACCTCTTTTGATATATCAGTTCTTCTTAGCTATCTATTTTGCTTTTGATGTTTCATAATTTAATATATTGATGTCATATAATATCATCCAAATCATGCAAATGATTAATGACTCACTCAATATACCCACTAGGATGCAACTATACAATGTGCTGAATGTCTCTTATTCTCAGAGAGGACCAGGTTCATTGAGTGATATAAAAGAATTTTTCAAGCATGCATCAAACACCTGAATGAATTCTCGAGACATCGGTTGCGTCTTCAAACACAGGTCAAACATCCTCCACATTCCACAATCAACTCAAGGTTTTCGTCTCTCACTCAAAATCTTGCTCTTCCTAGTAATGCGTAGAGACTCCGAGGTTCCAATACTTACAAATACGCAACACATGATATTATGTTTTTTGGGTTGAGTTGGAGATAGAGTAATTTGTGATCTTTATAAAAAAATACGCTTGTGTTCGATTTCCTGCAACAAGTGATATCATGATTATAAAGCTATGGTCTATCTAGTGATACGCGGTAACATTCTTGAGGGGAACACTGTTGAAATTTGTGAAGTGAAAGTGGTTGACGGGACAGGCCGGGCGACCTGGGCGGACAGCTTTGGCGGACTAGGCGGACTGGGCGGACTGTGATGTGCGGCCTGGTGGAAGGTCTAGTGAAAAGCCGACTGTCTTCTGAGCGGGTTGTTTGCATGAAGTCCACGGACTATGCGGTCTGTTATTTGCGGATAGGGCGTTTGCTGATTGGTTTTGCCAAGGAGCGGCCTGAGCGGATGGAGGCTTGCGGACTGGTGCATTGCTCAGTGGCCGTGGTGCAAGCTTGTGCTGATAGGCGGTTTGGCTCATGTTCGCGGGAAGCTTGCGGACTGGCGTGTCCGCGGTTTGGGCTGTTGCGGACTGGGCTTAGAGCTTGGCTGAGGCCTTGTCGAGCTCTGGTGGCACAGCAGGTGCTTTGCTGTGGAGGTCGTTGGCGGACTGGTGTTGGAGTCCGGGAGATGGTTGCTGCGTCGGGCAGGAGTGCGAGGAGCTTGCAGACTGCTGGCGGTCTGTGCTACGGTGTTTGGCGGACTGGAGTTTGTGTCCGCCATGCTCGCATTGGCCTTTGATGGTTTTGGACTTGGTCACACTCTGTGCCAAGACCATGGTGTCCGCCGTATCCGCCAAGTCCGCTGTGACCGGGCGGACTTACTATCTGCCTTTGGTCGTGGACTTGTGGCGGATTGAGGTGTGAGTCTTGCGGACTGCCTCGGGTTTGTGCGGACAGCCATTGAAGGGGGTTGCTGTCCTGCAGTGGTCGGAAGCTTTGCGGGCTGATGCCTTGTCCGCATAGCTTGGGCGGACTAGAGAGGGTTCGCCAATGTTGCCTTGCTCCTGGCGGTTTTCCTTGGTATCCGGCTAAGTCCTTGCGGACTCGGCGGACGGTGTTTTGCTATCGCGCGGGCTAGGGCGGTGTCGCTATCTCTAGGGCGGTGACCACACTCCTCACCTCGCCTATAAATAGGACCCCCCTGGCACATCTACAGTAACTTGAGTGAACAGTAAGTTGGGTTGGGCAAGGAGCTGCGGTCTCAGTTTGTCTGTCCGCGCGGATTGTTTCAGTGCTGACGTTTGCTGTGTGCAGGTCGCGCGGGTAGCTTCAAGGAGCCAGGAGTTTGGCTTTGACTTCGGTCAAGTACTTGGAAGTGTGCGGTCTCTGCGGATTCAGCAGGAGGTCGCTCTGCGGCTTGTCAGCTCTGTTTCATCTTTGCTTGCTTCAATAACCTGTCCGCCGGCTTCAGGAGGGTATGGGGTGTTCCTCAGTTCAGCTTCAGCAGGAGACGAATAACGGTGTGTCCGCGCGGCCTCGCGGCTTCGGCGGACTCCGTGGCTATTCGACGGATTGCAGCTTAAGTTCGGGCGATCTCAGCGACCTCGGCGACCTCGGCGGTCTCGGCGGACTTCGGTGCTGTCCGCCCGGCTTGGTTTTGGTGCTTTCTGTTTACAGCTGTTATACTAGCGAAATCATGTCTCGCTATGTATGTCTCGTGTTGTAAAGAAGTGAATAAATATAGACCTGCTTGTGCTTCCATTGTTTGTTGGGATTAACCTTTGTTCCTCGGTTTTCCGCTGGTTCAACGTGAGAACTGGGTAGTTCCGAAGATATTAATTTGGCGTTTGGGCTACCTTGCTGACCACGTTGAGAAAATTTAACATGATATCAGAGCGAGGTTCAGTTGCGTGAGCGGTAGTCAACCAGTGTTGTTACTCAGTGCTTGAGTGGTGATCAACCTGTGTTGTTGCTCGGAGCTTCTGAAGGTTGCCAACATGTGTTGCAATGGAAGGGAGCTTTGCAAGAGATCTGTGCATTGAACTCTTAACGCCGACTAACTTTAAGAAGTGGAAGTCGTGCATGAAGAGTTATCTTCTTGGCGAGGAGCTGTGGGAAGTCGTCGGTGGTGACGACAGACAGGAAGTCACTGCTGCTTTCGGTACTGTTGAGCAGGTTAGGCTCTGGAGAAGAACAAATGCTAAGACGGAGTTCATTCTGAAGAGGGCCGTGTCTCCGGAACTGTTTGATCACATCGTTGGGTGTGAGTCGGCTGCTGATATTTGGACAACCATTGATGAGTTGTTCAATAGGAAGAATGTGGCGCGGTTTCAGTTCCTGGAGAATGAGTTGACCCGGGCAACTCAGGGAGACCTTTCCATATCCAAGTACTTCTTAAAGATGAAGAGCTTGTGTGCTGAGCTGTCGGCACTGGATCCTGATGAGCCTATCTCTGAGGCGAAGATGAAAAGGCACATTATCCGCGGCTTGCGGAAGGAGTATGTGGCCTTTGTAACATCTGTTCAAGGGTGGGCTACTCAGCCGTCTTTGCTGGAGCTGGAGAATCTGCTTGCATCGCAGGAGAGCTTGGCAAGGCAGATGGCTGGAGTGAACCTGAATCAGGAAGGCAGCGAAGCTCTCTTCTCAGGCAAGAAGAAAGGATGGGAAGGGAAGAAGAAGAAGAAGGTGCAGGCCGCTGGTGAGAAGGAGACTTCAACTTCATATCAGCCGGAGAGGAGCAATGCTCCTAAGGACTGAAAGAAGAACTTGAAGTGCTACCAGTGTCATCAGCGAGGGCACTTCAAGCGGGACTGCAAGGTCAAACTGCAGCCTGGGCATGCTGCGGGAAAGGAGGAAGCTTGCTCGAGAAGTGAAGAAGCAGAATGGGGCGGAGCTTTTATGACAGGAACTTGTGTCCGGGCCTTGTCTGCTGAGGACTTCAACGGCGAGTGGATCGTGGACTCCGGGTGTGGCCATCACCTCACCGGAGACAAATCGAAGTTCACCTCCATGCAGGCTTACTCAGGTAATGAAGCTATTATCACTGCTGATAATACTGTTTATGCAGTAGAGAAAGAGGGGGTCGTGTCTTTGGGTAGTGATCAGGGGCCACTCACGTTAAGGAGTGTGTATCACGTGCCGGGCATGAAGAAAAACCTCTTCTCGGTGACCAATGCGGTGGACGCTGGTTATCACGTTCTGTTTGGGCCAACAGACGTGAGGTTCATTCGCAACGTATCAGCGGTGAAGGCTGATGTTGCTCATGTAGGGAGGAGGGTGAAGAACTTGTTTGTTCTTGCCACCAATTCTTATGTTGATAGGATGAGGGCCAATGATAGCGCTGCTATCTGGCATGAGAGGCTGGGGCATGTTGGCATGGACAAGCTGAAGGCGATGACGAGTAGAAGTCTGGTGAAGGGGTTGCCTAAGTTGTCCTCCTTTGATGACGGGCATGTTTGTGCGGGCTGTCAATACGGTAAGACACATCGCCTTCCGTTTGATAAATCACAAACAAGGAGCAAGAAACCATTGGAGTGCATTCATGGTGACCTGATGGGACCGACGGTTACTGCCAGCCTTGGTGGAAGCAGATACATGCTTGTCTTGGTTGATGACTACTCAAGGTATACTTGGGTGTACTTCTTAAAGGAGAAGTCGGAAGCCTTCCGGTTGTTTGTGGAGTTTAAGGAGTTGGTAGAAGGCCGGCTTGGCTTGCGGATTAAGAAGCTTAGAACTGATAACTGGGGTGACTTTGTTTCCTCCGAGTTTTCTAACTTCTGCAGGAAGCACGGGATCCAACGAGAGCTTACTTGTGCTCACACTCCACAACAAAATGGGGTAGCGGAGCGGAAGATCCGTCATCTGACGGAGACCTGCAAATGCTGGCTTCATGCGAAAGATATCCCAAGGTCCTTTTGGGCGGAGGGGATGTCTTGTGCTGCTTATGTCATCAACCGGATGCCACTCAGCCCTATCAACATGAAGACTCCTTTTGAGCTGTTGCTGAAGGAGAAGCCGAGTGTGGGACACCTTCGGGTGTTCGGGTCAACTTGCTACGTGCATGTCCCGGATGCTTCACGTACTAAGCTGGATTCGAAGGCAAGGAAGCTTGTCTTTGTTGGCTACGATGAGCGGAAGAATGGATGAAAATGCATGGACCCTGTGACGAAGAAGTTCGTGGTGTCAAGAGACGTTGTCTTTGACGAGCTGACGTCATATGGTGGTGGCTCGGTTGAGCTAACCGGAAGTAGCAAGGTTGATGAAGCACCGGTGGTGGCTGCTGAAGGCTTGGAAGAGGAGCTTGCTGTTTCACCAGCAGCTCCTGTTGCTTCTAACTCCGAGGCTGAGCCTTCTGGCTCAGGAAGCAGGGGGAGTACTGCTCAATGCTTGCCCCAAGTAGGAGTTGAGCCCGAAGAAGCAACGGAAGCAGTGAGCAAGGAGCCGACCCTTCGGAGATCGAAGAGGGTGGTTAAGCCACCGACTCGGTACTGTGATGAGAATGCAGTGAGCTTTGTCTCCTGCTTCTTTGCAGGTCCTCTGGATGAGCGAGAGCCTGCAAACTTCAACGAGGCCACTGTAGTGAAGGAGTGGGAAGGTGGCATGGAAGAAGAGATTGATGCTCTGAAGAAGAATGAAACCTGGGATCTTGTGCCCAAGGTTGATGACATTACTCCGGTTACTTGCAAGTGAGTGTACAAGTTGAAGAAGAAGGCTGATGGGAGCATTGATCGGTTCAAGGCTCGCCTGGTCGCTAGAGGATTCTCACAGCAGTATGAGAAGACTATGATGAGACATTCAGTCCAGTTGCGAAGATGACTTCAGTAAGAGCGGTGATCGCCTTGGCTGCTAGCAAGGGATGGAGGTTGTGACAACTCGATGTGAAGAATGCCTTTCTTTACGGAGAGATTGACAAGGACATCTTCATGTATCAACCGCTTGGTTTTGTCTCTGAAAAGCATCCGGACTATGTCTGTAAACTCAGGAAGGCTCTCTATGGGTTGAAGCAAGCTCCTAGAGCGTGGTATGAGAAGATTGCAGAGTACTTGCAATTCTGTGGATACTTTGCTTCCAACTCGGATTCAAGCTTGTTTGTCAAGAAGAAGGGAGAGCTACAAGTCTTGGTCCTGCTGTATGTGGATGATATGATCATCACAAGGAATTCAGAGGGGGAAGTAGCAAGGCTCAGGGCTGAGCTTGCTATACGCTTCGAGATGAAAGACTTGAGAGAGTTGCATCACTTTCTCGGTCTTGAAGTGGAGAGGAAGGAGTGCGGGGTTCTCATTTGCCAGAAAGGGTATGTTGATCGCATTGTGAAGCGGTTCGGCATGGGCGAAGGGAAGAAGTGCTCTACTCCACTAGAACCTGGGCTGAAGCTTCGACGAGATGAGAGAAGGGTTCTTCATGATCCCTTGGTGTTCAGGGCTCTTGTTGGGAGCTTGATTTACCTGACGATTACAAGACCAGACATTGCTTATGCTGTTGGCCGAGTTAGTCGGCATATGACTGAACCAAGACAATCTCATCTAGTGGCGGCGAAAGGTATTCTGAAGTATGTCAAGTCTTCTTCTGACATGAGACTCCTCTATAGAAGGGACACGAAGTTTGCGTTGCTCGGGTACACGGATGCTGACTATGGCGGTGATTCGGATGATCAGAAGTCAACTTCAGGTTATGTGTTCACTTGCGGTTCTGCTAGCATCTCGTGGTGTAGCAAGAAGCAGGACTCGGTGTCGGTTTCAACCACGGAGGCGGAGTATAAGGCTTCGGCCTTGGCTGCTCGGGAAGCCGTTTGGTTGAGGAGGCTTATAGAGGATGTTCATGAAGAAGTGCAAGAGCCTACTTTACTCCGGGGTGACAATGAGAGTGCTCTCAAACTGGTTAACAATCCAGTGTGTCACGCCAGGACCAAGCATATAGAGATTGATCACCATTTCATCAGGGAGAAGGTGTTGGAAGGATCTCTGCTGGTCGGGCATGTTCGGAGTGAAGATAATCTTGCTGACATCTTCACGAAGCCACTGTCGAAGGGGCCGTTTGAACGCTTGCGCAGCTTGTTGGGCTTGGTCACCACTTCCCACTTCAAGGGGGAGTGTTGAAATTTGTGAAGTGAAAGTGGTTGACAGGACAGACCGGGCGACCTGGGCGGACAGCTTTGGCGGACTAGGCGGACTGGGCGGACTGTGATGTGCGGCCTGGTGGAAGGTCTAGTGAAAAGCCGATTGTCTTCTGAGCGGGTTGTTTGCATGAAGTCCGCGGACTATGCGGTCTGTTATCTGCGGATAGGGCGTTTGCTGATTGGTTTTGCCAAGGAGCGGCCTGAGCGGATGGAGACTTGCGGACTGGTGCATTGCTCAGTGGCCGTGGTGCAAGCTTGTGCTGATAGGCGGTTTGGCTCATGTTCGCGGGAAGCTTGCGGACTGGCGTGTCCGCGGTTTGGGCTGTTGCGGACTGGGCTTAGAGCTTGGCTGAGGCCTTGTCGAGCTCTGGTGGCACAGCATGTGCTTTGCTGTGGAGGTCGTTGGCGGACTGGTGTTGGAGTCCGGGAGATGGTTGCTGCGTCGGGCAGAAGTGCGAGGAGCTTGCAGACTGCTGGCGGTCTGTGATACAGTGTTTGGCGGACGGGAGTTTGTGTCCGCCATGCTCGCATTGGCCTTTGATGGTTTTGGACTTGGTCACACTCTGTGCCAAGACCATGGTGTCCGCCGTATCCGCCAAGTCCGCTGTGACCGAGCAGACTTACTATCTGCCTTTGGTCGTGGACTTGTGGCGGATTGAGGTGTGAGTCTTGCGGACTGCCTCGGGTTTGTGCGGACAGCCATTGAAGGGGGTTGCTGTCCTGCAGTGGTCGGAAGCTTTGCGGGCTGATGCCTTGTCCGCATAGCTTGGGCGGACTGGAGAGAGTTCGCCAATGTTGCCTTACTCCTGGCGGTTTTCCTTGGTATCCGGCTAAGTCCTTGCGGACTCGGCGGACGGTGTTTTGCTATCGCGCGGGCTAGAGCGGTGTCGCTATCTCTAGGGCGGTGACCACACTCCTCACCTCGCCTATAAATAGGACCCCCCTGGCACATCTACAGTAACTTGAGTGAACAGTAAGTTGGGTTGGGCAAGGAGCTGCGGTCTCAGTTTGTCTGTCCGCGCGGATTGTTTCAGTGCTGACGTTTGCTGTGTGCAGGTCGCGCGGGTAGCTTCAAGGAGCCAGGAGTTTGGCTTTGACTTCGGTCAAGTACTTGGAAGTGTGTGGTCTCTGCGGATTCAGCAGGAGGTCGCTCTGCGGCTTGTCAGCTCTGTTTCATCTTTGCTAGCTTCAATAACCTGTCCGCCGGCTTCAGGCGGGTAGGGGTGTTCCTCAGTTCAGCTTCAGCAGGAGACGAATAACGGTGTGTCCGCGCGGCCTCGCGGCTTCGGCGGACTCCGTGGCTATTCGGCGGATTGCAGCTTAAGTTCGGGCGATCTCAGCGACCTCGGCGGTCTCGGCGGACTCCGGTGCTGTCCGCCCGGCTTGGTTTTTGGTGCTTTCTGTTTACAGCTGTTATACTAGCGAAATCATGTCTCGCTATGTATGCCTCGTGTTGTAAAGAAGTGAATGAATATAGACCTGCTTGTGCTTCCATTGTTTGTTGGGATTAACCTTTGTTACTCGGTTTTCCGCTGGTTCAACGTGAAAACTGGGTAGTTCCGAAGATATTAATTTGGCGTTTGGGCTACCTTGCTGACCACGTTGAGAAAATTTAACAAACACCACAAATGACCCATGTGTTTGATTTCCTATCCAAATGATCAAATATGAATTGGAAATCTTGCCAATGTTATGCTTGCAAGCACCTTGTGCACTAGTAAATACATCTAGAATATCATAACGTGTCTCCATTGCTCAACACGCCCGACTCGATGGCTCTGTCACCATCACTCTCTAAACCATTCTTGACTTCTACAATAACATCCTCCTCAGTATGCTTTACACAGTCACAGTCAAAGTATTTCTCACGAGCAAAAAATAGATTCCTCGTGCCCTGGGCCACTGCATCTCCTTTACCATGGCATATAACACATTGAATACCATCAGAATGAGGTGATCCTATGGTGAGCTTCGATCATTAGTTTCTGTGGGAACACTGACGCAGGTTGAATCTATAGGTGGACGCGACTACACAAAACCCTAATCTACGATGCCATGCAAACAATCACAACCAAATACAATTGATCAACAACAACCCTAAAGATGCGAGAAAAGACGCAAATGCACACAACCCAACGACATAAACCTTAAACCTAACGAGAATGTGAGTGACTCAATCTTGCACTGAGTTCCTACGCGCAATTAATTAAATAATGTTAATTTTAAAATTCTCACACTTTCAATCTCAATTAAGAACAAATGCACAAAATTAATAATCAGGCGAGTAATGCATAATAAATTGAGAGTGCACAAAAAATGAAATGCGGAGCGAATAAATTGAGAGTGCACATCAATAAAGAGAGGCACTAATGAAATTAATCTAAGCCAAAATATTACTAACAATATAAGTTATCTGACATTGTGAAGAACTAAACTTTGGGAGTAAAAGCCAACAAGTAGTTGACACGGGTGGTGGAGGCTGTCCATAATTGTAGACACTGTTGTTTGGGATTGAATTAGGATTGACAAGGGAATTGTGGGCTATTTTGGAGGATCCATGGCTTAAGGGATTGGGCTTTTTGGTGGATGTAAATGGAGGAGGTTTGGCTTCAGGGGCATGGATTTTTGCTACGAAGCACAGATACGCCAAATTTAAGGCCGTGCCCGTACCGGGTACGTTTCCGGTACCGTAACGCGTACCGCATGCTCGGATACACATAATATTGCTGTTTTAGGGTTTTGCGGTTCATTTCATTCGATCCCTCCAAATTTCTCTCCTGATTCCCACCCGCTCCACGCTGCCGCCGTCGCTGCCGCTGTCGCTTCTGCCACCTTTCCACGCCGCCGTCGCTTCTGCCGCCTTTCCACGCCGCCGTCGCTTCTGCCGCCTTTCCACGCCGCCGTCGCCGCTCCACTCTGTCATTGCTGCTGTCGCCGCCCAACGCTGCCGTCGCCGCTCAACGCTGCCGCCGCCGCTCCAGAGTCTAGATTCTCCCAGCTCTCCCGATCATCAGCCTTGTTCGTAAGCTTCTCCTCCTCATGTTCTTCTTCTATCTCCTCTTCTTCTTCGTCCTCTTCTTCTTCTTCCTCTCCCCCCTCCTCTTCTTCTTCTTCTTCTTCTTCCTCTTCTTCTTATTCTTCCTCTTCCTCTTCTTCTTCTACCTCTTCTTCTTCTTCTTCTTCTTCTTCTTTCTTCTCCTTCTCATTTCAAAATTTTTAGAAATCTCATAAACATGTACATACTTACCACAAATCTGTCCAAATTTTAGTTTATATAATTTGGACAGAAATCTTTCATATTTCTTAAAAGAAATCTGGACAGATTACTGTCGAGATTATTTATGCTTCATGTTTTATTGTTTTGAGAATTTTTAATTGCATTTGTTATATATACATATATATTTAATACAACGTTTTCCGCCGTATTCGTAGCTTTGTTTTGTTAAATTTTACTATACCAGATACGTATCGTACCCCGCACCCGTACTGATGTTTCCTAGGCTTTTAGTGGATGTTGAGGGGGGCTGCTGGTAGGAGTGTTCGACTGTGGGATTCAAGGAAAAGAAGAGTGGTTGGCATTGGGGTGGAGAGGTCTTTAAGGCTGCTACTGTTGGAGGAGAAATAGGGGCCAATGGGCCATGGAGGGGATGCGGGTTGCTGTAAAGGAAGTTAGGGGGTTGTGGGTGGCTATCGGGCGAGTGGAGTCCGAAATACGGTTGGACAAGGGCTGTACTAGGGATGGAAGGGAGCTTGAGGTTGCTGGGAAGGAAGTTAGGGGGATGTGGTGGCTGTCGTGTGAGTGGAGGCTGGAATAGGGTTGGAAGGGGTCGTCGACGGCAGAAGGGATTGCAAGAGGCGACAGAAATTTCGAATCTGGGTGCTGGAGTTAGGAAAGGCGGCGAATGGAGGAGTCAGCACCCCTGAAGGCTGGGACCACCGGCTTGGCACCGCGCGGGAGGCTCGTCGTCGCACTGATCCCATGATCGAGCGGCTCTCTTCTTTCTGAAACCGAAAATCTTCCATGCCCCTTTATTTCGGCTAATGGTAAAATATAGGGGGAGGGGCAGTTAGGTTAAGAATATCCAACATTCACGATTGTCCGATGGAAGTTATACATCTCTTGAGGAGACTCATTGGAAACTACCGAGAAAGAAAACAAGATTTACATATGCTGTTTATTCTTGAGAAGACTTATGATATTGTTTTAAGATAGATCTTATGAAGAGTCTTAGAAAAGAAAGGTGTAAATGTATCATATATTGACATAATCAAAGATATGTGTACAAATTCAGTGACAAGGGTGAGGACATATGGAGGATTAACACAGGAATTCCCTATCACTGTTGGCTTACATCATGGTTCAACTTTAAGCCCTTATCTCTTTACCCTTATCGTAGATGAGCTCACCAGACATATCCAACAAGCAATACCTTGGTGTTTATTGTTTGCAAATGATATCATTTTGGTTGATAAGACGGGCGAGGGTGTAAACACAAAACTTGAATCTTGGCGAGACACTTTAGAAAAGAAGGGTTTTAGATTGAGCGGGAAAAAGACGAAGTATATGGAGTTTAAATTTAGCGGTACAAGAAGGACAGATGACTTCGTTATTAAGTTAGGTGATCAAGATATTTCGCGTAGTGAGTGTTTTAAATATCTTGGATCAATAGTTCAAAAAAACGGAGGTATTGATAAAGATATGACAGAATCCAAGCGGGTTGGTTGAAGTGGAGAGGCGCGTCAGGGATCTTTTGTGATCGTAAAGTACCATTAAAACTTAAGGGCAAGTTTTACCGTACTGCAATTAGACCAGTGATGCTTTATGGTTCTGAGTGTTGGGCGGTCAGTTGTGTACATGAGCAAAAAATGAGAGTTGCGCAGATGAGAACGCTTAGGTGGATGTGTGGACACACGACACTGGATAAAATTAGGAATGAATGTATCAGGAATAAGATAGGAGTAGCACCAATTGCAGAGTAGATGCGAGAAACTCGACTAAGATGGTTTGGACACATACAAAGGAGACCATTAGAGGCACCTGTTAGGCGTTGTGACAGTCTAGTCACTAGGCATGTTAAACGAGGGAGGGGTAGACCAATAAAGACTTGGAATGAAACTATAAGGAAAGACATGATGTACTTAGGCATTAGTGAGAGTATGACAAAAGATATTGCACAATGGCGACAAAGGATCCATATAGCCGACCCCACTATAGTGGGATAAAGCCTTGAGTGTTGTTGTTGTAGCCCTTTAAAAATAAAGTAAAACTATAAAATTAACGTTCTTAGCAAATCACTATTTATTTATTTTTATGGATAAAACTGCAATTGAATAAACATTAATAATCGTAGTAATCAACTCAAGGAACATAAAGTAGAATAAAAATTAATATAAAATAATTCCCGAATAAATAATCATTATATAAATAACTATTTACATATAAAGATACTACATTATAATAGCATAAGGCTTGCAATTAGGAGAATAAAAGATTTGGTTGCCACCCAAGCCATTTTCTCTCTCTCCTACATTGCTATCTAAGCATACAAATATATATTTTCCATTAGTGATTTTAGTTTAATTTCATTTGATGACTAATTTCATAAAAATAAAATAAAATTTAGGGACTTAAATCTTAAAGTAAAAAATTTTGGTCATAAAGGTGGAAAAAGTTAGGGACCACAATCCATATTTAGCCATTAAAATAATACTCATGTAATGTAAAAAATGAAACCAAATACAAACTCACAGGGTAATCAGATCCAAGGCAAAAATGATGCACTATGCTGGCCTGTTTAAGGGCTTGCGGTTAGCATAAGGCTAAAATGAAGTATTAAGAATAGAGACCTTATTGGAAGTGGAATGCCCGGCGAAGTTGGTGGCTAGTGGTGGTGAGAGGTGGTTAGAGGTTGATGGAGTCGAAGGAAAGAAATTTTATGGCGCTGAACATTTTTTTTGGGGGGGGGGGTGTTGAGGCATGGACTGTCTGAGTGAGTGGGGATCATCAAGTGGGGGCGAGGAAAGTCTTTGTGGATTTGGTGGGAGGGGCAGGTGGAGGAGATAACGACGATGTGCCTCAATATGAATCCGACAACTTTAACTTTCAATAATTTTGAATTATAAAGCTATCGCATGAAAACCATATTAGAAGAAAAGTTCATAAATTAGAGAGCATGTATAGTAGTATTAATGTGAGAGTGCACAAATCTTAAATAAAGAAATGAATATCAACACGAGCCACAAACGGCATGGAAACAAAGTTCCAAAAAGGATATGACACGAGCAAGAAAATAATCACCACTTCAATAAAGAATCATTAACTTCCAACTTTAGAACTCACATAACTATAAGGTAGGAGGCTTGGAGAACTTTCCCGTGGTTGGAATCGAAGTGGGCATGTACTCCTGGGCCCTGACCTAATAAGCTCCAGGTAACGATGCATGAAAGTAAATGCGATTCAGAATTTTTTACAGTTACACAGATCAAGAGCAAGAAACCAAACATATTTTATTGATATCTCATAACTTTACAAGTACATAATCATGTATAACATTTTTCTTATATTTGACATAATACATAATACTTACTAGTCTTCTTTACTGTTCTCTTGCACCCATGCTTTCATCGATACTTAAAAATGTTTAGTAGGTCGGTGAGCATCTTCGCCCACCATGAAAGAATAGTACAATATATATGTATGTATCCAAGACAATTTCCAGGTAAGATATGCAATGAAAGCAATAAACAGTAATCTAGATAGACACGACAACATATGTTTTATTTTTTGTCAAAATACCATTTATTTTTTTATAAAAATAGATAATCTATTAGTTATCACTTGCAGTACACCAGTGGGTCGAACCGGAGGGCTCGCTGCCTTTACATGCCAAATTGGACCAACCCTCATGTGGAGAGCGAGCCCGCTAGTTAGGAGAGCCACTCCCACAATGACTTATTTGATAGAGCTAAACGCCTTTAGATTTTGGGTGGCTATACCCACCGGATGGTAGCTCTACTCCCGAGATATTCCCCCCTCAAAGTATAGGGACCCATGTGAAATAGTCAAATACTGGGCTAATATAATAGTTCACAACTCCACACATTAATATTTTACTATTTGTCATAACATCGTGCACGTCTTATCATCGCATCTCAAATTATCGTCATTGATTTTATCCAAAACCGATCGTATAGTCATGGATCAATTTGGCCTCAAAAGACCCCTCATATGACTGCTGTAATAATATTAATATCTACCAGATGATGATAATTGTACATACGTGATTTCCTCTAGTTTTATTAATATTTTTGCACTATAATTTTTCAAATATGCTCATGCTATCAATATGCATCCATTCTAAACTCGGGGCCTCATACACAAGCTACTCGACCCCAAATTTTAGCAATAATTTCGGCATTATTTATACATAACAATTACTATTAGGGGAGTCATAAAATAAAAGCTAGCGCAAGACATAAATACTGCATTATTTTCCACCTACCTCGATTTCAACGCTTGAAGTATTGTCAGACAGTATATCGGAGCCTTTTAAGAATTCGGGCTTCGAATACAATAAAACAGTACTTGGACAACACATAAACACCAACTCAAGCTGAAATCTCCCTCTAGAACCTTACCCGGAGCTTCCCCGAATTTTTTGTAGCCTTCCGACACTTTCTCTCTCCTCTATTCCCCATTTTTTTGATTTCAAAGAAACTGAAAAGGATTTGAATATTTCATTGGATCCATATTTATAATACCTTTTTAATGCCCCCAAAATTGCCTAAATCAGTGTTTGTTCAAAAAGTGCAATTTTGGCATTAATCAATGCGAATTTCGAGAAACAGAATCAGAATATCAAAATGCCTATAAATTGATATATTATTTGCCGAAATTGACACCCGAATGAAAGAAGTGTAAATTTGGCAAGAGCTGTTAAGAATGTGTGTGTGGGGGGGGGGGGGGGACAGAGATCCGAATCAAATCTGGAACGTCGAAAAACCATAAGGTATTTTCATATTTTTTGAGGGCCTGAAAACCCAAAAAAAGACTCCCAAAAGGAGCGGGGCGGTCTTTGCCACGTCGTTGCATACCAGCATGCCACGTGCTCTCAATGCCACATGGCGTTGCAATGTAGCATGTGGCTGTTGCTTCCCCACCACGTGGTGCTCTGCGCCACGTGGCGAGCTGTATGGCGGCCACACGACGCTGCATGATAGTAGGGGCACATTGAAGAATATTATGGCTTAGGGATGTTGGGGATTGGAAATTGACACAGGGAGGGCCCAAAAAGCTCTCCCTGGGGCCTACTGGGGCTTGTGGAGACAAGGGATGATAGAAAATTGGGGAATCGTTTAATTGAAATGCATTCCAAGCTGCCTCTCTCTGGTCCAATTCTGGCAACAAAAAGAGGGGTAGCAGTGCTTTGGAAGTTGGGGAAGTATGGGAAGTGGGCACCGCCAATTTTGGATGAGATGGGGGTTTGGTTGGGTGCTGAGAGGTGGCTCCACATGAGGGATAATGAGGTTAATTGAGTGAGTGGGGGAAATGAGAGGTGATGAGTAATTTTTGGATAGTGGTATATATTTTAGTATAGTAAGGAGTTATGGGGATAGTCGGGATAATAAGAGGTAGTTATGTTGGTTATGTTGGGTGAGGGGTGATGGTTGGCCGAAGGTGATTGTTGGAGGTGGTGGTGATTGACGGAGGTGGTTTCCGGTGATCGCCGGGGAATTGAAATCGACAAGGTTTTAAGGGGTGGCGGTAGAGGCTTGCCGGAGGTGGCTGGAGGAGATATCCATCGTGGGAAACTGAAAACGGAGGGGGATTGGGAGGGGGTGTTTTGGTCGATTTGGAGGGGGTTTGTTGATGGATTGGAAGGGGGTTCAGCTAGTGGCTTGCGTGGATGATTGGGGGCTGCCGACTGATGGAAGTGGGAGGGGAAGGTGGCTGCCTGCTGATGGAGGTGGGGGCTGGAATGGGGATGCTGTCTAATGGTTTTGAGTGGAGGGATGCCTGCTGGATGGAGATGTTGGTGGAGGTGGGACGGCCAATGGAAAAAAAGGGAAAAGAAAATGATAACTACCAAGCTTCGGCGCTTGGATTCCGGCTTCGACATCGGGTGATCGAAAGGAGTAATTTCTTCCTCACTCAATCTTTCAATGCTTTCTAAATGAGCCATCTATACCTATTTATAAACTAAAAGTCCACCATGGACGATCATGATGACCCTCAATTACATGAAAATAAAAATCAGAAAAATACAAAAATTAACTAAAATTCATGAATCATCGATCCACACAAAATGGATGGCTGCGATCATCGTTTAGGCCTATGCGTGTTGTTCCCCCAATAGGGGGCAAGGGTGGTTTAGAATTTGCGGCTTGGCGGTCATAAGGGTGGTCGATTGAAATGCGCGTCTGAATTGTTGCATGATGGTGGTCAGTTGAAGATTTGCATATGAATGGTTGCATGAGGCGGTTAATTGGATGTTCATGACTGGGCGACAGGAGTTGAAAGGCGGTAATGGCAGGGAACCTAGATTTTGACATTTACGAAACATTGGTAGCGTTTCCACTTCACGCCAATGAGATGTCCCTAGGCTTCGACATTGAGAAGAGACAAATGACGGTTTTCTATTTCTCAAACCTCTGATCCCTTTAAATCTTCACGTCCTCTCATATATAACACAAAATTTAAATTAAGTGTGATGAGCGACCATAATTGCACAATCGCTGAACAACGAAAAATATACAATATAGCTCAAAAGATAAAGGAAAAATACAGAAAAATATAAAAAATACATTGACCGCATTCATGAGCTCTCAAAGTCCAAATGACAATCCATAACTATCTATAATAAGAATCGACACTTAGCGGCCCATCACACTTCTTCATAAATCCATTTTCTCGCTGCTCTTCGGACTGTCACCTCACCTTTTGTTCTTTGAGCATCTCCTTTTATCTAAACTTATGTTACGTAAATATGTTCATCTGCTATTTTAAATGGAATAACTAAAAAAACTAACAAATTATCACTCATCTGCTATTTTTCATGCTTATGAAGGTGTTTTTATTTGTTTCTAGTTAAGAAAAATGGCCTGATTCTGCCAGCACAGTTGTCATTTTTCTGACGTGCTCATTGTTTAACTTTTCAGAAAATTCTCAGTTGCCAAATGCACGGTTTCAGGCGGCTTCTGCAATTAGAGATGCAGCAATAAGGGAATGGGGAATTCTTACAGATGAGAACAAAAGAAGCCTAATATTGTAGGGGCTGCCGTTCAACATGAACTAGTGCTCAATTGCTTTTTAGGATCTGCTATCTCAATCCTTCTATTTTGTAGATATTGCCTTCAATATGCAACTGACCATGCTAATGTGCCTGATGCATACGTCCAAGTGAAAGTTACTTCGGTTGCTGCTCAGCTACTGAAACGAGGCTGGTATTTTACTTTCATTTTTAGTGCTATTTATTTCATATTATATTCTCTCTCTAATTATACAGTTTTTACTTGTTTAACAACGGATAACTTGTTTTGATCTATAAATTTTGACTGTTTTGTCACCTGCTGTATTTGGATACCCGTCCTATATGAGTCTCAAGCAGTCTAAAGGAAAAAGCTCAAACAAATTGATGGGGGCAGCCCACCCCACCCGTTCGAGTCTACTCATGATGACCACGGGCGCAGTGATGATCGGGATCGCTCATTTTGAGTGGCTTTTGTATTTTTTTTCTCGTCATTTTTATTTCGAATTGTAATTTATGTTTTATTTGAGTCTGAGTGTTCGGCCTATCATAGCCATTCATTGGTCTTTAGAAAACTATAAATAGACGGCGAGAGCTCTCATTTTAGGCATTGAAGGATTGGAGCTTTGAAGCCTTCCCTTGGTCATCTCGGTGCCAAAGCCGAACCCCGGGTGCGAAGCTCGGGCCTACCCCTCCCTTTCCCTATTTCATTTGGCCGCCCCCTGCCATACTCCCACTTTTGGCTGGCCATTCCACTACCATTCCACTCTTCCAAAACGGCCAGACACCCCCACTTCTCTTCCTTCCACATAGCAACAGCCCGCCACCCAAAACCTTCCCACATCCATCATCAAAAAGCAGTACCTGGTCCCTGACATTTTCCCCTTCCTCCCCTCCATTGCAGCCACTGCCTAAGGCCCTTTCCTCTATCCCAAAACAGCAGCTTTCTACTGTTTTCCCATCCCCTTACAAGGCTACAACAACCTCCCCCTCCACAGAAAACATCCCCATTAATCCCATAAATATCTTCGGCGATCACCGTGGTTCACCTCCGGCGGTCCTCCTATATCTCTCATACCCGTTTTCATCATTTAGAGTTTTCCGGCGATCGCCGGAAAATGTCTCCGGCATCCTCCACCATCACCGGCAACCACTAGCCACCACTTCCTCCACCACACCGGCACACCCATAACCACCATAACTACCTCTTAACTCCACTACCCTCTCCAACCCCACTTTCCTACATTTAAGGAGTCAATTCCTAAAATTAAGCTAAGCCTCTCCCCATTCCTCATTCACGTGGAGACCCCTGAATTCCCTCCTAAAACTTCAGCCCATTCTCCCCATTTCTCTTATAATCGTCCCCCACTTTCCTCCCCACATTCTCTACATGTGTAACATCTTCAGTTATTTCTCCACTACTCAAATCAAGCCCCCCATCCCCACCACGTAATGGCCAATCTCCTCCCCGCCCCCTAAACCGCTCGTAGAACCACATCTCCCCCTCAATTCCATCATCATTCCCCTCACCTCCTAAGTCATTGCTGCTGTTCAGGCATCCCCAAACAGCCAGTAATCTGCTCAGGAATTCCCCCTACAGCCCAGCAAACATTGTCCAAGCATTCCCCACCACGTCTTCACCCTTTCACCCACTGGGAGCTTGCTACCGACCACCTACAGTACCTTCCAGCAGGGGTTAAACCTCTGTCTTGTATCCTGGACTACAAAGTGCAATTTATGATTGATGAAAACCAGTCCGACAGCCCTCGACAAGTACATCCAGCCCTCCCCTCTCTTTCGTTTGCAAAGTTTAAGATGTGTTGTTATTTCTTTTACAGTTGAGTCTTGTGTTTGTTCTGTACTTGAGAGATATTGGTTTGTAAGTTTTGTTTAAATTGTTTTCGTTTTTGTAATTTCTCATTTAAATATCTATTTGATTTTCTGGCACTCTTGCACTTATGCGGCTTATCGTGTCTCCTTATTTGGAGGCTTTAACTATTGTCACATAAGTTTATTTTGATTTATAAATCTAATTATTATTGCAAGCAAAATTCGTCGGGTCTCATGTGTGGTTGCATATAGGAATTCACACATTTATTTTCCCGTCATATAGGATCGTCCTGCGTCAGATTGGTATCAGAGCCCCATGTTTTGGCTTAGTTTAGAATACGCAGGACTAGTACCTATATGCTTTACCATGTCATATAATAGTAGTAATTGCTTCTCTAATCCTCCATTTGTTGAACACGAGTCTACCCATTTTGTTAATCCTCTATTTGAGGAACAATATTCCACCACTGATCATGCACGTAGAGTTCCCTCGGTAGGACTCTCATACTATAATAATTATTGCCGTCCCCGACCCGTCACTCGTAGAAATCGTGCTGACATTTTTCCACAATTTGATTCTTCTTGAGGTAATTACCTTGAGAAATATCAAGAGCCCTACAGAAGTTACCATCATCAAGATAACATCACGTGTAGTGACCTTCCTAGTGTTCCGAAAACAAATGTCGGTGGCCAAATTTCAACGATGGGTTAGTAATCATTTTGATCACATAAAAAATACCTCAAAGAGATTCCAAAAAAAGAGGCTTAAGGATTTGGGCCAAGCTACAAATGTTTCTAGTAGTGCTCCACTAACATGAGAAACCAGACACTTGATTTTAATTCTTCTCATCTTAAGGAGACTCATGGTTTGTTTGGCTAAGCTGTTGCTGATGATAAGCTGCTGACGGAAAGCTGCTGACAGAAAAAGTACTGTTTTTTAAAAACAGAGTTTTGTTAAAAAACTGTTTGGGTAAAATGGAGTTTCCAGAGCTTACCCATAAGCTGTTTTGTAAAAATTGTTTGGATAAAATGAAGTTTTGACAGCTGTTTTTTTATAATGAAATATAATATTCTTTTTTGAATTTTAAATACTTAAAAGCAGTTTAAAATTACTACTACACGAAATAACAAATACAAATTTCATATTTTTCAGACAACAAATATCAAAATTATGCTAAAACTCTCAACGCTCTGATTCATCGGTTACTTGCCAGTAGTGTCTTGCATCATCTACATGTGAGAAATTTTTTTATTAGAAAATCGTTTTAAATTATTGAAAATAGAAAATTTCAGTAATGAATATTACCTTCTTGACTCATAGAGCTGTTGTGCAATTGAATCCCGCAATGCTATCATCTCGTCCATGCCACCCGTCGTGTCGATGCATGCCTCGGATTGTCTCCGTGTGTCTGCTCCGGCTCCCGTACCCATTGTCTCACCTTCTGTAAAATCCGGATCTATACGTGAAGGATGCCTCCGGATGAAATTATGCAAGGCCATGGTCGCCAGGACAATCTGTGTCTGCTTCTTAAAACTATAGCTCGGCATGTCACGAAGTATTGCCCATTTCTTCTTCCATACGCCAAATGTGCGTTCAATCACACTCCTAAGGGAAGAGTGTGATTGATTGAAAAATCTCCCGTAGTCCTTCAACTGGACGATTACCACGTGCAAAATCTGGAAGGTGGTATCGTGTATCTGGAAATGGTTTTATGTATCCCCGCTGTAGTGGATATCCAGCGTCTACCAAGTAAAATTTTCCTGAATCATAAAAAGTAAAGCTAAATGTATAATTATATGAAAACATAAAAGTAAGAAAATAAGTAAATATAAACCTCATTACCTCTTGGGGGGTGTGGGAAGCGGTATTTGGGATCGCTTATTGCAAAGTTGAAAATTCGACTGTCATGTGCAGATCCCTCCCAACCGGCCATGGCGAAAGTAAAGCACATGTTGAAGTCGCAAACCACCATTATATTCTGTGTAGTTGTTCCATGACGTCCAATATAAGGTACTTTGTTTCTTACCGGTACGTTTGCATGAACATGTGTGCCATCTATTGCCCCAATGCAATCTTTAAAAACGGCATGTACCGCATATCTTCAACAATCTCTGGTGGAGTAGAAGCGAAGTATCCTTCTTCCTGAATTATAATAACCTCTGCTAGACGTACCAAAGCACGAATCCCGACGCTAAAATATCTGCTTGCAGTCTCGGTGGAATGTTGGAATATCTGGCCAGGGCACCTGAAATCAAGCAAAAAAATCAAAATCGAAAAAATCTGAGAGAAGAAATGGAAGATCTGTTCAGGGCACCTGTACAGGAGGAAAAAATTTCAGAAATCAAAGAGGAAGAAGCTTACCGGAGGTAGGAAAGCCGGATTTGGCCGCGATTGATAGCAGGTAATCGATCGTAGATGAGGACGAAGGACTCTCTGTGGAGGAGGAAGAAGATTCGTCGAGGAGGAAGAAGCTTCCGTCGAGGAGGTCGATGTCGTCGTCGGCTTTCGTTGAGGAGAAGCAGCTCTCGTCGTCGGCTGCCGTCAAGGAGAAGCAGCTGTCGTCGAGGAGGAGATCGTCGACTAGCGTGGAGGAGGAGGAGATCGGGGGCTGTCGTCGAGGGGGAGGAACACTCGCGGGAGAAGCTGCGAAGTGCGGTGCTGTTCGGCTGGAAGAAAGAGCCGCGGATGGATTTTAGGTTAGAATAGGCGTTTAATAGAAACCACCGTTTCCCAGCTTTTAATTGCCAAACACAACTTATTGCTGAAAGAGCTTAGCTTATCTGCCGCACCGGAGCAGATAAGCTGCGCCAAACGGCGCCTCAGTGCCCACTTGTTTTTTGAGTCGAGCCTGATCCTGATCATATGATATCGGTGGAGAGCGACACTAGTATGATTAGTGAGCATGGTCACGTGAGCGAGGACGAACGACATCGTGATACAATGATGGTATATCCATCCTCCACACCTCACTTACACCTAGTGATGGAGATCCATTAGATCGTGCACCAGGAGAGGCTCGCCGCAACGCGGGGCCCACCTTTGTGTATTCGCGCAGGATGGCTTAATCAGATCGCTGATCCGACTTCGCGGATGTGTTCGGATTCGCGTAGCGAGTCAAAATCATATGCTACTTTATTATTTTTGCTTTATTTTAGTGTATTTTGAGCGGCCCCACCTTCGACCAATCATAATCGTTCAAGGTGAGATGCTCTAGTTTTGTTTTATTATAAATAGGACATGTAGTGGGCTGTTTTAGAGCTATTGCATGTTTTGGAGAAATCTATTCCGGAACTCTGCGATCAACCCACAGTGCCGACTCCGTGGAACCCTAGGTGACGACTCCCAGACACTCAATCCTCCACCAAGGTACTTCTATCCATAGCCCCCTTTTCCCCACCACGAATCCTCCCTCCACTGCCCGGAATCATCCCAAAACAGCCGCCCCTTGCCGTTTTCCCAGCCTTTGCAACCATCCAACCCTCTTCCATTAAACCTGAGGCTGGCCTCCCCTGATACACCCTCAACAGCACCACCCGCACAAGCCACTCCACCGTCGGCCCCCTAATACCCACCCAGCAAGCCGCCAGGCCCCCTCCTCCCATACGCCACCTTCCAATCCCCCTCCTCCTCCTAACAGCACCGCCAACCCACCCTTTCCCGTCCTACAACTACCTCCCCCCCTCTCACCCTAATTTCCCCCTTGACGACAACCCTATTCCCGTGGAACCACCTTCCAACACCTTCTCCCTTCCGGATCAGTCCAGATTTGGACTTTTTCAGCACAGATCCGATCTCATATTGTCAGATCTACCCTTTCCCGCTCGGATTTACACCTATGTGGCCGAATCTATCTATTTCCGGTCTGATTCCCCCATCCGCCGCCGAGGACAACCACCTCCATCATTTCCGCGCCGCCAGTTCCACATTCGATCGCCGTCCCAAGCATCCGGCTCCGTAACCTTCAGAGCCTCGGTCAGCCCACTACTTTGGTGAGTCACTTGTTATATTGGAACATTTGATTTGACATTATTATTGGATTGACTACTGTGTTTTGTTTGGATTCGTACTTGTAGAACTTTGTTGCAATATGCTTATAATTTGTAGGCGGGATCAATTCGTCGCGCGCTTAGCCTTGACCCTCCGAGCGGAGGAAAAACATTAAATAATTGCTGAATTGAATGCTTGTTTTTGTCTTTTTAATTAACTGTGTGGGTTGGAATTTCATTGCTCTAAATTATTTTGTCGCCGTCTCCGACGATTTTTTTATTGCATTTAGATTTAGGATTAGTGTGTCACTTTTGCATTCCACCTCTAGAACTCTAGGTTTTGCGCACCCCCGTAGCCTACCCTACATCAATTGGTATCAGAACCCAGGTCGGTCCGTTTGCATGCTCCGTAGTGGTAGGATTTTTAGAGCAAACATGTCAGATCCACTAGTCACCGACGACCGAGCGGCGAGCTCGAATTTGGATACCGCTTTTGCTGAGTTTCATCGTCTTATCCTAGATCGTTTGGAAAATTTAGTTACCTAGTTCGACGATGTGCGTCATGATCTCGTTGAGGTGAACCTCCATTTAGACCACTTAGAAAATATCATGGACACTCCAACACAGCATGACAACTTACTAGAGGATGATCCTGATGCTCTTCCTCATCTTGACCAACGTCCGACGGCTTGCCAGCCTCCTGTAGACCGTTACCGTTGTGATATTCCTCCCCGAGCCCCAGCATCGCCGGCGAGGCGGAATTCCTATCTTGCGATTGAGCGTAGACCAGAGATTGTATCGTATGCCCACACCAACATGATGAGTATCGTATGCCCCGTTAGCCCCAGCCTGACCCCAGAGATTGTGTGCCCCCACAAAACGGTCGCCTTGACCATCACTGTGATGAGTATTATCCCCCGGGTCGGAGAGAGCGTGGTCCCCCACCCGCTCGATATGATTACGCCCATGACGACTACCCAGAGGATTATCCTGACCCACGGAGAGGTGGCTACCACTACGACATCACTCGTCGTATTCGCATCGATGCCCCTTCATTCGATGGCCGCCTGAACCCGAAAGCCTTTAGTGATTGGCTCTTCGACGTGGACCATTACTTCGAGTGGTACGACATGAGCGACGAACGTTGCGTTTGCTTCAACTAAATGAAGCTGATCGGGCAAGACAAGGTATTTTGGATTATCCTTGAGAGAGCTATTGAGCGAGATGACGGTTATCCTATCACCTGATGGGATGAGATGAAGCAACGAGTAAAGTAGAAGTATCTCCCTGCGTCATACCGAGGCGAGTTATTTGAGTAGTTTCAGAACTTACGGCAGAGGACACTCACTGTCGCTTTGTATATGGCTCGTTTCGACGAGCTTGTCGTTAGGAGTGACATCTCAGAAGTGCCTATTGCCACCGCCTCTCTTTTCAAGGCGGGCCTATATTCTGAGATTCAGAGAGGGCTGATTCCCCATCGTCTAGAGACCGTTGATCAGATTTTTCAGCTCGCCCTAGAGTACGAGCAGTACCTCCGTTCATCTAGCACGAGACAGTTCCCCTCTCAGACTGATTCTTCGACTTATAGGAAACCCGCTTCGCCCAAGACCATCGCGCCTGCGTCCTCACGTGTTCCCACGGACACGAAGGGCAAGACCATCACCACTGATGGCCAACGATCTGGAGGTATTCTGCGCTATAGATGTTCAGACAGAGTACACGTGGCGTTGCAGTGCCCTACGCGAAGTCTGCTAGTAGAGGACGAGGAGCAGGGTTTGGAAGAAGGTGAGGAGGTTACTGAGGCGATCACAACCACTGTCGAGAAAGGATGAGAGTGAGACACCGAGCGATCCTTAGAGATGAGAGTGATTAGGCGCCTCTTACCCCCACGTGCAGATGAGGACTGAAACCGCACTACCATATTCTATACGTACTTTCCTAGTGCAGGCGGTCCCTGCAAGCTAGCTATCGACAATGGGAGTTGTGTGAATATCGTGACTCAAAAGGGTCTTGGCCGCATGCATGTGAAAACTGAGCCTCACCCCCACCCTTATCGTGTCGTCTGGGTTGACAAGACGACGATTCAGGTTACTCAGCACTGCCTTGTCTCGATTAACATCGCCTCATTTCAGTATCGGGTTTGGTGTAATGTCATTCCCATGGACGTCGTTCATGTGTTGCTCGGCCGCCCCTTGCTATTTGATCGCGACGTCACGTGTTTCGATCGCTCGAACATGCGTGTATTTTATGACAAGGGGCAGAAGATTATGTTAACGCCTACCGAACCCTAGGAGAAATCCAGGGGTCAGATTGAACCTTCCGTGAGTACGAGCGCCTCGAGGCCCCTACATATATTTAGGCGAGGAGAGTTCATGCGAGATAACATTGAGTCTGATATCATCTACGTCATGTAGGCCATTATGGCCTTTGAGGGTCCCCCTGAGGACCACCTCCCAGTGGTGCGTCCTCTTTTGGATGAGTTTGCGGATATTATGCTTGATGAGCTCCCCGATGAGGTGCCCCCTCCACGGGTCATTCAACACGCTATTGACTTAGTCCTGGGGGCTTCTCTCACGAACCTGCCCCATTATCGTATGCACCCTGATGAGCACGCTGAGCTCAAGAGGCAGGTTGACGAGCTTCTTCAGAAGCAGTTTATTTGTGAGAGTTTGAGTCTGTGTGCGGTTTCCGCCCTTCTTACTCCTAAGAAGGTTGGTAGTTGCCGTTTGTGCATCGAAAGCCGCACCATTAATAAAATCAAGGTCAAATATCGTTTCCCTATCCCACGACTGGATGACCTATTGGATACTATGTTCGGTGCCCAGATCTTTTCCAAGATCGACCTCCGTAGTGGGTACTATCAAATACGAGTTTGTGAGTGAGATGAATGGAAGACAATCTTTAAAATCAAGGATGGTCTGTACGAGTGGCTAGTCATGCCATTTGAGCTCTCTAACGCCCCGAGCACGTTTATGAGAGTTATGACGCAAGTGTTACTGACCTACATGGACAAGTTTTTGGAGGTGTATTTCGATGATATACCGACCTATATCCAGACTCATGCCGATCACCTCGATCATCTGCGACTTCTCTTTGGCACCCTCCGCCGAGAGAAGTTGTATGTGAAATTGAAGAAGTGCTCATTCCTTTCGGAGTCTGTTCACCTTCTGGGATTCATTGTATCATCTATCAGAGTATCTGTTGGCCCTGAAAAGGTCAAGTCTATTCGCGACTAGCCTGTGCCAACAAACATCCACGAGGCTCGCAACTTCCACGAACTTGTCACCTTTTATAGGAGGTTTGTCCAGGGGTTCAGTACGATCATGACCCCATTTACGAGCTGCCTTAAGAAGGAAAGTTTTAGTGGACCCCCACAACCACTAGTGTTTTTGAGGAGACCAAAGAGAGATTGACGACGCCTACTTTCTTAGACTTGAGGATTTTAGCCGTGCGTTTGAAGTCGCGTGTGATGCTTCTGGTGTAGGGATTGGTTGCGTATTGAGCCAAGAAGGACATCCAGTTTCCTACTTTAGTGAGAAACTGGACGAGGCCAAACAAAAATACTCAAACTATGATTGAGAGTTTTTTGCGATTGTCCAGTCTCTGCGCTACCGGAGGAACTATCTCTTTCCCCGGAAGTTTGTGCTCTATTCGGATCACCAGGCGTTACGATATTTCGATTCGCAGCGCAAGTTGGGACACCGACATGCCAAGTTGGTCGAGTACCTACAGAATTTTCATTATGTTCTCAAACAACGAGTTGGTGTCGAGAACAAGCCGACTGATGCGCTGAGTCACCGTGTCTCCTTGCTTCAGACGATGACCACGCGCGTAGATGAGTTAGAGTGTGATTATAGATTATCCGACATGCCCCGATTTTGGTGAGATTTATACTGCCTTATCCCGAGACCCCCCAGACCATGTTGAGGGATATCAGATTTTTGAGGGATATCTGTAACTGGGCTCTCGCCTGTGCATACCTTAGACTTCCTACCACGATTACCTGATTTGGGAATTGCACGTGAGCGGGGCCGCTGGGCACTTTGGGTGAGTTAAATCTATCGCCATTGTTGAGGACCACCTCTACTGGCCCAGTCTTAAGAAGGACGTGGCTTGCATTGTCCGCCACTGCCGTATCTGCCAAACAACAAAGGGCACCAAGCAGAACACGGGTCTGTACATACCTTTACCTGTTCCACACCTCCTTTGGGAGGACATCAACATGAACTTCGTGCTCGGGCTCCTCCGCACTCTTTGTAGACACAATTCCATCTTCGTGGTGGTCGATTGATTCTCGAAGATGACACATTTTATTGCGTGCCGCAAGACGGCGGATGCTTCACACGTAACATCCATCTTTATGAGGGATGTTTTTAGACTGCATGACCTGCCTAAGCATATCGTGTCAGACCGCGATGCTAGATTTATGAGTTATTTCTGGAAGACCCTATGACACAAGACTGACACCACCCTTAGGTTCTCCTTGACATATCACCCACAGTCGGACGAACAGACTGATGTAGTAAATCGTAGCTTAGGGAACCTATTGAAGTGTTTAGTGGGAGAGCATATAAGTAATTGGGATCTTGATCTTCCAGTCGCGGAGTGTGCATACAACAGTTCAATCAATAGGTTTACTGGGTTGAGTCTATTTCATGTAGTGTCAGGATATGACCCTAGAAAGCCTATAGTCCTTGTTCCTAGCCCCCCTAGAGTCGTGCCCTAGTGAGTCTCCTGAGTCTTTTGCACGACATTTGCATGAGTCGGTTCACTGACGGATAATAACGAGCAATGATAATTATAAAACACATGCAGATAGGCGAAAGTGAGAACAAGTATTTTAAGAAGGCAAAAAGGTAATGATGCGAATTCGCCCAGAGAAGTTCCCTTTGGGGCCTCCCAAAAAATTAAACGCCAGGCGAATGAGCCCCTCCTCTATTATAAGTCGCATTAGGACAAATACCTACCAGCTCGATATCCCAGCAAGTATGAGAATTCATCCAGTATTTAATGTTGTGGATCCGACGCCATACTACGAGCCTCGCGAGTATGTGGATCTGAGCAGTAGAGACACCCATCCCCCACCTCCACTCCCGTCACCTTATCATCCTCATAGTCCACCCACGTACGACGACCACCAGAGTCCACCTATTGCTGACACCCATCCACCCGGGGACTCAGCTTCTTTGGTTCCACCGACGGCATCACCGATCGCAGCGGGATCTACCACTCAAGAGATGAGCGATGAGAGAATTACCTAGATCAGATCCCACCATTTCGTTCCTACCACAGACGGGCTGTGATGTCGCTACTTGGTACATTGACAGAGTCGCCCAGATGCAGATGACGCTTGGATACTACCAGCTGAGCTCGATCGACTCGCTCCTGGATTTCGGCCTCTGTACGATCATCTACATTCATCAGAGATGAAAGTTTTTTAGTCGGGTGGTTGATGGGGATCTATCAGATCATGCATCAAGATAGGCTCGCCGCAAGGATGGGCCCACGTTCATATATTCACGCATGAGGGCTTGATCGGATCGCCGATCCGACTCCGCGGATGTGTTCGGACCGCATCGCAAGTTAAAATCATATGTTGCTTTATTATTTTTGGTTTATTTTAGTGTATTTTGAGTGGCCCCACCTCCGGCCAATCATAGCCGTTGAAAGTGGGATGACCTAGCTTTATTTTATTATAAATAGGGCATGTAGTGGGATGTTTTAGAGCTATTGCGGGTTTTGGAGAATTCTATCCCAGAACTCTGCGATCACCCCACGGTGCCGACTCCGTGGAACCCTAGGTGACGACTCTTAGGCGCTCAATCCCCCCCCCCCCAAGGTACTACCTATCCATAGCCCCCTTTTCCCACCACGAATCCTCCCTCCACCGCCCGAAATCTTCCCAAAACAGCCGTCCCTTGCTGTTTTCCCAGCCCCTGCAACTACCCGACCCTCTTCCATCAAACCTAATGTCGACCGCCCCTGCTACCCTCGGGCGCAACACCCGTGCAAGCCACTCCACCGTCGACCACCTAATACCCACCCAACAAGCCGGCAGGCCCCCTCCTCCCATACGCTACCTTCCAATCCGCCCTCCTCCTAACGACACCGCCAGCCCACCCTCCCCCTCCTACAACCACCGCCCCTCTCACCCTAATTTACCCCTTGCCGACAGCCCTATTCCCGTGGAACCACCTTCCAACACCTTCCGCCTTCCGGATCAGTTCAGATCTGGAATTTTTCGGTCTGAATCTGATCTCATATTGTCGGATCTACCCTTCCCCGCCCGGATCTACACCTACGTGGCCAAATCTATCTATTTCCGGTCCGATTCCACCATCCACCGTCGAGGACAGCCGCCTCCATCATTTCCGCACTACGAAACCTTTTGACATTATTATTTGATTGAATACTGTGTTTTGTTTGGATTCGTAATTGTAGAACTTTGTTGCAATACACTTATAATTTGCAGGGGGGATCTATTCGCCGCGCGCTTAGCCTTGACCCTCCGAGCGGAGGAAAACCATTAAATAATTGCCGAATTGAATGCTTGTTTTTGTCCTTTTTATTAACTGTGTTGGTTGGAATTTCATTGCTCTAAATTATTTTGTCGCCGTCTCCGATGGTTTTTTAATTGTATTTATGATGTAAACCCGAATTAGGGTTCCAAAATACTAAATATTTTATAGAAAAAATATTTTATTTATTATAGATAAAATAGCGTTTTGAAAATTAAGGAGTTTGTTATTTTGAAAAGAGGGCCGAGCGGCCCAACTCGAGACGTTCGCGCGTAAAACTGCTCTTATCGACAAACGTCTACAAATTCGTTATTCATTATCCAGAGAATTTGTTGGCGTTTAACGGTTCTAATTGTACGTTTACAAGCATGATCCACAAACAATAATTTATGAAATAGATGGCGATTTGGTGGTTAGAACGTTCGGGCAAGCTCTTTAATTACTTAAATGAATGCATAAATTTAGGACTGATTATTGGAGCAACTAGATTGGATGATGTTACCACAAGAGGAAAAGTCTCTCCCAAATCCTTCGGCGAGGCGAGACGGATCCGTTGGCCGTTTGCTGGAAGAGAACTTTGGAGTCAACAACAGCCGGCGAGAAGAACACAGACCAACGGGGGGAAGAAGACTGGCCACCGGCTGACGAGCAGGCTGCTGGCCGTTTGCTGGAAGAACGGGTCGGAGTCGACAACAACCGACACCGGAAGGCACTCAGGAAGCCACTGGCGTGAGGAAGGCGGTCCACGTACCGGCGATGACTGCTGGACGACGTCGCCGTCGGTGATAGTGACGGTCGGCGGCTGCCTGATCTTGAGAGCTGGGCGAGAAACGTGCAACGGCCGCTGGAGCTTTGCCCAGGCCGCTAGGGCTGCGATGAAATGAAGCTGGCCGACGGTAGGCGGCGTGGTCAGCGACGGAGTGGGACTGGCGGACGGCAGGCGACGTGGTCAGCGGCGGAGCACGGGTTGCAGCAGTGGTTGACGGGCTGGAGCAGCAGTTGAACTGGAATTCACGGGCGCAGAGCCGACAATGCAGGGGAAATCAAAATTCTTTTCGATTTCCTTTGCTGTCCGGTCCCTTCAATTGGCAGAGGAGATGTATTTTATAATGAAAAATTAATGGCCAGTCACATCTGGAAACTTTTATTTCCTGATTATTATTTCCAAAATATGACCGGTCCTATTTTGGACTCTTATAAATTTCTAAATGTTTCTCACATAAACTTCTTTCCCAAAGGAGACTAATTCGAATTTATGCCATTAATTTGAATGTGATCATATTCTCGATTGAAATTTTGTTCTAAATTTAAGCGTTCCTTTTAAATAATTTTGAGCTTGCCCGATTCATCCTAACTACCAAATTTACCGGACCTTTTTATTAAGGGTCCTGACGAACGGTCAACTTGACGGGCCGAGCAATTTCAAGCAACAAAAGTACGGCGAAGGGAATACATAAAACAATGCATAAATAAAAGTACATTAAAAAAATATATCATGCGTCAAGAAATATTGGATGCGACGGAGGATGCATTAATTTAGATTTGGGATTAGTGCGTCACTTTTGCATTTCATCCCTAGAAGTCTAGGTTTTGTGTATCCTCGTTGCCTACCCTACATCACCTAGTGTCCTCTACGACTAGAGAGCCAGTCCTCGACAGTACACATATTGACCCACTACTGAGTATGCACTTTTCTCACTCTTCCACTATCATCGTCCCGAGCCACATTACTACTGGGAGCCGAGAGCCTAGTGTTAACTCAAGATGACCATCTCACCCATCTTTGGGAACATTGCACCTTGCAATGGTTTACATCTGGAGGACCATCACCGTATTGAAGGGTTTTTTGAAAACCCCCCATTGAGCCTCTAGTTGAGCCACCACGCCCTTGTGAGGATGAGATTTTGATGAGCAATTCATTTTTGAGTACAAGATTTTTGACACCTCTTCTAGTCAGATTTCTGAGTCACCCTATCTATGGGGTTCTCGAATCGAGTATTGTATACTCAGTGATGTCGCCTTTTACATTTAAGGTCACTCTTGATATTTCAGGAACCTATGTTAGCACTCGTCGCATTTGCGACGAATTTCATTATACTACTCCTGGTGAGCCACCTGACGACTTTCTATTTTATGGAGCCATCCTACACATCCTGAAGTGGTATCTCAATGTCAAAGTCTTGCATAACCTTTTGGGTTTTTATTTCTCACTCAATGAATATTTCTACACTCCACCAAAAGAGCCTCCAGATAAGCCACCACTCTTTAGGGACGTGTCCACTATCTTTGAGTTAGTCGAGAGTGAGAGTGCACACAATGGCCTTGGGTTCGATTCCATCATAAGTAGTGACGATACTTCGGGTGTTTATTTAAATGATCATCGCACCCACGCTGAATTTTTTTATACCCCACTTACTGATCCCCCTGATCATGTGCCCCTCTTGGATGGCACCTGGAGGGTTCGAGTGCCTTTGCATAGGAGATCTGTTATGTCTGTCGACCATCATTCGTTGCCATTATGCAGCATGCTCATACAATGCCACACTATCAACCTATGAGCACTTGTTCTGACCGAAGAACTATGCATCTTTCACTTTCTTTTATTGGAATCAGAATGGTCAGCAAAGCTCCCCTACAACTAAAGTCTAAAATTTGAGTCCCCACTCAGAGTATTGGCCACTGGCCACTTTGTACTTCTAGATCATATGTGGTATTTTTTGTCTAACTACCCTACATGTTTTGACCTCATCCATGTTTTCATAAGGTCCAAATTAATCTTCACTTTATTATTAAGTGTTCAAATTTACTATCTAAATTTTATGAGGATTACTCTATAGCCTCTTTAAGTTATTTCAAAAACATTTGGGTTGTGAGAGACTCACCTGTAACTATCATGTAGTTTTTGTACCACTACTAGTATTAATACTATGGTTAAACAAGTTGAAGCTTAAAACTTTGTTTTTACGTGCTCCGAGTCGAGTTATCTTTTTATGCACGAGTGAATTGAGTCTTATTGTATGTCGTATCTTTTCCTTATTCACGTTATTATATTTCGTGTAAGTTTGCAGTTAGTCCGACGAGTATCTTGTATTTTTCTTATTTAAAGGCCTCTTGGACAAGTGAATTGAACTAAAGAATTAATCTGTTCTCCATATCTCATTGCAGGAAATTTTAATATCTCTCACTCTCGAGCACACCCCACTTAGGAAGTTGCGGTTCAGATTTCATAGTATCCTCCTCCTTCATCTCCTCCTCCAAACATTCTTCAGTGAAGCGACCAACGTTCTATGAGTGTACCTGCAACAACTTGGCATCGGGGCTAGGTTCTCACCTCCGCTCGCCTCCGTTGACGTTGTCTCGCTTTCCATCAATTACTGTCCACAAATCCATCCCCTTACAACCCACTAGGCATCTCTGACTGCGCACCAGTATCTCCCCAAGCTCTTGAGCAGAGACCCTCCTCTAGCTCAAGGGCCATCAACATCCTCATTTTTGGCATTGGTGTTCCTGCAGTTCTGTTCCAGTATAGGTCACCATGCTCTTTCCTTCTCTGTCGATACAATCGAGCTTGGCAGAGCGGTCGAGCAGAGATTCCATGAGTGCCTCCTTCAGTTCCATCATCATATATAGCGCCTCCTTCTGTTCCTTCATCGTCATCTTGACTAGCGCCAGCATTGCGAGTGCCTGCTCATCTCCATAGAGCTTTTCCCATCGTCGCTCAACTTCTATTCGAGCCTTACGCGTACAAAATCCCTCACACCGTCCCAACACCGATGTCCTCTTGTATCATTGTTCGCTTCCCTCTACGCCAACCCTGCCCCGCAATCCTCGAGCCCTGGCCCTATCGAGCCCCGCATTTCCAAAACTTATTTCTCGAGCCCTTCATCAAACATAGAATGGATCCGTTGGGATGGCTCACTTGGTACTTGCATTTTTTCAGTCACCCACATGCATCAGTGACAGAATGGGTCAGTTCAATCCTGCTGCCTTCTCAATTAAATTCAACTATGGTTTGCTCGTTTGTAAGTCAGAAACCAAAGATTACTTGGGACGACTTCAAAAGGTTCTACAACGTGCGATTTGGTTCTCCCATTCATAAAAATCCCCTTGACGCACTCACCATCTTACGATAAACAGGTTTGGTAGATGCATGTCTAGAACTATTTCAAGTTCTTCTAGCTCATGTTACGGCACACCCGGAGCAGCTTGTCACATTCTTTACGACAAGACTTTAGGAATGCCTACTACTGGCATTCAGTTTGAAGACCCCCCCTAGATTAAGTTACTGCAATGAATTTGGCCAGACTTTGTGAGTGTCGGATGCATATTGATCTCATCAACTATAGAACCATAGGCGCCACCCTAGACACCTGAACAGACCAGCCCAAGGATTTCCAACGTCGACACATGTCGTATGTTGCGCCCGCTAAACGCTGTGTAAAGCGGTTATGTTATAACTGCGATGGGCACTCTACCATCGCAACAAATGACTTTTTTTGGTTCTTGAAGTGGATGAATCTGACGAAGGAATTTAGTGAAAATGACACGAGAACCCGATCTCTCTCCGAGCTTTGAGGACAATGCTCATTTTGAAAGACGAGAGTGATGTTATGGGCTTTGGGCCGAGTTATCTTATTATGTAGAAGTCAATCAAATCTTGTTGGATGGCATGCCTTTTCCTTATTGGTGTTGTATATTTCATATTTTTTTTATTTTGTGTATGTTTGGAATCGGTTCGAAGATTGTATTCTCTTATATATAGGCCTCTCAGGCAAGTGAAATGACATGCAAAAAGTGATCTTATTTTTCTTCCCCCCCTGTTAGATATTTTGGTAGCTCTCTCGTGCCCCACTTAGGCAACCGTGATTTCGGCTACATAGTATTCTTCTTCTCTACCATCTCCACCTTTGAACACCCTTCGGTAAAGTGACCAACGTTTTATGGGTTGATCTACAATTAACTTGGTGGCCCCCTACCACACACACCCACACACACAAAACAACAACAACACTCAAGCCTTTATCCCACTATGTGGGGTCGGCTATATGGATCCTTTGCCATCATGTGCCCTATCTTTTGTCATAATCTCACTAATGCCTAAGGACATCATGTCTTTCCTTATAGTTTCATTCCAAGTCTTTATTGGTCTACCCCTCCCTCGTTTAACATGCCTAGTAACACGCCTAACATGAGCCTCTAATGGTCTCCTTTGTACGTGTCCAAACCTTCGTAGACGAGCTTCTCGCATTTTCTCTGCAATTGGCGATACTCCTGTCTTATTCATGATAAATTCATTCCTAATTTTATCCAATCTCGTGTATCCACACATCCACCTAAGCATTCTCATCTCCGCAACTCCCATTTTTTGCTCATGTACACAATTTACTGCCCAACACTCATAATCATGGAACATCACAGGTCTAATTGCAGTATGGTAAAAATTGCCCTTAAGTTTTAGTGGTACTTTACGATCACATTAGATCCCTGTCGCACCTCTCTACTTCAAACAACCCACTTGGATTCTATGTGTCACATCTTTATCAATACCTCCGTCCTTTTGAACTATCGATCCAAAATATTTAAAACACTCACTATGGGAAATTCTTGATCACCCAACTTAATAACGAAGTCATCCGTCCTTCTTGTACTGCTAAATTTAAGCTCCATATACTCCGTCTTTGCTCTGCTCAACCTAAAACCCTTCTTTTCTAAAGTATCTCACCAAAATTCAAGTTTTGCGTTTACACCCTCGCACGTCTCATCAACCAAAACAATATCATCCACAAACAATAAACACCAAGGTATTGCTTGTTGCATATGTCTGGTGAGCTCATCTAAGATAAAGGCTTAAAACTGAACCTTGATGTAAGCCAACAGTGATAGGGAATTCCTGTGTTAATTCCCGTGTTTCTTCCCTATATGTTCATTTAAGCCTCCTATAAAAATTTTCTCTATTTGTGAGATTGCTCTTTCTAAATCATCTAAATCTCCCAAAATTGCACTTTAATAATTTCACTTAATCCTACTTGTGCCGCGCAAGCACTGATCACATTAATAGTTTCCTTTCCTATGACCAATTTATGAGCTAAGATTCTATCACCTTTTCTACTTACCCCAATAATTTCATCCTTCCAAGTAGTATCCACAATAATGCCTACTCCACTGCTTGTTTTATTTTTTCCGGTGTAGCATAATTTAAAATCTGAATTATCTAAATGTTTAGCTTTCTCACATACCCATCTAATCTCTTGCAGACAAAAATATTTATTCTTCTCCAAATCATCGTATCCATTACTTCCATCGCTTTACCCGTTAGCGTACCTATATTCCAACTTCCAAACCTAAGTCGATCACAATTCCTACGACATACTTTCCTAGGACGTCTAATATATGAGGACTTTTGCCTATTTAACACTACAACAAAGTCCTCTTGGAGGTGCAACGGTTCTTGCCAAGACGCCGCATTCGGAGCATACGACGAGAATTCTTGCATATTTAACACTACACCCAAGTCCTGGAGATGCAACTGTTCTTGCCAAGACGCCGGATTCGGACCATGCGACGCGTTCCTTAAGGGGAACAACCTAGCTTTTGCACAATTTTTCAAATGATCCATATTCATAAGAGTGACTAAATTTTACGCTGGCCGTCTACCTAACACAACCCTCACCATTTTTCATCCGGGCTTGGTACCGGCATAGGCTCGTTTACCCACACACATTCTAAAAAATAAAGTAGCTTTGGTGCCAATCTTTTGAACAACATTTTCCAATTGAAAGTGCCTTGAGTTATGTGTGCATCTGATTATCCTGGTGTTTTCCCTATTTTCTGGTCATGCCTTTATTGAGCAGTCTTCCACTCTTTTTGTAGGTCTGAATTTGCGGATTCCGAGAAGGTGGAAATAATTTGTCAGGTAATAAATTGCAGTACTTTCTATTCTGACTTCTGGACTCTTTCTTGGTATGCAGTATTATTTATATTGCTTGCCTGGCTATTCTATATCAGTACCATGTCTCATGATTCAAACTCAAAAGTCATTGATTTTTATCTGATTATGCACCTGAAATTTAAGGCTTAGCTTGAATTGATTTTTTTTCCTTTCGGCATTCCTTTCCCAGCTTGCTCTGATTTGGCATGTTCTAGTTGTCAAGATTGTTTTTTTTGAAGGATTTGTTGTAATATTTGAGAGTTTTTTGTAGGCTATAAATAGCCATGTTTGCCCTAATGAAACATGTTCATTTTGTTCAACTTGGTATCTGGGGGGGGGGGGGGGGCGACGACTTGCCGCAATTTCCGCTTCCTCGCGCGCGTCTTCGACGGAGGACCACCGCCTCTAGGGTTACGGGAACCCTCTCTCCGCCGCCCCATCTAGCGGCCGCCGACTCTAACTTCTACTGAGGACCTCCGCCTCTAGGGCTTCTAGATCTGCGCTTGTCGTAGGACCTCCACCTCTAGGGCTGTGGGATCGCCCCTCCCGCCGCCATATCCAATGATTGCCGCTGTCTCCGGCTGCTGCGAAACTAGTCGATGTGGGCAATCGACATGTTCGCATCTAGCGGGTCTTCAACGGTTCTTCAACAACGCCACCTCCACATCCTAACGGATCTGAGGATGCGGTGATCAGATTCAGAGCAGGATGAGACATTGATTGGTACCAAACACGATGCAGTGATCAGTTTGGAAGTTGATCCACGACTTCGAAGGGAGGAACGATGGAAGATGTCTTCATGATGTTAGGTCCAGATGAGTTGACTACATTGTTGAGGGTGTTGGCCTGTTGGGTTCATCGCAACGGTCGGCAAAATTGGAACTTCCATCGATTGATTTGAAGTTTGACGGATCGACGACCTACCTGAGTTGGTCACGTCGTGTGAAGAAAATCCTTGCAGCGAAACAAGTTGGGAGATTCCTGACAGGGGCATTGAAGAAACCAGAGAACTCGACTGGAGATGAGTGGGAGTTGGCCCACATGACGGTATTTATGCGGCTTCTCAGCTCGGTTGTCCCATTGATTTCTGCCACGGTAGATAGCCTCGAGACAGTCATGGAGGTTTGGGACAAGCAGAAGAACACATATGATGGCGTGGGGAACACTCTGTGGGTCTTCTAGGTGAAGGGAAATAAAACAATGCAGGAGTACGCCTCCGAGTTGGAATGACTATTTCTGAGCGGATTACTTTTATTAAAAACTTCTGTTTTCACGAAAATTACGATAACGATAAGAATAAATTTAAAACTCTGCATAGAGAAATGTGAAGGATTCGAATCCTATAATGTAGAGGCATCTACTGATGGATTCATCAGTAGGGGTGAGCCTACAATTATGCCCTTCGGGGGTGTGACTAATTCAAGTTTGCATACATGAGCATTTCTTATTTTATGTAACTAAAACTAAATGACAAGTTAAGATTCAATATTGAGAGTAAATGAAATTGATGATTTATTGTAATGTATGCATATTGCTATTCCCTATTGTTTGCATGTATAACTATTCTCGAAATATTTTTCTCACGTAGTCATAATTTTTATGACTAACCCTTCGTGGATTTATTTTTGAAGGCAACAAGTGCTTCTCCCAGTGCACCAAAAAGGATTCCGTCGGAAGAGTTGACGAATGTATGGTTGATGATCTTTATAGGCATTGGTGATCCTCAGGAAAAGCATAAAGTCTCTTGTACTGATCCTTACTGTGATTTCTGTATTGAGTACGGTTAAGTACTTAATAATTTCTGTAACAAACATTGTAAATAAATAAATGAATGAATAAAAGTGCTGGTGTTTACGATTTTTGTACTGTGAATTTATGCTGGGACCCTTTTTATTGAAATAATGTTCGATCCTTGAAACCATTTGGGAAGCCCGGAAATCAGGGTCCTCACAACTTGGTATTAGAGGAACGTTTATTCAATAATTTGTATCGTAGGCAGTACGAAGTCATAATACAAAAAATGTAATATAATTAATTCAAAACTTATGTATGGTAACCCGTCCAACTGTACTCCAGTCGACGTCGTCAAAGGATTTGAGAAGAATGTGAAGTTAAACAAGGAACAAGATTCGAGGAAAACAATAATGGACATCGTCAACAACAACCTTCCGAATTTGTGTTAGCAATTGCGGAAGCTCTTAAGTTAGTATTTCCTACATTAGCTGCGTTAGGACCAACACTCCCTCCTGATGATTCTACTCCTAGATAATATCCAATGAATTCTCCTCCCGATATTCCTCCGGTAGCACCTGTACCTCAACACCGACAAATAGACTATGACCTAAAACAATTCATGGAATTAAAACCACCAACCTTTACTGGAGGCTTGTTTCCCTTGGAGACTGAAGACTGGATTCTCCGCATAGAAACGATCTTTCAAGTTATGGACTGTCCTGAAGATCGAAAAGTAGGATTAACCTCGTTTTTGCTCGAAGGCGCAACTAAGCGTTGGTGGAATAATATCGTCGCTACAAAGTTCGCCAGACGTGGCATTGTAATGTGACCAAACTTCCTTCAGGAATTTACAAATTGGTTTGTGCCGCGATCAGAGAAAAGAGTCTTACACGACCAATTCCTGCGACTCGTTCAAGGGACAAAGACAGTTCTGCAGTACGAGACGTCTCCAAGTTGGCATACTATGCCGATTCTCTCGTGAACTCCGAAGAAGATCGTTGCCGATAATTCCAACAAGGACTGCAAGACGATGTCACAATTTGCTAGTGCCTCTCAATATTTTAGAATATGGGAAGCTGGTCGAGAGGGCACGATTAGTGGAAATTGATCAGGAAAAATCACAGAAGCGTCGAGATAGTGGAAAGAGAAAAATACCTGAAACGTAGACGCAAGACAAACCCCAAAGTAAAGATTCTAAGACATTCCAGACTGGCCCATCAACTAGTAATGCATCCCA
This sequence comes from Platanthera guangdongensis, assembly GCA_039583875.1. Lineage (NCBI taxonomy): Eukaryota > Viridiplantae > Streptophyta > Magnoliopsida > Asparagales > Orchidaceae > Platanthera > Platanthera guangdongensis. Next base: position 199,991,386 of record CM077159.1, read on the forward strand.
AACAACTACTACGAAGTGCGCCAAATGTGGCCGATTTCATCGAGGAGAATGTTTAATTGCAACGTGTTATTATTGCCGTCAACCTGACCATACAAAGAAAACATGTCCGAAGCTTCTGAATAAAGAAATCAACTCCCGAGGACCACCACTTCCACCGCAACCCCAAGTATATCAAATGCATGCTGAATCATTATCTTCGACACCTACACCTGCACCTGCTCCTGTCCCTGCTCCAATTCCTCCTCCAGAAGTCCCAGAAGAGCGAATGATTATGCCACGAGCATTTCCCTATCATAAAAAATAAAATGTAGTTTCTTTGATGTAAATATTGTAAATATTGTAGGAACATGATTATCTTTATCTTTTCGAGGACGAAAATTCTTTTAAGAAGGGAAGAGTTGTGACACCCCAAAAAGTCTGCCAACTAAATTCAATTTTTTTCCCCGATGATGAACAAAGGCAAATCAACTTTTTTCGAACAATTTTCGCTTTTTGTTTCATTTCAGTTTATTTGTTAAATTTGCTTCATTTAATTTGTGGGTGCCAATAACTAAGTAATGTGATTAGTGGACTGCTATTTATACGGGCTTGTGTAAGTGGGCTGGCTGAGTTTGGTTTGCTGGCTGAAATAGGTGTGCTGGCTGAAATAGTTATGCTGGCTGGTGTGGTGTTGGATGGTTTGAGCCTTGAGGCTTATTTGGGTGGCACCTGGAACAGTGCTTGGCTTCTTCTTGCCGCTGACCGCTTATTCCTCTGTTATAAACCGAGCCCGAGCCCTTGCTTCTCTCACACTTCCAGTCTCTGCCGCTGCTCTGTTGCTGCCTTCTCTCTTCCGCTGCTCTACTGCTGCCTTCTCTCTATCGCTGCTTTACTTCTTCTTCCTGGCTTTCTGTACTCTCTCTGTACTTTTGTGGTGTCGCTGCTTCGCTTTCGTGCCGACACTGTGCCACTGTTAGGGTTTACTGCTCCGTGCTGCTTCTCCTTACTGCTGCTCCCTGCTTCTGCTCCTGAGCTACTCCTGGTAGCTGCTGTTGTTCTACAGCCTCTGTGTCGTTCTTTTGAGCCGCTGTCCCTGTGCTGCTGCTCTGTGCCGCCGGTTTTGGAGCTGTTGCTTCTCATCTGCCTTCTTCCTCCCTCTTCCGATGTAAGAAACCTTTTCTCCTCTTTTACTTTGATGTTCTACTCTGCTGAGTTAGGACGATTGCACCATATTTTAAGTAGTTGTTTTGTTTACTCCTCTAGTTGGCTATTTTGATGAGTTAGAGACTAGTTTGCTTACCTTTTGGTCTGTCTTTGTGTGTTGGGGTGCTAATTTTCCTTACTGATTTGCTGGATACAAATTTTGGGGGCTGGTATAGTGCTGGATATCCATTTTTATTGCGGGATATTTCTGGACAGCCCTTTTGAAGGCTATTTTTGTGCCGATTTTGAGCTGGTTAGCCAGATTGAGGGCTTGTTTTGGGCAAAGTAGCTTTGTTTAGTATATTTATGGCCAATCACTTTCTTTGTTTAAACTGTTTTGAGCTATTTTTTAGAGCTATTTATTTGGCTATTTTGTGCCGTTTGAGCGGCTAAAGTTGAGATTCGCAGTCTCTGTTGAGAACTGTTTTGGTTGGATAGTTCGTATAGACATTTCTTTTGTCGTTTATTTTGGTTTTCAGATTGTAAGGGATTTTAAACGCCTTTTAAATTATTAACGCTACGAATATCAAGTGACACAATACAAATAAAATGTGAGTACAATTTCAGTGCTTTCCGAGGCCCAAAAACAAGAGGATGACGTCGCAGGATAATCGTGACAACAATGCGAACAAAAGTAATGATAAATGCAAGGCTTTGGTGAGTTTCTTATTTATTGAATTAAGTTTTATTCACGTAATTTCATATTCCTTTTTTACCTTTTGAAATAAACAGTGTCTGCGCATATGAGTTTAACTCAATGATATATCGCTATTGAATAAATGTGGGCGAAAGAAAACATGAAAGCGATACATATTTCTGAGGGGATTACTTTTATTAAAAACTCATGTTTTCACCAAAATTACGATAAAAATAAGAATACATTTAAAATTCTGCATAGGGAAATGTGAAGGATTCGAATCCTATGATGTAGATGCATCTACTGATGAATTCACCAGTAGGGGTGAGCCTACAATTATGCCCTTCGGGGGTGTGTCCAATTCAAGTTTGCATACCTGAGCATTTCCTATTTTATGTAACTAAAATTAAGGGGCAAGTTAAGATTCAATATTGAGAGTTTGCATGTATAACTATTCATGAAATACTTTTCTCACGTAGTCATAATTTTTATGACTAACCCTTCGTGAATTTTTTTTTGAAGACAACAAGAGCGTCTCCCAAAAAAGGATTCCGCCGGAAGAGTTGACGAAGGTATGGTTGAAGATCTTTATAGGCATTGGTAAAGCTCAGGAAAGACATAAAATCACTTGTACTGATCCTTACTGTGATTTATGTATTGAGTACGGTTAAGTACTTAATAATTTCCGTAACAAACATTGTAAATAAATACATGAATGAATAAAAGTGCTGGCGTCTACGATTTTTCTACTGTGGTTTTATGCTGGGACCCTTTTTATTGAAATAATGTTCGATTCTTGAAATCATTTGGGAAGTCCGAAAATCAGGGTCCTCACATACGCAAGGCACTATCATTCCTCTACTGAAAGTGCCCTCCTTAGACTCAGATTCTGGTGATGATCTTCATCTTTTTCTTGTTTTGTTAAAAGGTAAAGCGATTTGCACGCAACATCCTATCTCTAATTATGTCTGTTATCATCACCTTACTCATCCACATCAGATTTGTGTTACTTCATTATCCTGATTACCATTCCCAAGCCCTTGATAAGAATCACGCATGAGATATTTCTCCTCTTTCCCCAAGAAAGAAAGCAATTGATTTGAGGTGGATGTTCTCTGTTAAACAAAATCAGGATGACAGGGTAGAGCGTTACAAGGAAAGGTTGATGGCTCAAGAATATACCCAGACTCAAGGAGGTGATTACCATGAGACTTTTGACCCGGTTGCGAAGATGGACTCTATACGGTTTTTTTTATCATGCGTCGCTTGTCTAAGTTGGGATATTCATCAACTTGAGTTGGGATGTTCATCAACTTGACGTGTAAAATTCCCTTCTCTACGGTGAGCTGGATGAAGATGTATATACAAAATTTCCTCCTGGGTTTATGAGAAAGGTATAAGCAGATCTCATTTGTCGCTTGAAGAAATCATTATACGGCCTGAAATTGTCACCCAAGGCATTGCTTGGTAGGTTTCACAAGACCATGCTCAAGTTTGGCTACAAACAAGGACAATCTGATCATACTTTGTTCTTTAGAAGATGTGATCAAAAATTCATAATTCTCATTGTGTGTGTGGACGACACAGTCATCACAGACGATGATTCCGAGGAGATCTCCAACCTCAAGACATGATTGTTCATAGAATTCGAGGTGAAGGATTTAGGAAGACTACGACACCTTGTTGGAATTGAAGTGGCTAGATCGAATCAAGTCATCTTTATATCTCAACGTAAGTTTGTCTTGGACCTGCTAAATGTAACTGAAATGTTCAGTTGTGCCCGAACAAACACTCTCTTGGAAGAGAATTACTAGATTAATGAAGATTGTGATGGTGATCAGATTGCTATATCATGGTATCAGAGGTTGTTCGGAAGACTTTTATTCCTATCTAACACATGGCCTGACATTACATGCGCGGTTGGTATTTTTGAGTAGATATATGCATGCTCGCAGAGTCAGGCATCAAGTGGCTACAAATTAAATGTTGAGATACCTGATGAAAGCCCCTAGTTTTCCTGTTCTCTAAGGACGATCACTTAAGGATTATAGTCTTCACCGATGTAGATTGGGCTGGAAGTTATAATGAAAAGAAGTCAAGTACGGGGTATTGCATATATGTTGGGGGAAATTTGGTAAGTTGGCAAAGTAAGAAACATAATGTAGTATCCAGATCTAGTGTGGAGACTGGGTACAAAACGATGTCCCATGGTCTTTGTGAAGGATTTTGGTTGTAATCTATGTTAGAGGATCCGGGACTCCAGAAATATATCCCTATCTCCTTATATTGTGATAATAAGCCGGCCATTTCTATAGCTCAAAGAAAACGTGGTCACTCCATTTGTTCAGTCGAAGGACCAACTGGCTGATAACTTCACCAAAGCCCTGGGCTGCTTTATGTTCTCTGATAATATACACAAACTAAGAATAATTGATATCTTCTATCCAACTTAAGGGGGAGAGTTGATGTGAAGTTATATTATTTTGCCAAGTCGTATTAAATCATGTGTCATGACTGTGTTATACCCGATAAGGGTAATTTGGTCATGTGGGTACATTTCCTCCATTCAAGTATATGCGCAAGTTGGAGCCCCTGTTATCATTCCTTACGCAATAATATTTTCTAGCTTTGCTTTCTACTTGCTTTCGGAACGATCATTATCCAGTTGGGCATGATTAACATTACATGCCCAACTTCAGGGTGGGTGGGTGTTAGCATTTATTACTTGTTTATTATCTGTGTTTTCTATTTCATGTATTTCGCTCCACTCCATGTATTTTTCTTCACTCCTATATGTACGTGTGAGACCCCCTGTTATTTGGTAAGTATTTTTTTGGAACATTTCATCAGTTATATCTTAACTTGAAGAAGTCGTCCATTTATGTAACAATCTTAATGGAAGTTGGAGCATATATTTTTAAAATTTTGAGTCTTGAGATGAGTGAATATGACATTTTAATGCTTTTTCTGGTGATCACTATGTTGGTAGGTTAAGCAAGCTGTTCAGGGCGCTCATGGTGTGGATGCCCAAGTTTCGGGGATCAATTTTATAGAATCTTTGGTATTCATTTTACTTTAGTTCCTATATAAGAACAGGGAATGCAAACATTTTCCTTTATGAATTTTCTGAATTTATGAAATTCCCAGGTATCAGAATTTTCACCATCGACTTCAACTGCTTTGGGCCTCCCTAGAGAGTTTCATGAGCAATGCCATAGATCATTGGAATTGATCTGTTTGAAGGTTGATGGTTCATGTCGAGCTTCTTTATCCTTGGAGTTAGTAAAATACTCGTTCACTGTTTTCAAAGTCGCAAGGGCTGAATTCATAATTTTTTACTTAAGGCTATCTTCTTAGGAATTTTATTGTTGGGCCAAAGATGCTGCTGTTAGCTTGACTGATAAAATAGTTGGGGGTACCACAAGTTTTTCTGAAGAGAAAATTTGCTCTTCAGCAATGCGCATTATGTTCCAGATTCTGAGCTGGGATTTTAGACAATCTGCTGATTCACGTGATCGTACCACCTTTAAACCAAATGCATGTTCAGCTGGAATCAGGCGTGAAGCCACATTGCTGAAGAAGTTTGAGAGAACTTTGGTGCAGGTATACTTTTCCTGTTTATACACGATTTTTCAATATCCTACATTCCTACGTATCATCTAACTTGGTGATCTTTTTGCATGATGCCTGTAGCCAGGAGTCTCTTGGCGCGAGCTCTTAATATCTAGTGGTCAAACTACATGGATCCTGAGCTTTTATGCAACTCTACGTCAAAAATTTTCAGTTGATGAGTTATGGCTAGATTCCCCTATTGCTGTCTCTGCTAGACAACTTATTTTACAGTTATGCTCATTGACAGGAAATGTGTTCCCAGCCGGTACGGTTTTTGCTGACCTTTTTGTTTTAAATCTTTTCAGATTGTAGAAGATTGGTGGAAATCTTGCATATACTTCTTGAATAATGAAATACAAGTATGAGTACAAATATATAGGAGAGGAGAGAGAGAAAGAATCCTATACAAAGGATGTGAGACTAAACAAAGGGGCCAAGTGGGCCAATAAACGGGCCTCACAATTAGGCCTTTACATGTGTTTCTCTAATATTCTCTAACACTCCCCCGCAAGCTGGAGCGTACAAGTCGTAGACACCAAGCTTGGACAAGAGTTGATTATACATTTGCCGTGGTAATGCCTTAGTGAGAACATCAACAACTTGCTTAGAAGCAGGAACATGCTCTAGCTCTAACTTCTTCAATTGAACCTTTTTCCGAACGAAGTGACAGTCAACTTCAATGTGTTTGGTCCGCTCATGGAACACAAGATTCTTTGCAATATGGATCGCAGCCTGAATGTCACAAAACAAAGTTGCTGGTGAGGATAGAGTGATCCCCAAATCACCCAGAAGATTCTCAAGCCAGGTAAGTTCTCATACAACGACTGCCATTGCACGGTACTCAGCTTTAGCAGACGAGTGAGCAACCCCAGATTGCTTCTTTCTACGCAAGGTGATAAGGTTCCCTCCAAAGTAGGTACATAAACCTATAGTGGAACGCCGATAATCAAGGGAGCCCGCATAGTCCGCATCTGAATATGCAATAAGAGATAGAGAGGAGGATGACTTATACACAAGCCCTTGTCCAGGAGCTGTCTTCAAATACCCGAGGATGCGTTCAACTGCCTGGAAATGAGAGATCCGGGGAGCATGCATAAACCGACTGACCACTCTAACAACAAAAGAGATATCAAGTCTTGTAACCGTCAGATATTTCAGTTTTCCTACAAGACGCCGATAGTATTCATGATTCGTAAGCAAAGAATCGGAGTCAGACCCATGAGTACATAACTTGTGATTGACATCCATTGGGGTTTCCACGAGTTTGCATCCTGAGTAGCCTGCATCTTGAAGGAGGTCAAGGCAGTACTTCCGTTGTGAAGGACAAGACCATCAGGTCTTCTTGCAACCTCAAGTCCAAGAAAGTACCGGAGAGTCCCCAGATTTTTGTTTGGAAAACGGAATTTAAGTGTTGCTTGATGTGTTGTATCCCCGTGGTGTCATCACCAGTAATCAAAATATCATCCACATAGACCAGGAGAATGACAATCCCAGTTGATTGATGACGAGTGAAAAGAGAAAAGTCAGTCGAGCTTCTCTTGAATCCAATTTCGTGAACAACCTTACTAAATTTGTCAAACCAAGCTCTGGGAGACTGTTTGAAACCATAGATAGATTTCTGTAAATGACACACACGAGACTCCCCCGTGGTCTCAAACCTAGGAGGCTGGTTCATGTAGACCGTCTCGAGAAGATTGCCGTTCAGAAACACATTTTTGATATCCAACTGATGGAGGGGCCAGTTGCGATGAACAACTTAGGATATCAGGACCCAAACAGAGTTTAATTTGGCGACAGGGGAGAAAGTTTCATCGTAATCAAGACCTTGTTGTTGTGTGAACCCCCGAGCCACAAGCCGGGCTTTGAGACGTTCAACTGTCCCGTCCAGAGTATGTTTGACTGCAAAAACCCACTTACAACTGACACATGGTTGTCCTGGAGGAAGAGGGACCAGATCCCAAGTATGGTTGGACCAAAAGGATGTCATTTTTTCATCCATTGCCGTACGCCACCCTGGGTGAAGAAGAGCCTCCTGCACAGAGTTAGGTATAGAGATGTAGGATAGAGAGAGCAAACTTGAGGAGTGGTGGAGAGAGGCAATGCAGAGATACATAGTTTTCCAGTGGATGAGCGGTAGATGTTGATACTGGATCGTCAGGCTGTGAGATAGCACTGGTAGAAGGTAACTGCTGTAGGGATCCAGATGTTGGTTTACGACGAGTGTATACCCTAAGAGGTGGTTTAAATGGAAATGGTGCTGGGAGCGGAGTGGGAAGGAGGAGCGGTAGAGAAGACGTGACGGGAACGGTAGGACGAGGTATTGGTAAGAAGGGAGGAGGACCTGAAAGTGAATTATGAAATGGTTGGTCTTCAAGAAAGGTGACATCAGCCGAGACGACCACTTTGTCAGTAGTGGTAGAGTAACACACATAATCTTTTTGAGTCCGAGTGTATCCCACAAACATACACTTGCTGGCACGAGGGGCAAACTTATCCGAGCGGGGCCAAGATTGTGAACGTAACAAGTACATACAAACACACGAGGCGTGAGGGTAAACGAGGATTGTGAAGGAAACAGAAGACTAAATGAAGTAGCAAAGTCGAGCATGGAGGAGGGCGTGCGATTGATGATGTGACATGCTGTGGACACATCGAAGTTCCAGTATAGTGTGAGTACCTGCATTTGAATCATGAGTGACCGAGCGACATCAATAAAATGACGATTCTTTCGCTCGGCCACTCCATTTTGTTGAGGCATATACGCACACGATGTTGGATGAATGATGCCAAACTCAGTGCATAAATTAGTGAATGTCCGGCTAGTGTATTCCCGAGCGTTATCAGTGCGAATGATTTTCATGAGTGAGGAGAACTGAGTATGTATTTTCGTAATAAATACGCGAAAGATAGTGGTCAATTCAGCACGATCGCGAAACAAGTACAACCAGGTCAACCGAGAGAAATCATCAATAAAGGTAACAAAGTAGCGATAACAAAAAATTCTAGGGGTTTTATATGGACTCCAAATATCAGAATGTACTAAAGATAAAGGAGTAGTACGAGTACAAGTAGTTGGAAAATAAGTACGATACTGTTTGCCAAAGATACAAGAATCACAAGTAAACTCATGCAGGGAGACATCCAGAAGAGTTTTCTTGAGAATCTGGAGGGAAGCATGCCCAAGACGGCGATGCCAGTCGACAGAGTAAACGACGGAGAGAGCGGAAGGTGGGACATCCAGGAGGTAGAGCCCGTTAGATAGCCAACCTTTAACAATGATATTCTGCGTTTGCCGATCCTGCACAACAAAGGTAGAAGATGAGAAAGTAATACAACAATTCAAATCCTGTGTAAAACGGCTAACAGAGAGCAGATTAAAGGGTGATCTCAGAATATGAAGGACTGAAGTCAAAGAAAGAGTATGTGTGAGCGATATATCATCAGCGTTGGACACCGGAGTGGTATCACCTTTGGCCACAGTGATGAACTTGGGATGGCCAGTGGGCAAGTATTGAGGAGGTCGTTGCGAAGTAATATGATGTGTGGTGCCTGAATCCACAATCCAGTGAGAGCTATGGGAGAGAGGATATGCCTTCATTGGAAATGGATGTAACAGATCCATACGAGCGAGTAATGACCCCTTGGAGATGTTGGAGCGGGGTGCATAGAGCATTGATGTCATCACGAGTGGAAGAGGCATAATCCTGTGCAAGAGAAGTGGGGGTTTCTGCAGTAGCAGAGACAACTAGATGTGGAGGCAAACCATGTTTGTGAGAGCAAGTGGCCTCAAGGTGACCATCCCGACCGCAATACGTTCATTTCAAGGAAGACCTTCCAGTACATCCCCGTCCCCGAGACGTGTGACGACCCCCTCGGGCTGACGAACCCCAAGCTGAAGGAACATGTGTAGGTTGCTGAAGAAGAGCGGGAGAGAGAGTCACAGGAGCATCCGGGGGCGGTGTCACTTTCAGAAGCATAGAGCAAACATCTGATAAAGGAGTGATAGATGAGGAGAGAATCTGAGCCCGAACGCTGTGCAGATGAGAAGGAACACGAGCCATCATCATTGCAATCCCGACTGCTTCTTTCTGGGCCCGTTGCGTAACCAAATATGTGGTAGGAGGCTTGTGCTGTATCCATGCCTCAACAAGGGTCTTGACTTTGACAACAAAAGAGATCATATCACCTGGCGCCCCGGGATCAAGATTTTGAAGATCCGAGATGATGTCGAACAAGTGCTGAAGGCTGTTCGGCCCAGAGTTGAAGGAGTGGAGTTCCTCCCACACTGTCTTTGCCGTTGCATGATACATATCCATCCTGTATGGCTCGGTGTGCATTGAGTTGAGAAGTCATGACTGTACCCGACCATCATCACGAAGCCACTCGTCGATGTGTTCAGTAGGAGGAACATGAGTCAAATGATGAAGAAGGCCTTTCGTCTGTAAGACTTGACGAACAGAGTGCACCCATTCCACAAAATTTCGCTTCCCGATAAGGGAGATGGTGGTAATTCAGAGTTCATCACGAAGTTCAGGCGCGTGAGTAGCCACACATGCTGGCAGTGTGGAAGCAATGTCGTGATCCACGGAGCGGATAGCCCTGATAAATTAGCCGGAGAGAAGCCGCGGGCTGAAAAGAGGAACGGATAGCGGGACAAGACCGCTGCGGTTAGAGAAAACCGATCGGGTAGAGAACCGTAGAAAACCCAGAGAAAACCACAGCGACAAGAGACAACTGCATCGGACAGAGGTAGGATTGAAGAGAGAAGCTCCCGACAAGCAAAAGTGTCGGTTAATGAAACGGGCAGGGGGCCAACGGGTAGAGAACAAGCTGCGGATAAGCGGCTAGGGAGAACAAGGCTGTAGCAGCTAGAGCGAACAACAACAAAAGAACCCGGGTAGAACGCGCGAACAACAAAGAACCCCGTGCAATAAGAGAAACCACGCGACAAAAGCATTGGATGAGCGGCAAGCTGTGAAAGTGCAAGCACAACGGCAAGAGGAGAAGAAGAAGCCGATAAACAGTGAAGAAGACTGGACAGCCAGATAGCAAACCACGACAGAAAGAAAAGAGACTGCATGACTTAAGGCTGCGAGATCACAACAGCGGCTAGGAGAGCACAAGGGCGGCTAGCAGAGCAACCCGCAAGACCGGCAGGAGAGCAGAGAGTATATAAAAAGGGCAGGGCAGGGAGGGAGAAGAGGTGGAGGCCACGGGATTTGGAGGAGGAAGAAGCGGTTAGGAGATTTCTATCCGCAAGGAGCGGTTAGAAAGGAAACAAACCACGCCCTGCACGAGAAGAGAAGGCCGGACGGTTAGAACAATGCTAGCCGCAAGGAGAGACCGATTGACTCTAATATCATGTAGAAGATTGGTGAAAACCTTGCATATACTTCTTGAATAATGAAATACAAGTATGAGTACAAATATATAGGAGAGGAGAGAGAAAGAATTCTATACAAAGAATGTGAGACTAAACAAAGGGGCCAAGTGGGCCAATAAACGGGCCTCACAATTGAGCTTTTACATGTGTTTCTATAATATTCTCTAACACATGAACAATTTCTCAGTTTTGAATGCATTATGCTAAGACGTTTTTTTTAACAAATAAGTTCCTACTTTAAGGAATCACTGACACTGATTGATCTATCAATTACAAATATACTTTTATTTTTTTCCAATGAAAATTTTCAAACTGGAATAGTAATTAATTATAAAAAACAGCTATTTTAACACTTTTTAATATGGAATACATGCAATACTGAAACATTTATTTGAGTCCTACAATTTTAAATTGAATATGATTGTAAGTAATGGTCACTATTAATTTACTGCTTGTATACTTGTTTTAAATCCGTTTTCTAGCGACATTGAGATGTGTTGATTAGATTTTAGGAGAACTTCATACCTCATAACAGGTATACGCGCTCCAGGGGGGAGCGGTGGGTGTGGCGCCGAGTTGGTGGATTGCGTGGAAGCGGGCGAAACCCGCTTCTATGCGTCCGAAGGCCGCCCGGAGCATCAAACATGGGCGAAGCCCATGCGGAGGCGGGCGAAGCCAGACAGGTTGCGGCCGAAGGCCGTCCGAGAGCATCGAGCACAGACGTAGTCCGTGCGAAGATGCTCGTATTTTATTTTAAATCATTGCTTCTTTATTATATAATTTATTCATATATTATAAATTATTAGTCCTATATATATTTTATTATTTTTTTAAAATTATTATATCTTTTAAAATTATTATATATTTTTAATTCTATAATTTAATTTTTTATTTTTTTTAAGTATTTATAATTTTTTTATTATATAGTTTTTTTAGAATATTTAAAAACAATTTAAATGTAGAATACAAAAATAACAACAACAATTTTTGTAAATGTATAAATAAAAAAAATGTAAATGTAAATGTTGAAATAACCTAAAGTTTTTGGTTAGAAACAAACTTACCTCTCCCCCTATGCGCCGTCAGGCAGCCAAAAACCCCCAATCCGAGATCCAGCTCTCCTCCATGAACGACACCTCCGAGTTTCCTCTCCTCCACGACAAGCTCACCTCCGACAAGCCCCTCTCCGACGCCTCCTCACGACGAGCTCTTCTCACGACAAGCCCTACTCCGGCGCACCTCCTCCGACATCTCTCCCGACCTCTCCGCCTGTTTCGCCTGCCTGCTCGGCCAGAGCTCATCCCGGTCAGGCCTCCGCCGACTCCGCCAGTGGCATTGACCTCCTCCGTAATTTTTTTTTAATTTCCCTCGACGGTGGACAATGGCCTGTCAGGAGCCCACCGACAGGGTCATCGGATGCCGGCGACCCCGACGGGGGTAGACCGGAGGAGGCCCGACAGGGCCACCACCAGCAGTGGCCTTGACCGTGACCACCTAAACTAGCGGTCACTGTCAGGTCCACCATCGGCGGTGGCCCTGTTGGACCGCCTCTGGCCTCGCCGGGGTCGCCGACGTTTAGCGACCCAGCCGGTGGGGTCCGGTCAGGCCACCGTCGGCTCCGTCGGCAGCAGTGGCATTACCATCGATTTTTTTTAAACTGCGAACGCCAGCTGGGGGGAGGGGTAAAATGGGAATTGCAAATCTTACCGACGCATCACCACTATAACAATGAAATTTTTCGCATCACCACTATAATAATGAAATTTTTGCGTTTATATATATATATACAAGTGACAGGCACAACCTTCGTCCCTGGGGGCATTCGGCGGGGGTGCAACATTTGTCGTGGGAGCGACATTGGTCGTGGGGGAGAGACATTGGTCGTGGGGGGAACCATTGATGGTGGGGGGCGACATTGGTCGTGGGGAGCGACATTGATCGTGGGGGGCGACACTTGTCGTGGGGGGCGACACTTGTCGCGGGAGGATACATTTGTCGCGGGCGGCAACATTGGTCGTGGGAGGCGTCATTGGTCGTGTGCGACATCATTGGTCGTGGCAGGGCGTCATTGGTTGTGGCAGGGCGTCATTGGTCGTGGCAGAGCGTCATTTGTTGTGGGAGGTGTCATTTGTTGTGGGCGGTGTCATTGATCGTGGGCGGCGAATGTTCGTCGGGGGCCGCAACATTCATCACTAAATATAGACTAACTAACCTATACCAGCCAATACTACGGAGCAACCCTATAAATATTCATCACAGAGTCTACCATGATTTACTTAGCAATTATTCGAGTAATATCTCAAAGCACACATAAAGTACATAATGTAAAAGGAAGTAGATCATGAAAGTATGCACGCCATGTTATCTTAAAATATTTTATAAATTAGTGTATAATCAAGAAAGTGAAATTCATAAATCTGAAATCTGAAAAAGAGGGAATATGTATAGACATACCTTGTAATCTGTTACGGGTCCTCCATTGGTTATCTTATATTATTATTTATTTATTATTATTATTATTAGTCGAGTCGTCGTATCGAGTTAGGTAGCTTTTAGGCGTTTTAAATAATTGTTTTATGTTGGTGTTATTTATTCTTATGTCATCGGCGCCTATATAAAGGGCCTTTAGGGGTCATTTAACTCTTATGCAAAATATTAATGAAGGTTCTCTTTTTCTCTCTCTCTCTCTCTAGTTCTTCTCATCTCCTCACTCATTCTAGTGTTTAACCCCATTGTGTCTCCGCCTCCCTCACTCCACAATCATCTGCCCGTAACATCTTGATATCAGAGGTATCTTTCCTCCCCGCTCCGGCCACTGGGGTCTCTCACCACACTCGCCTCCCACAACCGATACTTCATCCCGCTACCTTCGTCCAACAAGCAGCAATAGATAAAAAAAACAGAGAAGGCCGCACGGTCTCTGCTCGCAGCCACGGCCGTCGACGCAGCAGCGCCGCTTATTCCTAACCCTAGCTCGCAACAGCCGACCCCCGCACTGATCGCCGCCCAGAACCCGTCGTCCACGCGCAGGCCTCCGCTTCCCCAAAACTGTTTCCTGCGATTTCTCACCAGCGGACTGCAATCGACAAAGCTCTGTTCCAGGGACGATCCGCCTGAACCGCAAATAAAGCTCCACCAGTTCAGTTGCACCTCATCTGCTCCGTCGCCTGTGTCTCGACTTCCGTCGAGCCCGCCGAGTCGTCGACGACCTCCGAGCCGCAGCTGTCGTTTCTTTTTTTTTCTTTTCCTCGAGCCCCGCACAGTCCGCTCATCTTCATCCCTCGAGCCCCCCACACACATTTTTATTTTATTCCTTTATTCCCTACTGCATCAGCCGCCTCCCTCCCAAGTCCCTTCCCTTCAAAAAAATAAAATAAAAATAAAATTGATTTTATTGCTGCACCATTAAGCGCTGCCGAGGCGGCCTCCGCTCACGCGTCTCTTGAGAAACTTGAGGCGACCCTCGCCGCCAATACTGCACGTTTTTTGGAGGATCTCGCTCGAATTTTCGGGTACCCTCTTTCCCCGAATTCGCCGCCATCCTCACTTCGGGGCTCCACCGTCAACCTTTCGACGCAGCCTCCACCTCCACCTCCACCAACTCCTCTCGAGCAGTCGCAACCACCACCCTCTACTTTTGTGGCCTTCATTCCGGAGCTGCTGGCCCCGGCCACCACGCCACCCCTTCAGTCGGTTATTACCCCGTCAGCCCCGACTCCAATTCCACAGGCTACACTTCCACCTCCACTCCGGACCTCACCTTTGCAGCCTCCGGACACATCGTCGCCTCTTCTGTCGGCTCTTGCTCTGCCTACCCCTGCCATGCCAATCCCACCGGCCGCCTTGCCATCTCGATCACCGACACTTGATCCACTGACCCCTACAGATCCATTTCTGCCGCCGCATGTGGGCCCCCTGACTTCCGCGTGGCTGCTGCTATCAGCCCCTCCAGCGGGCCAGACAATGACATTCCATCTGCCAGCTGTTTTACTGATGGCGTCACCACTCCGTGCCGACGCCACTGCCATCGCTACACGTTACCGCGCCTTATTCTGGAGGGAGATCAAGATACCAGATGATCCCGTCACCCGCATGGTGCATGAGCTTGAGGGTAAGCTCGTTTTGAAGGACAGATGGAGTGTTACGGGTCCTCCATTGGTTTTCTTATATTATTATTAGTTTATTGTTATTATTATTATTATTATTAGTCGAGTCGTTGTATCGAGTCAGGTAGCTTTTAGGCATTTTAAATAATTGTTTTATGTTGGTGTTATTTACTCTTATGCCATCGACGCCTATATAAAGGGCCTTTGGGGGTCATGTAACTCTTATGCAAAATATTAATGAAGGTTCTCTTTTCTCTCTCAAGATTCCCTCTCTCTCTAGTTCTTCTCATCTCCTCTCTCATTCTAGGGTTTAACCCCATTGTATCTCCGCCTCCCTCACTCCACAATCATCTGCCCGTAACATAATCCCTACGAATCTCAATATCTCTATTCTTCTTTGCTGCACCTAGGAAATCTGCTTCACAAATTCATTGCAATTTAAAATGTGGAAGATAATATAAAATATAAGTAATGAAGATATCGTAGTGAATGAGACCACATTCATATCTCTCAGCAAAGTCGATGCAAATGTCTTTGTAGAGTAGGTTCGTTGCCAGAGTAATATTGATCCCCAAGTGCTTAAAGTTTTATACAAAGAATAAAACATAAAGATAAGTCTACTATATATAGCTTGTAGGGTTGCTTTACAGATTATTAAGAATAATAATTGGTAGTACTATTTTTCTTCCAACATAATTTTCATAATCGCTAACTTAATGTCATGCCTATTAATTTGCAGAAGAAGTTACATAAGAAATTTGAATGTGAGCATTATTAAAAGTTTCCCAAAGGAGTACAGAAACAAGTTTAAGAAGCGAGACAATACCTTACTCAAAGCTCAGTCAACAGAATAAAAGAAAAACATTTCCATGATGGTACATAAAAAAATTTAGTTTCATCAAATGATTAAACACAAAAGTGAATTAGTCCATATTCATACCTCTCAGCAAAGGCGATGTAAATGTCTTTGTAGTGTAGGTTCGTTGCCGGAGTAATATTGATCCCCAAGTGCTTAAAATTTTTCAAACAATAATACTTATTAGTACTATTTTTCTTCAAAAAGTTAGCAATATATTATAATTCTCATACCTTTCTGCTAATATATTTATAAATATAATTGTTTTTATTTATTATTAAAACCTACATTTATGTATATATGGTGTGTCCTAATCCAAATTAAGATCAGAACCTCATACATTGTTACATGTATCAATTTTTAAGAAAAAATTATATAGAAGTTATTTTGGCTTCTATACAAATAAATTGATAAACAACCAGTTCAGAATTACAGTCAAATAAATTTTAAGACAATTTAACCCTAATGCAAAGCCAAGTCAAAATTGTTTCTAAATTGTAGATCAGGACATCCTGGTCCTTTTTTTCTTGGAAAAATGGTGTATTTCTCTTAAAATGGCTAAAGCTATAGGAACCACTATACAAATTTTCATTTTTCATTTTTGAGTTCCTAGATTTACCGGCAGCCCTAATCAAATCGACAAAGATGCATTTCATTTCAAACGCTAACAGGTAAATGGAGTGGAATCAAAACCTTATAACTCATGGGAAACCGTCACTGTGGAGAAGCGCTGGAAGGGAGAAGGCGAGATAGCTAGGGCTATCGGGTTTTTGAATAATGAAGTCGCCGACGAATAATGGAGGCAAGCGGTTTTCGCCATTTATCGCACGCACATTTGACTAGACTGAGATGAATGGTAAAGATTTTTTCTTAAACCATGAAATTGCCTAGACATCCAGTTTTTTTCAAAATAATTTGAATTTCAGCGCATTATTTGAACTAATCGAAAAGGGTACTTTCGGTATTCTAAATGTTGCACCAAATGCATGTTTTCCTTTATAGAATAGTATAGATATATAGTTCGAAATACAAGAAAGACAAAATACTAGAAAATACTTGTACACTATTAATATCTAACACCCCCCTCAAGTTAGGTCATGGGTATCAACTCGACCCAACTTGTTACATAGAAATTTCGTTTGAGGACTTTGGTAAGAATTTCCGCAATATGGTTTTCAGTCTTCACATTACTTAATGAAATAAGTCCTTCATACTGCTCTTTAACAAAGTGACAATCAGGCTCAATTTGTTTCGTGCGTTCATGAATAATAGGATTAGTAGCAATCTATATTGCTGCTTGATTATCACGCCATAGTTGAGTGGGATCTTGAATAGGATATCATATTTCACCGAGGGTTTGTCTGGTTTGCATAATCTCAACAATAGTATGTGACATCGCTCGATACTCTGCTTTAACACTAGATCTGTCAATAGTAGTTTGTTTCTTACTCTTCCATGAGAAGATTTCCACCCATAAAGACACCCATGTAGTTTACTTCAGAGTAACTAAATAACCTGCCCAATCAAAGTCACACTAAGCCTCTATGTTGGAGACTCCTCAATTTTTATGAGGGATCCTGAGGCCAAGATTTTTTTTATGTATCTAACAATTCAGAGGGAAAGATTCCCATTGGGATTTGGTAGGGCTGCCATAAGTTGGTCGACCTTACTTACTGCACATACGATATCTGGGCGAATCATGGTAGATTGTTCAGTTTTCCAATTATTCCACAGTATTTCTTAGGTGAGTCAAATAATTTACTTTTGACGTGGAGGTTCATTTCTCCTGGTTCGTGTGGGGAGCCCATATGATCACAGTTAGACATCCCTATATCAGTTAGCAAGTCTAGGACATATTTTCTCTGACATATGAAGATGGGGTTATCATAATTTGCTATTTATATGCCAAGGAAGTAACATAACTCGCACATATCCTCTGTTTGAAAGTTGGAGTGCAAGAATGCATTGAGTTTGATTATCCCCTTTGAATTGCTCCCTATGATTACAATATGATCGACATACACCCCTAGCAAGATGGATCCTGCAGTAGAGGTCTGATAGATTATGGACAAGTCTTTCTTACTCTTTTTAAGACCAAACTGAGTGACAACCGATCTAAACTGAGCAAACCATACCCGAAGGGATTGTTTCAACCCATATAAAGACTTCTTGAGGTGACACCTTGGTTATCTTTGTCAGCAACGAACCCAAGTGGTTGCTCCATATACACCTCGTCTTTTAATGATCCATGAAAAAAGCATTCTTGGTGTCCAATTAGAGCAGGGGCCACTAGTTAGAGGCTGCAAGGGATAGGAGTAGGCAAATGGATGACATTTTGGCAACCCGGGAGAATGCTTCATCATAGTCCACTCCATATGTCTGAACATAACCTTTAGCCACCAAGCGGGCTTTTAATCGATCAAGAGAACCGTCTGCATTCACTTTTATAGAGTATATCCACTTGCAACCAAAATGCTTTTGCTATGGTTCAAACAAGTGTAACTTACACACCCGATTTTGTGCACACAGACCTTTCGTTCCCACTTTTTGGTGGTAGCTAATCTCTCTGGTACCACCCGTCATGTCTAACAGAGGCAGTGGATCGGGTATCTCCACTACTAGGCGGGTATGTACACTACCAGACCTACATCTTACGTATGCTTCTGTACACTTCCTACGTGCACTTTAGAGTCTTTGCGTACTATTGCTGGAATCCACCATTCTTTTATGGCCAACTGTAGGGTTAATATAAAATAGTCCTTCTAGACCGCAGTGAAACAAACGTCTATCACTTGCTAGAGTAAACATACTTCCATCAGTGTACCGACTGGACCAGTACCAAAAACCCGCCACATCATATGCACATGCAATTGTATCACCCCAACCATACACAACCGAGATTCCAGCTCTCAGGACTATCCAGTCCTTCTCAACCACATCCATCTATCATCACGGGATGATTTTTACAAATTCCATTGTCTTCTTAATCTAATCTCTACTTAGGGTTAACAGTTAGACCTAATGATTTAGGGTGGATTTTAGCTTCCCGAGGACTACCTGGTGAATGGCTCGCAACGGTACTAGTAGGTATGATGTGTTGAATCCCAAACCTCCATTTCTCAAGATATTTAATCTTATTGTTGGCTACCCTTCTTTATAGCCCTCTCTCAATATTACTCTTAATATCCTGAGATAAATTTATAACTCTTTTAGGGGAGAGTTGATTTATCATTTGAACTCTAATGCTAACTACTCCCCATAGTGTTCATGTACTCTATCACTCGTCACCACTTGACAAATTGTCCTAGGACTCCAATCAGAAGTCTAAGACACTCCAAACATGTCATTAACTCATTTATGATCAAGTTCTAAGTTCATCCTCAAGGTACACCCACTAGCAAGCGTTTAGTTAAACACAACTCACCTTGGTAATACTATACAACAACAACACTCAAGCCTTTATCCCACTATAGTGGGGTCAGCTATATGGATCCTTTGTCGCCATTGTGCCATATATTTTGTCATAATCTCACTAATGCCTAAGTACATCATGTCTTTTCTTATAGTTTCATTCCAAGTCTTTATTGGTCTACCTCTCCCTCGTTTCACACGCCTAGTGACTAGACTCTCACAATGCCTAACATGAACATCTAATGGTCTCCTTTGTACGTGCCAAACCATCTTAGTCGAGCTTCTCACATCTTCTCTGCAATTGGTGCTACTCCTGTCTTATCCCTGATACATTCATTCCTAATTTTATCTAGTCTCATGTGTCCACACATCCACCTAAGCATTCTCATCTCCTCAACTCCCATTTTTTTGCTCATGGACACAATTCACTGCCCAACACTCAGATCCATAGAGCATCGCGGGCCTAATTGCAGTACAATAAAACTTGCCCTTAAGTTTTAGTTGTATTTTACCATCACATAAGATCCTTGACGCGCCTCTTATAACGACCCCACTTTCTAGACTACCATTACAATTTTCATAACTTTCATAATCTCATTTCACAGAGACACCAAGTAATTGAACATTCAGCAGTTACAATTACAGAATACATAAGAACTATGCAAAAAAGTAAAACATGCTTATTATTTATGAACAGGTACAGTCCAACATAACGTCATATTGTACATCATAGTCAGTAGATAACTCAACTTATATGTATACAAAAAGAGGGTTTATTTCAAGACTGGGACGCATGTATGAGTGGACTACAACAAAATATATACATGGCCACAGGTCAAAAACTACACTATATGACTAGCACACTACAAACTACTGTAACCAGAACTGGAACTCGTCGTGAGGGCAATCAGGATCACGACAGGCAGCCTTGTGGGCATCCAGAGCTCCGAAGATTGCGGTGACGATCTCGACTCATATCTTGTACATCTTCTCGCGCCGTGGAGGCGGGGGCGGGGGGGGGGGGGGGGGGGGGGGAGTGGGCGACTAGAGCTGCCGGGAGTAGCTTTCTCCTTGACCTGTTTAGTTACATCTTCTATTAGTCAAAAAACTAAATGAATTTTTATTGTTCCCTTGATTATTATAATGTCTTATTTATCTTTTGCGGATTTATTATTTCGTATTTCCTTGTTATTACGTCGTCTCTCGTTCATTTTCCTCTTTCTTCTTCTTTTGATTATTTTTCTAACATTCCTTATAACTTTTCCCTTTGATTATTTCTTTTCATTTCATTCATATCAAATTTCATATCTTTGTATTTTCATTTCGTTTTCGGGTAATGTTAAGGATGAATTATCATTTCTTTACATTTTTATAGCGCGTTTGTGTGTCTTTTCATATTCACACACATTTCTTTACGTGCCTTTTCTTATTCGCATGTTTGCTTTCATTTCATTACACGTTGGGAGGACATTCGCCCCACCTCCACTAGGTGGGTTCAATCTTAACATAGCCCATTTTATAACTTTAATCAACTTTACTTTTCCCTTAGTATTCCTCACTATTTCATTTGCATTCTTTAAGATATAAGGTTATTTAGGTTAGGCATAATAATCATAATAACATTAAGGAATAATTTGTAAGTAGGGGATAAGAACTCACAGTGGACTTCCCTTTGCCTTTGTCGCTCCTGTCATTATCGTTGTGTCTTCCGCTTCTATGAGATGTCATTACCTGTAACATACCGTCTTTAAGTTTTTTAAGAACATCAAATCGATGTCGTCAAACATCATTTGTCACTTTACAATTATCTTCACGATTTCCATTTGACCTAATTATGTCAAAAGAGGCGTACATATTTTAGGGGTTTGCTGCCCTAATTTATTTTAGTTCTTTTTCACTGTTTTAGTGAAAAGGGCATCAATTCTTAACCTCCAAATAATTATTTGGATTACAAAGATAATGTTTCCCTCAAAAGATTTGCCACCCAAATACTATGGGGATGAGGTTTTGATCATATGAGAGAGATATCCATGCTAAGAGTTCTTAGAGTTTCTTTTTTCCAACTCTAGAATCAGTTCAATTTCAGAAATCAACATGACTTCAACTAGGGTTTCATCAAAGTTACTATAAATCACGGATTAGGGTGTAATAATTCATTACCGAAATTTTTCATACAAAATAAGTGAAAGAGATCCTAGAAACCTCAAACCCTAGGGTTCCTACTCTTTTCAATCCATGCAAAAACATCATAATAGAAACAAAAGGAATAGAGGAAGAGATTACCTCTCAATTGAAAGAGAAATCACAGAAATCGGAGGAGAAATAAGCTCTTGGAAGAGATCGGCGGTATACGGCTTTGTCCGTCGCCTGGAGCTCTTGCGTGAATCGGGAGAAAGAATAAGAACGAGCGCTGTTTTCTTGTCACTTAACCGAGCACCGCTTAACCCGTGGACGCCACGCACACCCCGGTTCAAACCATTGCAGCCAGCCCTCTTCTTCCTTACCACTTAATCCTCTTCATTAGTTTATCATTTATTTAATTAGTTTTGTCTAATAACATGATATGTTTTAACACGTTATTCTTTTACTTTGTGCCGCGCTACTTTACGTCGGTGTTCATTGAAATAATTAGATAAGTATATATTACCTGTAGTTGGCGGCGTCACACCTCTCCACTTCAACCAACCCGCTTGGATTCTATGCGTCACATCTTTATCAATACCTCTGTCGTTTTGAACTATCGATCTGTAACACCTCCCCTGCAATGACTATATAATATGGGTCCGACCGAGGCCCCACAACATTTAGACGCCACAACTTTAATATATAAAGTGATATAAAAGTACTACCCATCTCAAAACTCAGAATACAACAAAACAAAAATACTAAAATAGAATAAATAGAAGTCCATAAAATATAGGAGTTCAAATGGCCTTATGACTTTACAACAAATAGATGTCCAAAGAATCACCAAAACTAATCAATAATGTGTAAAAGCACTCCTAGGCTACCTCGACATGCAAGTCGGAAAACAGTAAAAGAAACAGGACATGCAAACAAGCAAGAACCAACATGAGAAGGTACAATTCATGAGGCTTAGGTCTTTTTGGCCGGCGAGTTAGCTCCAGCTTGCGATCCTTGACTTGTAAAAATTAGTTGTAACGGGGGTCAACAAAAGCTGACCTCAGATGTGTAACCAACACCCATCCTCTTGACCGTCCCTAACGGAATCCGGGGCACTCCATCACCGTGAAGGTCAGCACTTCGTATGCATATGTAATAAAACATAAATTAACATAAAAAACAACATGATTTAGTGTCTCAAACATCAAACACGTTTTTATGTTGAGCATATAAAAAAAGGGCATACAATGCAACACGTATGCAAACTTAAGTTTCACCCAGGGCACCCGATAACGCGTATGATTCTAACACATCATCACACATCATCACATCACAATAATATTCATGGGCACTCTCATTTCCCCAATGACATACAAGCCCAAGGCCAAGAACTCTTGCTGAGACCCCAACCGCACATGGATCCCAACATCATCGATGGTCCCCTGAAGCATGTCGGTGGTACCTTGTAATGAGTCTCTCCCAACGTAGCACCGCTCTTTTCTCCTGACTTGAAAGGGTGGGGCTTCTTCCTTCACCTACTCCCTTCTGACTTTCACTGAGACTGAGAAGACTTTCCTTTTCCCTGCTTCATTGCATGACCCTTACGACGTTGGGTTCGCTCCATGTCGCTTTTCAACGTCCTAGCAGCTTCAACCAACTCATTGAAACCCACATTCTTTAGAACTATGAGTGGTTGTCTCAAGTTCTCTCTCAACCCATGATAGAAGAGGTTGCCCCTTTCCTCATAATCAGTCTGGTCGTTTCCGCATAATGACTTAGACGAGTAAACTCCTGCACATACTCATCTACGGTCCTGCCTCGCTATACCAAATGCATAAACTGCCTCTGAAGGGCTAACATTGTCGGCGATGGAATATTCTTCCTTAAAAAGGTGCTTGTAAACTCATCCATGGACGGGGTGCGTCCAGGAAACTGGCTGCCGCTATGTCTCACCCACCACAACTTTGCGTTACCTTCTAACATGAAGGCCGCAAACTAAGACTGCTTGTCCTCTGATGTTTCTGCTGCTCTCAAGAGCTCCTGAATCCTTGTCAACCAGTACTCGCCATCAGTCGGTGTGCCGACTCTCTTGAATGTTGGAGGAAGGAAACTCAGAAAATATTTCATCTGACGGTCTCCCTGCCCAACAACAGCTCTCTCAGCTAATGGCTCTGCCTGTCTGGCCCCTCCCTCAGGTGTGATTAGTGTCTCACCCCGAATTGCGGGATACGTCACCTGAGCAACAAGTGTCACAACTTGTGGCGCCGCCACAACTTGGGCCGCTACCATTGCCTCTGCTAGCATGTGACAAAATTCGGTCGGGGATACGCCCATACCCATGGGATCCGGAGCAGTAGCACTGCTCGCCATAGGCTCCTCTTGCGGCCTCGACGTCCCCACATTATCGCTTCAACCCTTAGCAAAAGTAAGGTAAACAACGAATCAAGTTCTATTCGCAAAGCTTAAACACAAGGACACTCATGGTCACAAACCTGTCTCTGATAGCAAATTATAACATCTCCCCTGCAATGACTATATAATATGGGTCCGGTCGGGACCCCATAACATATAGACGCCACAACTTTAGTATTATAAAGTGATATAAAAGTACTAACCATCTCAAAACTCAGAATACAACACAACGAAAAACACTAAAAATAAAATAGTAGTTGTCTACAGAACATAAGAGTCCAAATGGCCTTACATCAATTAGATGTCCAAAACATCATCATTACTACTCAATAATGTGCAAAAACACTCCTAGGCTACCTCAACATGCAAGCCGAAAAACAGTGAAAGAAACATGACATGCAAACAAGCAAGAAACAACAGGAGGAGGTACACTTCATGAGGCTTAGGCCTTTTTGGCCGGTGAGCTGGTTCCAGCTTGCGATCCTTACCCTATAAAATATGTTGAAACGTGGGTCAGCAAAGACTGACCTCGACTGTGTAACCACACCCCTCCTCCTGGCCGTCCCTAGCGGACCCCGAGGAACTCTATCTCTTGCAGGTCAGCACTTCGTATGCATATGTAATAAAACATAAACTAACATAGAAAACAACAGGATTTGGTGTCTCAAACATTAAACACGTTTCTATGTCGAGTATATAAATAAAATGGGTCTACAATGCAACATGTATGCAAACTTGGTTTTCACCCAAGACACCCTATAACGCTTATGATTCTATCATATCATCACACATCATCACTTCACGATAATATTCATGGGTACTCTCATGTCCCCAAAGACATACAAGCCTAAAGCCAAGAATTCTCGCTGAGACCCTACCCGCACATGGATCACAACACCATCGGGCTTGTCCATCAACTCCTTTGTTCTTGCCATTTTCACCAAGCACACACAACCGATGGTAAGAACTCTCGCTTAGAACCCACCCGCACTTGGATCACACACCATCAGGCTTGTCCAAAAGCACAGATGTTCTCGTCGGTTTCCACATGAGGGGACTTGTCTTGCCGGGACACCCTCCACACGTGAATCACAACATCATGGGGTAAGCCAGACGACCACAAAGATAAATCCATGCCTTCACAAACAAACGAACATCACAATCCATCACTTACATTTCCCCGCCCTAGCCAACATTCGTTCTCATACGAAATTAAGGAGCATCACAATGATGTCTTCGCTGCAATCTGATTTCTAGAAAAATTCCTAAAATGCATGCCAAGTAAAATCACTGAATCAGACCACCGGTCGCGATAACGTCTTCACCCACAATGCCTAATCCACTAACAAAGCGGATTTTAATGCAAAACATGCCGTGGACGGACTCAATCGACCCGGTGGCTATTTTTGAACCAAGGCGACCCATATCCCTCTCACTCAAGAGATCTGGTGCCAAAAGTTGCAAGAAAGAAAAGGCAAAAAGAAAAGATGCCATGCTCACATCCCAAGACCGGGAGGAGAGATGTCGTTACCTTGCGGAATCTCTTCATAGCCATGAAAACTTGGAATGACACGGATAAACGTGTTCACCTTCAGGCCCTCTCCACAGATTTGGTCTTGGATCGACAAACGGAGCTCCGAAGCTCCAACAATGACGGATCTAGGTTATCTTCCTCCTCTGCTCCGTCCCGCTCCTAAAGTCGCTAAGGTTACCCTAGACTTGGGCAAAAAGAGGATAGAATTCCCTCTGCCCTAAATAGGGCCCTCGGCTAAAGATCTGGGCCATTGGATCAAGTCCCAAGAAGATCGGGTGGCCTGAAAAGCCTAATTGCGAAAACATCTTGCGATACTTAAAAAGAACTCGTTCTGGTTTAGGGAGTCGAGTGAGCTCGACGCCAAGCATGTGGCGTCGAGTTATCTCAACGCCAAGCCTGTGGCGTCGAGTGATCTCGATGCAACTCGATGCCAAGTCTCTGGCGTTGAGTGAACTTGACGTCAAAC
This sequence comes from Platanthera guangdongensis, assembly GCA_039583875.1. Classification (NCBI taxonomy): domain Eukaryota; kingdom Viridiplantae; phylum Streptophyta; class Magnoliopsida; order Asparagales; family Orchidaceae; genus Platanthera; species Platanthera guangdongensis. Next base: position 200,017,109 of record CM077159.1, read on the forward strand.
ACGACGCCTACCCTCAGACCCTAGTCACATTTTTTTTGGGGGTGTTACACGATCCAAGATATTTAAAACACTCACTACGAGAAATATCTTGATCACCCAATTTAATAACGAAGTCATCCGTCCTTCTTGTACTGCTAAGTTTAAGCTCCATATACTTCGTCTTTGCCTTTCTCAACCTTGGTAATACTATAACTAATGTAAATGAAGACACTCCTACCAATGCATGTTTGAGTAGTGTTCTAGTATCAAATGTTAGGTTCCGACTAATCTAATGTGACATGAAGGGTTTATGCTCTATATCAAATCTTTTGTTAAATGCAGATCGTGAGGATTAAATATATTGTTTCATATCAATAATGAGTGTCTATCATAGATTCAAGGCCAAATAATCTAAAATTACTTCCAGAGGTTTATTGTAACATAATAAATGACCTACGATTGATTTGAACTTTTTCTATGGCCACAAAGTATCTTTTTCTTAAAATGTAATAAGAACTCGTTTAACACATGAATTATATGAAGTTGACATCCAAAAATTCAAGATAAATTTCTAGTGATGTAATATGTTCTAAGAAAGCACTAGCAGAGAATTGGGTTTTTCCATGTTTATCTGATCATATAATTTCCATAAAAACAATAGTTTGACAAATCAAGATTTACAAAAGAACTACAAAAAATTCTCTTTCAAAAATTCCAAATAAATGTATAGAGGTTTATTATGACTCAAAAGTGTGTCTGATAGGAAACCACAATTTTTCAAAGTTATTTGGTCATTAAAATTCCACAAATAATTTTATAAGACAATTTCATCATTACACAAGAACTATGTAATTTATTCATCCAAAATTCAAAATAAATTTCTAGAGGTTTATCTCACTCCAAAAAGTGTCTAGTCAAAAAATTTGAATTTTCTAAATTAATTTGACCATAATTAATTCTCATATTCATAAGCGAGACAAATCCAAATAATGATAAATTATAGGGAAAATAACCTTAAAAAATTCTTACTAAATTCTCATAGATGTGTTTTGACAGAACTAAACATATGACAGAGATACTTGAGGTGAATGTTATTGAGTTTGATAGAATTAAGGATGAGTACGTTAATTGCCCAGATTTTAAGGAAAACTATTTCTCCGTTCAAAGTGACTCCCCCACGACCATTTCTGCCTATTATATTAGGGATGACTACTTATTTATGCATTCGAATTTGTGTATCCCTGGTTCCTCTTTACGTCATTTCATCATTTGGGAGCTGCATAGTGGCGGGTTAGGTGGACATTTTGGCCGTGACAAGTGTAACACCCCCATCTGTTGAATGAAATATAACAGAAAGTCCAGCTGGAACCCGACGCCATATACCACGGACAGTCGGAAGGGTTATATAAGAATATCAAAAATCCAACTATAACTACTCACCCTAACACAGAGCATTCTAGCGGAAGCTTTTAAACAGTTGGAAAGAACCCACAATTGAATAACAACTATAATGAATGTCCACATACTACCATAGGAATGAAATAACAAATACACTGAAAGTACTTGACCTTATGACCTTACAAGAGTTTACTTAACAAATTAATGATTTACATACATCGGCTCGCAGGCCGGCCACATATGTCAAAAATAAAAAAAAACAACAATTCGCTTTGGCCTTCGAGGGCCAGCTCAGCAACATGGGCTTCAGCCCGCTATTTGGTACTTGGCTCCGCCGCACCTGCAAGCAACATTCCATCGCACGGTGGCAAACAAAGTAACGGTTAGCCAAAGCCGACCAAATTATAACGACCCCGCCCCTTACTCGGGACGGCGGTGCTCCTTCCCTGCATTTCATTAGCCAAGCTAAACAATAAAGTACAAACATACTTCGGCACAGGTGTAGGCTCGCACAGCCAAACACCCCGTGCACTCAGGGCACATTATCGGTGACTCCGGTCAATTCCGTGGCTTCACCACCATCCCCGGGATGGCAACATCGTGAGCATTTAAGTCTTTCTGACCACAGTCTAAGACTCCCGACTATGCCAACGACCAGTCCCTCTTTTGCGTCTCTAGCACCGAACCACATAGTCCAGGTCCGATTCCACTTGCCCGTTGCTCACTCCGCATAGTCACTTTAAGACGTACGCACGGGCCAAGCTTCTCTCAGATCCCAAAACATTTCCAAACATCACATAACCCAGTTATGTTCAAGGCTGGCTCCCCAGCCTCCAAGATAGCAGAACTATGTTTCCGCTCAGTTTTCGGGGTGCGCCTTGAAGTTAATCCCCAAGGATCCCTGCTGTAATCTACCATGTAGAAACCCGAAAACACAAAGCACAAAGTCTTCTCCGGCAAACCATACAATATGCGACATCACCGATCCAGACCAACTCGTCCGGGTAGGCTTCACACAAAATGCCTATGTCCGTACTTCGGTTCCAGACTCTATATGCAACAAAAGGGGGACTATTCACGTCAACCCCAAGGAACGCCGCACACTCACTGCACACTCGCAGGAGCAGGTTTCCTTATACAAAAGATAGAGAGCTTCACATGCTCAAGTAGAGAATTGTTACCCTTATAGTTCGCTTTTGCGCCATGAGAATCTATCCGGATGGAAAGCTTCTCAAGGGAATTTCCTCCGCGGATCCGGTCTGATGATCCTCATGACTCAATACACTGCCAATACCTACGCCAGACGTGTCACAGGACAATTCAAAAAACTTATTAAAATCTGGCAATCGTAAAAGAGGAGCTTCGGACATTCGGGATTTAATGTTTTCAAACTCTTTAGTGGCCGATTTGGTCCATGTAAATTCGCCTTTTTTCATGCACTTCATGATCGGTGCCATGATACTACTAAAATCTCAAATGAACCGGCGGTAAAATGTAGCTAGGCCATGAAAACTACTAACATCTCTTATGTTGGTAGGCTTCGGCCAATACTTAATGACTTAGACCTTCTTAGGATCTACATGTATACCTTCCGAACTCACAATATAGCCAAGGAACTCCACATAATTCACAAAGAATGAGCATTTTTTATTATTGACATACTGTTCTTCTTTTCTCAAGGTGGTAAGGACTGTCCTTAAATGTGTCTCATGATCAGTCAGAGAGGTGCTAAAGATTAAAACATCATCAAAATAGACCAGTACAAATTTTCCCATGAAGGGTTTAAACACATGAGTCATCAACCTTGAAAAAGTACCTGGGCCATTAGTGAGCCCCTCTCCTAGCACCATCCACTCATAAAGCCTGTCTTTCGATTTAAAATCCTTTTTCCATTCGTCTCCCTCCCAAATTCTTATTTGGTGGTAGCCACTCTTAAGATCCAACTTAGAGAAAATCGTGGCCCCAGCTAGCATGTCCAATAAATCGTCCAAACGCGGGATGGGAAACCTATACTTGACAGTAATATTATTAATGGCCTTATAGTCCACACACATTCTCCAAGAACCGTCTTTATTTGGGACCAATAGTGCAGTTACAACACAAGAACTCTTGCTATGATGGATAAACCTCTTAGTAAATCCGAGACTAACTTTTCCAATTCATGATGTGCGGAAGGGTTAAGTCGGTAGTGGGGAAGGTTAGGCAAGGAGGAACCCGACACGAAATCAATCTCATGATGGATTTCCCTCATGGGAGGTAACTTGGATGGAAGCTCATTCGGATAGACATCCTTATACTTTACTAAGAGTTTCTTGATCGCTAGTGGTAAATTATCCAATGGGGACACTTCTTGCTTATCTTGTACAAAAACTAGCGCGAAGATTACACCGGCCATAAAAGTATCTCGCTCAAAATCCTTCCTACCTATCAGGCTGACTGTCTTCTTCTCGATAAAAATTATCGTGTCCTTAGGAGGGACAGTAGGATCTTTGGGCAGGGTGGGTTTAAAAATTATGGTCTTACCATTAAATTTAAACTCATACGTATTAGCATGCCCTAAGTGGGTAACGTCATGGTCATAAAGCCATGGACGCCCCAATAACACGTGACAGACATCCATGGGGATGACGTCGCACCAAATCTTTTTATAATAACCCTTGATGGTAAGAGGTACCAAACAACGCTTCGAGACCGAAAGAGATGTTTTATTTACCCAAGCAAACTTGTAAGGATGTGGGTGGGGTTCGGTGGTTAATAACATCAGCGTCACCGCATTTTCTGACACCACGTTCATACAACTACCGCTATCGATTATCAACTTACACCATTTCTCACCACTTTTAAAATTAAAGGAAAATATATTTGTTCTGTTCCATTCATCAGATTCACGTGGAGTTGCTAAGATTCACCTCTTCACGATAATATTATTATCATCGTCTATATCACTAGGCACGCCCTCCGACTCGGAATCTTCGCTAGCCTCATATACTATCTCGACAGGTTCCATTGAGGTATCTAAAAGGGCTAGAGGCTTGGGTTTAGTAGGACATTCACTAGCGTATTCTCCCTGGATCACACAGGCAAAACAGGTAGCGTTCGTTTTGTTAATCCTACCCACGGGTACTCTCTCGCAAGTAGGATTCTTAATATTCCTAGCCGTTATAACTACCGAGTTTGAATCATGCGACTGGAACTTACCCTTTTCCTTAGGTGTGAATGGAGGGGGTTGTCCTAAGATGAATTTGCACTTATCCATCTGAAAAGATCGATTCTTTGACTTGAAAACATTATGTTTTTCAATATCCAATGTGGCGTTAAAAGTGGTGCTCAAATCAGTGTGACCATATCGCAGTAGCTTACCCTGAATGTCAGGGTTGAGCCCCTTATGGAATCTAGATGGGGTGATCTTTGGAATCTCCCAAACATCACACCTAACCATCATATCCTTGAGGAGGCTCATTTATTCAGAGACCGATCTATTCCCGTGCTTAAGTGTTGCTAACTCATCAAACATCTGTGTTCGATGATATGCGGGGACATACTGCTCAGTCAACATAGCTTTCATGGCTGCCCAACCAATGGGTGGTAAGCCACCATTCACCGCACCTAAACGACTTTTAATTTGTTTAGCTACATTTATTTCAATACATTCATTATGTGACACAATTAATATTTAATTCAAATATAGGAAAAACGTGTTCAAAAATTTTAATTTCTCCAGAGGTGATACATTTATCATAATATAAACGTAACCAAAGTTTCATTGACATGCAATAAGTAATTTGCGAAAAATACAAAAAATTGCATTTTGTGCTATATGCACATTATTTCCCAATATATACAAATCTTGCCAATTAATACATCCACATGCAGAAAGCCAAATGATCCCAAATTTTAACCAGGCAATTTGAGGGCCTAAATAACAATCTACCAAAATTTTGGGTCATTTTGAAGCCATCTAACCCTTTATCTTACCTATACATGCATAATTAAATATTTACAGAAACTATAGAAAAATATTCTCCAAAAAATATGTTTTTTGAGTGGGAGATCTATCTAGGTACCACTTATACATGACCCAAATTCTGGTCCATGCAGTCATCCTAGAGCAAGGAATTCACAAATTAGCGTCTTAGTCAACTTTAGGACACCCTTCACTAGAACGGAAATTCTAGGGGCTGTAGGGCACCAAAAAGGGTGATCTAAAGCTCATGGCAAAGCCCAGACAAAGAGCTATAACATTTCTGTTCAACACTTAGCCTAGATTTGACCCTAAGGTGCCTTAATCTATGCTTGAACACACTGAATAAAGTGTGACCGTTTGTATTTATATTAAATAGAAAGTATAGTGTATAACATCAATTCCAGCACAGATCTTGACGCAGATCGGGCAACAGCTGGTCATCTCCTACCTCCAACCAACGACTGATATCAACCCTACCTGGAGTACTTTCAAAGAGAAATCCCCGACCACCTGAGTTTCTCCATTGAGGCGAGGGCTACCGGAAGGCGGTGGTCCGACGGTCTGAGGTGGTCGGAACGATGATCCCGAGCAAGCTTTAAAGCTCTCGGTTTTCTCTACAATCTCCCATGGGATCGAGCTCAATTGAGCCGATTTCTCTCCGAAATTGAGCTAAGATGCTAGCACATAAGGAGTGGGGAGGAAACACACCTGCAATTGGGTCATTGACCGTGTATTTCTCTGGTGAGACATGGATGTGGCGGTCTCCGGAGAGCTTGCTCCAACCCGAGTTCCTGTGTCCAAGTTCTTCCGGGGAAGGGTAGCCTCGACTGCTTGGGAGGTACATAAGGTGGTGAGAAGTTTCAATGAGGCTGGGAGTGGCTTAAACCAAGAATGCCATTAAGGCCATCTTCGACCAAGCATAGTATGCTCCTCCTTGCTGCCACTTGGCATGGGGTTGGCTGGGAACTTCATGGGGGAGTTGAGAGAAAGCTCTGGGAGGGGGAATTGGTGGCCATGCGACATCAATTCCATGAATCCCTCCTTTGTCCCATTCAAAATTGGGGAAATTCTCCAATTTGCCCTCTTGCATGTCTCCCCCTTCTGAATTCAATGGGCATCGGGGGTCATTTTTGTTGGAGCTACCATTGTGATCTAGAAGTGGTCAAACAGGTAATCTCACTGTCAACGTGATATGAGCCTGCAGGGTCGCACATAAGGGTATGCGGAAAAGTCGGAGAAATGAATTGTGTGGGTCTTCTTCATGTATGATATGGAAGGAAGGGCCAATCACCAAATAGAAAGAAGCAGAGGATGGATGCCAGGGAGATTCGTTGAGATCATCTCGTCGAACAGTTCGAGAGGTGAATTCGAGGAGATTCGTCGGATGATTCCGACGAGTTCGTCGAGTGAACTCGACGAATCCGTCGAGTGAACTCGACGAATCCGTCGAGTGAACTCGACGAATCCGTCGAGTGAACTCGACGAATCCGTCGAGTGAACTCGACGAATCCGTCGAGTGATCTCGACGAATCCGTCGAGTGATCTCGACGAATCCGTCGTGTGTTTCCTTGTATTTGTCGAATGATCTCAGTGCTCGTCGCGTTCACTCGACGAATGCTTCGAGTCCACTCGACAAATATGGTATATCCTTCCGACGAATTGTCTCGACGCCTCTTTTCTCGTGGGTCTGCGGATAACTGCTGAAAGACACCTGTTTATGCTTTGGGTATAAATAGGTAAATGTCTTAGGGTTTGTGTGTGCTAGTATTCCGATATGATCGAGATACTAATAAACCCAAGAGCCGATCAAAGTAACGACAGAAGCGTTCCGATAGACTTGATCGCACCACCCCGCTGAGCCCTATTCCGGCGATCGTCGCCGCCGCCTCTCCTGGTACGAACCTAGTAGTTCGTGGGGACGCAAGGTGCCTTCCGTTCTCCTTCTCACACTTCGTGTGACGAGGTGTCGGTGTTCTACTGCTCGTGTGGACTTCTACAGAGACGCATACATTATTTTGCGTGGACTCCTTGCCGACAGTTATGACTTTTTCCTGAGCCGGCTACGACTTGTCCTTGGAGCATCTAGGTTGAGTATTGACTCAATCCCGCAAAGGTAAAATTTTATTAACAACAATTTTTACTTCTTGATCAATGTTCATCGCAAGATCCATATTTCTTTTGGATTTTCTTGTTTCTTATTTCGCTGCGCACAAGTATTGCGACGTATAGTAAAACCCAACAATTTTGTTAATGGGCTGCAGAGTGGGCTGATCTTGAGGGATTTAGCCCACTGAAATTGGGTTAGCTCCTTTAATTTTAATATTTAGGCCAAAGCTGACCAAGGTTGACTTCTAGGGTTGACTTAGCCATGATGGGGTCTTAATGAGGCTAATTGACCCATATATGTGTGATTTGACCTAAATTGACTTATGTTTGACTTTGATCAAATTGGGTGATTTTGTTACCCAATGCTGAGGTCCATGGTCAATTGACTCACTATTAGGGTTAGGAAGGTAGTGATGAGGTCAATTTGATCAATTGAAATCTAATTGAGTCTTTTAGGGTTAAATTGAGCTAAATTGACCCAAGGATGACTTTGGTCATTTTGGCTAGTTAGGTTGACCAATTCATATGGTCTATGGTCAATTGACTCACACTTAGGGTTAGGGATGTAGTGATGAGATCAATTTGGGCTTGTGAGTTCAATTTGAGGTGAACTGACCTAGGTGACTTGTGTCCCTTTGGGTGTACTAGGTGAGATGACCTTGTTAAATTGTGTCCTAAGATCACCTTCTTGCCTTAACTCACATGTCATACCCTAACTCACACTAGGGTTCTAGTAGGAATGAGGATGTTACGAATGCAATATAAGATGTAAATAGACCTTGATAAGAAGAGATTTCCCTTACACACAACATTGGGTGGCTCTATGTCAGATAAACCTTGAACAAAGGTTTGTCTCAACAAACACGACTTTCCTTACACACAATAATGGGCGGCTCTATGTCAGAAGGCAGAGCATCTTCATTTTCACAAGCAGCTTCTTCCCGAGGAACAGTCATAGAACTACCGTGGGAAGAGGTATGCTAAGGTGGTTTTGTGGATGTCCTATTAGAGGGGCGACGAGAGTAAACTTGTCCCCAAATTGGATTCTGAATGTCCTCAGGGGAATGCACAACCAGTTCTGGATGTGGTCTGAGAATTTAAACAAGAGAAGAACCAGGAGCTATGGAGAGTGCTAGGAATATAACAACCAGATTCAATAAAGACAACTGCTCTGTTTGGCGTTGCAATGACGGTCACGAATGTGGTGGTTATGAACCATAGTTTGTGAAGCCCAACTTCACCCAAGGAACTTCGTCCACTTTGATGTTCAAAACTAATTTTCTTTTTTGATGGTGGTCATAATCGTTGTCATTCCTAACATGTATTCTATGACAGTATCTTTTTTGTTCAAGCTTATCGGAGCAAAAAAGCCACCCCAAACAGAGTCAACATCAACAAAGATGATGTACATGTTCAGGTTAGGAGAATAATATTTGTAACTTTTTAGTAGCGCGGGAATATCCAATGAATAAACATTTTAAGGATCTAGGGTCAACTCATGGTGATAACGACCGACCTTGAATTCATACCATTCAAAGGTTGCTTGGAACTTTTTAGCAATAAATTTATGCATTTTTTGTAAATTAATTATATTAGCTTGCACATCAAATGAAATACGTTCATGGAAATGGAGGGGGTGACAACCATGTAGATGAGATACAAAAACACATAGGTATTCTCAAAAGGAGGTTTTTTAGGCAGGTGAAATTTAGAATTTTCATATGTAAGTTTGCTCGTGGAGGTACTAGATTCCATTGCGTCAGATTCTCATATAAACACCAAAGAAAGTTCTCCAAACTCCGACTAACGACCTTGGTCTGTCTATCAATCAGGTAGTGATAAACAATGCTAAATTCGAGTTTGATTTCCTTTCGACCCCATAACATAATCCAATAATACGATTGGAAATATTTAATATAATGACGCAACTTCCTAAATCCGCCTATATTCAAATGATAATGAGGTGAGATAAAAGTGCAGTATTTAAATATGAAATCGACATTCGACAGAGTGAGGTGTACATCGTGATTATTCATCAGATATAGTATGAGAAAATTGAGAAATATCAGGTGACACATCGAAATCGATAAATGTGGGGTGAGTGACACATTTGAGCCACGAGTTACTTGATGGGGCGGGGGTTCAGGTGAGAGCATGTTATGCAGTAATGTGGTGGAGTCAGTGAAAAGTGAACTAGAAGGTGTAGATGTCCTCTCGTGGGCCCTAGAAATAGGGCAGTTCTTCCGAGGAAGAACAATCTTGTCTCCATTGTGCTTGAAGGAGTGAGAGATCCTCGTACCGTCCTGCATGACATGTCGATCGTATTGCCAAGATCTCTCTAATAAGATATGAAAGACATCCGTGTTGGCGAAATGACATAACACTATGTCCGTATATGTGCTTCCTATAGAAAACCCAACTAGGCAGTAATGGGTAACATGCATAAACAAATGACTATTGACTCCGGATAGACGATAATAGAACAAAATTGTTCATGAATGCGTGCAGTGGTGCAAAAAATCTCGTGTTTTCGGTGTTCACCCTCAGTAGACTCACCAGGGGTAATCAAGCTATAACATAAGACGCAGACTAAGTAATCATTGTTCTTACCTTCCACTTCTACGACTTCCTCAGACTCGTGCTAAGGCTCAGGCTCCGGGTGAGATTCATTGACGTACACTCCGTACTCAGGCTCTCGTCGATCAGTGGAATCAATAACAACAACAAAGTGACGTCGCAGACACTCAGACGATTTGTGCCCCAGTTCCATGCACTTGAAGCATCAGAATACTCCAGTGTTGGGCTTAGCTCCAATAACCTCCTTTCCCTTCGAGGGAATAATGGATGGGGTCGGAGTCCTGGTAGTGATGGGAAGGTGCGGGAAATCCGAGATCCTAGCACTGGTGGTAGTGGCGACGCTCGATGTGGAACTCTCAGTAGACCTAGCTCGGGAAATCCGCTTCTGTAAGGGCTCTACTCTCCGTGCGCGACTCGAAATCTCTCCTAAGTCCTTATAATCAAAAAGCTCGAGCTGGTCTTTAATAGAATATCGTAACCCGTTTAGATAATGAGATACGATCATGTCATCATCCTCTCAGAGGTCGAGGCAAAACTGTAGGACTAGGAACTCTTTCGCATATTCATCCATCGATAATTTGTCTTGTCGTAGGTTGTGGAACCGACGGTAGAGAGTTTGCAAATAATCGGGTGGAAGGTATCATTTCCGAAATTGCGTTTTAAACTCTGCCCATGTGGTCATAAGAGGCAATCTTAAATTAAATCTAGAACGCTCTAGTTGCCCCCACCAAACTAGGGTGGACCCTTTCAGTCCAAGCGTGACATATTCAACTTGCCTAGCTTAGAGCAATTGCTTTAAAGACAGGAAGCAGTCCATCCGATCACACCAGTCTAAACAACCCTCGGGTTCTAAGTGTCTTTCAAAATCACCAACGTCTAATTTGACCCCTACATCCCAATGAGGTTGATTACATGGGTCAAGTTCGAGATGTGCAAGTTCTAAAGGTCTAGGGTTAGGGTCTATTTCAACCACTGGGGCAGGTGCTCGGCTTATGTGCATGGTGGCTTCGATATTATTAACTGATGTGAGCACTCCGTTCATAAAGTGTGTGACACAATTCATATTGATGGTGAGAGTTTCGACCGTTTTCATCAAATCGCTCATTCATTGAGCCAAATCCCCTATGCTCGTTTCTAAGTGTTCGACTCGCTTTTCCATTTTTTAAAGTATGTTGATTTTAATTTGCTCAAAAAATTTAATCGTTTTTAAGAAAATAATAATTTAATATATATATTTAAAAGAACAAGAGAAAACCCGAGTGGGAGAAGAATTAATTTTTATTTTTTATTTTTAAATTTACTAAAATAAAAAGAATATTGTTATTTTGTTTAATTTTTTAAAAATAATGAATTAAGTTAAATAGGAAATTCGATATTTTTTTAAAAATAGAAAAAAGGAGTTATTATTTTGATTGAAATTCTTTTTTTTTGAAATTTGGCTCATTGATTTGCGGTAGGAGCGAATCAACCTCCCTCTGATACCAAAATGATGTAGACCCAAATTAGGATTTTGGAAATATATTAATTTAAAGAAGACCGAGCGGACCAATTCGGGTTTATGCTCGCATAAAACTACTCTTAACGTTAAACTTCAACAAAATCGTTAGTCGTTATTAGAAAAGATTTCGTGGCGCCTAACGAAATGAATCGTAGAGAGATTCGTACAACCACAAACACTTCCATAATAACAATTTATGAAATAACGAAATTTAAAGTAGTGAGAATGTTCGAAGGTATGGTCCAAATTATTTATGTAGTTCTCATAAATTTAAACTAATAAGAGGAGCAAGAGTGTAGTGCAGGACACTACAAAGGAGCGGTCAACCCAGAATTTTTACGCAATCGTTGGTCGGTTGACAGAACTTGGAGCCTTTGTCGACGTTAACAGGCGAACAAGATAGTCGTAGAGGAGGTGATCCGCCCCAAGTCCTGTCGCCGCACAACGCACAAGAAGAGTGGTAACCTTCACCCAATTGACGGAGAAATTTTGTCGTCATCGACGCCAATCGGAGGGTTACCAGAGCTGAAAGAGGGGTCGACGACGACCCAACAGGGAAGATTGCACTGCGAACTTCAGCGGTGTTGGATGCATATTGTTTTTGGCGGAGACTTGCGAGCGGATGTTCCGTCGGGAGGAGACCGTGAATCTTCTGGTGTCGCCGGGGCTGGAGACATGCGGGCACAGGTATTTGGCGGAGAGAACAGGGGGCGTGGAAGGTGTCACCGATATTTCAGAGGGATGGAAGATTTTCCCGTCTCTCTTTTTTACCCGGGCTACCATTCACTTCCTCAATCGGGATATTAATAGCCCACTTTTGATTGTACATTTAAATAGTATTTTCCATTAATTGCATGAATCCTGATGTGCCTTATTTCTTCCCTAATCCATATTTCGGACTATTAGAAAATTTGACTATTTAAATTTTGCCATATTTAGATCCATTTAAATTTATGCAATTTTAAATAGTTCAAGCTTGCCTTTCCCGTCCTAACTACCCTAAATTACCGGACCATTTATTTAGGATTTCACCGAGTGGTCAAACCGATGAGTCGAACAATTCCAAATAACGTAGGTGCGCGTGAAAAGAAATACAGGGCAATAAATAAAAGCATAATAATAATAATAAACTCATGACACTTGATGACGCCATGTGCATTTGGATGCGCCAGTGGATGCATCAGAGACCCGATTGAAAAGCTGGTCGACGTTGGAGAGTGATAAGATGTGAGGGCAGGGTAACAGTGGACTCGAGAGATGTGGGAAAAGCTGAATCAAGTGATAAGAGAGCTGACAGGCGGACGGAGGCCTCCAAGAAACGGCTGGGCGGAAAAAAAGCATGCAACTCTGTGTGAAAGGATGACGAGTCACCGGGTGGATCCTCTATCACGAGCTTGTCGGAAGGCGAGCGGATTGGAGGGCAACTAGTCACCAATGTAAATCAGATGATGGGGAGGTAGGGGGGTGCGTGTCGTGGTCGACAGTAGAAGACTGAAGGAGGGTGTTGGGAAGGGAGTAAGCGACATCAATTCCAATGGTCAAAGACCCACTAAGTGGTGGCAGTGGGATGATGTGAGGAGGCTCGTCGGGAAGCAGAGATACGAGCACGGGCTGTAAGGTGGTATGTGGAAGAAGCCGATGTTGAATTTTAAGCGCCATTACAAGGAGATTATCCCGGGCAGCTTCAATTATATCGCAATGAGCATGCACTGAGTTCGGAAGGAGCGCCATGGTGAACAAAGGGTAGGGCCGCTGGAAAGCGACAGTAGGCACAAGAGGGCTGTCAGAATGCTGCATGTGCCGCCAGAGGGCTGTAGGAGCTTTAGAAGGGCTGTCAGAATGCGGCAGGAGCTGCAGGAGGGCTACCAGAATGCTACCGAAGCCGCATGAGTGTTGCGAGGGTGACGAGCGGCAGCTGGAAGGTTGCAGGAGATGGCTGGAGAGAATGAAGAGCCGGATGGAGGCACCGAGAACCGAAGGCGCATTGGAATCGTTTGCTGGAAGAGGGGTTGGTCACGACGAAGTCGATCGAAGCAGAAATCGGTCAATGGAAGTCGGGCAAAGCTGGAATTGGGCACAGTGAAGGCGATGAAGTTGGGGAAGTCGTGAGGTGTGCGAAGCAAGACGTAGAATCAGTTGGGTAATGTGATCGTCGTGATAAACCAGAGTCGGGCATTGTCACAATTGTCACTGTCGTCGAGGGCAGGCGGCTACCGAGCAAGAAGGAAGTTGTCGTCGCGGGTCGTCGTTGTGGTTGCTGATTGAGAAGGAAGCAACACGTGAGAGAGACACAAAAACAGTGGTCCGAGCAAGTGGTTGCCGACGAAATTTCGACCGAAATCGGAAAATGGCGGCAGGTCCGACCAATTGATACGTCGTAGTCATATTAAAAACAAGAACAAGGAACTTGCGTTGCATTAAACAAACATAATGGGAACACAGATTCAATCAGAAGATAACTCCCGCCAAGCACCTTGAGGTTGGGTCCTACTAGGCACTCCATTCTCCAAGAGAGCTCAAAACACAAAATTCAAAGATAAACAAGACTCCACTCTAGGGCTCCGTATATAGATTTAGTCTTTCACCACAAGAGAAAACACTTAAAGACACATACATTACAAGATACGTAAAGACATGTGTGTATCACTTGATTCCTTGCAGTATCAGTTGGGAGCCTGGTAAGGTGGTGCATACGTCGCATGCCAGCTTGAAACATGGTGACCCCCTTTTTAATAATAATTGGAAGTTCGATGAGGTAAGAATGGTGGCGGCAAGTTTTTTGATACGAACAAGGCGAATCCAGCCGAGGGAAGGCGCTTCACGCGCGTTTACACTAGGTGCACGCGGGGGACAGAAATGACATGAGCCTGGCCTGTTTCGAGTTATCTTCTGTATGTTATTTACTAGTATTTTATTCCTTGTTTATACGGTTGTTCATCCTAATGTGTCTCCTCCCTATATAAGGGAGAATATGTGAACCTTATTGTATGTTTGGTTTGTTTTAAGAAATTGGAGTTTGATTTGGAGGAGACCGACCCAGCGGTTCCTCCCCTGCCCTAAAATTGTATTGCCGAACTCCTCTTCCGCTGCTCTCGATCGCGCCGCCCTCCGCCCCCTCTGCTCGCGATCGCTGCTCGGTGCCGCTATTGGGGACTATCACCTGGTATGACCTCGTCGTCGCGCGCCACACATCTCTAGCGCCACGCATCTGACATCCTTGCAGTCGGCTGCTCCGCGCCCCTCTGTCGGGATCGCCGTCAACGTTTCTTTTCCACCGTGCGCCAAGCGTCGGATCGACGCTCTATCTTCGTTGGATCGACGTTTTTTCCGTCTGTGTCCCATTCGTTTGCAACTTCTCTTCTCTGCGATTTAGGCGTATGCCCTTTACCCGAAGCATGACACGTGACTCCGATCCAGGCGCCGCTACGGCCGCGCTCTTCGACCGCCTCGACTGGATCAACACGACACTGTCGGACCTTCAAGTTGCCGTCCGCGACATCCACGCCCTCCTTGCCTCCCCGTTCACCGTCTCCAACTCCCCCATTGTTGAAATTTTTGAAGTGAAAGTGGAGGTCTGGGCGGACTGTTCGGGCGGCCTGTGCGGACTGTCCACGCGGACTGAGCGGACAGGAGTGGCGACTAGCCAGGTCGGCAAGGTTCTGTGTTAGCTTGTTCTCAGGTTGTAACCAGGCGGATAAGATGTTTATCCGTAGGAGCCGCGGAGTCTTCTGGAGTTCGCCGAGTCCGGCTTGAGTGCGGACTCTTCTGGAGCTCTTGAGATCGGCATGGTTTGTGCCTTTGGTCTTGTTATGGTGTTGGAGTTCGTCGGCTAGTGCAGACTGGTGTTGGAATTCGCCGGTTAGTGCGGACTGGTGTTTGAGTCCGCCAGTATGGAGTTCACGCAGTGGACTCTTGGTGGTGTGGACTTGGTCTGGATTTGTACCAAGTCTGGTTGTGCTCAATCCGCAGAGTTCGTCTGTTAGTGCAGACTGGTTTTCTTTTCGCCGAGTTCGAAAGCTCGGTAGAGCCTGATTTTTGCTCTAGCCGCGGGCTCGGAGTTTGCGGACTGACTGTCTATCTGGCAGCTCGACTAAGCGGGATTGTGCCTTAGTCTCGGGCTGTGGATGTGCGGACTGGAGCAGTGTCCGTAGGGTGTTGCGGACTGGTGGTAGTATCCGCAGTGTCCGCGGGTGTGGCAGACTGGTCCTGGTTCTTGTCTTGTTGGTGCGACATTGACGGACTGGCTTATTCGGCCGTCATTATACGATTTTGACGGACATGCTTTGTGTCCGCAACTGTGCGGATAGGTCTTGTGCTAGCTGCGAGATAGGGTGGTGATCCCATCGGCTAGGGCGGTGACCACACTCCTCTCTGCGCCTATAAATAGGACCCCCTGTCACATCATAACTACGTACAAGTGAATAGTAAGTGAGCTCGGTTGGTTGCTGCGAACAGGTTTTTGTATCCGCGCCGTTTGAGAAGTTAACCAGTTTTGCTGTTGCAGATTGTGCGGCTAGCGCTGAGAAGTCTGGGGCTTGGTTCTGACTTGCGTCAGGGATTAGTGCGGATAGTTGCAGATACAATCGACGGTTAGCAGCAGGTCGCGGCTTGCGACCAAGCGGTCTTGTCATTGACAATCTTTCCCAGTTCAATAAGGTTGTCCGCTTCTGACGGTCTGTCTGTTCAGTTCGGCAGCAGCTGTTCGCGGTTATCTGGCGGCTAGGAGACCTCGCGGTTAGGCGGCTTGCAGATTGCAGACAGAGTTCTTCAGCTTGGAATAACGGGGTGTCCGCGCTGTTAGGTTGCGGCCTGGCGACTTGACGGCTTCAGCAAACTCCTTGTTCAGTTTGGCAGAGTAGGCGGTTACCTAGTTCTATCCGCCCGGATAGATTTGTCTTGTATGTTTTTGCTTTCATCTGGTACATTGGCGAATCATTTCTCATCATGTATACCTCGCAGTGTAAAGAGCTTTGATAGTACAAGATTTGCTTGCTCTTCTATTTGCATCTGGTTTATTTGACTTGGTTTTGGTTGTGTTCCTGCGACCTGGTTTCCCGTTTTTTCGCGTTTCACAAATTTTTAAATGGTATCAGAGGAAACAGAGGTTTGGACAGTGATCAACCTTCAAGTTTGTTTTTTTGCTTCTGGGAGTCTAATAGATCAGTGTTAGTGCAATGGAAGGAAGTTTTGCAAGACTTCTTGGAATTGAACTTTTGACGTCGACCAACTTCAAGCAGTGGAGGTCGTGCATGGAAAGTTATCTTCTGGGCGAGGACCTTTGGGAGGTCGTTTGTAGAGATGAAAGGCAAGAGGTTACTGTTGCCACTGACAATGCTGAACCGGTGAGAGATTGGAGGAAGACAAATGCTAAGGCGGAGTTTACTCTCAAGCAGGCTATCTCACCGGAGCTCTTTGACCACATCATTGGATGTCGGTCAGCTGCAGAGATTTGGACTTCCCTTGATGAGTTGTTCAATAAGAAGAATGAAGCGCGACTACATTTCTTAAAAAATAAGTTGACGAGAGCCACTCAGGGTGATCTGTCTATCTCTACGTTCTTCATGAAGATGAAGAACTTGTGTGCTAAAATTTCAGCATTGGACCCTGATGGCCGTTTTTAGAGGTGAAGCTTAAGAGACACATAATCCGCGGATTGCGGAAGGAGTATGTGACCTTCGTTACTTTTGTTCACGGCTGGGCCACTCAGCCGTCACTGCTTGAGCTGGAGAACCTGCTGGCTTCACAGGAAAGCCTGGCAAGACAGATGACTGAAATTACTATTTTTGGAGGAGATAGTGAGACGCTCTTCTCTGGGAAGAAGTGGTGAGATAAGAAGAAGAAGTCGTCTGCTGGCGATTGTCCTTCTTCTTCATATCAGCAAGAAATGAGTGTTGCTCCTAAGCGAGATTGAAAGAAGAAAAAAGGCCAAGACAACCTGCCTGGTCACTTCAAGGACTACAAAGTTAAACTTTAGCCAGGGCATGCTGCAGGTAAAGAGGGAGCTGGTTCCAGTACTGAGGAAGGAGGATGTGGAAATGCATTCATGACGAGTACGTTTGTCCGTGCTTTGTCTGCCATCGACTACCAAGACGACTGGATCGTGGACTCGAGGTATGGTCACCACCTCACCGGGGACGAGTCAACGTTTTCTTCTTTACAAGCGTACTCAGGTAATGATGCTATTGTTACAGCTGCTGATACTGTGTATGCAGTCGAGAAGGAGGGTGTCGTTTTTTTAGGCAGTGATAAGGGTCCACTCACCTTGATGAGTGTTTATCATGTGCCGGGCATGAAGAACCTTTTCTCTGTGACCAACGCGGTTGATGCGGGTTATCATGTTCTGTTCGGGCCGTCAGAAGTGAAGTTTCTCCGCAATGTGTCAGCGGTGAAAGTTGACGTCGCTCATGTAGGGAGGAGAGTATAGGACTTGCTTGTGTTATCAACAAGTTCCTATGTTGATCGGATGAGGCCCAACGATAGCGCTGCTATATGACATGATCGACTGAGACATGTCGGGATGGACAAGTTGATAGCTATGACGGTAAATAGCCTTGTGAAAGGCTTGCCTAGATTGTCATCCTTCGGCGACAGTCATGTTTGTGCAGGATGTCAATATGGAAAGGCTCGTCGTCTTCCGGTTGACAAGTCATAGACCAGGTGCAAAGCACCATTGGAGTGCATCCTTAGTGATCTGATGAGACCGACCGTCACTGCCAGTCTTGGAGGCAGCAGATACATGCTGATGTTGATTGATGACTATACGAGGTACACATGCATGTACTTTATGAAGGAGAAGTCAGACGCGTTCCAATTGTTCGTGGAGTTCAAGGAGCTAGTGGAGGGCCGGCTTGACCCGCGGATTAAGAAGTTGAGAACAGACAACAGAGGTGAGTTCGTTTCAAATGAGTTCTCTATCTTTTGCAGGAAGCACGAAATCCGGAGATAACTCACTTGTGCTTATATTTCACAACAAAATGGAGTAGCAGAGCAGAAGATCTGTCATCTGACAGAGACCTGCAAGTGTTGGCTTCATGCCAAGGGAATTCCTAGGTCCTTCTGGGCAGAAGGGATGACCTGCGCGACATACACCATCAATCAGATGTCTCTGAGTTTGATCAATATGAAGTATCCTTATGAGCTGATGTTTAAGGAGAGCCCAATGTTGAACACCTTCGGGTGTTTGGGTCGACCCAGAGCTCTAGATGTTTCTAGCTCCAGTGCGGAGGCTTCTGGTTCAGGAAGCAGGAGCGATGCTCCTAGTATGCCCGGGATCGGAGCTGGTTCAGAAGAAGCAACAGAGGTGGTGAGCCGTGGTCAGGTCCTTCGGATGTCGAAGAGGACCATCAAACCACCAGCTCGGTATAGCGAAAGGAACATGATGAGTTTTGTCTCTTGTTTCTTCGCAGGCCCTCTGGACGAGCGAGAGCCTTCTAGCTTTAAAGATGACACTGGAGTCAAGAAGTGAGATGCTGTCATGGATGAGGAGATGACTGCTCTTAGAAGAAACGAGACTTGAGATCTTGTGCCCAAGGTCGATGACGTTACTCCTGCGACATGCAAGTTTATGTACAAGCTGAAGAAGAAGGTGGATAGAAGCATCAAGCGATACAAGGCTCGACTTGTAGCTCGAGGGTTTTCCCAACAGTATGAAGAAGACTATGAAGAGACGTTTAATCCTGTTGCAAAAATGACTTCAGTGCGGGTGGTGTTTGCCTTGGCAGCCTGCCAGGGTTGAAAGATGTGGCAGCTTGACGTGAATAATGTCTTTCTTTATGAAGAGATTGATAAAGACATATTCATTGTTCAACCACCGGGTTACGTGTCTGAAGATCATTCAGGATATGTCTGCAAGCTCCGGAAGGCCCTTTACGGCTTGAAGCAGACACTACGGACATGGTATGGAAAGATCGCAGAATACCTTCAGTTCTGCGATTATTTTGCCTCTGACTCAGATTCAAGCCTGTTCATAAAGAAGAAGGAGGAGCTTCATGTCTTAATGTTGTTGTATGTTGACGACATAATCGTCACGGGAATTTTGAAGAGAAAGTAACTAGGCTCAGGCAGAGCTATCTATTCGTTATGAGATGAATGATTTGTGTGAGCTTCACCATTTTCTTGGACTTGAAGTGGAGAGGAGAAAGAGCGACATGCTTGTTTCCTAGAGAGGCTATGCAGAACGGATCGTTCAACGATTCGGCATGCGGAAGGGAAAGAGTTGTTCTACTCCAGTGGATGTTGGTCTCAAACTTCGACAAGATGAGGGCATCGTTCTCCCAGATCCCTTAGTGTTCCGGGCTCTGGTGGGGAGCCTCATATACTTAACGATTACAAGGTCAGACGTTGCTTATGTTGTAGGCCGAGTAAGTCGTTATTTGACGGAGTCTCATCTGGTAGCGGTCAGGAATATCTTAAAGTACGTGAAGACCACTTCTGATATGAGGCTCCTTTATAGGAGTGACACGAGCTTCAACCTGCACGGTTACACAAATGTTGATTATGGGGAAGAATCAGATGATCAGAAGTCGACGTCTGGTTATGTTTTCATATGTGCATCTGCAGGTATCTCGTGATGCAGCAAAAAACAAGATTCTGTGTCCGTCTCTACTATAAAAGCAGAGTAGAAGGTTTCAGCCTTGACAGCTCGGGAAGCCATCTGGCTCAGGAGGCTAGTAGTGGACGTCCATAAAGAAGTGCGGGGTCCCACTCTGCTACGCGGTGACAACGAAAGTGCTCTTAAACTGGTTAGCAATCCAGTTTGTCACGCGCGGACCAAAAATATTGAGATCGAACATCATTTCATTTGGGAGAAGGTGCTGGAGGGGTCACTTATGGTTGGGCATGTGCCGCATGTACAGAGTGAGGAAAATATCGCTGAAATCTTCACAAAGCTGTTGTCGAAGGGGACATTTGAACGGTTAAAGGGATTGCTAGGACTAGTTTCCACTTCTCACTTCAAGGGGAGTTTTGAAATTTTTGAAGTGAAAGTAGCGGTTTGCGCGGACTGTTCGGGCGGCCTCTGCGGACTGTCCGCACGGACTGAGCGGACAGAAGTGGCAAATAGCCAGGTCGGCAAGGTCCTGCGTCAGCTTGTTCTCAGGTTGTAACCATACGGATAAGATGTTTATCTGCGGGAGCTGCGGACTCTTCTGGAGTTCGCCAAGTCCGGCTTGAGTGTGGACTCTTCTGGAGCTCGCGAGATCGGCATGGTTTGTGTCTTTGGTCTTGTTCTGGTGTTAGAGTTTGCCGGCTAGTGTAGACTGGTGTTGGAGTTCGCTGGTTAGTGCAGACTGGTGTTTGAGTCCGCCAGGATGGAGTTCATGCAGTGGACTCTTGGTGGTGTGGACTTGGTCTGGATTTGTACCAAGTCTGGTTGTGCTCAGTCCACAGAGTTCGCCGGTTAGTGCGGGCTGCTTTTCTTTCTGCAGAGTTCGACAGCTCGGCAGAGCCTGATTTGTGCTCTAGCTGCGGGCTCGGAGTGTGCGGACTGACTATCTATCCAACAGCTCGACTTAGCGGGATTGTGCCTTAGTGTCGGACTGTAGATATGCGGACTGGAGCAGTGTCCACAAGGTGTTACGGACTGGTGGCAGTATCCGCAGTGTCCGCAGGTGTGGAGGACTGGTATTGGTTTTTGTCTTGGTGCGACCTTGGCGGACTGGCTTATTCAGCCGTCATTGTGCGACCTTGGTGGACAGGCTTTGTGTCCGCAACTGTGCGGATAGGTCTTGTGCTAGCTGCGAGATAGAGTGATGATCTTATCGGCTAGGGCGATGATCACACTCCTCTCCGCGCTTATAAATAAGACCCCCTGTCACATCATAACTATGAATGAGTGAACAATAAGTGAGCTCGGTTGGTTGCTACGGACAGGTTTTTGTATCCGCGCGGTTTGAGAAGTTAACCAGTTTTGCTGTTGCAGATTGTGCGGCTAGCGCTGAGAAGCCAAAGACTTTGTTCTGACTTGCGTCAGGGATTAGTACGGATAGTTGTAGATACAATCGGCGGTTAGCAACAGGTTGCGGCTTGCGACCAGACTATCTTCTCATTGGCAATCTTTCCAAGTTCAATAAGGTTGTCCGCTTCTGGCGGTCTGTCTGTTCAGTTCGGCAGCAGCTGTTCGCGGTTATCTGGCGGCTAAGCGATCTCGCGGTTAGGCTGCTTGCAGATTGCGGACAGAGTTCTTCAACTTGGAATAACGTGGTGTTCACGCGGTTAGGTTGCGGTCTGACGACTTGACGGCTTTAGCGGACTGCTTGTTCAGTTCGACAGAGTAGGAGGTGTACAACCCCATATTCGCTGAGTCGGACCAGGAGAACACCGATCAGGATTAGGCCAGCCAGAGAAGCTCCCGCCCTGAAGAAGTTCCCGCCCATGAGTGGGCGGGAACGCTTATGCTTGCGCCAAGCTCCTGTCTTGGAGGAGCTCTCGCCTATAAGTAGGCGAGACCGCTTACGCCGGGCTCTGGAGGTCGCTCTCGGCTCAGAGCTCTCGCCGAGTGGGGCCCAGGACCCTGGGTAAAATGACCTAATTACCCTCATGTAAAATTACCCCTATGCCCTCAGGATGAACAACGAGATTTGGCTATTGGCAGATCAACTAAGGGTATTTCAGTAATCTCAGGTCAGCAAAAGACTATAAATAGACCCATAAGGGCTCCTTAGAAGGCAAGCTTTCATTATCTTCCAATCTCCAGTGCTTTCTGAGGAGCTCCTAGCCCAGCTTTTGGCTTTGGAGGGGAAGCTCTCAGAGATCTTCCGGGTGTGAGGTGAGACCTCCCTGCTGAGGCTTTGGGTCAGTCTTAGGTCTTTTGAATCTAGTCGAGGGGTGAGGCTTGAGAGAAGTAGGTGTTGGTTGCACCCCTGTTTTGAACTCCCGTTGAGGTCATTTTTGCCTTCAACAGTTCTGGTGTGGTGAGCGTGGAAAGCAGTCGATACAAGAAAGCCTTGAGTTTTGTCACATGGCTGGAGGTGAAGGTGAGGGGTCTGGTTCTGGAGGCTCCCCCACCCGTGGAGAAGAAGCGGCGAGGAAGATGCTGGATGATTTCAGACGAGAAGTCCTGCAGACCATCAGCTTGGCCTTCTCGGCCCGAAGCGAGTGGGCCACACCTTAGGTTTCGATAGAGGAGGTCCCGCTCTTGGGCGAGAACGCCCCTGGACAGCGCCCGGGGAAGGAGGTCCCGGCGGAGGCTGGCGAGAGAGACGTGGCCGCGTGGGAGCTCTTCCCAGGCCAGCGCCCGGGCAAGGAAGCTCTGACAGATTTGGGCGAGAGGGAGGCTGCAGTGAGAGAACTCTTCCCTGGGCACGGTCTCGCGGATCGGGCCAGCCAGCCGAGGCCGCGGGACGTTCCCTCTCGCCAGGCAGGAGGCGAGAGCCCTTTCAGCGAGCTCATCATCTCAGCTCCGGTACCGGAGGGGTTCCGAGAGCCTGACATGTCCTACTACTCAGGAAAGGATGACCCTGTACAACACGTGCAGTGGTTTGAAGATTTCGTTTCGATAAGGCAGATGACGGATGTCTTCAAGTGTCGGCTATTTGCCATCATGTTGAAGGAGAAGGCTCGGGACTGGTTCCACCAGTTGCCAGCAAGGTCGATCTACTGTTTTGAAGATCTGCGAATAAGTTTCCTGTTGAGGTTTTCAACATCAAAGAAGCGGAAGAAGGAGACGGAGTGCCTGTTTGCAGTAAAGCAGAAGCAGGATGAGACATTGGGTCATTATGTTGACCGGTTTCAGGAAGAGATCCTCCTGGTCCAGGAGGTCCCAGGGTACGCGCTGATGCTCGCCTTTACCCTGGGGCTGAGGCCGAGATTCTTCAGTATGAAGTTGAAAAGAGTGCCCCCCCTCTCCTTTGAGGAGCTCATGGAGAGGGCGGCAAAAGAGATAGACTTCGAGTCGGCAAATCCAGCGTTCGCCAGGAAGTTGGCCAGGCTGGCGGAAGATGATGTGAAGGAACCAGCAGTAGGAAGGCAGAAGGAGCCGAGAGAGCAGAGGGAACAAAGTGAAGAAAGGAGGGAAGAGCCCCAAAGACATGAGCAGCAGCAGGGATGGAGGGCCCGGGAGCCGAACAACCGGTTGGGTTGGAGGCCCCAGGAGGGTCGCCCCCAGGGCCAAGGAGGAGGCTACCAGGGAAGAGATAACTTACGGGAACCCAGGAGGTTCGACCAACCGGCGTGGAGGCAGGAGCCAAGGGGTTGTGTCCCACCGCCGTAAGAGGCCATGGAGGTGGGCAGAGGGAGAGGAGCGAGGAGAGGAGTTTGAGGAGCTGGGAGAAGAGGAGGAGGAGAAGGAAGAAGGGGGAGGGCGGCGTTGCTCTTTTGTGACTTCCATCAGGAGGAGGGTCACGCGACGGCCACCTGCCCTGAGTTTCTTGGAGATGAGAGAAGCAAGAGGAGCGGGGAGGCAAGATCCGCCGGTTAGGATTGTGGAGGTGCAGCAGGGGGAGATGGAGGATAGATGTGAAGATCGGGTAGACGTGGGAACCCGGGGAGGAATCAGGGTGATCCACGGAGTGGGGATCGAGGCAACCCGCAAGGGAGCCTTCAAACCATGTACCGAAGGGGGGTCGCCTCTACCTCCCAGGCTCCCCCACCGGAAGAAAAGATCACCTTCTCGTCAGCGGACATGCCGGACTATGAAGATCCGTTCTGTGACGCCCTGGTGATCCAGACGACGGTGGAGAATTTCACGGTCTCGAGGATACTGGTGGATAACGGGAGCTCAGTAAATGTTATCTTCAAGAAGGCTTTCGATGAGATGAGGGTTGAGGGGAAAAGGATCTTGGCTTCGGATGGACCGCTGTTCGGATTCTCTGGAGAGAGGAAGGAAGTAGAAGGAGGAGTCGGGCTGCATGTAAAGTTGGGAGGCGTGTCACGGAACTGCAGGTTCGTGATAGTGGACACTCCGAGCAGTTACAACGCCATCTTTGGGCGTCCCCTCATCAGCGCCTTTCGCTGCGTCCCCTCCTCTTTCCACCAATGCCTTAAGTTCAATAACGGAGGGGTGCAGGTTAGGATCAGGGGGGATCCGAAGGTGGCGCGACAATGTTATGTGACGGCGGTCAACACCGTGACTTGGATGACTGAGGCAGAAGAGCTAGAGAGGGAGATGGCGGAGCAGGAGGAGGACGTCGAGGAAGAAGGGATGAGCCTAGAGGAGGCGAGGGAGGAGACTGCGGAGGAGCAGGAGAAAGCTGAGAGAGAGGCCCAAAGGGGCGTGGAAGTTGAGCAGCAGCAGGAGAGCCCGGAGGGGGCGATGAAGGTAGAAGAGCAAGCGACAGGATGAGTGGAGAGAGTGGCCCAGAGGGGCGTGGAAGTCGAGCAGCAGCAGGAGCGGCCGGAGGAGGCGATGGAGATTGAGGAGGAGGTCGGAAGGGAGGAGTTGGAGTTGGAGGAAGAAGCAAGGGTCGGCTGGGAGCAGTCGCGGCTGGAGCCGACCGAGGAAGTAGTGGAGATGGAGGTCTTCGCCAGCACAGGGCAGGTGCAGAGGGTGCGGGTCAGCTGGGGCTTGAGTACCGGGGACCAGGAGCGAGTGCGGGCCTGCATTCAAAGCAACATCGACATCTTCGCTTGGAGCGCGACAGACATGCCGGGCATCGACGCGGACGTGGCCTGCCACCTCCTGAACCTGGACCCCCGCACTCGCCCCATACGCCAAAAGATGAGGGCCATCGCCACCAAGCTGGAGGAACCCATCCGCGAAGAGGTCAGGAAGCTCCTGGAGGCCGGCTTCATCTCAGAGATCCAGTATCCAAGCTGGATCTCCAATGTGGTAATGGTTAAAAAAGGGGGTGAGAAATGACGAATGTGTATCGATTTCTGTTTGTTAAATAAATCATGCCCTAAGGATTGCTACCCCCTGCCTCGGATCGACGCGCTGATTGATTCAGCCGTCGGTTTTTCTATTATGAGCTTTTTGGATGCTTTTTCAGGTTATCACCAGATCCGGATGCACCCTCCTGATGTCAAAGATGTTTCCTTCATCACGAGGGAGGGGTGCTTCAGTTATAAAATGATGGCCTTTGGGTTGAAGAACGCAAGAGCTACATACCAACGCATGATGGATCGGGTCTTCCGCGAACAAAGTGGGAGAAACTTGGAGGTTTATGTAGACGACCTGATGATCAAGAGCAAGTGCGTGGATTCACATCTGAAGGATCTAGAAGAGACGTTCGCCACCCTGCGGAGGTTCAAGATGAGGCTGAACCCCTTGAAGTGTGTCTTCGGGGCCAGCCGCGGGAAGTTCCTCGGGCACCTCTTGACTCCGGCAGGGGTGGAGCCTAACCCGGACAAGGTGAAGGCCATCCTGGATTTGGAATCGCTTCGCGATGCCAAGGAAGTCCAGCGCTTGACAGGCAAGCTGGCTGGGCTGAGCAGGTTCCTCTCCAGGTCAGGAGACGAGTGTTCTTCATTCTTCAAGGTGCTGCGAGGGAACCAATGATTTGAATGGACCGCCGAGTGCGAAGAAGCTTTCCAAGGGCTGAAGAGACAGCTCTCTCAGGCTCCTCTGCTTCAGAGCCCAAAAGAAGGGGAAGACCTGACCTTGTACCTTGGAGTAGGAGCTGAGGCGGTGAGCTTCGTCCTAGTAAGGGAAGAAGGAAAGAAGCAACTGCCGATCTATTACGTCAGCCGGATCTTGAAGAAGGCGGAGCTCCGCTACCCCATCCTCGAAAAGTTGGCTTACGCTTTGGTCATCTCTGCAAGGAAACTCCGGTCATACTTTCAAGCACACTCGATCAGGGTGGTGACCGACCATCCTCTTCGCAAGATTTTTGAAGTGGTAGAGCACTCGGGAAGACTTGTTAAGTGGTCCATTGAACTAAGCGAGTTCGACATCTCTTTTGTTCCGAGAATCTCCATTAAGGCGCAAGCGGTGGCGGACTTTCTGGCGGATTATGTTGTTGAAGTCCAGGAGGGAGAGCAGCGGCTACAGGAAGCGTGGAAGATGATGGTCGATGGGGCCTCGAGAAGACATTCTCTCGGGAGAGGAGTGGTGCTGATAAGCCCCCAGGGAGTCGCGATAGAGCAGGCGGTGACTTACCACTTTCTGGTGACCAACAACCAAGCAGAGTATGAGGCTGTGATCGCCGACCTTCGCTTGGCCAAGGAGCTTGAGATCCAGGATGTGGAGGCCTTCACTGACTCAATGGTGGTAGCGTCGCAGATCCGAGGGGAGTTCGAGGCTCGGGAACCTACCCTCATAAAATACCTATCCAAGGTAAGGGCGATCATCGGTGGGATCCGGTCATTCTCAATCCAGCATGTCCCCAGGGAGGAGAGCGCGGCCGCCGATCGATTGGCAAAGTTTGGGCCTCGGGGAGGAGGGACCCTAACTGAACTTTTTCGGCCAGCCATTGAGGAAGGGGAGTTGATGGAGGTATGTCAGAAATCCTCGTGGGTTGACCCGTTGGTAACCTTCCTGACCACAGGCAGGCTGACAGAGGAGGTTAAGGATGCACAGAGCTTCCGGTGCAAGACAGCTCATTACTTAATGATAGAAGGGGGTTGCATTGCAAGATGTTGTCAGGGCTCCTGGCAAGGTGTGTAACCGAAGAAGAGATCCCAAGGATCTTGGGAGAGGTGCACTCGGGCGAGTGCGGCAGTCACTCTGGAGGTAGGATGTTGGAGGCAAGAGTGGTCAGGCAGAGGTACTTCTGGCCCACCCTGAGGAAGGATACCGCGGAGTTTGCAAGGAGGTGTCAAAAGTGCCAGCTCTGCGCCCCCCTTCAGCTCTTGGCAGCTCAAAGGCTCCGAAGCATCACGACACCATGGCCGTTCGCCATCTGGGGGATGGATTTAGTTGGGCCTTTTCCTCCGGCTAGTGGACAGAGGAGGTTCCTCTTGGTCATGGTCGATTATTTCTCAAAGTGGATGGAGGTTAAGGCCTTGGCCAAGGTCACCTCGCAAGTCATAAGGAACTTCGTCTGGGGGAAGATCATATGCAGCCATGGGCTGCCTCAAGCTATAGTGACAGATAACGGTCCCCAGTTTGCCAGTGAAGAGTTCATCAGCTTCTGCGCCGAGCTGGGGATAGATCTCCGATTTGCCTCTGTCCACCACCCCCGGAGCAACGGTCAGGTGGAAGCGACAAACAAAATTATTGTGAACCTACTAAAAAAAGTGGAGAACTTGAGAGGAAATTGGGTGAAGCAGCTCCCCTCGGTCCTGTGGGCCTTGCGAACGACCCCGAACACGGCCACCGGTGAGACCCCCTTCAAGCTTTCTCACGGGTGTGAGGCGGTCCTACCAGTGGAGTTCGAGGTTCGGTTCCCGCGGGTTACAGCCGCAGGAGAAGGAGATGAGACTTGGGGGTTGGAGAATGAGGAGGGGTTACGCCTCTCGCTAGACATGGCGGAAGAGCTGCGGGACGTGGCGTCCATCAGGCAAGAGGAGATCAAGCGGCGAATGACCAAGTATTTCGATAAGCATGTCAGGGTCAAGCAGTTTGCCGAAGGAGATCTGGTGCTGAGGAAGGTTGACGCGGCAGGAAGGTCGGCTCCCGTGGGCAAGCTCAACCCAAACTGGGAAGGACCTTACATAGTGAAGGAAGTCCTTGGAACAGGAGGTTACTACCTCCAGGACGTGGAGGGGAGGACCTTAAGCCACACCTGGAGCGGCGATGACCTAAAACGCTTCTACCCGTAAAATGGGGAGGATGTAATTATGTATTCAAAATCATGCTTGTTATACTACATCAATTGACTTGTTTTTTCTTTTGCCTATTGCGAAATTTTCATGATAGGATGTAATTATATGTTTTGCGGCACCCCGAGCTCGGCTCGGCCCAGGTATACCCGCTGCGCAGGCTCTCATCTTGCTGGCAGGTCCCAAGGCTCGCCTGTGGGGGATAGGTTTGGTTTGAGGAAACTTCATCGGCACCCCGAGCTCGGCTCGGCCCCAGGTAGACCCGCTACGCAGGCTCTCATCTAGCTGGCAGGTCTGAAGGCTCGCCTGTGGGGGATAAGTTTGGTTTGAGAGAACTTCATCGGCACCCCGAGCTCGGCTCGGCCCCAGGTAGACCCGCTGCGCAGGCTCTCA
Organism: Platanthera guangdongensis; assembly: GCA_039583875.1. NCBI lineage: Eukaryota > Viridiplantae > Streptophyta > Magnoliopsida > Asparagales > Orchidaceae > Platanthera > Platanthera guangdongensis. Next base: position 200,045,662 of record CM077159.1, read on the forward strand.
TCTAGCTGGCAGGTCCGAAGGCTCGCCTGTGGGGGATAGGTTTGGTTTGAGAGAACTCCATCGGCACCCCGAGCTCCGCTCGGCCCCAGGTATACCCGTTGCGCAAACTCTCATCTGCCTGGCAGGTCCGAAGGCTCGCCTGTGAGGGATAGGTTAGGTTTGAGGAAACTTCATCGGCACCCCGAGCTCGGCTCGGCCCCAGGTAGACCCGCTGCGCAGGCTCTCATCTAGTTGGCAGGTCCGAAGGCTCGCCTGTGGGGGATAGGTTTGGTTTGAGAGAACTTCATCGGCACCCCGAGCTCGGCTCGGCCTCAGGTAGACCCGCTGCGCAGACTCTCGTCTAGCTGGCAGGTCCGAAGGCTCGCCTGTAGGGGATATGTTTGGTTTGAGAGAACTTCATCGGCACCCCGAGCTCGGCTCGGCCCCAGGTAGACCCGCTGCGCAGACTCTCATCTAGCTGACAGGTCCGAAGGCTCGCCTGTGGGGGATATGTTTGGTTTGAGAGAACTTCATCGGCACCCCGAGCTCGGCTCGGCCCCAGGTAGTCCCGCTGCGCAAGCTCTCATCTAGCTGGCAGGTCCGATGGCTCGCCTGTGGGGGATAGGTTTGGTTTGAGGAAACTTCATCGGCACCGCGAGCTCGGCTCGGCCTCAGGTAGACCCGCTGCACATGCTCTCATCTAGCTGACAGGTCCGAAGGCTCGCCTGTGGGAGATAGGTTTGGTTTGAGGAAACTTCATCGGCATCCCGAGCTTGGCTCGACACCAGGTAGACCCGCTGCGCATGCTCTCATCTAGCTGGCAGGTCAGAAGGCTCGCCTGTGGGGGATAAGTTTGGTTTGAGAGAACTTCCTCGGCACCCCGAGGTCGGCTCGGCCCCAGGTAGACCCGCTGCGCAGGCTCTCATCTAGCTGGCAGGTCCGAAGCCTCGCCTGTGGGGGATAGGTTTGGTTTGAGGAAACTTCATCCGCACCCCGAGCTCGGCTCGGCCCTAGGTAGACCCGCTGCGCAGGCTTTCATCTAGCTGGCAGGTCCGAAGGCTCGCCTGTGGGGGATAAGTTTGGTTTGAGAGAACTCCATCGGCACCCCGAGCTCGGCTCGACCCCAGGTAGACCCGCTGCGCAGGCTCTCATCTAGCTGGCAGGTTCGAAGGCTCGCCTGTGGGGGATAGGTTTGGTTTGAGAGAACTCCATCGGCACCCCGAGCTCGGCTCGACCCCAGGTAGACCCGCTGCGCAGGCTCTCATCTAGCTGGCAGGTCCGAAGGCTCGCCTGCCGGGGATAAGTTTTGTTTGAGGAAACTTCATCGGCACCTCGAGCTCGGCTCGGCCCCAGGTAGACTCGCTGCGCAGACTCTCATATAGCTGGCAGGTCCGAAGGCTCGCCTGTGGGGGATAGGTTTGGTTTGAGAGAACTTCATCGGCACCCCGAGCTCGGCTCGGCCCCAGGTAGACCCGCTGCGCAGGCTCTCATATAGCTGGCAGGTCCTGAAGGCTCGCCCGTGGGGGATAGGTTTGGTTTGAGTGAACTTCATCAGCACCCCGAGCTCGGCTCGGCCCCAGGTAGACCCGCTGCGCAGGCTCTCATCTAGCTGGCAGGTTCGAAGGCTCGCCTGTGGGGGATAGGTTTGGTTTGAGGAAACTTCATCGGCACCCCGAGCTCGGCTCGGCCCCAGGTAAACCCGCTGCGCAGACTCTCATCTAGCTGGCAGGTCCGAAGGCTCGCCTGTGGGGGATAAGTTTGGTTTGAGAGAACTTCATCGGCACCCCGAGCTCGGCTCGGCCCCAGGTAGACCCGTTGCGCAGACTCTCATCTAGCTGGCAGGTCCGAAGGCTCGCCTGTAGGGGATAGGTTTGGTTTGAGAGAACTTCATCGGCACCCCGAGCTCGGCTCGGCCCCAGGTAGACCCGCTGCGCAGGCTCTCATCTAGCTGGCAGGTCCGAAGGCTCGCCTGTGGGGGATAGGTTTGGTTTGAGGAAACTTCATCGGCACCCCGAGCTCTGCTCGGCCCTAGGTAGACCCGCTGCGCAGACTCTCATCTAGCTGGCAGGTCCGAAGGCTCGCCTGTGGGGGATATGTTTGGTTTGAGAGAACTCCATCGGCACTCCGAACTCGGCTCGGCCCCAGGTAGACCCGCTGCGCAGACTCTCGTCTTGCTGGCAGGCCCGAAGGCTCGCCTGGGGGAGGGAAGTTTTTGATCCTAGGAGACGCTCCGACTCGGATGCTCTGAGCAAGGCAAGAAACGCACCCGGAACACGGAATGAAAAGAGGTAAAGAAGGCAGGAGAGGTCTCGGCCAGAGGAGATCTCGGCGGGGAGGTCCCCGCCAAGGAGATCTCGCCGAAGGAAGTTCTCGGCGGGAAGACTCCTGACAAACTATTCTTGGTCAGACAGCGGGAAGTGCTAGGCGAAAGCTTCGAACAAGTTCGCGCAGGGTAAAAAGGGACGCCCTCGTCTTAAAGGGCCCACGAGCAATGTTCCCGGCAGACGGTTTTTGGCAGAGCGCGGAAACGAAACGTCTAAGCCCTGGGCTCTTTCGACAGGTTCCCGCCTATCCATCGCTAAGGGAAACTACCCTAGGGAGGCCAAGGGCCTCGGCAAAAGCACGCTTGAGAAGCACTCGGTCTCAACAGTTGTATCAAACACATTTGCAATAGAAAGAAAATGACATACATACAAAATATTTACAATGTATTTAATATAATTACAAGTCTAGAGCTTTTTCGCTCAGTACAACCAAAAGAAGAAAGAGGGCCCTTCAGGGAGACGCGTTGTACCCCTCCGAGCTCTCGCTTGAACTCCCGCGGGAGCTCGCACCTGAGCTCTCCCCGGATGTCTCGCCGCCCGCGGCAGGGGATTTCGGGACATCCGAGGGCGAGGAATCGGGCGCGCCTGGGGGCTTCGGGACAGGCTCGAAGAGCCAGGGGACGAGCTGGCGAGCGGTGATGGTCTGGCCTCTCCCGTCCAAGCAACCTACGTCCCGCAGCGTCTCCAGGGTCAGCTTGACTGTAGCTTGCGCGTTGGCCTGGAGGAGCTTGTCGATGTCGTAGACTGAATAGTAGCGGCTCTTCAACCTTTCGTCCAGTGGAGGAGGAGGGGGCGCATTCGCCTCCATGCGCCAGAGCTGGTCCCTCAGCAGGACGTTCTCGTATCGCGTCTGGGCCAGCTCCGCGCGAAGCGCCACGGCTTGAGCGGAATCCTGTGTAGCGAGAGGTTAGCATGAAAGGAAAAAAGTTGAAATCAGCAGAGGCGAGAGCGAGTGCCGCGAAAGGTCTCGGTTACCTCGTCCGCCTGGCGCGAGGACAACAGTTGCTTGGCGTCTGCCAGCTCTTTCTTCAAGGCAGCCGCCTGAGCCACCGCCTCCTCCCTGGCCTTGAACATATCTTGGAAGTTGCGGTCGATGGTGATACTCCGACGAGCGCACATATGCGCAAGCTCGATCCCGCGCATCAGGGCCCGGGTGGAGTCATAGGCCAGGAGCCTGGTGGTCATTTTGTCATTGATGCTGGCGTTCTCCCGGCTGTAGAGGCCGTAGCCCAAGGAGAAGGCCTCGCTGGTGACCTCATCTCGCTCCGCCCAGCTGGGTAGAAGAGACGAGATTGAGACCCTGTTGGTGTCAGGGTCCCACTGAAGCAGCGGTTTGTTTTCCGCATCAAGGCACTTCGTGCCGAGACCAAAATTTCGGTGACCCTGCGGCACCTCTCCAGGCGGAGACTGAGCGGAGGTCTCGGCGGCAGCTCCCTCGCCATCTACTCCACCGGGGGCCGGAAGGTTCTCGGCAGGCACCTCGGCGCCACCCCTGGTGACAGCCATCTCGCTTGCGGCCTGCAAGATCTCTTCAAAGGAGCGACCTGGAGCAGGAGGTTGGGAGGGTGGAACCGCTACGGCTTTACCCTTCTCGGCAACAGTTATTTTGGGCCTCTTAAGCGCTGGGGGCAGAGGGGCGCCGGACTTTCGCTTCCCGGCGCCGGTCGAAGGAAGCGGGGCCGGCTCGTCCCGGCAAGCTTGAGCCGCGGCCTTCGCGAGAGCCAGCGGATCTCTCACGGATTGGCTCTCGGCAGCGTGAGCCTCGTCGAAGGGTTGGCGCAGGGGGATCTCGCGCTCTCCTGCGGAAGCGACATCACTCAGTTCTAATCTTAAAAAGAAGGGGAGGAATAGCAAGTCAAAGGCGAGACCGTACCTTCGCCCGGAGGCACGGGGAGGAGAGAATCGACGCCCCGCCGGAGGAACTGGACGTCGAAATCCTTGGTTCCGAAGAACTCAAGGAGGGCGCTCTCGCGCGAGCCCAAGGAGGGCGGCTTGTAAGCGGCGTCCTCATACTGAATGGGCGAGAGAGGGACGTTCCCGAAATCGCCGGAAACGAAGACGATCTTCTCGCCCCAGTGGTGGTGCTTGTTGGAGAGACCGGTGGTCTTGAGCAGCTGCCCTAAAAAGAAGACCACCCCTCCCTTAGGGCGGAAGGTGAACAGCTTCCGGAAGATAAGGAGGCTGAACTCGATCCTCTCGGATCGCATGTAGTAGATGAACGCCACAAGGATCGCGACCGAGTTAGGATTCAATTGCGCGGGAACCACTCCATAGTACCGGAGGGCCTGACGCATCTCGGGCCAGAGGGGGAGGCGGAAGCCCACCTCAAAGTGCTCAAGGGGGATAGCGAGCTCCCCCTCCCCCACACTGTTTACCTTGTCGCGGTTGCCGGGGTTTCGCGCGGTAAAGCCGGCGGGAACGTAACGAGTCTGGGTCAGTTGAAACTCCTCCATGGTCAGGCTGCAAGAGGGGAACTGATGCTTCTGGAAGGCTTCCGCGCAGTTAGAGCGTCCCTCGCTTCCGCCCAACATAGTGCTTATGAGGTTGAGGACGAGGTCTTCGGAAGAGAGGCGAAAGCGAGAACTGAGCGAGAACGGGAGGAGGAAGCGGAAGCAAGCAGGAGCTCTCGGCAAACCGCGAAAGCGACGAGAAAAAAGGCATGGGTTTCGGATCGGAGAAATAAATATGGTAGGTGGACTCCCTATTTATAGAAAACCTTGATCATCATGACTATTCCCAAAAAGGCGGCGGGGGTACAGCCGTCACGCCCTAAGTCGGCGGCGCCTCGGTTCCCCGCCCAAGATTCACAGTGACGGGCCGAAAAATCTAATTAGCGCGAACATGTTGAGATGACACACAAGAAAAACGAGCAGAAGCAGGGGTTACTCTCGCCGAGCGAGAGCTGAATAAAAAGTAATAACAATAATAGCAAAGTTATTAGTTACAGACATGAAGATAACGGGGTACATCGGGGAAGGGGAAGGCCATGAGGAAGAAAGGAGGAGATCTCACGAATCAATAGGGTTCCCACCGCCATCGTCCTCGTTCCCGCTGCCTAGTCCTCGGTGGCGCCTGCGGGTTGAAATAGGACGATAAGACGGTGCATCCCAGGTTGATTCGGCGGGACAGGTCTCAGATTCGCGCAATACACCTTTCGGGAGAAGACCCGGCGGTTGGCCCACCTGACCGATCCGTCTCGCCTATGAAGTAGTCCCGCTCCAGAGCCTCCAGCCTCCTCTCCACCGATTGGCGGAACTCTCTCGCCGCGGAGTCATGGGCCCGCTCCCGCCGTATAAGCTTCGACAGGACGGCGGCAACCCTCTTCCCCCGCCTTTTAGCGCTCCCGGCACTGGTCAAGATTTCCTCCATCTCGTCAGATGAAGGGAAGGGGGAGCTCTCGCCGTCCTCCCCCTCTCTGTCTTCGTCGTCTTCTTCATCTTCATCCTCTGCATCCGCTCCCGACCGCGAGCCCGGATCCCCTGACAAAAGAATTCCACGGTCATGGCGAGAGCTAAGCGATAATTATGATAAACATACCGCATACCTGCAGTATGGCGAGAACCATCGGCCGACGGCAGGCGAGAAGGCCCAGCCCCCCCCCCCCCCCCCCCCTCAGTTCCAAAGAGGAGGTGGATCGGCTTTCCTTTTCCCGGGGGGAAGATTTTGCGAGTGGTGATCTCGGCTTGGCTGGAAGTAGGGGGGAGTTGTCCTCTCCCGCGGGATGGCTGGCATCCTGGGGAGCTACGGAAGATTCGACAGCCACTCCTCCCGCCGGTAGGGAGGAATCAACCGCAGGGGCAGGCCGATTCGCGACTCTTACTTCGTTCTCCCGGGTGGCGAGACCCGGTTTGGCGGAAGCTGGTGCTGCGAGAAGTCAATTCAGCAATCCAAGACCGAGTTAGTAGCGAGAGTGGAAAAGATACCTGCAGTTCTCGGGGAGTCAGACGGAGGAGCGGCCTCCGAGACCCGCGGCTGATTCTCGGGAGGACGAGATGATGAGTCCAAGGGCTCCCGCGGGGGCCTGACGTCGTCAGGGGCCGTTTCCTGCGAGAAGTATCGCGTCAGCTACAAATCCTCCCGCGTAAACAGCTAGTGGTTTCAATGACTAGCGAGTCGAGAGACATACCATCGGCGGAGAGGGATCATCCGCGCGACTTGAGGTTGGGGTAGGCGAGCTCCTGTTCTCGTGAGACATGTCTCGCTGGACCACCTTTACCTTCTTCTTCTTTTTCTTCTTTGGCTGAGAGGGCTCAGCGGCTGACGACTTTCTCGCCAGCCAGGGGGCAACCAAGGCACAGTTAGCCTTGTCTCGCGCCTGGGCCGCATCGATACGGTCTTGAAGGTCCCGCGGGAGCGGTTTGTCAATACGCTTGGAGCGCATCGCGGGAGGAGGCGAGAACTCAGACGAGAAACGACGTTTAGAGGGCAGATTTATGGCCGTCTATCAGCACATATATATAGCCACGGTACGGCCCACCAAAAGATTCTCTGATGTTGACACGTGCTCAACGAATATTTACGGGTTGGATGTGTCTTTTCGAGCGCAGAGCTAGCTCAAAAAGAGCGGGGATTGTGTACAACCCCATATTCGCTGAGTCGGGCCAGGAGAACACCGATCAGGATTAGGCCAGCCAGAGAAGCTCCCGCCCTAAAGAAGTTCCCGCCTATGAGCTAAGTTATCAAAGGCGCAAGGCGCACCGAGGCGCAAAGGGCCTCTGGAGCCTGGGCGCAAGGCGCAGGCGCGCGCCTGAGGCACGTGAGCCGCAAAAATGGGGGAAAAAGGAAATTGAGTGGATTGGGCGCCCAATTCGCTGAAATTGCGCGAATTGGGCGCCCAATTCGCTGAAATTGCGCTAATTGGGCGCCCAATTCGCTGAAATTGCGCGAACTGGGCGCCCAATTCGCTGAAATTGCGCGAACTGGGCGCCCAATTCGCTGAAATTGAGCAAATTCGCGGAATTTCAGCGAATTGGGCGCCCAGTTCGCGCAATTTCAGCGAATTGGGCGCCCGCAATTTCATCGAATTGGGCGCGCAATTTCAGCGAATTGGTCGCCCAATTCGCTCAATTTCAGCGAATTGGGCGCCCAAGTGAGCCTAGGGGGAGCCTCAGGTGCGTCTAAGATCATGTTTTTGCTCATATCAAAAATTGTTTTTTTTAAAATACCTTGAAAGGCCAGGCGCGCCTTTGGCGCGCCTGGGAGCCTGTAAGGCGCGCGCCTAGGCGCTCCTGGGCGCGCCTGAGGGGCGCCTGGGGCACATCGCGCGCCTCAGTTGTGCTGAGGCGCGGCGGGCTGCGCCTGGTGCGCCCGGCGCCTCAGGCGTGCCTAGGCGCGCGCCTTGACAACTATGCCTATGAGTGGGCGGGAACGCTTATGCTTGTGCCAAGCTCCTGTCTTGGAGGAGCTCTCGCCTATAAGTAGGCGAGACCGCTTACGCCGGGCTCTGGAGGTCGCTCTCGGCTCAGAGCTCTCGCCGAGTGGGGCCCAGCGCCCTGGGTAAAATGACCTAATTATCCTCAGATAAAATTACCCCTATGCCCTCAGGATGAACAACGAGATTTGGCTATTGTCAGATCAAATAAGGGTATTTCAGTAATCTCAGGTCAGCAAAAGGCTATAAATAGACCCATAAGGGCTTCTTAGAAGGCAAACTTTCATTATCTTCCAATCTCCAGTGCTTTCTGAGGAGCTCCTAGCCCAGCTTTTGGCTTTGGAGGGGAAGCTCTCAGAGATCTTCCGGGTGTGAGGTAGGACCTCCCTGCTGAGGCTTTGGGTCAGTCTTAGATCCTTTGAATCTAGTCGAGGGGTGAGACTTGAGAGAAGTAGGTGTTGGTTGCACCCCTGTTTTGAACTCCCGTTGAGGTCATTTTTGGCTTCAACAGGAGGTTACCTAGTTCTATCCGCCTGGATAGATTTGCCTTGTATGTTTTTGCTTCCATCTGGTATATTGGCGAATCATGTCGCGCCATGTATGCCTCGCAGTGTAAAGAGCTTTGATAGTACAAGGTTTGCTTGCTCTTCTACTTGCATATGGTTTATTTGACTTGGTTTTGGTTGAGTGTTTTTGCGACCTGGTTTCCCGTTTTTCCGCGCTTCACAAATTTTTACACCCACCTACCCCGCCGCTAGCCACCTCGGCGTCAGCCAGCAGCCCCAACGATCTTCCCGTCGACGTTCACCCTCTACATCAGTTTGCTGCCGGTGGTCTCCACCGTATTGAACTGCCGGTTTTCGACGAGACCGATCCCCTGGGGTGGCTCGCACGGGCCGAACACTATTTCGAAATTCAGGGCACGCCCACCATGCAAATGGTTCCACTCGCCACAATCTACAAGGAGGGCTTGACCCTTCATTAGGTCTGTTGGCTATGACAGTCATCACCTGTTTTGTCCTGACCGCTCTTCAAAGACGTGTTGGTCCGCGACAATCGCCATGGAGGCAACCCCTATGAGCGTCTGAGCAATGTCCGCCAAGCCGATTCCGTCGACGCCTACATCGACAACTTCATCGAGGTGGTCAAATATGTGCCCGACCTCTCACCCGACCACTACTTGGGCACGTTTCTTGTCGGATTGCGCCCGCACTTCTGTAACCGTCTCCGGGTCCATGACCCCAGTTATCTGTCTTGCGCAATGGAACTAGCGCGTTTCGTGGAGGCCAACTTTGCCACCGTCGCCTCCGCTCCCTCCGCCCGGTTCACACCCCCCCGATCATCTCTCGCCGGCCGCTCCTCGACCGCCGCCGCTGCTGGGTCGTGCAACCCCGAACATGCTACCCGCACCCGGTCATCCTCCACCGTAACCGCAACCACCACCTCCACGGGCGCGCCCTCCCCCCCATCGGATCTCTCATCAGGAGTACATTGACCTGCGGTGCATGGGCCTTTGTTTCCGCTGTGAGGGCCCATACTCACCGACCCACGAATGTCCCAACAAGGACCTTCAGATGCTTTTGGGAGGCGAAAAGAAGGAGATTGTGTTGTCTGACTTTGAGGCCCTCGGGCTTGACGAGGAGGGGCCCAACACGGCCGAGCAGATCTCGACGTTCCATCGGCTGAAGGTCTCTTGCTACTCGGTGCGTGGCCTCACCGACCCATGCACCATGACGCTCTCAGCCACCCTGCAGCAGTTGCCAATGATCTTTATGATAAATAACGACAACAGTCACAACTTTATCTCTCGGGATCTCGTGGCGGCGATCCGTCTTACTGTGAATCCAACACCAGACTTTCACGTATCCCTCGGGGATGGCCGTCGTGCCCGAACGGCCGGACGATGCATTGGCCTGTCTTTCTCCATCGGTACATACTCAAGGTTTGCTGATTTCTACGTCTTCGGCCTTGGTGGGTTGGATGTCATATTGGGCGTGACCTGGTTACACACACTTGGGGACTACAAACACAATTTGGGGCGCCTCAAGATTCACTTTGAGGCGTCAGGCACGCTACATCACCTGCAGGGCGACTCCTCGTTGGCCCGTTCACCGGCCGGCCTCCGCTCCATTCTTTGCGCGATTGACATGGATTTCAGCGTTCTCCTCTAGCACATGGATCTGGGATCCGACCCAACACCGCCACTGGTGCACTCATACATTCAGCAGTTACTCGACGACCACTCGATGGTTTTCAACGTGCCACACGGGCTACCTCTGGCACGCGCGCCCGACCACAACATCATCCTGCAGCCCGGTGTGGAGGCATCTTCCAACCGAGTGTCAGCCCATTCTCTAGCCCGGTGCTACTTGTGCGGAAGAAGGATGACAATTAGCAGTTTTGCGTGGACTACATGGAGTTGAACAAGCTCCCCGTGCCAGATAAGTACCTCATTCCCATCATCCCGGAGTTATTGGATGAACTATGCGGCGTTCGGTACTTCTCCAAGCTGGACTTACGCTCGGGCTACCACCAGATCTGCGTGCGAGCAGAGGACGTGCCAAAGAGGGCCTTTCGGACACATGCCAGCCACTATGAGTTTCTTGTCATGCCGTTCGGCCTGACAAACACCCCGACCATCTTCCAGTCCACTATGAATGACGCGTTCCGCCCACATCTACGTAAGTTTGTCCTGGTATTCTTTGACGATATTTTGGTTTATAGTTCCTCTTGACACCTACACCTGGCTCATCTCACCACGACACTCCGCCTCCTGGCCGCCCACCAGCTCGTGGCCCATTAGAAGAAGTGTACCTTCGGCCAGCCTTAGGTAAAGTACCTAGGTCACATCATCTCCACTGAGGGCTCGCCATGGACCCGCAAAAGATTGATGTTGTCCTGCACTGGCCGACGCCGACGAATCGCCGGGCCGTGCGCGGATTCTTGGGACTCACCGGCTATTACCGCCGCTTTATCCGCGGCTACGGGGCTTTGGCACGACCCTTGACGGACCTTCTGAAGAAGTAGGTCCCCTCCTGGGGGATACGTCTGCCCAGGAGGCTTTTTTCAGCTTGCAGCGTGCCCTCGTGGCGGCACCGGTCCTGAGCACACCCAATTTCTCCCAACCGTTCGTCGTGGAGCGTGACGCCTCAGGGAAGGGGGTTGGCGACGTCCTCATGCAGGAGGGTCGCCCTATCGCGTATTACAACAGGGCCTTCACCGACAAGTGAAAGGTGCCCTCTGCCTACGACAGCGAGCTACGCACGTTGGTGCTACCAGTGCAACATTGACGCCCATATCTCCTTGGTCGCCCCTTCACCGTCAGGACCGAGCACCGTAGCTTGAAGCATCTATGGAGTCAAAAGGTCTTCACCCTGACCCAACAACTCTGGATAGCCAAACTCTTGGGCTATCAGTTCTCGATCAAGTATAAGACTAGGCTGATGAACACGGCCGCGGACGCCCTGACCCGTCCGGAGCATGGTGGCGCCTTGGCGATAATCTCCCTCTGCCAGTGGTGGGATGCGGCGGTTCTACTGGAGGAGGTGAGGGCCGACCCCCATTATGGCCTCATGACCGACGAGTTACGGAGCGCGCCAGGGGCGCACCCACCCCTTCGACTTGTGGGCGATAGACCCTACTCTTGCGATCGTCTGGTCCTCACCGCATCATCACCATGGATACCACGGCTACTGGAGGAGTTTCATTCCATGCCGACGGCGGGGCACTCAGAGGCCTACCCAGCTTACCGACGACTGACGGCCACCCTTTACTGACGAGGTATGATGCGGATAGTGCAGTAGTTCGTGGCCAACTGTTTGGTTTGTCAGAAGACCAAATACCAGACCCTTGCCCCGCCCGACCTGCTACAACCCCTCCCGATGTTCGATCGGGTTTGGGAAGACACCAGAATGGATTTCATCACCTGCCTTCCACGCTCTCATGGGTATGACTGCCTGTTGGTGGTGGTCGATCGTCTCTCCCGGTACGGACATTTCATACTCGTCAAACACCCCTACACGACGAGTTCGGTGGCCCAAGTTTTTGTTGGAGAGATCGTCCTTCTACACGGGTTTCCCCGGTCCATTGTTAGAGACCGCGACCCGATCTTCATGAGCACGTTCTGGCAGGAATTGTTTCGCTTACAGGGGACGAAGCTACGGTTTAGCACGACATATCATCCCCAGTTCGACGGGTAGATAGAGGTACTCAATCGCTGCGTGGGCACCTACCTCCGTTGTTTTGCTACCGAGCAGCCCCACCAGTGGACCCAGTGGGTGGCGTGGGCGGAATTATGGTACAACACCACCTACCAGTCAGTGGTGGGCGTCACTCCTTTCCAGACAGTTTATGGGCGCCTGCTCCCACCAGTACCGGTCGGACTCGCAGGGGAGTGCCAGGTCCAAGCTTTGGCTAAGGACCTACATGATCGAGATGAGGCTCTACGACAGTTGAAGCATCACCTATGTCGTGCCCAAGAGAGAATGACCCAACAGTCCAACCGCCACCGGCGCGAGGTTCTGCTCTCGCCAAGCGATTATGTGTTCGTCAAGTTGCGACCCCACCACAAGAGCTCCCTGACCAGGCGCCTCCACCCCAAGCTCTTTGTGCGATATTCTGGTCCCTTTCTGATCGTGGAAAAGATAGGCGAGGTAGCATACCTCCTGCAGCTCTCACCTGACAATCACATCCATTCGGTATTCCATGTGTCACAGTTGAAGCGGGCGTTGGGGAACCATCCCCTCCAAGACACCCTCACCAAAGGCCTGGGTAGCGAAGACGTCCCACACTACGAGCCCGAGGCGGTGCTGGGCACCCGCACCGAGTAGGTCTAAGGTCAGCCCACGAGGCAGATTCTCTTGCAGTGGAAGGGACATGCAAGAGACGAGGCCACATAGATCTTGGCGGAAGAAGTGAAGACTCAATTCCCAAATTTTGACCTTGAGGACAGGTCGTTGAGAGCCCCGAGGTAGTTGATACAAACGGGGCGGATCCGGTCGTGGGAAGGCGCTTCACGCACGTTTACACTAGGCGCGCGCTGGGGACGAAAACGACATGAGCTTGGCCTGTATTGAGTTATCTTATATATTTTATTCCTTGTTTGTACGGTCGTTCGACCTAGCTGTTCCTCCTGTGCCCTAAAGTTGTTTCGTCGAACTCCTCTTCTGCTGCTCTCGATCGTGCCGCCATCCTCCCCCCTCTCGCTCGCGATTGCTGCTCGATGCCGCTACAAGGGACTATCATCTGACAATTAGGAGGGAATGTATTGTTGTAGTCCCCATGTGGTATGGTTGTAGGGGCAGTAATCATGGACGAGGATTCGTTGACGTTCTTCGTCATGTTCCAGAAGGGATAATGAACAAATTTTGCCTTGGGGTTAAGGTAATAAGTCACTTAGTCTTGTAGAGGCATTCCTGTGGGAGGCCGACAATCATGACATTGGTGGTCCATAGAATAAGCAATAATGAGTTCGTTGACCACAACATCAGTCTAAGAAGTTCATGAATCGACTCAAGAGAGGCCTACTTCTGTTGATCAGCGCTATCGACAATCAGAAGAGGGGGCTCAAGGTTTAGGTGACCTTTGTCTTTGAAAATGAGCCGCATGGATATAGATCAGGCATCTGCCCCCAGAATTTGGCCAGAGGCGTGGGTCGCCAGGTCAGATCAGATCGACGCCACACAAATATAGATCGACATTGTTAATCATTTTGTAGGTAAATTAAAGAAGATAAAAATTCACTTAGATTTTTGTCTAATTCTTTAGATAAATAAATCAAATTAGGGGAAGGATGAAACGACCCGATGCCAACAATGAATAGATGACCGTGAAGAAAAAGCTTTGGATAGAGAAAAATATCATCTTTACTACAATATGCAGAGTACTCTGCTCAGTAGGAGAGATGCAGGGACCCAAAATGCCGTATGAGGGCTTTCTATTTTATTTTATGTAGACTGGTCTCGTCTGTATGTGATGTATATATTTTTGATGTTGGTTAGCGGTGACACTAGATTTTGGTTAGTGTGTTTGCATATGGTGCGATATTTGTAAGCCCTAAATTGTGTACTATATGTAGGGCTTTTTCTATATATCTTGTAAATATTTAATGAAATGGAATGACTTATTTTGTCCCACACTTTACTTTTATACATGAAATGAAATGAAAAAAAATTAAATTGTGGCGGTTGCTGGAAAGGGGCCGTTACAATTGTCCCAACAGTTTTCCTTTCTGTGCTTGTGATGCTATTTTTGAACTTTCAAGTCATTTTTTGTTATGGTTAAAATATATTTTTTCATTCTTTTTCCTTTTTATAGTCTTCTTTCTTAAAATTTTAAGGCTTAACATAGTGATGTGCAAATTTCAGATAATGGGCATACCCAAATCAATAACCTTCTGCAGATACTCTCTTCTGTTATTCCATGGATTGAATCTCCTGAAGTGGTTATAGAAGCAATAAGGTTGGGCCGAAGCGAAAGGCAAGTACTTGGTTTGTATTTTCTTTGTCTCCTGACTTTTCTTTCTAGTACACTTTGTAGTCTATGCTTCTGTTACATTTATAAAGTTGAACTGCTTTTGATTCCATAAGCATGCTCTCACTTTGTTCAGCGAATTTCTTGATGGTTGTCATGCATTGCTGTCAATAGCCACTCTGACTACTCCATTGCTATTTGACAACCTTTTGCATTCTCTGAGGTTAGCAGTCATATTTTGTGTCTTTCTAGCTTAAATAACTGAGTTATATGCATTTAATTTCTGCAGAATTTGTTCATTTTTTGGAACCCAGAATATTGAAGTTTGCATTGTTCTGCCATTTTCTTTCTTGGTTTCCAGACCTTTTGGAACTATTCACTTCATGTCTATCTTGACAAGTGATGTTATAAAAGCTTATGTAGTTAATCATGATGAAAAGGAATCTTGGATGGAAGAAGCTTTGGACGTTCTACTAGAAACATGGACTGTTATTTTTGAGGTATCTCAGATCTTATTTTTCTGTTCTACAATATTACTGCAAATTGTTGGTTTTTACATGCCAAATCTTTGTTATTTAATCATTTAAGGATAACTTAATGTTAGCGTGGTGGTTCTTTCATTTATATATTTTCAAATGCGTTGAAGTTATGATTAGCCTGATAATTTTTTTTTATTTATTTTTCTTCTTCTTATCTTCCTTTTTATTTTGGATTCATTAGGATCGACAATTGGCCTTTCGATGACCCTTTACTTGTTAAGCTATCCCTGGGTGTTGTTTTTGTACCTTTTTTTTGTAATGTTCTACTTAATTCTAAAATATATGTTAAGATCTTTTCATTTGGAATACAGTCATCAGAAAGAGACAAAAATTCAATTACAGCAGAAGGGAGATCCGCAGCTGCCAAACTATTCAACAATATCACGGAAGCTCATCTGGAAGGTATTGTTCATCACAATGGTTAATGAGAACTATTTTAATGAAGTGGTTATTGAGAACTATTTTAATGAAATGGTTAATGAGAATTTTTTTTCTGAAATGATTAATGCGAACTATTTTGCTGAAATGCTTAACTGAACTTGTGCTATAAATGTGATGATCTCTTACTGTAGATATTTTATCTATCTTAAAATGTATTGATCGTTTATTCTAAGAAATCTCACTTTATGGGATTGGTATTACAGCTGCTTGGGCAACTGCCTATGATGAGGATGATGATGCTGAACACTTTGTTGCGTCTGTCTCAAGTATGCCGATTGTCATGTTAAACTAAGTAATTATTTACCCATCACAGTTAAATTTCTTGTTGAACTATTTCTGAAATTATGCCTCGATAATTGTAGAAAGAGATGAAAGGTTGGGGTCATATGCTGTTATTGCTCGAGCAACTGCTGACATTACTATTCCTTTTCTCCTAATGGTTTTCTCTCAACATATTTCTCATCTTAATCAGGTGATTTGCCTATCTTTCTATACATAAAAGATTAATATAGATAATTTATGATGGTTTTCTTTGTACTCTGTATTTTATGTAAGTTAAAATTGATTTAAAGTTTTTATTAAGAAAAAATTGTTTAGAATCTTAAAATTGCGAGGCTATTGGTTATTTTCCATGACATTTCTTTGTAAAACAGCAAACCTTATTAGAAATTTTGTTTACTTGCCGTCATGCACATGACCTTGTGCAATGTGTGCCGAAACAATACTCAGTTGTCGCTCGATGCCAAATCCTATGCATATCGTGATGTGACAAACTAAATACCGGTTCATATAATCATAAACCTTCTGACAGTGTAGCTTACTACAACTCTTGCTACCCCCGATTTAGTTAAAATTGTGTACCAGCTTATGGGTAATGAGTCAGTTTTTCGTAATGGAGCGCCCTTCAATGTATTTAGTTTGATTTTTAAATTAGATTCCAGTTGATCATAATTTTAATGAATCTTATATTTGAAATTGAAACAAGCAATGAGAGGATAGTCATTGAGGGAACACAAGGTGTCACACTTATGGATCGTTATGAGGATTGGATTGTTGATCACGCATAACAAATGTCATTCACAAATATCTTATGTTCTCCTAGTGGGTATAAAAGAATACGACATTAAATCTGACGAATAGTCATCTTGTTGGGGCCATCACTTTTCACAACAAAAGTCACTTCATCTACACTGAATTGGTGGAGGCGCATAACGGCATGTTGCCAACATCAAGTATCAATCTTCTATTAATAAGGCCGTGTAACTCTTGATGATAGTCAGTTTCACTGAACTGTCTTTTAAAAAAGGACGGCCTCCTTGTGAAGATCACATGCATGTTCTGATGTAGGGGTAGGCTATAGGTGCACACAACCTACAACGCTAGGTGTGAGTGCAAGGGTGACACACTAATCCAAACATACGTGCAATGCAATGAACGATATTTTGACAAACAAATTTAAGCAATGAAAAAATTCAGCACCACACAGATATTAAAATAGAAAAACAAATCTTTATTTTTCCAATATTATAATGGACATTCCTCCGCTCGGAGGGCCAAGGCGAGGCGCGCGGCGAATGTCTTATCATGCAAGTTATTAGGGCACCAAAACAAAGTTTTACGAACATGAATCGCAACAAGAAATAATAAATCACCAAATGCAAATGTTGAATCAAATATTACAATACTACAAACGCTCACAGAGTAGATGACTGAACCGAGACACTGAAGAATTTGAGGTCTGGACGTGTAGATCGGAGATCGGAGATGAAACCGGTGGCGAGGCGACGATGGAGGTGGCTGTTCTCGGCGGTAAATGGTGAAAATGAGCAATAAAACGGTGGATCCGACCACGTATAAGTAGATCCGGGCCGGTGAGGAGTAGTTCCGCTATTTAGGGTCGGATCCGAGCAAAAATGGAGAGTATGAACGGTGTAAATAACTGATCGGGATCGAAATTCTCAGATCTGAATGGATCTAGAGAATTAGGGTTGTTTGGAGGTGGTTCCACGAAGAGGGAAGTGAGGGGTGGTCGGCTAGTGCAAATGGACCCTTGGTGGTGCCCGGTTTCGGTAAGGAAGCCGGCGGTGGGCTGGGGTTTTGGGACAGGGGCCGGCGGCCTGGGCTGAAGAGGGAGGGGGCGGCGGAACATGGGGAAGAAGGGGAAGGAGGGTTGGGCGGCAGCACAAGGGAGGGGAGGTTTAGTGGCGGCGGTCGACTGATGGAATACAACAGGTCGGCAGCGGGAGAGCGGGGTTTAGGCTGATTTCCGGTGGTTGGAAATGGGATTTGAGGGGTGGAAAACGAGGGTGGGGGTAGGGGTTACCTTGGGGAGGAGTTCAGAGGCCTAGGAGTCGTCACCTAGGGTTCCACGACGTCGGCGCCGGGGAGGGATCGCTGGAATCCGGGAATGATTGTTCTCCAAATTCTGCAATGACTTGGTTCAGCCTCTTAGACCAATATTTATAAGAAGAGAACAAACTAGGGATTCACCATCAACGTCTATGATTGGCCGGTGGGATCGGCCACTAAATACATGAAAATAAACTCAAAAAAATAAACTAAGATATATTTTTGACTCGCGGCGATGTGCCAGACGCAATCGCGGAGTCCGATCGTCGATCTGGGCACGCCATATATGGTAAGTGGCCAAATCGGCCCCAAACGGGACCAAAGCTCGTGCTCGTCTCTGCTCCGCATCAATCTCCCCGGCTTGAAAGAATTCATCTCCCGATGAATTGGGATCGGAATTCTCTCGATGAATGTCAGGTACAACTCGAAGAGGTCCGTCGGGAGTCGTCCAAGTGTCGTCGATGGAAGAGTGTCCTCACCCATCAACTCCTCCTGACTGAAAAGCTGTCATCTCCGGTGAATGGAGACGGTCGTGCTGAAATTGAAGTCCAGGAGTGAGTCGATCAAGCTCTGCTGCAAGTATTCAAGCGTCAACTGCATCGCGGCGGTCCCGCCAATGTACCAATTAGCAGCAGTGCTGCCCATCTAAACTAGGAACAAACTGGTGGAATCTGAACTCTGTGATGCTCTCATCGCTCATCTCTCGAAGGGTGGATCCCAGTGCGATCGGTGGTGCCTGCGGTGAAACCAAAGAAGACGAGTTCCCAGGTGGGTGGATGTCAACAACGGGTGGACTGGGGTGGCCATCAAACGGTGGTGACGTATGAGGGTGGTAAGGTAACGACTGTGGGGGTGGGGATGGTTGGGTATTTCCACTGCCCGGGTCCACATACTCGTGAGGTTCGTAGTATAGAGTCAGATCCTCAACATTAAACACCGATTGAATTCTCATACTAGCCCGGATATCGAGCAGTAGGCATTTGTCCCAATGTGACTAATAATATAGTACGGACCCATTCGCCCAGTGCTTAACTTCTTGGGAGGCCCCGAAGGGAGCCTCTTTGGGTGGATTCGTACCTTTACCCTTTTGCCTTCATTGAATATTTGTTCTCGTCTTCGCTTATCTGCATGAGCTTTATAATGTTCATTGCTTGTTATTATTCGTCGGCGGACCGACTCATGCAACTCATGCAAATGTCGTGTAAAAGATTCGACAGACTTATGCAGGTAATGCAAATGATGCAAAGACAACACGACAGACACGGTACACTTCTTATAGGAAAATCTAATAATGCTTGAGATGTCTCTGAAATGTGGTGGCCTATCAGGAGGTTTTTTCGGTGGAATATAAAAATATTCATCTAGTGTGAGACGAGTGTTCAGATGATCTTGAAATCGGTGTACTCAAATACAAGGTCGTAATGAGCCGGATGTCTCTCAGGGAGCGTAACACATCAGGGGGCTCACGAGGAGGTGTGTACGACAAGTCATCGCGGATAAGATGACCACCTGAGTGAAAACTGTGTACACCGACTAGATTTCGTGACTCTAGAATATGGTGAGCGTCCTAGACAAGAAAGAACTCATCGGGTGGTTCAGCGGGTGGCGTGTCCCAAAACTCATCCAGAGTGTGAGGTGTCATAAGGTAGGTCCTCACTATATGAGTATGCTCAAGTGGACTCAAGGTAGACCCTACATATGTCATTCTCCACTCAAGGTCCCTTCTCTAGGGTAAGGCCAGAGTTGATAATGAAAGAGGCGTCATACCTGAGTGGCTCACCAGAGTCTCATCCTCACCAAGATGTGGCGGATCATCAGGAGGCTCAACCGGGGGCTCGTCATGGGGCTCGTCACTAAGGTCATGGTCCTCCCGATGAGGACCATCGAAAGGGGTAGTGTCCCCGTGCATGGGTGACATAGCCAGTACGAGATCAACATCAAGCTCTGAGCTCTCGATCGTAATGTGGCTCGGGGTAATGCCAAGGGAAAAAACGACATAGACCTACGCTCAAGAATGGGTCTGCGGATGCGGTGTCAAGACATGAGTCTAGGGTATGAATGTCAATCAACCCCGGACATGCCAAATGTGGAGGTGTGCGTGAGGGGCACAACACTATAGACTTAATAGGTCGCTCAGGCTCACCCTCCGTCAGGCTCACAAGAGATGGGTCAGGAACAAGAGATATGTCACTCACAAGGCTAAGCATCTTGCTGGGGTGAGAGCAATCTGTATCAGGTATCACTTCCGTCGTGGGTGACAGGACAGTGGTAGGCATCGTGGTGACCTCAGTATGAGGACTCGTACTGCGGAGTTCAAGGTGAGGGTCCAACCGACCAGCCCTGACGGATCTCAAAGACTGTTCGTAATGAAGGTCAAGCTGATACGTCTGTTCGTGGGACTTCGAGCTTTGATAAACCACCTTAGTACGGATGTCAGATCGAAGTCCAGACCGAAATCTGCAAGTGGTCATGGCTGAGTCCTCTCGGATATCGCTCCTCACTACTAACTCATCAAAGCAATCCTTGTACTCAGCGACAGACATGGATTCTTGCTGAAGAGAAAATAATTGAGTCCTCTCGCCTGATGTAAAAGTCTAAGTTTCGCAAACTTAACGCGACGCTCACCGAATAACTCAAAATGATCAAGATAATACTCAATATCCACGAGCCAATAACTGAAAGGTTTGGACTCGATGAGCCGTCAAAGGAAGGGGAAACTGTTCGAAACTGTCTCTCAAGATCTCTCTCAAAGTGACGATCCTCGTAATAGTCTTCCCTAAGGTAATCCGGTCTAGTCGAAGGGTCAACACGATCCGCTCGCATGCAAGGATATGAACGACAACAATCATCATACTGATCGTCTCCGGCATAGTGAGGTTGTGTCGGTGGGTCGACACAATCTCGGGAAGTGGTGTGCCGCAGACGATAATAATCATCATGATAACTTGAGGATTTCTCCGAAGTCGCTCTATGAGATTGGGTATGGGAAGACTTAGAATCTCCCAAAAGAGGAGAGGAACGACAACGATAATTAGTCATGGATGAACCTAAAAATTCTATATGACCTACCACTACAAAGCATGCAAATGGACTAACCTTGACCCTGATACCAAAATGATGTAGGGGTAGGCTATAGGTGCACAAAACCTACAACGCTAGGTGTGAGTGCAAGGGTTGCACACTAATCCAAACCTACGTGCAATGCAATGAACGATATTTTGACGAACAAATTTAAGCAATGAAAAAATTCAGCACCACACAAATATTAAAATTGGAAAACAAATATTTATTTTAGCAATATTATAATAGTTTTCCTCCGCTCGGAGGGCCAAGGCGAAGCGCCCGACGTATGTCTCCTCCTGCAAGTTATTAGGGCACAAAAAACAAAGTCCCAGGAACAGGAATCGCAGCAAGATATAATAAATCACCAAATGCAAATGTTGAATCAAATATTACAATACTACAAACGCTCACAGAGTAGAGGGGTGAACCGAGACACTGAAGAATTTGAGGTCCGGACGTGTAGATTGGCGATCGGAGATGGAACCGGTGGCGAGGCAACGATGGCGGTGGATGTCCTCGGCGGTAAATGGTGAAAACGGGCAATAAAACGGTGGATCCGACCACGTATAAGTAGATCCGTGCCGGGGAGGTGTAGATCCGCTATTTAGAGTCGGATCCGGGCAAAAATGGAAAGTATGAGCGGTGGAAATAACGGATCAGGAGCGAAATTCTCAGATCTGAAAGGATCTAGAGAATTAGGGTTGTTTGGAGGTGGTTCCACGAAGGGGGAAATGAGGGGTGGTCGGCTAGTGCAAATGGACCCTTGATGGTGGCCGGTTTGGGTAAGGGAGCCAGCGGTGGGCTGGGGTTTTGGGACAGGGGCCGGCGGCCTGGGCTGAAGAGGGAGGGCGCGGCGGAACCTGGGGAAGATGGGGAAGGAGGGCTGGGCGGCGGCACAAGGGAGGGGAGGTTTAGTGGCGGCGGTCGGCTGCTGGAATACAGCAGGTCGGCAGCGGGAGAGCGGTGTTTAGGCTGATTTCCTGTGGTTGGAAATGGGATTTGAGGGGTGGAAAATGATGGTGGGGGTAGGGGTTACCTTGGGGAAGAGTTCAGAGGCCTAGGAGTTGTCACCTAGGGTTCCACAGCGTCGGCAGCGGGGAGGGATCGTTGGAATCCGGGAATGAATGTTCTCCAAATTCTGCAATGACTTGGTTCAGCCTCTTAGACCAATATTTATAAGAAGAGAACAAACTTGAGCTTCACCATCAACGACAATGATTGGCCGGTGGGACCGACCACTAAATACATGAAAATAAACTCAAAAAAAATAAACTAATATATGTTTTTGACTCGCGGCGACGTGTCAGACGCAATCGCGGAGTCCGATCGTCGATCCGGGCACGCCATATATGGTAAGTGGTCAAATCGGCCCCGAACGGGTCCAAAGTTCGTGCTCGTCTCTGCTCCGCATCAATCTCCTCGGCTTGAAGAATTCATCTTTTGATGAATTGGGATTGGAATTCTCTCGATGAATGTCAGGTACAACTCGAAAAGGTCCACCGGGAGTCGTCCAAGTGTTGTCGACGGAAGATTATCCTCGCCCATCAACCCCCCCTGACTGAAAAGCTGTCATCTCCGGTGAATGGAGACGGTCGTGCTGAAGTTGAAGTCCAGGGACGAATCGATCAAGCTCTGCTGCAAATATCCAAGCGCCAACTGCATCGGGGCGGTCCCGCCAATGTACCAAGTAGAGACAGCGCTGCCCATCAGAAGTAGGAACAAAATGGTGGAATCTGAACTCTGTGATGCTCTCATCGCTCATCTCTTGAAGGGTGGATCCCGATGCGATCAATGGTGTCTGCGGTGAAACCAAAGAAGACGAGTTCCGAGGTGGGTGGATGTCAACAACGGGTGGACTGGGGTGGCCATCAGACGGTGATGGCGTATGAGGGTGGTAAGGTAACGACAGTGGGGGTGGGGATGACTGGGTATCTCCACTGCTCGGGTCCACATACTCGTAAGGTTCGTAGAATATGGTGAGCGTGTCCCAGATATTTAAAGTACTCACTTCGTGAAATATCTTAATCAGCCAACTTCATAATAGAGTCATCTGTTCTTCTTGCACTTCTAAATTTAAGCTTCATATACTACACCTTTGCTCTGCCCAACTAAAACCCTTTTTTTCTAACGTGTCTCACCAAGATTTAAGTTTCACATTTACACACTCGCGCATCTCATCGATCAAAACAATATTATCCGCAAATATTAAACACCAAGGTATTGCTTGTTGGATATATCTGGTGAGCTCATCTAAGATATGGGTAAAGAAATAGGGGCTTAAAGATGACCCTTGATGTAAGCCAACAGTGATAGTGAATTCTTGTGTTAATCCTCTAGATGTCCTCACACTCGTCACTGAATTTGTATACATATCTTTGGTTAAGTCAATGTATGATACATTTACATCTTTTTTTTCTAAGACTCTCCATAAGACCTCTCTTGAATTCCTATCATAAGCCTTCTTAAGGTCGATAAACAACATATGCAAATCTTGTTTAGTCACTAGATAAGGGTATAATTGCAGAATAGACTGCATTATGATAAGTTGGTCTTCAAGAACAATATAGTTTAGGCCAGGAAACTCACTTTGCCAAACTTTAAGGCCAACGCTTATCGCCCTAAGCTTGTTAATGTGTTGAAACATGTGATTCCCAACAACGTTACAATCCCGCTTTGATCACCTTATATCTCTCAACACGAGGCATATGGTGCAAAAATGATGTGGTTAGCTATGTTTTATTTTAGTCTCCAGTTGGACCTATCAAAGGGGAAGATGTGAATGATCACTAGTGTTAGTAGGTTAGCACCCCACCCGACCGTCCTTAACCAAATCTTTCTAAAACGAGAACTAAATGTAAATATGCACATTCTCTTTGGAGTCGAACTTCATTCCCCCATTAAGCCTCCAAGTCAGCGATGCAATGTGACCAAAGAATGGTTTAGGACCCCCCACCAATCCCCTTTATTATCCCCATGCCATCCTCTAGTTTTATATGCAGTACTCATCCACTAGAATAGGTTTTTCAGAGTGCAATTTGAAGCCCTCCAAATCCAGAGCAAGTTTGTGGATTGACGTACATGATCTTAATCAAGGTTGAGTTTTTTATGTCGGATTGATGTCGGATTCATGTCGGTTTGAGTTTTTTTTGTTAGATGTCGGATTGCAGGAGATATATCGGAGACATTTCAAAATGTCAGATTATAATATTATAACAAAGAACGAACATTTGAATCTAACCAATTTATAAAAAAAAATATAATTGTCCCTTAACTGCATCACAAAATCATATTAAACTAAAAATATAATCGTCCCTTAACTTATTCCCAAAATGTGAGTGCACTGCTACACAAAATCGGCTACTCTAATATAAATTTATATATTGTTTCCTGCTATCAATGAACGAACATTTGAGTAAGAAATAAACTATATTAAAAGATTAGAACATGACAAAAAAAAATTAACTTAATACAACTCACCTAAATAATATCAAGATTCTTGATCTGTTGGATAATCCTCACGTGTAAATCATTAATGCATCAACAATATCCTCCTCAGAACTCTTATCCTCACCCTCTGCAACGTAGGCCGTTTCCTTTTGCTTTTGCCGTATATACCTGCTTTAAAGCCGGCCTTGCACTTCTCCTAGAAGCAGAACCCACATCAACATCTACAATGTCCCCAATCTGAGTTCAAGTCAACCCTTCTCCAGGAAACACTTCGTCGTCATCATCATCATCTACAACATCATCAACAGGCCCCGTTAACCACTCATCAACCTTTCTTTCATCAGTACTCTTTGCAAACAATGGGTCTCGAGATGGATCATTCAATCTTTGGTTTTCTAGTTTATTCTACTTATTGGAATGAATCAAAATATAATATACATAAACATTAAAAATTATTATTATTTTAAGATATTTTTGAAATATCATCTTAAAATTTATATTAACAAGTAAATTACCATCTCAAAAGTGCTCCAATTCCTTTCACAATCGGAGGAACTAGTTGTCAAATTTAAGATTCTCATGGCCATAGTTCTCAAATTTGAAGTTTTAATTCCATAGAATTTTCACCAATGATCTTATATAAAATAACAAATTATTATACTAATTAATTCAAAAAAACAATTCAACAATTATTCGTTGAAAAATAGAGAAAGATAATATACCTGGATTGAACCCTGACAGTACTTTTTGCCTCTTTGCTATGTCCTGGCCAAATAATTCTTGCTCTAGCTGATAAACTTCAACCTCAACAGTAATGACATCTTGCATAGAAGGATCATGAGAGTACATTCTAGTGAGACAGTCAATAAACCCATCCATAAACTTTAGGTCTCCATCTATCTCTTCCCTATTTGGGTAGTAGAAGTAAGGATTCAGAAAATAGCCTGTTAGATGTAGATGACTGCTCATCGTAGTCTCTACTCTTCTATCTATCAACTTTCATATCGGAAGATATTTACTCTCCTTAAAGTCAAGGGCAGCAATAATCTCCTCTCTAGCTTTCTTCATTTCACCATACAACCATCACATTGAAGGTGTGTCTCCATCTGCTCTTCTAAGAATTTTCATCAATTGGGAAAATACAAGAAGGGCAAGCTCAACATTCATCCAAAAGTACCACCCAAAACTATAGTTGTAGCCTACAATTCAAGAATCAAGATAGCATTAAAAACAGATTAATCATAGAACTAATATTGGAAATATACTACTAAGATACCTGTTTGCCTGCATCACTGCCAGATAATTTGGTAGCATCCCACCTTGCTGATGTAAACATCTCCCGCAACTGCTTCTTCTTCTCATGGATACTCTGTAACGAAAGAAATGTTGTGACGAATCTGGTAACTCCAGGGCTCACAAGATCATGGGATTCCAAGTCTTTTGTAGTCTCTATAAACATGTCAAGGGAGATAGTATGACCATATATAAACACTGGCAATTGACGTCCAAATGCAATTGAATTTTTTATTTGCTTTAATCTTGCAATGTCCTGGAGAAGCAAATTGATGGTGTGTGCAACACATGAAGTCCAAAAGAGCCTTGGCCTCATTAAAGCCATCAACCTTGATGCCACTATGTTATTGGATGCATTATCTGTCACAACTTGTATAATATTCTCCTCTTTTGAGCCATCTGGGCTGACAATCGCCTCATCCATAAAATCATAAATAAATTTTCCATCATGTGTGGATGACGATACATTTTTGGATAGCCAAAATGCAACCCCAGCAATAGTGTGCATCACTATGTTCTTGATGCTTCTCCCCTTTCTATCTGTTCATGCATCTTCTTCGTCCGTTGAACCTCCATCTTCAAGAATTTCTCTCTCATCTCATATGGGGTTGAACCCTTCATCCCTGGTCCACATAGTACAACTGCATGCAACGCCTGTTGGAAGGATGTAGCATACACGACATTGAAAGGAATGCATGTCTCGTATGCCAACCTAGCAATATACAAGCATGCGTCATCTTTAGTTTTTTTCTTGTACTTGGTATCAATGGTGGTTTGCACCATTTTACTGGTCTCGACGCTATGAGGTTGGACAAATTGATCTATTGGCCCTTTAGGACCTACACTTGCATAAAAGGCTCCTTTGTGTGGCTTCTTCTTTGTCACTATCCAATCCTCCAACAACTACCTATTTCAAAGCTGTTTGCAACCTTTCAGTCTTAAACTTTTTGATTGCTTTTGTAGTGTGTAAATATCCCTCAACCTTTTCTTTAACATTTGCTGATACCGTCGGGTAAGCCTTTACGTTGCCCCTTATCCCCTCCAAGTGATGTTTCAAGCGAGTACTTCTACCGTTCACAATTTGCTTGCAATATATGCATCGTATTCGATTGGTATCATTTGGAGTCACCTTCTCCCCAAATGCCCAACAAAGATCTCAACCTACTATGGAAGAAGCACTGGGAATGTTGCTAGAACCTTCTGATGAATTCATTCTACACAAAAACAATTGTAAAAATTTTAAAAAAGGCAACATCAGTGATATTTATATCTAGATGCCCACAATATTGATGTCATCATTAATCAATGATCAGTCTAAAAACATAGCTGAATAAATTTTTTCCATATCATATGTTGCCAAATGCTGTAAATATGCAATCGTAGAGGACGAGGGAAGAGAGAAATAAAAAGAAAGAGAGAATTAGAAATAGAGACAATCACATTGCCAAAATGCCACAATGCCAGCAGTATGCCATAAGTATTGGTCACAACCACAATGTCAATCGACTGTCATAAGAATTTTTTCATAGCCACAATGTTACAATGCCAACTAACTCGCATAAGAATTTGCCACAACCACAAGGCCCACAATGCCAGAATACCAGTTGACTGCCATAGGGACTGCTGAACTGGACACAACCACAATTCCGCAATGCCAGCCCACTGTCATAAGGCTTTGTCACACCAACAATGTTACACGACCCACATCAACAATACCATAATACCATCCGAGAAGGAAGAGTGATAGAGGAAGAGATATCAGAGAAGTAGAGGAAGAGGAAGAGGGAAATAGTCAGCCGAGAAGAAGGAATAACCTAAACATAACCTAATTAACAAATAACATGATTGCAAATATACTAGAAATAACCTAATTGCCACAAAGCTGAGAAGATGTCATAGATTCAAGGAAAACCAGATGCATCAAATAGAAAAAGACTAGAGCTGAGAAGAAGGAAGAAGAAGGAGGAGAAATAGAAGAAGACTAGAGCCGAAAATCAGATGCATCAAATAGAAGAAGACTAGAGTCGAGAAGAAGGAAGAAAAATAGAAGAAGACTAGAGCCGAAAACCAGATGCAGCAAATATAACCAATAAATCACAGTGCCGAAAACCATGAAAAAAATTAACAAATATAAATAAAAAATAAAGATAAAACTCATAGTGCCGAGGGGAGGAGCCACAGTTGAGGAGAGGAGAGGAGTTAGAGGAAATGTCGAGAACCGGTGCTAATAAAAAGACGGTCGACGACAAAGTCCAAACAACCAAAAGAACACAGCCCAGGTGCGAGAATCTGGAGATATCTTAAATTTTGATGGATACTTCGATGGATATATATATATATATATATATATATATATATATATATATATATATATATATATATATATATATATATATATATACTAGCATCTTCGAACGGGCTCCGTCCGTTCTCGATGCGTCGCTGCGGGCTTCGCCCGCAACCAAGCGCGCCCGCTCGCATTCAAGCGGGATTCGCCCGCCCACGGCGGGCTTCGCCAACGCCCCGGCGGGCTTCGCCAACGCCCCGGCGGGCTTCGCCAACGCCCCGGCGGGCTTCGCCAACGCCCCGGCGGGCTTCGCCAACGCCCCGGCGGGCTTCGCCAACGCCCCGGCGGGCTTCGCCAACGCCCCGGCGGGCTTCGCCAACGCCCCGGCGGGCTTCGCCAACGCCCCGGCGGGCTTCGCCCGCCCCCCGACAAAATTTAAATGTATTTAAATTATGTAAATAGAAATTTTATTAATTTTATTAATTATTTAAAGAATATAAATAAATTATAAAATAAAAAACTAAATTATATAATTTAATAAATTTTTTAAAAAACAAAATGAAATCCCGATGCCCCCGCTTTCGCACCTCACTTTCGCGGCCTTCCCTGCCGCCGCCGCCGGAGCCGCCAGCGGCCTGCCCGGCGCCCACCTGCGGGTTTGCCGTCCTCCGACGAACCCGTCGGGGGTTGTCCGGCGGCGAGCGGGCATGGCCACCGCCGGCGGTGGCGCTGCCCGCTCGCCGCCGGACAACCCCCTACAGGTTCGTAGGAGGCCGGCAAACCCGCCGGTGGGCGCCGGAGAGGCCGACGGCGGCAGGGAAGGCCGCAGAAGTGAGCAGGCGGAAGATGGGGCATCGGGATTTCTGGTGAAGTGAACAGTGCCACTGTTGGTGATTTGGTTATTGGCAGGCCTAGTTTAATGAATCCAATGGCCAGATTTTGATGGAGCTTGATCCGACGGACAAGATTCAGCTGGTGGTGTGATTGAAGAATGATATATTGGTTTATATGATAAAGATATATATAAAAAGGAAGGATTGCTTGGTTTAGCAAAAAATAGTCCAACAATTTTTCAGTAGTTTTTTGGTCTTCTCTTTAGATGTTCTTCCTTTTCTTAATAAGGCTGTTTGCGTACTCAACTGAAGCAGGAAAGTCATTTCCTACATAAGAGTCATGCTTATTTAGCATTGCTGCAATGACATCGAATCCCCAGCCAAACCCGCCTCCAACATTGGTTTTGACTTATCGACTACCACCACCATCCACTTGGTTCTTTGCTTACGTGAGTTCGAAACTCTTCTTACGTTCCTTCACTTCTACTTGATTTGCCTTTGGTCGTGTGCCTCCGCACACACGCGTATGTAAGTATTCATTTTAAATATTTGGACTCTGCAATGAGTTCAACTTTTCAGACTCTGTTTGGTTGGGCGGTTGCTGGTGGAAAACTGCTGATATAAAATGGAGTTTGAGATAAGTGTTGTTTATGAAAAACAGAGTTTTGTGAAAAAACTCTTTGGGTTAAATGGAGTTAGAAAAACAGAGTTTTGGAAAAGTTGTTTGAGTACAAAACAGAGTTTTGGGTGAATTATTTTTTTCAAACAACGACTGAATCAACTCAAAATCACAGCGTTCATCCCTGACTAAACAAACTCAAATCATTCACCAATGTTATTCATGGTAATAGTCACTATAATCTCAAAACATTTGTTAAGAATTATAAACCATCACTCTCAAATCCTTCCTAATAATACTTTGAAATTTTTTTAAACGATTTGTGGATATCATATGTTCATAATGAATTTATTTTCTAACAGATATAGTCAAACAAATGGATCAAATCCACAAAAGAGAATGCCTATGGAAGCAACCAAAAATAAAGGTTCTCCTTCAATCTTCACACGATAGCAGCGCAGAACGATTAGATCTATTCGAAAACCAACGAAGTTTGTAGCCCTCAAAAAAGAAAATACACGCTAGATGAACAAATTCATAAAATGGAACAAAAATGCACGACAGAGAAAGATAACCGAGCTAGAGAAGTTAGAACTTACAATACAGCAACAACACTCAAGCCGTTATCCCACTATAGTGGGGTCGGCTCTATGGTCCTTTGTCTCCACTGTGCCCAATGTTTAGTCATAATCTCACTAATGCCCAAGTACATCATGTCTTATAGTTTCATTCCAAGTCTTTATTGGTCTACCTCTCCCCCGTTTAACATGCCTAGTGACTAGACTCTCACAATGCCTAACAGGTGTCTATAATGGTCTCCTTTGTACGTGTCCAAAAACTTTTTTTGTATTCCGTAGGAGAAGAGGTAAACCACTACGCGTTGGAAAGCCGTTCGAGAAGGAAGGAGAAGGACGGGCGCGGGGTGTCACTAATGGGGATTCGAGCTTGCCGGTTTCCTTGAAGATGAAGAAAATCTTGGGCGGAGGGTGGGCGGAGCACTCCAATGACTTTACTAGGTTATCACGCTCGGGAGGGATCAGAGGGGGAGACGTGGCAGCTGCGTACAAGAAACACGAGCTATCGCCTGCGGTTGAATGATAGGGTATTTGTTAATAAACGTAGTTTCACTTTTATACCAACCCAAACACCATTTTTTTCTTAAATTCCGTTTTCTCCGAACTGCACCGCACCCCATCAGCTGAACCAAATGCCACCTAGATATTTTAATTTTGTAGTTTTTAGTGTTACACTTAATTTTATTATTCAAGATATTTATACTATGTTGGCAAGATATTGTTTTATTATAATTGTAGCTGAACGTTGGAAGTCTTTTCTTGTAAATTTTTATGGTTATACTATTAAATTTTGAAAGCTTTGTTTGGGACTAGGTGACGACTAAAATCCCTTTTATATTACATTCCAAATAATGCTGCCACTTAAAAAATTGATAGGAGGCCAACTATCACAATTTTTGGATGGAATTCTTCGCTTTAGTATATATCATGATCAGCGAGCTTATCTGAATTATTTTGAATGCTTTATCCATTCTTCTTCATTTATATCATGAGTTGGATCATGCAAATCCTGTTTGAAAACTTCTAGCCTTTTGTGCAACTTCTAGTCAGTTGTTCTGCTTTATTCACTTCTTAAGTCTTCATATTAATCTAATTTTCATGTCTTAATTTGACCTCGTGGGAGCTCACTACTTTTGAACTCTGTGTTCCATGCTTATTTCTCGCAGCTTCCTTACTTTCTGTACTTTCCGCCTTGTCGGCTTGAGTCTACCGCTTTCCATAGCTCGTCGCACCCCCCTAGAGCTCTCCACTACTTCTTGATGCCTCCTATCTTAGCACTCGTAGCCCGCGGTCTCTTGCCTCCTGAGCTCACTGATACTCAACATCCCGAGCTTGCCGAACCCCCTACTTCCCGTCGTCATCGAATCCAACTTACAGAGCTCATAGGCTCCTTCCTCCCTTAGAGCTCGTCGACCCTAAAACCAGTCGTTGTTGCTTTCTTTCTTCCATAAATCTCTAATCACATGAGGACAAATGTTGTGTCAGCCTCGTCTACTATTCCGGCTACCCTTGATCCGGGTTCTCTCCATGAAATCGACAATAAACTACACATTTACACCAATTCCTTCATTGGGAAGAAAGAATTTGCTGAGTGAGTCCACTTAATGTGTCAGATTCTTCAAACTAAAGGGTTGCTTCATCATCTGACTCTGTTTAGCTCATCAACCAATGGATCCGGGTTGATGACCGGGTTTAGTTGCGGATTCTGAATTTCATGGAGAGTGAGTCATATTGCTTGATTATGCGCCACGAGACTACCAAGATCATGTGGGATGAACTTCAGTCTCTATGTTTTGGGAAGGACAACCTTCAACATTTGTTCGTCTCTTTATGGACCTCCAGACATTTGAACCCGTTTTGGACGGGGACCTGACTCCCTTCATTGCAAAATATAGGACTCCTCGAGGCGTGGATTCAACACCAACCACTGACTTTGGATTTCTCTACCCAACGGGCTTAGAAGGAAGTTGTTGGCATATCATTGATGATGGCGCGGATACCCCCTCATCTATACAATTTTTGTGCCATCTTATCATCTCCCACAATTCCTCATCTCTTAGATGTCTTCTCTATGATTTTGAAGGTGATGTCGCCCAGTAATATTTTCATGCCTTCCTCATTTGCCCTACTCCAACACTTTGCGAAGACTCGTCCTCCATTTATTGGGCACCATGGAGGTCGCAATGGTTCTCGAGGCGGTGCGCTTGGTGACCAGAATCGCTCCAAGTGGCCCAACCTTATCTATGCACCTTTTGTGGTCAGTCCAATCATACCAAGGCCACCTGCTATCACAAGTATGGGTTCCCACAATAACCACCGAACTCTCCTCCACATTTCTGGATCCGTCGCCTCATTTTCTAACGACGGTATATCTTGCTTTTCCTATAGTCCCTCGTGGATAATGGACTCTGGGGCCACGAATCACATTACTCCCTCAGAAATCTTCTCAGTATACAGACACTTGACCCAAGTTTATCATTGTTGCCAATAAAGCAACCACCCCGGTTTGTGGATATGGAGATGTGCCTCTCACTATGTCTATCTCTCTTCGATCTGTACTTCATGTTCATGGGTCCCAATTTAATCTCTTCTTTGTTAGTCGTCCTATGCATGGCCATGATTTTTCCATCACCTTTTCTTCTTCTTCTTTTGTGGTGCAGAATAGATGGACACTGAGTATCATTGGTAGAGGATCAGAATTTACGCACAAGGGGCTCTTATCGCATACCAACGTCAATCCTCAACAAAGAAGCGAATAACTGAAGAATAGATGTATGAACGTCTCAACCATCAGTCGTTATTCTCTCTTAATGCTACAAGCCGACGATTGTGCTAAACGAATAATCATCACATTCGGAAGATGTACCAGCAGAAGAGTAACAACCGCATAGTAGATCGCATAAAAGTAAAAGTAATAAGAAGAGACAGAAAACACACAATATGACGGCACGGGGCCTGCAATCCAAGTATAACAATTTATAGAAAGTCCAGGGACTCACAAGTAAACCTGTCAAATCGAATAAATATTAATATAGAAAGAAATGTAATTTATAAACATATTGAGCTAGTTGTAGAACTAATGGTGTTGCTAAGAGTAATAACAATCCTCTGTAAGTCTTCTATCTCCGCATTATAGCTCCTGGACACCTAAGGTGGCAACCGAGGTGAGAGTTAGCAATATTATATGTATTGGCTAAGTCGTTCCGCCTCTCCCCAAGCCTCTAATGTGTTCAAGGGAGCCAATTAACTATCTTGCAATTAGTGTCAGCACAGTGCATATACATATACATGAATATGAAATAGTATGGACAATCACATATTTTAAGAAATACAGTATTCAGGTAATAAGGAGTGTAGTAATAAATAAATAGTAAGCAAACACATCATTGTTTCTATCCTAGTGGTGTCGACAACACACACTCTCATAACAAATTAAATATTATAAATAAGTGCGAAGTATAAAGTAACCATTATATAAAAACGCTCATACAAATTTGTATGATTGAGATCTTACACATTCTAAACTACTGCACAATCTAAACTACACTATCAAGTGAAAACATTACTATAATCCATTAGCCCAACACAAAAGGGTTGTGTGCTACTCCCCTACTGATCAAGAAATGTTACATCCGCTAATGTTACCTTCCTCGAAGATCAACCCTACTCCTCTTTTTAATCAAAAAATGTTACATCCGCTGATGTTATCTTCATCATAGTAGTGTCACAACCCATAACCCACACGACTCATCCGAGTCACACTATTCCAATACACATATCACTCACTATCATCACATCCAAGCATGCATGTGACTTCCGATTTTCGATTGAGGCTGGGCGAACCAGGATCGAGTACCAAATATAGGGTTAGGACTTAAGACAATGACTCATGGATAACGTCATGGTTGAACGACCGCGTGTGGCCTAACTTAATTGTTATTTGTTTAGGTGTTAGCCACCTGGAATTTTGACATGAGATATACCTCGATTCTTTTGTTTATACTGGCAATTGGACGAAGAATGAGTACGGGCTCAGACAATCGTACGTAAAGCCTAGAGATGATTGTGCTTAAATGCCTTACAAGTGGCAAGGGCGGGATACTGCCACCGTTTAGCCACTACGGTGGTGCCTGTGAGACTAACTACCATACGAATAAGAGATCCCAGCCATTAGTTTGTACTCGATTACGATTGGATTTCAGTGTCTCGATATTTTGCATGATGATTCTATATCGACATAGTGTGTGTGTATGTGCATGGTGGATGTAATGATGGTGATATGTGTACTTACATAATATGATTAGATGGGTCGTGTTGATTATGGGTTGTGACACTTCTATGACGAGAGTAGACTTGTTTGGCTTGTATTAGTTGTGATGCTAGATCATAGTTGTGTTGGTACTGATATTAGTTAATGTGCATATGAGAAAGTGTTTGCGTTGTGGACATCGCTAGGATTAACAATGATGCGATTATTTACTGTTCATTATTACCACACTCATTTATACTGTATTATATTACTTCCTTAAATATGCAATTTTTCATATTGTTTCTCATTGCTTCACTTAGCAAAGTACTGCTAATCCTCACAATCGGTTGACACTTCCAGGTGTTTGTTATGCATGTGCGCATATGTTATCTTTATATCTTGTATTGTTATTTTGTTGTTTTAGGATTAATGATATGTGAGCCTCCCTCCCTATATAAGGAGGTGGTATGTGAGAGTTCTTTTCATCTTTGGATCATTAGGGTTTTGGACTCTCCTTGGAGAGAAGGATCCTTGGAGGACCCAGCCTCCTTGGTCTTGGCCGGAGCTTGCTCCGGATTGTATCCATGTTCTTTGATAAATGCAATCTGGTTCTTGTTCATATCATTGGTCCGACCTGCCCTCCCTGCCTGCGCATCGTGAGCCGTCGGGTTCCTCTTCGAGCCGTTCCTCGTGCATCAACAATCCTCCCGTCATCGCCCGATTCCGCGGTTGACTACAACCATCGACTTTGTCGGTCCCGACGATCCATTCCTCCGCTGATTACCCCGCATCGGAATCCAGACCTCCAAACCGACGATTCCTCTGCCGCGAGATCAAGTCCCCCGCTTGGTTTCTGTTTGACTGCTCCAGCCCAGGCGCCGCCGTTGTCTACTTCCGTCCTGATTCTGTCCGATCCAACGATAATAACTACAGACGCGCTTGCCGACAACTGCGACTGCCCTGAACCCATCCGCCGGTAACCGCTCCGGACAGTTCCGATCTAGTTAGCTAGCCACAAATCCAGACGATTTTGGTCTCGTCCGCCAACAACAGATCAACTTCCCTTTTCCCGGCCCTCCTCACCGTCAGATCCAACCAGTTCCTGCGCCCTCCTTCGACTCTCCAGCTCTTGTGCCCTCGTCTTCTTATGCCAAAGGGACGTCATGCTATGGAATCCCGCGCGGAAGCCCACAAACATGTCATTACCGCCCTCTCTTCTCGTCTCGACGCCCATGCCGAGCAACTCACGTCATTATGACCATGCTCCACAACTTGCAATCCGGCCAGGCCTCTGGGCCTCCTGCTGCCTCCTCCTTGGGATCCCCCAGCACATTGGCTACCAAATATCCCGCATTGACGAGCTTACCTCCCCAGCTCCCACGATGGACATCCCCGCATTCAATGAGACTGACCCCCTTGGTTGTATTGCCCGCGCGGAATAGTTTTTTGACCTTCATCAGACTCCTCCGACGTAGCAGGTCTCCACAACAGTTATTGGCGTGGAAGGGTCCGCCCTCCATTGGGTCTGCTAGCTCCGTCAGTCCTCCCCCGACTTTACCTGGACAAATCTCACGGAGGCCCTCATTCAGCGATATAATCACCGCTACACCATCTCCATGATCGAGCGCCTTTGCGGAGTCCGTCAGACCGGCTCCATTGAATCGTATGTGGATGCATTTATCGAGCTGGTCACCCAAGTTCTAGGTCTTCCACCTGACCATTACTTGGCCTACTTCATGCACGACCTACAACCCCATATCCGAGCCCGCCTCCGCACCCTTCAACCGTTAACTGTTAACCAAGCCATGAACCTCTCCCCACTCATGGAGGCCGAATTAATCGCGTTGCCTGGGGACCCTCCTTCCTCATTGTCTCCCGCCAAACCTCCCTACCATCCTTATTTTCCTCCCCAGTCTAAACAACCACCACCTCCTCTACCTCGCCCACCCATTATGAGCCCACACAACAACCGTCATATATAAGTTGAATCAACACGAAGCCTAGCACTTCATTGCTAAGTTGCTAGATCATTATGACCATGCTCCACCAGTATGTTGCTTCATGTTGAAAGTCTCAAAGCCCGTCTTGTGGCTCGCTGTGTTACTCAACAATATGACCGTGACTATGAAGAAACATTCTCTCTCATTGCTAAGTTGAATATGATACAGGTGGTGATCTCCTTGGCCATCCATCATCATTGGTAGTTGCGTCAACTGAATATCAAAAATGCCTTCTTTAATGGCATTCTGGCAGAGATTTTCCATGAAGCAACGTCCTAGTTATGAAACAATGGGGGATTCCCTTGTTTGCCACCTCAAAAATTTATCTATAGCCTCAAGCACTCTCTCGAGCTTTGTTTGACAAGTTTAATCAAGTCGTTTGAGATGTTGGCTTCATTCAGAGCTCAACCAACTTTTCATTATTTACTCATAGATGCAGGTAATACTACTTGTGTATGTTGACGATATTCTCCTTACAGGCGATGATCTGAATGACATATTTATGATCAATAATCACTTGGCCTCACACTTCGAGACTAATGATTTGGGCCGCCTCTGATACTTCTTGAGGATTGAGGTAGCTCGTCAAACTGATGTTCTTGTTTTGTCTCAACGAAAGTACTGTCTAGATCTTCTTCACGATGCAGGCTACTCAGATTGCAAGCCCGACGACACACTCATGGATGCCAACTACATGCTCTGTGCCCATGTGTCCGAGTTGGATTTGCTTCTTTCTAATGCAGAGTACTATCGTTGCCTTGTTGAAAAATTTATCTATCTGTGTCACGACCCATCTCAACAAAAGTCAGAGTGCGCTTTGAGGCGAGTGGTGATGCCACATGCATGAGCCGAAAGAAAATCCATTCCTGTAAGGCGGGAGCAGAGATACTGATAATTAGGTTTAAACTAATTAATTTGAAGGAATATAGTTTGTTTTTATGCGGAAGCTTTAAAATTGGTAGTGAGAAATAAATGCACATGTATTTTATTAAAACTCATGATACAAGTTCAGGTACATATTTTATGTCATGACAAACTCAGGGAAATGAACATGCAAATAATGTTAAATTCTAGTACATATAATATTTAACCTAGCAGTTGTCCATGATTTACTAACCATAATTATTATATAAAATAAATGTCTGACAATGAAGGAAATAAAATGTAAACACAAAACCCGAAACTTGGCGCAGATCAGGCTCACGCACGAATGTTAAGACAAATCCAAAATAAGAAGAAAAAATCTCAGAACATTGATAACATAAGGTAAAGTACAAAATTAGTAAGAGAAACAGAAATGTATGTGTACTAGTTTTTATGAAGCAAAACTAACAAGACACAAGTAAATGAATCAAATAGAAACAAGTTGAACTATTAGACTACTCCGGAGTATAACATATAATGGTTCATGCAATATCATAAGTTGTAATCAATAAAGAGTGTAAGTGTTTTATAGTGGGTGCACATGGTTCACACTCAAATTCAGAAGCAAGTCTTATTAGAAAAATTCTTGCTTGTCGTGACCATGCAAGCAAAGAGATGTACCAATTAAACACTACGTTTCATTGATTGCTTGAGATGTTTTTGAGTTAAAGGGAAATATCAGATCAAGAACAAACTTTACTCAGGTCTTGCAACTAGACATACATAAGAAAAGATTTGATGACACAAAATAAACTGGATAAAGAGCTTTACTTTTTTTTGCGGGTTCAAGTATTCCCGAGTGATAAGATTTCTATACATCACTTTCTAGAATAAGATGTATTCAATTAGTTTAATCCATTTCAAGATTTGATTATCTTCTAAGTAAACATGTGTATGATCCGAACATTATTTAAAATCACAATCATCTTTGTTTGCTAACAAGAAATATTATCAATTATCATTATGACACTTAATACGCATGTCCAACAATCTATCGTTCTTCCAATTTTATCTCAATTGAGCACATCACTTATCTAAGCAAATATCCAAACAAAAATTATCTACGATCACAAATTCATGTAGTTCCAAACATATTAAATCTCAAATTACTAACTTATTAGATTGGACATTCAAGATTTAAACTTATTTGATAAAACAAACCTTCCAGGGTGAAATCATAGAATCATAAGTACAGACAAAACAATTAAGTTATATGTTTGCAAGAGAGAAGAATCTCTACTTGCCTTAAGGAAGCTGAAACTGACTGTGACGGCTGAGCGACACAAGCGAAATCGGGAGACTTATTTATACATATGGAAGCACATTCATAGATGTCATTGAATTATCAAAAACCCTAATGCTAGCACAAACAATAAATTCCACAAGGCTTAAAACATGAGATGGTTTAGCGAATTACCTCCCTCAAAAGTGAGGGGGAGGAGATACCACGCGAAGACGGAGCCTTAGCGGCACTTAGGTTACGGAAACCCTAAATCAGAGAGGGATTTTTCACGATCCCGCCAATTGATGCGACGAACGGCGCCGGAAAACACAAATACAACAAGGTTAAACAATTACAGGAGGGTAATAAACTTGGATTAACATACATACGAAACTTTAGGGCATAAAGCTTATTAAGGATTCAAAGAAAATCTGAATATGAGGGTTTAGAGGGAGAATTTTACCAAAATAATTTCTGAAAAATCAAAACAAAGGTGATTGGAGGAATTTCTTACCCAAAGAAACCAAATTCGGCCTTGAAAATCTGAGTAGAGGAGGTTTCAAGAAAACCCTAGGTGTTCTCTCTCGCAAATCTCGGCCAAGACGAAGAGGGCTGTCGACCACTTGGTGGAAAGGAGAAGAGATTTCTGCTACTGGTTTGGGGAAAGATGTGGCTTGAGGAGGCAAGAGAAAAGGGGTTGCTGCCCTTAAGAGGAGAAGGAATGGTTGTTGGTCTATTGGAGGCGGAAGAGGTGGCTGCCTGCCTTGCTGATCGAAAAAGAAGGGGAAGAAGCTCCTGTTGCAGAGGAGGATGGCTGTAGGGATGCCGGCCAGTGAAAGGGGCCCACGAGAGGGAGGCAGAATGTCGGCCAGAGGAAGATAGTAGGGCTACCAGCGAGCAGGGAGGCGGAATCGGGAGGCGCTGCATACTGCGCCGCCGCTTGCGGGAGACGGGCTGGAGGCGGGATCGGGAGATGCGGGAGACCTAGGCTGACACAATTAAATCGGGGGAGAGGGGGGGCTGGCTCGGTTAAGCAGGGAAAACCTACTTGGTTTATTACAAAATCGCCATTGGTGTTATTATTGTTATTTTTATTATTATTATTTTGTTATTCCCTTTTCATTTTTATACGGATTGTTCAATCTGACAGTCACATGAACTGATATTTCATTTGTCGTTGGTGTGGTCAGTCGCTTCATGCATGCTCCACTGATGTCCCACCTCCAAGTGATCTAGTGAGTCCTCCGGTATTTGAAGAATGCTCAGGACAAAGGCTTGTGTATGAGTCATCCACGTTCCTATATTTAAATGCCTAATGATGCAAATTAGACCGGTTCCCTCGATGATCGTCGTTCTACGAGTGACTACTGCACATATTTTGGAGGACACCTGGTTACTTGGCAGATCAAGAAGCAGACTGTGGTGGCTCGCTCCTTTGCGGATGCTGAGTATCGTTCTATGACATTTGTTGTGTCTGTACTCACATGGATGGAATGTCTTCTTACTAATCTTGGTGTCAAGCTTCCCTCTCCGACCATCCTCTAGTGTGATAATCAAGTTGTCATCCATATTGCCAAGAATTCAGTTTTTCATAAACAAACCAAGCAAATTTCAGTCGATTGTCATTTTATCTGGGAAAAGTTCAACTTCGCAAACTTGGTTTGCAGCATAAACCCACTGTCGAGCAAATCATTGATATCCTCATGAGGGCCTTACCACACCCCCTTTATCGACAGTCTGTTTCACAGCTTGGTGCCTACGGTTTGTATGTTCTAGCTTGCGTGAAAATGTATAAGAATTATAAATAAGCCTTATGTAAAGGCCCACTTTCTTGGCCCATTAGTGTTTTTCTCGTGTATGGATTATTCTTACATCTTTGTTTGGAGTTAAGATTTCACTCCTTCCTCCTATAAATATGTGTACAAATACTTGTATCAATAGTTTTACATGAAGTTATAAAATATTTGAATTTCATATTCTACGTTTTTTTCACCAATGAATGACTAACTTTTAACCTTCTGCAACTTGAATCAACATTTATGGGGGGATTAAACGAGTCTGTATCCTCACTGACTTGATTTGACTTTCATTCTAAATAATAGATCTCAGAACTCAGATCAAGTGGTTTGGATTGATTAACTAGTAACTTGCAAAGACTGGGTCAACTGATCTAGAGATGTAAATGAGCCTCAAACCAGCCCCACAAGCTCGATTTGATTCAATTAATCAATTTCTGATCTCAAATCATTGATCCACTCACAAGCTTGCTTTTCATATCATGTTAGTAAAGAGAGAAGATGAAGGTGAATCTTACCTTTGTGGAGAAGAGAGTAGTTTTTTAGACTTTTTATGTGGTCGCATTTGAAATCCCTCTATTATTATATGAATATTAAATATCAACTTGTTAAACAAGTTCACAATTAAACAAGCGGAGTACAAACTTCTCAACCTTAAGTTGTCTATTTATCTTGAGCTGCTTTTCACAGCATGCTTGTGACAACTCAAAGCTTGCTTGTTGTCTCTTGGCGAATTGTTTTGTTTTTGTAAATATATAAGGCGGCTCAAGCTGTTATTGCAGTACTTATGTCAATGTTTATGATTGATCATTTCATACTGGTCCAGTTTGCACAGAAGACTGATTAATCTTCAATGGAACAAACTGTGTAGCATATAATTTGCTCTTGGCAGCAAGTTTTTCTCAATTTAACTTTTGGACGGAAGACAATGTAATTTAAAGGGATCAATGTTATGTGCACATCATTTTTGGCTATTTGCATACTTACAAAAAAATACTCAAACACCTATTAAATTCTTAATCTATCCATACTCCAAAATGTTTATTCACAAAGAGCAAGCCAGCCTCTGTGTGCGGGATCCGCCTCTTAGTTCTCTCCTCTAGGGCTCAGAAAAACTATGATTTTGAAATTAAAACGGAAGGGTGAATAATACGAGAAAAATACGGCTTCAAGGCTTTCTCCTCTCTGGCAAACTCCAAAGAGAAAGAGAAATGACAACAAGTGGCTTTTGAGCAGAGAAGGGGAGCATATCTGGAGAATCCCTGTAAAACACGAACATAATTTAGAATTAAAAATAAATTCCCGTATGATGATAAAAAGAAAAGTAGTGCCGTGGAAAAAATTTTCAGAAGTTTTTCATCGCTCTTTAATTTATGTTTTATTTTTGCATTTTTAAAATTATTACTTGCTATCACCTTATTTTCACACTGATACTACTTTTCTTATATGTACATACACATCATTTGAAAAAAAATTGATTAAGTTCGATGTTTTTCAATCATTGACACAAATAATCGCTCAAATAATGAAAGTGAATTCGAAAAGGAGTTCATAAGCGATTGATAATCTGAGGGAAAAATATCATTAACATATTAAACCTTACGTATAAATAATAAGAATGAAATATGTATATATGAAACCTTATGTTTAATAATTGAATGCATCAATGCATATGTAATGATAAGGGTTGTTCGCAGACTGATTTTCAATTTAGTTTGGCTGATGGGCCTTAACGTGTGGGAGCGCATAGGATTGGATTTCAGTGGGCTGAAAGGCCCGAAGCTTGTGGGAACGTGTTGGAGCAAATAATGAGTCTACTTCAGTTTGATTGGAAGACCTTAGCATGTGGGAGCTCACTATATTAAACTTGTCAACCAATTTAGGGCGCCAACTGAAAGCATGCAGTACGTACTGGATTGGTAGGCGGTGAGGACCCTGAGGGGTTGGGCTCAAAGACTTTGTACTGATACTGATGAGGCTACCCTTAGTAGTACCTAGATGAAAAATGAAAAATAAATGAAAATGAGCAATAAATGAAATGAACATTGAAAAAGATGAAAAAGAAAATGAAAATGACACTAAAAAATGAAAGGAATGGAAACTGAATGTAACAAAACTTATGAAAATATGATGCATATAGAACTTCCTACTGATTCTTATTTTTATTTATTGACTGCAAAAAATTTTGCACTGCTTTTACCGACTAAAACTTTAATATAACTATGATGCATATTGTTATTACTCTTTTGTATTGCATGTACAACGGTTAAAGAGATATATTTCTCACTTTGTCATTTCATTATGGCTAACCTTATTCTTCTAAAGTTTTAGGGTCTAAGCGACAATCCAGACACGATTAAAAAGTTGATCAAAGAAGAGAAAAGAAAGAGAAGAGTAGTATGAGATATAATTACATAAATTGTAGGGATCGGTGAAGCGATCAAAAAGCATGTAAAGAGTTGCCAGGATCCAAAGTGTCCCGTGTACAGGAAGACTGAGTAGCATGCTTTTAATGAAAGTAAAAGTTTTTATTTTGTGCATTGTTTTGTGTTACTCATTGCGCTTATATGCTTATGTATATTGTATTGCGCTTAGAAAAGACCACTGTTTATGATGTTCATTGAAATATTGTGGCGGTCTGCTGGTCTTCACAATCCCCATGGCTGAAAAATATGAAAACACGCCCTAGTTGGAGAGTAATGGGAAGCCAATTCTATCACAGTAAGATCAAATTTTTTCTTCTTCTCTCATCTCTATGCTTTGGTGTAACTTCGAGAAATTTGGAGACCCATGCAGGGGAAATTGCTTTGTTGGTCGGCCATGGAGCCTACAATGGGAGCTAACTCTGTAGATTTCACTGATCGATGCCAAAGGTTGCAGGGCAAAAATTAAGAGGAGTGTATTCTGTTCTTTGGGTTGCGCATCTGTGTATGTGATTTCTAGGGCATCGATTGTCAGTCCTCACTTCAATAGAACAACAATACAGTCGCATGTAAATGTTTAATTTACTCTTATTTTATTTGGTTTAATTTATATTTCGCCGTTTGTTTGTAAGTTATTTAGTGAATTTAAGCTTGAAAGGATGTTCTTAGTTGATTTGCGGTGTGGAAAGGAGGAAGAATATGATTTTGAACTACAGAACCATAATGTCAAGTTTTCAGTTTAATGTGTATATATAAATTTGGGTTACAAATAAAATTTTCCAGTGTGCACATTTGAATGGTGTGCACGTAGACAAATATGGTGTGTGCATAACATTGCTCTTTTAAAAATGCACTGTACTTCTATGTGATCAGCAACATTTAAAATATAAATATTTTGAATTTGTTACAAATCATTTCATTTCATGGCTACTTATCTTTTGTGTTTTTCATGTTTTTTTGGCAGATAATTGGTAAAAGCGATATCACCCGCATTTTGGAAAAGCTTTACTGGATCTTATTGATGATAGGTCATGTTCTAACTGATTCCGGGGAGGGCGAAACAGCACTTGTAATTGTTTTTTTTCCTTCATAGTATTTTTCAGATCACCAGTTTTATTTATATTAAATATAGTGATATTGACTTTGTTACATGATTTGTCCCTTCATTATTTTGTATTTTAGTTTGTGTAATGCAAATACTATAGTTCCTGTTGAAATTCTGAGGAAGAAAATAACAAAACAGCTGACTGAAATTAAAACAGAAAGAAAGAAGAAGAAGGGGAGAGGAAGCGGCGGAACGGAAAATTTATTAAGGGATCACATTGCTTGAAACTGTTTCACTCGAGTTCTTCAAATTGGAATGAATAAGCCTTGGCAAAATGGCTTTATATAGCCTTACAAACCATTATAAATCTGAGAATATTAAACTAGATATGGCAGCCCACCATCCCTGTTAATTAATTTTGCCCAGGTGGCAATACGGTGGTAATGCCCATTCCTATTCTCCAAGCGGCAGGACCATGCTACATTTTTGACTTGAGATGATTTGACTTGACACACAAATGCTGATGAGGCTTATCAAATACTTTCAACACCCTCCCGTAAGCCTAAATTTGCGTCAAAAAATTATTTTCTTCCAAAAAGTTGATGGATCTTGTTGGAAGGAGGTAGGAGGACGCTGCCAGGTAGGCGAAGTGGGACAGAACCAACGTGCCACTGGGGATATTCCGCATTTTTTCGGTCCCTCTCGTCATGGTCTTGCTAAAAACTGCACATCAAACGACACTCCACGGCAAGACGAAACCTCCCACACGCGAACTCACTAGGTAGAACTTGTGAGACAAAGCCCAAACAAGCCACCCGGGATATTATGCATATTATTGGTCCCTCTCGTCATGGTCTCGCCGTGATTTGATTTCACAAGGACTTTGCTGGCGAGATCGACCAACCAATGCAACCTCGCTCTGATATCATGTTGAAATTCTGAGGAAGAAAATAACAAAACAGTTGACTAAAATTAAAATAGCAAGAAAGAAGAAGAGGGGGAGAGGAAGAGGTGGAACAAAAAATTTCTTAAGGGATCACATTGCTTGAAACTGTTTCACTCGAGTTCTTCGAATTGGAATGAATAATCCTTGGAAAAATGGCTTTATATAGTCTTACAAACCATTAAAAATCCGAGAATATTAAACTAGATATGGCAGTCCACCATCTCTGTTAATTAATTTTGCCCAGCTGGCAATACGGTGGTAATGCCCATTCCTATTCTCCAAGCAGCGGGACCATGCTACCATTTTTGACTTTTTGACTTGAGATGATTTGACTTGACACACAAATGCTGATGAGGCTTGTCAGAGAATATTAGGAAAAGTTGATGTAAAGTCCCATTAATATGGCCCATTTTGGATTCTAGTTTAGTCTCACATCTTTTGTATAGTTGTCTTTCTCTCTTTTCTATCCTATATATTTCTACTCATACTTGTATTGAGAGATAGAAGAAGTATATACATGGTTTGGCTTTCACTTCTACATGGTATCAGAGCCAAAGATCCGACCTGATTTTTTTCTAACCGCCCACCACCTTACCGATCGGCCCGGCGGTCTCTACCTTCCTTAACTGCACCGTGTTGCGGTCTCGTCTTTCCCACTCGCCTCTTT
This sequence comes from Platanthera guangdongensis, assembly GCA_039583875.1. NCBI lineage: Eukaryota > Viridiplantae > Streptophyta > Magnoliopsida > Asparagales > Orchidaceae > Platanthera > Platanthera guangdongensis. The sequence goes on from CM077159.1 coordinate 200,090,525, forward strand.
CCCTCCCTCCGTGGATCCACTTCCCCCTCTTCCCTCCCTCTCTCCCATTTTTATACCCTCTCAAGTCTGGCCCGTGGACCACCTTATCATGCGGTCTTCTTCCCTTGCCGCGCGATCTTCTCCCCTTGCCGCGCGAGCTTCTCCTCTTGCCGCGTGGTCTTCTCCACTTGCCGCACGATCTGACCGCGGGTTGCTTCTCAAATCTGCACTGTGGACCACCTTGCCGCACGATCTTCGCCTCTTGCCACGCGGTCTACTCTCCTTGCTGCGCGATCTGACCACGGGTTGCTTCTCCTTGCCGCTGCGGATTGCTCTTTTACCGCTGGGTTTGTCTTTCTGTTCGACGACGTACCCTACTTCTCCCTAACCGCGCGGACTGTTCGTCTGACCTCCTCTCCCTATCCGCGCGGACTAGTTTCTCTTGTTGCTGCGATCGTCACTTCCTAACCGTGCGGTCTCCTTATTACTTCGCCCTTCCCCCTTGATAGCGCGGTCTGGTCATTAGACCATTGAGGACTGTTCTTTGGCCTCTCTTGTGTCAGGTACTGCGTTTGTCCGCTGCCTCTAATCGTCGCAGGTACTGCTTTTATCCACTGCGGCCTACTCTTACCGCTGCGGGCTCCGTTTCTGATCGTGGCCCTTCTTGCAGCTGGTGTGTTGCCACCGTGACCGGTGCGGGCTCCGTTTTTGGTCGTGACCCTTCTTGCCGCTAGTGTGTTGCCACCGTGACCGTTGCGGGCTCCGTCTCTACTCGTGGCAATTCCTGCCGCTGGTGTGTAGCCACCGTGACCGGTGCGAGCTCTTTCTCTTAGTCGCGACAACCCCCTTTAACCGCTGCGGGCTCATGGCTTCTGAGGGTTCAAATGATACCTCCGCTCTGCCTACTCGTGTTATGGCTCCGGTTCCTGAGCTTCGCGATGAACTCCGGATTACTACTATCTCCCTCAGTGGGAAGCTGAACTTCGTGGAATGAGTGCACTCAGTTCGTCGAGTTTTGCAGACGAAAGGACTTCTTCATGATTTGACTCGGGTCACTCCTACCGCCCCCACTGATGAGTGGCTTCGGGATGATGGTCGAGTTCAGTCATGGCTGCTATGTATCGTGACACGGCGAGAGCCATGTGGGAGGAGCTCCACTCCTTTTACTCTGGGCAGAATAGTCTTCAACACCTATTTGACATTATTTCGGATCATCAAACTCTTGATCCAGGGGCTCCCGGTGATATGATCTCATTTGTGACTAAAGCCAAGACTCTGGTCGAGCCCTGGATCCAGCATCAGCCTCATACTACAGATCTGACTACTCAACGTGCTCAAAAAGAAGCGGTCGGGATTGCGATGATGATGTCCTGGGTTCCCCCACACCTGCGCAGTGTTCTGGACCAGATTCTCTCATCTACTACCACTCCATCTCTGTTAGATGTGTGCTCTATGCTTCTGATGGTCACACCGCCCTAGGATGCCCTATTTACCCTCTCCCTAGCTCTTCTACAACACTACACCTGCTCTGTCAGCTCGGGGGACATCCGCCCGTGGGGGATGCAACACGTCTAGGGGACGTGGCCGGTCTGGCAGATCTCCATTTAAGTGCACGTATTGCGGTCAGGATGATCCATCGCAAACATGGCTTGCCTCCACATCTTGCTGCTCCTGTTATGGGTGAGCCTTCCACTTCTCCTGCCCCGGATTCTGCAGCCTCTACTCGAGAAGACATTAATGTTCTACGCACTCAGCTCCAACAACTACAAGGGGTGATCTTTCGTTCCTCTGGATCTGTTGTCTCTATTTCGAATGAAGGTATATCTTGTCTCTCACTTCATACATTTCTTATGGAAACTCGTACTTAGTTCAGCTCTCCTTTAAAAATCATTTGCACTGATAATGCTCGGGAATACACTAGACGGACATTCTCGAACCTTTGCACTGAGTTTGACAGTATACATCAAACCTCGTGTGCGTATACGCCTCGACAGAATGGTGTGGAAGAGCGGAAGAATCGTCACCTTCTTGATGTTGCTCGGTCACTCATGATTCAAATGCATGTTCCCACTTTGTTTTGAAACTTTATTTTGTCCACTGCATGTCACCTTATCAATCGCATGCCATCCTTTGTGCTCGATTTTTCCACTCCATTTAGTCTCCTATTCCCGTCGCAATCCCTGTTTACTCGTACACCTCTTGTGTTTGGTTGTACTTGTTATGTTCACAATCTTGGTCCGCCCACAAATAAGTTTGCTCCTCGTGCCAGCAAATGTATGTTTCTCGGGTACTCTTGGACTCAAAAAGGCTATATGTGTTATTCTCCAACTACTGACAAGGTGGTTGTCTCTGCCGATGTCACCTTTCATGAAGATCAACCTTTCCATGACCCACCTTCTGTTTCTCCTCCTCCTCCCCCCTCTTCCATACCTCGCCCAACCGTTCCTGTCACGGCTTCTCTACTACCTCTTCTTCCCACTCCACTTTTGGCGCTTGTTCCACCCAAACCGCCTCTTCTTCGCGTATACACTCGTCGTACCCCCGTCTCTGGAGCTCTACAATAGCTGCCCTCCACCGGTGCTATCCCGCAAACTGACGATCCAACATCAACATCTACTGCTCACCCCATGGCAAATTATGTATCTCTGCATCGATTGTCTCCACCTCTACGCAAGTTTGCTTTCTCTCTCCTCCATCTCTATTCCTAACTCTGTGCAGGAGGCCCTTCTTCATCCAGGGTGGCGTGCGGCTAAGGAGGAGGAAATGACTGCTCTTTGGTTTAACCAGACCTGAGATCTAGTTCCTCTTCCTCCTGGGCAATCTTATGTCAGTTGCAAGTGGGTGTTTGCAATCAAACATGCTCCAGATGGGACAGTTGAACGACTTAAACCCTGACTTGTGGCTCGGGGGTTCACTCAACAACATGGACTTGATTATGATGAAACCTTCTCTCCCGTCACCAAGTTGAACTCTGTTCGGGTGCTGATCTCCTTAGCTGTTCACCGTCACTGGCCTCTCCATCAGCTGGATATAAAAAATGCTTTTTTAAATGACGATCTTCAAGAAACGGTATACATGAACCAACCTCCCGGGTTTGAGACCACGGGGGAGTCTCGTGTATGTCATCTTCGGAAATTTATGTATGGTCTCAAACAATCTCTAAGTGTTTGGTTTGATAAATTCAGTAAGGCCGTTCGCGAAGTTGGATTCAAGAGGAGCTCGTCGGACTTCTCTCTCTTCACTCGTCATCAACCAACTGGGTCTGTCATTCTCTTGGTTTATGTGAATGATATTTTGATTACTGGCGATGACTCCACAGAGATACAACAAATCAAGAAACACTTAAATTCCGTCTTACAAACAAAAGATCTGGGGGCTCTCAGGTACTTTATTGGACTTGAGGTTGCAAGACGGCCTGGCGGTCTTGTCCTTTCACAATGAAAGTACTGCCTTGATCTTCTCCACGATGATGGCTACTCTGGGTGCAATCCTGTGGAAACTCCGATGGATGTCAATCATAAGTTATGTGCTCATGAGTCTGACTCTGATTCTCTGCTTACGAACCCCGAGTATTATCGGCGCCTTGTAGGAAAATTGATATATCTGACAGTTACAAGACCTGATATTTATTTTGTTGTTGGAGTGATCAGCTGATTTATGCATGCTCCTCGAATCTCTCATCTCCAAGCAGTAGAACGCATCCTCAGATATTTGAAGTCAGCTCCTAGACAAGGATTGGTATATAAGCTATCCTCCTCTCTCTCTCTCTTACTGTATATTCAGATGCAGACTATGCGGGCTCCCTGGATGATCGACGTTCCACCTCGGGTTTCTATACCTACTTTGGAGGGAATCTTATCACGTGGCGTAGTAAGAAGCAGTCTGTTGTTGATCGCTTTTTTGCTGAAGCTGAGTATTGTGCAATGACGGCCGTTGTATCTGAACTCACCTGGCTTGAGGGTCTTCTTGGTGATTTGGGGGTCACTCTATCCTCACTAATAACTTCTTGTGATAGTCAAGCTGCAATCCATATTGCGAAGAATCTTGTGTTTCATGAGCAGACCAAACACATTGAAGTTGACTGTCACTTCGTCCATGAAAAAGTTCAATTGAAGAAGCTAAACTGGAGCATGTTCCTACATTTGAACAAGTTGCTGAAACTCTCACCAAGGCATTACCACGACAAATGTACCATCAGTTCTTATCCAAGCTCGGTGCCTACGACTTGTACGCTCCAGCTTGCGGGGGAGTGTCAGAGAATATTAGGAAAAGTTGATGTAAAAGCCCGTTAATATGTCCCATTTTGGATTCTAGTTTAGTCCCACATCTTTTATATAGTTGTGTTTCTCTCTTTTCTCTCATATTTATTTGTACTCATACTTGTATTGAGAGATAGAAGAAGTATATACAAGGTTTGGCTTTCACTTCTACAAGGCTTATCAAATACTTTCAGCAGTTCCAAAAGACTGTGAAGTCTTCCAATTTTTGAGGATTTTCATTTATTCATAAGAACAGTGTATGATGTTCTGAAAAGTACAACGTGCTACAAAGAATCTAACTCAGTCTTGCAATACCAGATTCCGAAATCATTAGAAGATGGATTTCCAGATTTCCTGGAGAAGGAGCAACATCCTGTGGTTGCACTTTCCTGGTATTGTTATTTTCAACAATATTTTCCACCTTTTTTCCTTTCTTAACTTGTTGATTGTAAGAGTTGGGAATTTGTATTATTATTATAAATTTATAACACACCCTTTTGCTACAATGCAGTACAATGAAACAAAGATAAAATAGCCTTCTGATAGTTGTTTTTGCTTTCTTTCAATCAAAATGTCAAAAACCTGGAAAATTTATTTATTTTTATTCATGGCGGTGAATATGACCACTTTCTTAAATCTTTTATATTTTTTCTCTTTTAAACAAAAAACCGTCTTAATGTTCTATGATACATCTGAAGGGATAATGTTTTGAACTCTCATGAGGTTTAGCTGAGCACTATATGACACTCGAGGCTTGAGAAAATATAAAATACCTACCTTAAGTCATGTGATACTGATATCTTTCTTCACCTTAAAAATATGATTGAAGTGATACTTGATATTGTATTAAGCTAGTAAGATGCATGTTCTCTAAGTGCACGTGGCTATAAATTTAGTTATTTTAAGATATAAACAGAGTTATTATGCATGAACATGCTTGTCAAATTATACTGATAGATAAATTCATTTTTCAAAAGATTAGGTAGGAGTTGACCTAATCTGCCATGAAGAAATAAAAATTGTGAATTTATAAAATTGCATGGAATTTGTGCTTTATTTTGAGACGTTTTAAAATTTATGTAAAGATTAGCCGGGCTTCATTGCATTTTGTTATTGATGTGTTAATGCTAGAATGAGTTTTGTTCTTTATCACGTGAACAAACTTTTTGACCAAACTGTTATATCTTCGGTTTATACAGGTCAATAATAGATTACTCGAGGCGGTGCTTAGATCCAGAAACAAGGACATCATGCTTTAGTCCTCGGCTTATGGAAGTAAATGATAGATTTAATATTTTCCTCATTTTAATCCTCTTTTCATTGTGTTACATGATATTATTATCATTAAGCAGTATCCAACATGTAAGTCTTACATGCTTTGTTGTGCTTCATCTTCTAGCTAGGAAACATTTCCATACCTGATAACCTGTCAATGATTACCATCTGGAAAATCTCACTTATTTCACTACCATGTGATCCAACTCGCTATTTTTCTGGCAAAAGTTTTCCTATTTGATGCTCAATTTCTAGATGAATCTATTTGTGCCTTATACAGTTGTTAGCCTACACCAATTCTGAATTTAAGATTTCTGGCATTCAGTTTTTTTTCAAATTTCTTCATTAGTTTATTTAGTTTTCTTCCTTTGCATTTGCATCGTCTATATATTATAGTCAATGACGGGGAGAGTTCTTTGTGTGCTATTGTGAACAATAGAGCCATACACTGATCCCAAGCAAAAGCTAACATTCTTATTTATGTTTTAACTTGCAGGCAGTAATATGGTTTCTTGCTCGATGGGTTGATACATACTTGATGCCAGTTGTTGGTACCAACATTCATATTGCGTCGGTTGATGATAGTATGAAGATGCATGGGCCTCAGTCTTCTAAAGTGATTCTCCTTAATTTTTGTGGTGAACACAAAGAAGGAGAACTGGTGCTTGATATTGTTGTTCGCATTTGCTTGACTTCATTAATTTCATACCCCGGGGAGAAAGAGCTACAGGTATATAGTTGGAAAAAGAAGGGCATTTTAAAGTTCTATAGCTTTTTTAGTTGCTTTCTGCATCTCTATTTCAAACACAACTTGATATCAAATTTTTTGTGATAAATTTTCAAACCTAGTTTTAACGAGCAAAATGTTTCCCTAGAACTTAGCTTAGAGCGAGGATTTACCATCGTCAATACTGGTCATCTATATTTTGTTGCATATTCTGCAGTGCTTTTCAGCAGTTGCATTTTTAATGTATTTACTATTATGGTTCTGAGATGTTTGTTTTTCGACTATGAACATGAGCAGGAATAGGTAGGAAAAATGGCCTAATATTATAAAATATGCAGTGAAACCTTTCTTAGCAACATAAGACCATCATGAAATTTACTGCCGTTATTGATTATTAGGTCAATTCTGTTTATTTAGGAAACGTATGGAAATCAAATTTACTTATTGTGTTGCATGAAGATGAGAACGGGATACGAGATATTATACAATATGGATACATTATTTGTGATCTTAAAAAAACGAGGATAGTGGATATGTTTATGAACTTTTTAATTATGTAAATATTAATACAAATTAATATGAACACAAGTGTAATTTTCACTTCGTCTTCATTACTTTTAGTCATTATAGTTGCGAAGTGAAGAAAATATTATTTCCAATCTAACCGAAAAAATATTACATGACACATCTATATATACGCAAAAGAGGAGAAATCAAACCAATATTAAAGGTGTGAGACTCAAAAATAAAAGGACATGAGCCTTTACAATGGGTTTAATTTAACTCTCCCCCTCAAGATGGGAGTAATGTTGATCATTCCGATCTTGGAGATATTATCGGTGAAGGTATCACAACTCCGGCTTTTGGTAAAGATAATTCCTAGCTGATCTCGGGTTGGATGAATGGTGTGTAGATGTTGCCTTTTTTCAGTTGATCCTTGATGAAATGTTTGTCAATTTCAACATGTTTTTAGTCATACTGAATGAGATTGTGGGCAATGTTGATAGCATCTTTATTGTCGCAATAAAAACATATGAGATTTCCATTTTGTGGCCCTAGATCCTGCATTATAAATTGAAGTCAAAGTCCCTCACACATCCTTTGTGATATTGCTTTGTTTTTTTGCTTCTGCCCTGAACCTTACTATCACATTTCGTTTCTTACTTCTCCAAGTAACGAGATTCCCCCCAATAAAGGAGCAATATCCAGTGGTTGATTTTTGATCATCTTGACATCCAGTCCAATCATCATCTGTGTATATTTCATTACATACATGCTTGTGCTAGGAGAATAGAATTCCGTATCAAGGAGGCTTCTTATGGTACCATAGTACCTATATGTCATTTTTATGATATCTCAATCTGTGTGAATGCATTTAACTGCTTAGGATATCAGATGCATCTGTGATATCAAGGCAGGTGTGCGTGATATAGATAAGACTTTCGACTAATCCTTTCCAGCTGGCAGAATTCACTTTCTCACCATCCTTTTCTTCATCAATTTTACAGTTTACTTTTATATGGATATTAGCAGGTTCACACCCAGACATTCATGTTTCTTTAAGGAGATTTAGAGCATATTTTCTTTGAGAAATGAAGATTCTACGGTCTAACTGTGCAACTCCTATCCCTAAGAAGTATTTCAACTTTTCTAGGAATTTGACTTCGAACTCCTTGCACGGACGTGTTTTAAGCAACACAATTTCTTCCAATTCATTTTATGTGATAATTATATCATCTACGTTAACAATTAGAATGACCACTTTCTCTACCATTGGCTTAACATAGAGTGTATGATCTAAGTGACCCTATTTGTATCTTAACAAAGCCACGACCTTTTGCAATATTCCGAACCATGCTCTTGGGGATTATTTCAACCCATAAAAATATTGTGTTGACGAAATTTTCCTTTTAATCCTGTCTTCAAGGATTCTGACAGAAACTTAATGTGCACCCCCTCTTCTATACCACCATTTTAAAAGATTTTTTTTTACGTCAAGTTGTTGCAGGTCCCATCCCAGGCATGTCGTGCATGATAAAATGATGTGCATGCAATCCATCTTGGCAATTGGCGCAAATGTTTCATGATAGTCAGTACAAGGGGTTTGAGTATATCCCTGAGCGGCTAGTCGTGCCTTGTATCTATTGGCAACCGTTTCTTGAATATTTTGTCAGAAAAAAACCCATTTTGATCCAACAGGTTTTTCACAGTTGGAAGGAGAGATAGTTCTCTAGTATGGTTTTTTTTCATTACAGACATCTCTTCCTCCATTGCTCTTATCCATTCGGGTATATCTATCACTTCCTGCCAAAATTTGGGAATACAAACAAAATATGGAGAGAAAATAAAGGCTTTATGTACCTGAGTGAGATTGTAATATGAAATATTATTAGTATTAAGGTGTTTTGCAAAGGTTAGCTTACTCTTCTGATATATGAGTGGTTGATGGATCTCATCATCAGGACCTAGTTCTAAAATTTGTATATGTCATAGAGGAATTACAGGAATTTGTACTATCTTAACACCAATGTTGTGTCATTGATATACTTGAGGGAGAGGAGGAATAAGACTTTTGGCAAAAGGAGTCGAGGTGATGATAGAGGTTGGAGTAGTGGAAGGAGGAATATGCGAGGTTGCAATGGGAAGAGGAATAGTGTATCCCTCTCCCCCTGACGAATATGAGGAACCTTCTCCCCCACCCCCCCAATTAATTATGTATCTAAGCTCATTTTTAATTCATTCGTCTCAGCATATTGCAGAAGCGTACACAATGAGTACAAAGTAAAACACTTAATAAAAATCTTTCATTTAATTAAGCCATAAACATTTAAATATACAACATGTTGTCAAGCCAGGACTACTATATACTCTTATTCAAAAACAGCTATAGTATGTTTAGCCCAAAATTGTACTCATTTATGCGCTTTCGTTCCTTCTCAGCTGTCTTTACCTTCTTAGGTGTGTCCGGGAAAATGTCTGCTTTCTAGAAAATGTGACAACTAAGGGATTAGTCATAAATAATATGACTAAGTGAGTACTTTACCTCTTCAATTGTTATACATGCAAACTAGAAAAGTAAGTAACAATATGCATAATCATTTTAAGGTATAGTAAAAGAATGGAAGTACAGTATTAAATAAGATTTTATATTCTTGTATTTTCTATTATTTTGTTCTTATGGTTCTTCAAGAACATTGTTCTTTTATTCAATTTTATTTATCTTGTTCTTCTTGTAAATACAATCTTCTAAATCAATTTGTATGTCATTCTTAATTTTCTTTTATTTGATTCAACTAGGAATTGTTAAGGGTGTTTGTCGATTCATCTTTTCAAATTCTTGGGTCCTCCCCCTCCGAGGTTATCTTAAACTCTTATGTCTACTCAGGATGATCTTCACATACAATAGATTGGAAGATTCTCCTTTCATAGGTGTTTTGCATCCCCCTATGCGGGCTAACCCTTAACATTTCACATGCATTGATGCATTCTATGTCTTCGTATTCGCCTTATGCCTTTTTAAACGCTTTTTTACATCTCATATTTCATTTTTCATCAGTTAACGATTATATATTCTTATTCTTTTTAGTCTTATTGTCTTAAATTTAGTGTAAAATCTAATGTAGGAAAATATGTGTTATATCTCTGAGTCTCCCCTCAAAATTCTAATCACTTTCTTTTGCTTATCCATACTTAGCTTCTCAGCGATTTATTTGTGTCGGTGATTTCAAGATTTCAAGCTTCTTTAATTTAAATGAAAATGCACATACAAAAAAATAGGCTCACTTTAAACATTCTATGCAGGCAAATAAAAATATTTTAAAATCTAAGCATAATCAAAGAGATAAAAACTCAGTGTGGCTATTCTTTTTTTTATCCTTCTCAGGTTCATCATCGCGCATATCGCGAGACACCATCCTTTGTAATATCTATAATTTAGACATCTCTTTAGTGAGTTGTCTTTTTATTAAATGCGATGTTGATTCCTTTAAATGTTTAAGAGTTTTTAATTCAAATAGAAGATAAAATCGAGAAAGCAAAATCCTAATACGTGAAAATACGTTAAAACTCAATTCACACAAAAATACTAGAATTCTTTGCTTGAGAAATATCCATTTCCAAACCTTCCTAAAAAATTGCTACTTCCTTATAATGTGTCACATGCTCAAAACCATATTATAATAAAGCATAAGCCACAATTTCCCATCTTCCAAATACCATTATTTATTCCACTAATTATTTTTTGAACTTCCCAGTATAAATTGTTAACCGAAATGTAAAAAATAGCCTAATAATATCAATCTCTAAGGGTCTGTTCGTTTCGCAGGAATTGAGCTGCAGGAATTGGAATTGAATTCAATTCCCATTCCCGCAGGAATTGGAATTGAATTCAATTCCAATTCTGCTGTTCGGCTGAATGCAGGAATTTTGTCACAGGAATTGGAATTAGCAATTCCGATGTTCGGCTGTATCTGGAATTCAAAGTACAGAATTCAAATTTGTAATTTTTATTATAAACTGAATTAAAATAGCTAATTAAAAATCATATTTCAACAGAATAAAAATTAAGAGTCCACGCAGCATCAGGGAGTTTTATAAAGTCAGGACCTAATTTCAGAATTGCTCGCAGCACCGTGTTGAAATGACGGCTAATTGTATCTGTTGATCGTAGATACGTCCCGCCCACAACCCTAAATTTTTTGTTGTGCCCCAAAACATGTAAAAAAACGCTGACTGTCTCTCTAACTCCTACATTTTTTATGTCTCTTAACAAAGCACGCTGGGTTAGCATGTTACACAAAACTTCGAATGAGCTTTTATTCTTCCGAAGCTGGTTAAAACAATTTATATCTGTTCCGCCATACAAACGCCTAAACAAATTTTCCCTTACAATATTTTTTGCATCAGCCTCCACGATATTTCTTCTAACCCCACATTTCATCATCACTATGACGGAAGCAGCAAGAGCAGCAGCTACTGCTGCTCTCCTATGCCTACGACGTTTCACTGTTTCATCCATCTAAACATAAAAAACAGACATTATATATCCAACCACTAAAGCACACACACAAACACATACACATTTTATGTCAAGTTTCCTTGAAATGCCTTGATATCAAGTTTCCTTGAAGCTAGCCAAATCCCCCATATATCAAGTTTCCTTGAAGCCTCGACCATTTTTACCATAAAATAGAAAACACCTTTCCTGTTCCGAAACTAATTAAAGCGCGCAAGAGGTAAGAATTGCACCTCTATTTTGCACCTCCATTTTGTATTCCCAGTACATAAAAATGTACAGGTACGAAGGCAGCAAAAAATACCTATCCAACCAGCTATAAGGATTGCAAGTCTGCAGTAAGAAACAAAATGTGGATATAATGGAAAACAAAAAGGAAACTGGATTCCATCATCATCATTACACCAGTACAATGAATATTATAACTTAATATGAGTTATTTCTCAAGTCCCAAAGATTTAAAATTAGCTATTTCTGTAAGTACTTCTAAACAAAACCAAACAAATGCTAGCAGCAGCCAAGATAAATATCAAGTTTAATTGCAGGCATGAACATTAGGAACACTTAGAAATAGATGAAACAACAAAAAAGTAACACACCCAAATTAACACACCCATCAGAAATTAACAAACCCAAATTAACACACCCATCAGAAGAAGAAGAAGAAGTTACCAGCCGGCGACGGGAGCAGGAGCGGCGGCGACGGGAGAAGGAAGAGGAGCGGCAGAAGCAGAATCGCGAAATCTGACCTAGGGAGGTCGGAAATGAATGTCGCGGGTTCACCTTATACCCAATTCCGACCGAAATTAGGATTCATTTCCGATTCCCACGATTTTTTTGGCATATCGAACGGCTATAATTGGAATTGGTAAATGAATACCAATTCCAACGGCCCAATTCCTGCGAAACGAACGGATCATAATAGAACTTCTAACATAATAAGAAATATGAAAGCCTTTGACAAAAAATACCAAAACCGCTCTTTATTTCTAATATGCATGACTGCTCACAACCACATTAAGCAACTATCCATCAAAAGTCCCCATGGTATAACGCTTAATAAACAAGAATTCATGTGTTAGAGAATATATGTAAAAGCCCAAAGATTGATCCATCTTGGTTGCTTGTTTAGTTTCACATCTTAGCTTAGAAATCCTCCTCTCTTTCTTTTCTTATATAAATGTACAATTATACAATTATTATTGTATCAGAGACCTGAGAGGAGGAATTCTAAGCTAAGATGTGGGACTATACAAGAAACCAAGATGGGCCTTAAGATGGGCCAATCTTTGGGTCTTTACATATATTCTCTAACACATGAATTTCTGTTTATTAAGCGTTATATCATGGGGACTTTTTATGGATAGTTGCTTAATGTGTTAGATTATTTTTTAATTATTTGCTCACTTCAGTGTTTATCTACATGGTATCAGTGCACTCCGATCCTCAAAGATTTTTCAGTCTTCTGCTCTTGCTTCCAATGTCTGGTCGGTTAGAAATGTTCTAACTGCAGACCACTTATTTCTCTTCCCCTCTGCGGTTTGCTTCTCTTAAACCACAGACTTCTCTGCCTACTGTGTCTTCCCCTCCCAACCTCTCATATCTTTTTCTTTTATAGCTTTTTCCCTCCAACATTGGGCCCCACTGCTCTGCCCTTTTTTTCGGCCTTCTCACCTTACCCGCAGCTCTTGCGGTCTCGGCCCCAACTTTGAAACTCCCTGATACAAGCCTCTGGTCGCCGTCATCGACCAACCCGTAGGTCTACCTGCAGCGTCTACCTGCAGGTGTTTGCCGCAAGTATCTATCCGCAGCGTCTACCCACAGGTGTTTGCCGCAGCTTCAGCCTATGTTCACCCGCTGCTTGACGCTGGTTGTCCTCTTCTGTCGTTGCTCTTCTCGCTTCACTTTTTCTAGCCGCAAGTCAAGCCGCCTCACCTCATTGTCTGGCCGCCGCAGACTTCTTGTCTTGTCGCCGCTCTTTCAGGCCGCTGCTACCTAGGCCACAGTTTCTTCTCAGACCGCAGCTCTTACTCTCAGGCCGCTGGTGTTGCTCCAGTCCGCAGGTGTTACTTCTCCTGCTTCCCTAGCCGCGCGGATTGTTGTTGGCCTTCTTCCCTTACATTATCGCATCCGCTGCACTCCAGGCTGCCATCCAGACCGTTGCTGCTCAGCCCGCTGCCTTCTAGTCGCAGGTGTTACTTCTCAATTTCTTCTCTGACCACAGTTCTTACTCGCAGGCCGCTGGTGTTGTTCCAGGCCGCAGGTGTTACTTCTACTGCTTCTCTAGCCGTGCGGATTGCTGTTGGCCTTCTTTCTTTGCATTGTCGCATCTGCTGCTCTCTAGGCTGCCATCTTGACCGATGTTGCTCAGCCTCTAGCCGCCAATCAGGTCGCCTACTTCTGTCCTGGCCGCAGCTCTTCTGCACGCGGTTGTTACCTCTCAACGTCGTCTTTCCTCTTAACGTCGTCGTTCCTCTCAGTCCGCTGTGCAGAATCTGCCGCTGGGCAGGCCGCCACTTCCTACTTAGGTCGTTGTTCTCAGGCCGCGTCTCTTGCTGCTTGCTGTCAGTCTTCCCGTTGTCGTCGGTGAATTAATCCCAGTCACCCTTCTCTCTACATCTATCCTTGCTTGTTGTGTCAGCCCCTGCTGTTGGTGGATCTTCAATGGATGCACATGCTAACCCGTCATCTTCCTCTCATGGCGGTCGCATCCTTTCTCACGGTAAAGGTCGACACAAGTACACTCCAAACAACATTCAAGTTGACCTTGATGCCTTGTGCACCCAACTCCTGCAACTTCAAGAGATGATACGTCATTCTCCTGGATCTGTTGTGTCCATTTCTGATAGCGGTCTATCCTGTCTCGCTCGTAGCTCATCCTGGATTATGAATTCCGGGGCCTCACACCACATTACCCCACAGCCACCATCCACATACTTGGACTTTGTGCATCCAATGTTCAATACTGTTGCTAGTGGGGATAACACTCTTGTCTCTGGCTCGACAAACATCAACATTACTTCCTCCATCACTCTTCGATTTGTTCTTCATGTTTCGGGCTCCCCCTTCAATCTCCTCTCTATTAGCCGACTTACTCAGGATCTTGATTGCTACGTGACATTCTCTATTACCCATGTTATTGTGCAGGAACGACGAACACAAAATATCATTAGCAATGGAAAATTGTCGAATGGGCTTTACATCATGGACACCTCTTCCCCCACGACTCTCTCCTCTATTAGCTCTGTCGAATGATATCGACGTCTTGGGCATGCTCTTCTCCACATACTCCGGAAAACTCTCCCTGATCAGCCCCTCCATGTCTTCATATGTGAGTCTTGTATCTACGGCTAACAACATCGTGCTACTTTCTCACCTTCTTATACTCGGAGCGCTTCTCCTTTTGATCTTGTTCATTCAGATATTTGGAGACCCTATAAAACCGCAAGTACTTCTGGTTATCGTTACTTAATCACATTTATTGATAATTACTCTCACATGATATGATTATATTTGTTTCATGATCGCTCTGACCTGACTCGGGTTCTTCGTGCCTTTATTATTGAGACTCACAATCAGTTCTCTATTATAATTAAAACTCTTTGAACTGACAATGCCCGTGAGTACAAGTCATGGTGTTTCTGACATGTGTGTTGAGTTCAGGATCATCCATCAAACATCTTGTGCTTATACCCCCAACAAAATGGTGTTGCTGAATGCAAGAATCGTCACCTCCTTGACGTTGCACGCTCTATTATGTTTCAAATGAATGTCCCCGAACTCTATTGGAATTTTGCGGTATCTACAGTCTGCTATCTTATTAACTGCATGTCCTTCTCCGTTCTCAATTTTGCCTCTCCCTTTGATCTCCTACTTCCTTCCACAAACCTATTTTTTGTCCCACCTCGTATATTTGGCTGTGTGTGCTATGTTCATAATCTTAGTTCTTTCACTGACAAGCTTGCTCCACGTGTCACAAAATATATGTTTGTTGGTTACTCACATACTCAGAAGGGCTATGTATGCTTCTCTCCCAATGATCGCATGGTTGTTACTTCTGTTAATGTCACCTTTCTCGAAGACCATCCCTATCATTCCCAACCAACTGAGTCTCCAATTACGCTTTTCCTTCCACGGCCTGCTGTCCCTGTTACTTCTCACCTCCCACCTCTCCTTCCCACACCACTCCCTCCAAAACCACCTCTGCTTCGAGTGTATACTAGTCGCCCTCCTTCGTCTACGACTCTACGAGAGCTGCCCGCCATTGATGATATTTTGTGACCTGCAATCCGGCAACCACCTCTACTGCTCACCCGATGACGAATTATGTCTCCTTACACCGCCTCTCTTCGGAATTCCAAAAAATTGCACTTTTTTTATCCTCTATTATCACCCCTAACTCTATACAGGAGACTCTCCAACATCCGGGGTGGAAGGAGGCAATGGACGAGGAAATGTTTGCTCTTTGGGCAAACCACACTTGGGATCTTGTCCCTCTTCCTCCTGCACAACCTTGTGTGAGTTGTGTAAGTGGGTGTTTGCCATCAAACATGGTCCAGATGTGACGGTTCAACGTCTGAAGGCTCTCCTTGTGGCTCGTGGTTTTGCTCAACGACAAAGTCTAAATTATGATAAGACCTTTTCTCCAGTCGCCAAACTCAACACTTTTCGTGTTTTGATCTCTCTCGTTGTTCATCGACACTGGACGTTGCATCAATTGGATGTCAAAAATGTTTTTCTCACTGACGATTTGTTGGAGGTCGTCTATATGAAACAACCTCCCGGGTTTGAGATCACAGGGAAGTCTCTCGTAGGTCGTCTGAAGAAATCACTTTATGGTCTTAAACAGTCTCCTCGGGCATGGTTTGACAAGTTCAGTCAGATGGTTAGTGCAGTTGGGTTCACTCAGAGTTCAGCCGACTTCTCTTTATTCACTCGTCATCGTCCAACATGCACATTAATTCTCTTGGTGTATGTTGATGATATTTTGATTACGGGAGACGATCTCACAGATATACACATGATCAAACAATATCTGGCGACTGTATTTCAAATAAAGGACCGGGGAACCTTCGATATTTTCTGGGTCTTGAGGTGGCTTGGCGACCTGATGAGCTTGTTTTATCTCAAAGAAAGTACTGTCTTGACTTGCTTCATGATGCGGGATACTATGGATGCAAGTCTGCCGACACTCCCATGGATATCAATCACAAGCTCTGCGCTCATACCTCAGACTCTGATCTTCTCTTTCCGAACCCATAGTATTACTGTCGTCTTGTGGGAAAGTTGATCTACCTCTCTGTTATAAGACCTGATACATCATTTGCTGTTGGAATCGTCAGTCAATTCATGCATGAGCCTCGTATCTCTCGTCTTCAGGCAGTTGAAGCGTATTTTTCGGTACTTGAAGATTGCCCCTAGACAAGGATTTGTATACAAGCCCTCTTCATCTCCCTTTTCTCCGATTGCATATTCTGACGCTGATTATGTTGGTTCATTGGATGATCGTCGTTCCACAAGTGGATACTGCACTTATTTTGGAGGACATCTCATTACCTAGCGCAGCAAGAAACAGTTTGTAGTCGCTCGCTCGTCCGCTATACTACTAGTTTTTGTCCAAGCTTGGTGCTTACGATTTGTATGCTCCAGTTTGCGGGAGAGTGTTAGAGAATATATGTAAAAGCCCAAAATTGGTCCATCTTAGTTGCTTGTTTAGTCTCACATCTTAGGATAGAATTCCTCCTCTCTTTCTTCTCTTATATAAATGTACAATTATACAATTATTATTGTATCAAAGACCTGAGGAGTTAATAAAATTTTTGGATTATTTTCTCAATTCAGTTTCTCTACAATATGCTTATTAAACCCCAAGAAAAAATTAAACAACATACACCATACCATCCCAAGATTACTGCGACAAACCAAAAAATCTAGTAAAAAGCTTAACTTAACTATAGCAGATGGCTATATCAGTTTCCCCTTTTTTATATTCGGCCAAGCCAGAGAACAACCACCCAATCATAAAAATTCTAATACTACAGCCGGCCACCAAAAACAAAGTTTAATTTCAGAAATTGAAGTAGAAAACGAGAGGTAGAGGGAGAAATCCTAACTTTCTTAATTATGCCATGTATCCATAACAGAAATCATGCCATATATTACCCACCACAAAAGAAAAAGAAGAAAAGAGGAGGAGGGGAGAGCTTACAATGGGGAAGAATAAGAAAGTCGCACGGTATTCACTGCCTCTGTCGAGCAGGGCACGGTCAGCCTGAGTTCCATCGAGAGCTCCCACGTCAAAATCGAGGGGGGGGGGGGGGAGAAAAGCCACTGTCTATGCAGTCTAGTAGAGCACCTGCCTAGAGGGATTCAGTGGGAATCAGAGGAGAGGCGTTCGTCAAGCAGGAGAATGGGGAGGAAGAGTAGGCCAGGGCAAGTTTATATTGCGGAAATAAGCGATCAGTCTGTTTAGAATGGCTTAAAATTAACCTGGACAAGCCAGGTCACGTATCCAGGTGTTGAAATTCCAATTCCTTTACTTATAAACCCCCTTGGGCATTCCAGATGTTAGAATCCCGTTACTATCCTTATCCAACCGGTCCAACATACACACACAAGCACTTTTATCATTCTTTATTATTAATTGATCCAATCTTACATTATAAATCAATTTTCTAAAAAATTCGCATTGATTAAATACGTATCGACGAATAAAATAATTCGTCGATAAAAATAATCCTCAAAAATAAGTATGATGAAATTTTTTGAAATACATGACGCTACTTTTATGTTCTCATCATTGGGGATTTAACTATTTTAGTTTTATTTTAATTGTAATTTTTGGGTAGCGATTTGGGTCATTACAACAAAAGCCAAAGAATTGCTCTTCTTGCAGTGTAACGTCCTTGGTACACAAGAAATGTCAAAAAGAAGGGTGGTAGCAACGATACCCTTTCCTAGTGAGGAGTAGCCCACGATAACACATTTGTAGGAATGAGCATCTAGTTTATCACAGTTGGGTTGATGAATATGGAGAAAATCGACACATCCAAACATGCATGGTGGGAGATTAGATGTGTGTACTACGTATTTTGTAAACAAACGGGAGCAGACTCAGAGGTTTGCGTCTCTGTGTGTCTTATTTGCGCCTTTGAAATATAAGGGCTCGTCTGAGTGAGATTTTTGTTGTAAATTTTTTTCTTAAAAAAACATAATGTAAGAACTCGATAATTGTTTATTAATTTAGTGTTTATGAAAGATATTTGTGTGATGAGATTTATATATGATGCAAGTGAGCACATTGATTATATTTTTAAGAATTATAAACGATAGTAATGAATGATTAATTAGTACAGTAGATGAAGAATTTGATTGAGAAACTGAAATTATGTTTGATGCTGATTATTTAAAATGGATGTGGTTGCGCCCTGCCTTCGTCAGGCGCGTGCCTGCGCCTTGAACCTTGCGTCTACGCTCCATGCTCCCTTTTCGCCTTGGTGCGCCTTTAATAACTAAGAGCGTAGGATGGTCCAAGATGTACTGGCCCCTGCAATTACTACCACTGCCAATACGCTGCTTCATTGTTGGATCTTGAAAACCACAATCATCAGGAAAAAATGTACAAAGTAGTTTAACGATGTAGTCAAACGACTAAGAGATTGTAAATTTCTAGGGAATGTAGGAACATGCAAAACTAATGTGAGGCATGGCAGAGGAACATAAGACGGTCCCTTTGACTGCTATGGAAGTGGAGCCATTGATAGTTATAACTTTATCACGACCCGAGAGAGGGCTATATGAGGTAGAAACAGGCGAATCCCCTGTCATGTGATCAGTTGCACTAGAATCGATGATCCATTCTGATTGGATGGCAGAAGCAGATTGTGCATTTGGAGTTCCTGTGGTAGCGAAGGAAGTTGTGAAAGAGTTGCTCAGAGAGCATACTAGACGTCACATAGCATCAGGTTCTTCCACTGAAAAACCTTCGGAGGGAAGCTGAACAGTATTAGCGTTAGTAGTATGGGCAATAGTAGGGTGATTGTACTAGCAAGGAATACTATCATTGCATCCACAACTACTATTATTCTTCCGTTAAAGGGCAACGTGAGGATAAAGGCAAAAGCATGACTCTTAGGCATGACCTTACCTGCCATACTGATCACACATCCTTGCAAATGAACTGGGAGGAGGCAGGCCTTAGAAAATGCCAAAAAGTGTCGAACAATCAAGTACTATGTCAGAATTGAAAGAACGCCAACAATCCTTATCGCCCCAAACCATGTTGAATGCTTCCTGAAGAGTGGGAAGAGGTTGGCAGTTCAGGCCATGTGTGCAGACCATGTCAACGTCCATATTAAAACTCATAAAAAAGACTTGTAGACAGTAGACTCACAGAGGCATCGATGCGGAAGGCAAGGGACTCGCGATCTAGTGGGTCAGAAGAAAACTATATAACCAACAGAACTGGATTCTTTTTTCCGAAGAAGTGGAGGACTTGGCCAAGCTCGACGAGGAGAAAAAAGGAGCCGCAAAAAATGTGTCGCTTTGATACCAAGTTGAGAAGTGAAGAAAATATTATTTCCCATCTATCTGAAAAAGTATTACATAACACCTTTATATATACTCAAAAGAGGAGAATTCAAACCAATACTAGAGGTGCGAGATTAAAAAAATTAAAGGACATGGGCCTATATAATGTGCCTTTACAATGGTTTTAATTCAATTATTATATCTAAGATAGCATATATTAATTGAGGACATTGTTTATCTCTGTCACAAAATTGTATCATATCATAGATAGGATTCGTGAATAGAAATATCTAATCACTTAACTCCAACCGCTTATAATCCAACATTTTCTCTTTCACATACTTTTCTCTATATCATCATTACAATATACAAATTTTTTGAGCATTCGAGCATATTCTGGCGATGTAGGAGTATCTGTAAATATCTAGGAATTAAAAAAATATTTAAAACTAAACTACTAACTACCCAAAACTCTCTTGTGAGTTTGCATAATTACAAGTTGTGCCTCTCCTATCTTTTGAAATTACAAAAACCTCCCCTCAGAGCTTACATTTTACAACATGCATGCATAATTTACCCCCACAACTCCCATTTAGCGGGGTATTTTTTTGCATGCATGTTCTGATACATATACTTGAAGGTGGTAGTTTTTGTAAATTCAAAGGATAGAGATGGTCCATTAATACTGGATTTAACCTCTTGGGGCAAGAGGAATCTCCTAGGGGTGAGTTTGAGGTGATCAAACCTCTAGGATTAGCCTGATTCTACAATTTGGCTAAGGTGAACCCTACTTAGCGTGGGCTAGCCTAATGAGTGGCCAATGAGTGTAAATAGAGTATCAACATCTTCTAGGGTGAGCTTGGAAGTCTTATTCTTTCTTCTTTATATTCTTTAATTCTCTCAGTTCTGGAGTTCTCTCTCTCCGTCTTCTCGACTGATTCCTCTCATCTCATCTTAAGGGTTGTTGTTGCTAGCATAATAACAATAAACAATACAAATGAAGGCAAAAAACATTAATAGACCAACAAGTCCTGATCAAAATGGTATACATGCACACACAAAGGTCTTTCTAAATGTAAAATCTAAAGTTACAACATTTCTTTTTTTCTTCACTGCAGCTACTTTAACTCCCCTTCCCAGTATTTCAGAAATCAGCCGTCCGGCCGGGTCAGCGATATAAAGAAAACTAAGAAACAATATTAAAACTAGTAGCAGCAGGTAATAAAAGTCTATACTAAGCAATTTAAGAGCTACAACGAAAGTTAAAAAAAATAAACTAAGGGTAACCACATACCTGATATCTGGATTCACAGAGCCACTAAACAACAATGGAATTGTAATAACTGAAAATCTGTATAACAATAGTAGTCTGATACACGTTATATATAAAATATTAACCAGGTACATTGTCCACATCTACAAGTACATGCTGAAATAGAGTAAACTGAATGAGAAAAGTACTACAAACTGACGCCACCATAACGCTCATCCTAGACGTAGTTTCCCACCTGGGTCACCTGAAAAACATTGTCCACGAAGGGTCAGAGTAAAGAAAAATAATTCCCCTTAGTGACACTAAAATATATTTACATATGAATGCATGCATGTCTTTAAAAATAGTCTCGTGCACTGAAAACATTTTATGTTATATGTTATGCATGCTTTTCTTATACTTCCTGGTCAACACAGTATAGTTCTATATTCATGACTTTTCATTCATTTACCCAAGTCCTGACGTCCACTAACTGGTGTACTGTCTCACGTCAAAGTCTGTACTTGAGTTCTAGGTGGTTTCTAGCCTACACATTTACTGGGAAGACTCTAGGCAGAGTAGCTCCTAACGCGCAACTGAAACTGACGATCCGAGACCATCTGACGAACTCAATTGTTCTAGTGTCGCGCGGACACGGTCTCGAATCTACTAACTGTCTCAAGGGGAGTCAACTCCCAAGACTCTGCAACTCATAGAATATCATATGCCCTATGAGGAAGGTAGTGCGCCTCTACCAAGCACGAAAAGACTGGTGTGCTACTGACCTTTTTGGTCTGACGCTACTCTGCATGAGATATCTTTTCTGGTGTACTACTGAGCAACCCTTGACTTTCTCGTGGTCGACTTGAAGGGACCTTCGCGCCCTTGGTTGGACAATCTCCAAACTTACGTACACGGTTAAAGTTTCATACCTAAATAACTGTTCATGATTTTACTAACGTGGTTATGGAAAATGGTGTTATCATACGCGTTTTCACGATTATTTTCTTACTGCCACACTTTTCTATGCATGGTTATGATGCTTGTACGAAATCTACTCATGCGTATAAAAATATAATTACTTGATATGTCTAACTAAAAGAAATTAGAATTTCCTTACAGTGGTGGTGCGCCGCTCGTACACTCGGCGCGACGACATTAGCTCTTCCGAAGGAAATTCTACTGTATGGAAAACTCAGAGTGCTGCCTCGAACCTACTAGAGTCCTGCAATTTAAGGCAAGCCTATTTTCATAATTGTTCTCCTTTTTAGGGTTTCCGTTGGAAAATCTCCAAAACATCTAGGGTTACAAAAATACATGTGCTAAACTTCGTATATTACCTTTACGTATAGCGATTGAGGCTCTCAATGCGTTCCACACAAATTCTGTGGTGAACCACGAACACCAAAACCTAAAATAGGGCAATCAAAATGAAAAGCTAGGTTAAACTAGTTTCCAAAACAAAAGATCTGCAAGCATAAATCGAGAAAAGGAAGAGATCCACTCACCGGAACCAAAACAAAACTCAAACTCCTTCGGTTAGGGTTGAATCCGACACTTCCACGGCCAAGGAAGGAAAAGCAATGTCCACCGGCGCTCGTAGAGGAAGGAGGAGTGGTCGGAGAGGAGTTCCGGAGGAGGATCGGCCGGCGGGAAGCTTGCGGGAGGCGCGTCGGGTTCGGCGTCGCTGCGTGCGGAACGGCGAAAACGGGAGGGCTTGCGGTTTGCGGCTTTCTCCCGTGAAATGAGAATCGCGGGATAAAATTTTCACGGGCCTTGCGGTTTTTTGATAACCGTATGAAGAGAGGGGGGTTAATTTGAGACCGGCTATTGGCACCCCAAAGCAAAATTTCTCATTTACTCAAAAGAATATTCCCTAATCACATTAATTTGCCGCGCCTTCGCCACTCGCGAACATAAAATGTGTTACACTATCATTCCTCTAAGCTATGGGCGACTAACACACTTCTCAAATTAACGAACGCGAATTATACGTATAATATCAATTGTACCTTGACGACGTGCTGTCACGATCAAAATCCGTCGCGATTCGACCCTACAATTTAAAAATAAATGTCGCGTCAGATTATGGATGTTACAAATCTCCCCTCCTAACAAAAATTTTCGTCCTTGAAAATTGTAACCATACCTGAATCGAAGAGAAAAGAATAGTCTGCATTGCTCTGAAGCTCATCCTCTCGGTCCCAAGTATACTCTGGACGGCCACAGTTCATCCAAAGGACTTTGACCATGCGAATCTCTCTATTTCCGAGCTTCTGAATCCTTGAATCCACTATTCTGACTGTTCTAACCTCAATACTAAGATCTGTCTCAATTGGCGCTTTCTCGGTACTGATGATCTGACTGGAATCTCTGACTGCTCTCCTCAGATAGGAGACGTGAAATACATCATGTACACCACTCATTTCCTCAGGTAAGGCCAATCTATAATCAACCTCACCAATTCTTTCCAGCACCTCAAAAAGACCAATGAATCTGGGGCTCAGCTTTTTCATCCGCTTTATTCTAGAAACTTCTCTGACTGGTCTGACCTTCAGATAAATGTAGTTTCCAACACTGAACTCTACTGACCTGTGCTTCTGATCATGATACTTGGCCTGGCGATACTGAGCTGTCTTCATACGCTCCTGAATAAGCTTGAACCTATCAGTGGTCTTATCAATCCATGACTCCCTGATAGTAGATCTTTCCTCACTTTCAGCCCAACACAACGGTGTCCGACAGCGTCTGCCATAGAGGGCCTCGAACGGTGCCATCTCAATACTCTTCTGAAAGCTGTTGTTGTAGGAGAACTCCACAAGGGTAATATACTTCTCCCACTTTCCTCCAAAATCCAAAATGCACATCCGCAGTAGATCCTCCAAAGTCCTATTTGTGCGCTCAGTCTGTCCATCTGTCTGGGGATGGAATGCAGTGCTGAAATTTAATCTGGTACCCAACCTCTCCTGTACGTATCACCACTCCCTGGAGGTAAACCTGTCATCTCGGTCTGAAACTATAGTCTTGGGAACACTGTGAAGTCGAACTATCTCGTCTAAATATAATTGTGCCAGCTTCGGATCTTGATCCGTCTTCCTAAGAGGAATGAAATGAGCGACCTTAGAAATCCGATCAACTATAAAGCATAAGGAGTCATTTGCACTCTGCGATCTCGGCAGACCATGGATGAAATCCATGGATATATCCTCGAATGTCCACTCAGGAATGGGAAGTGGCTGCAACTTGCCTCCAGGCCTTTGACACTCGGCCTTAACCAACTTGCACGTCTTGCACTTCCCTACGTAATCTGCAACATCACACTTCAAATCTGGCCACCAGACTAACTTCTTGAGATCTGCATACATATTCGTGCTACCCGGATGTATAGAATATCTGGAATTGTGTGCCTCAAATAGAATATCCTCGCGAAGGTGACTAACATCGGGGATACACACCCTGCTATCAAACAATAGTATATCATCCTGAATATTGTATCTCTCCTTCTGACCTGTCTGCACTGAGCTCCAAATCTCTGTCATCTTTGGATCCAACGGTAGAGCTGTCCTGATTCTATCCTTGATATCGCAGGTAATCTCCATCCAACTCAACCTTGCAGAACCAAAACTACTGCGTGGCACAACAGTAATGTCCAGTCTCTCCAGCTCTCGCACTAACTCCTCCTGCTGAGTGAGGAGGAAGAAACTCGAACCTCTACGACTAAGGGCATCAGCTACAACGTTCTCCTTTCCTGGATGGTACTGAATGTGTATGTCGTAGTCTGATAGAAACTCTAACCATCTGCGCTGCCTCAAATTGAGTTCTTGCTGATCAAAGATATAATTGAGGCTCTTATGATCAGTGAAATCTCACAACGAACGCCATAGAGATAGTGCCTCCAAATTTTCAGAGCATGTATGACTGCTGCAAGCTCCAAGTCATGCACTTGATAGTTCCTCTCATAAACCTTTAACTGTCTCGAGGCATAGGCTACGACCTTTCCATGCTGCATGAGAACACATCTCAAACCCTGACCTGATGCGTCGCTATAAATCTGAAACCCGTCAGGCCCTGAAGGTAAACTCAAGATCGGTGCGGTCATCAATCTGCTCTTTAAATCCTCAAAAGCCAATTCACACTCAACTGTCCAATCCAAGCCCTTACCCTTCCTGGTGAGGGAAGTCAGTGGTAAGGCTATATTTGAAAAATCTCTGATGAATCTCCTGTAGTAACCAGTAAGACCCAAAAAGCTGCGAACCTCTGGAATTGTCGTCGGCCTTGGCCAATTCTTAATGGCTTTTATTTTCTTCGGATCGACACTAACTCCTTGCTGACTGATGATGTGGCCTAAGAATGCAATTTCTGAAAGCCAGAACTCACACTTTGAAAACTTGGCATACAACTGGTTCTTTCTGAGGGTGCTCAAAACAATCCTGAGGTGTGCGGCGTGATCTTCTGCACTCTTAGAGAACACCAAGATGTCATCTATAAAGACGATGACAAAACGATCCAAGTACTCCCGAAATACCCTGTTCATCAGGTCCATAAATAATGAAGGGGCATTGGTCAGCCCAAACGGCATGACCACGAACTCAAAGTGTCCATATCTGTACTGAAAGCCTTCTTCTGAATATCCAAGTCACGAATCTTTAACTGGTGATAGCCTGACCTCAGATCTAACTTGGAGAAAGTGTTCGATCTCACCAACTGGTCAAACAAATCATCAATCCTGGGAATCAGGTACTTGTTCTTTAATGTCAGCTTGTTCAACTCACGGTAATCTATGCACAGTCTCAGACTACCATCCTTTTTCTTCACAAAAAGTACTAGAGCACTCCAAGGAGAAGTATTAGGGCGTATAAAACCCAAATCAAGCAACTCCTGCAACTGACTCTTCAACTCTGCTAGTTCTCTTGGAGCCATCTGATATGGGGATTTGGCTACTGGTGTAGCCCCGGGCTGCAATTCTATCAGGAACTCTATCTCTCTATCTGGAGGGGCACCAGGGAGCTCTTCCGGAAAAACATCGGGGAACTCCTGCACCACTGGTACCTCTGACAAGTCAGTCTTAGCCTCTGCATTCATCAGTACTACGAAGGTTTCACAACCCTTACTGATGCACCTTCTAGCTTGGACTGCGGAGATAATCATCTGCACAACTCCTTTCAAGCCCTTAAAAGAAAACACAGTCTGATTGGGGCCATCAAACTGAATCTGCCTCGCCCTACAGTCAATTCTGGCGTTGACTGCCGAAAGCCAGTCCATTCCAAAAATCAGGTTGAATACTGCTATAGGTAGCTGCAAAGCTTCCACGACAATCTCGGTATCACCAAACTGCACCGGTACCCTGCACTTATCTCTGGTCTGTAGAAGGGATCCATTCGGCATCATGACTTCCAGCGGTACTGTCTCTGGGAAGACTTCTGACTTCAGCTTACACACTAGAGATTCTGCGATAAACGAGTGCGAGACACCCGTATCAAACAGAATCTTAAGAGGGTAAATCACGAATCATAAGGATGCCTACATGAATGATTTATGAAGGATGGAAAAATAAATGTGTCATTACGGAGGATTAAATAAACTTGTTAAGCAAATCAACACTTACCAGTCACTACATCCTCCTGATCCTTTGCCTCCTGCTGACCCAACCCATACGCTTTGGGCTGCACTAAGTCTCGACCCTGCTGTGGTCTTCCATCAGTAATCATCAAAGCTTTGCCCTTGTCTACTCTGCTAGGGCCCCCAACCTCATACTTCGACTGCAGGAATAAAATACATTTGTCATCTACAGAAATTTCATAAATGTACAAAAATACAACAAGGTTGATTACCTGATTCGAACCACCTTCATGACATAAACGAGCTATGTGTCCAGGTTGACGACACTTGTAACACACGTCTGCGCTGGCCAAACACTCTCCTGGATGACGACGCTGACACTTGGGACAAAGGGGGTAGTCCCTGCTCCTGTCACCAGATTGATCATTCTTCCTCGCATCAGGCTTCTGCTTCTTGTTCCAGTTCTTCCCCTGGTCATTCCTGCTCTGCTGCGACTGATGCGAATCCTGAGATCGCTTCGCACGGAAATTACTTCGCTTTTGGACCTTCTGCTGGTCAGCCTCCAGCCTGCGAGCCGTATCCACTAAGCTCCTGTAATCAACGTTGACCATCGTCATTAGCGGCTGCCTCAACGAGTCACGTAAACCATCCACAAAACGGCTGCACTTCTCAGTCTGGTCTCCCTACATCATGCCCGCATAACGAGCCAGATGGGTAAGCTCTCGCTCGTACTCAGCAACAGTCCTGTCCCCCTGGAAAAGCCTAAGATACTTCTCCTGGAGACCTCGTCGTGCAGAAGGAGGCACGAACCAACTTGCAAGGGCTCTAGAAAATTCGCCCCACGTAAACATGTCTGGCGTACGACCTGGCCAAAAGTATGGTCATACTATATAAAATGAACGTATCACTTCCAAAAAAAATAATAGGAAATTTCATAACCATCTACTTGCGGGGTCATCTGCCCGGTACTTGTCCCACCAGACCTTTGCCTCACCTCGGAGGAGGAAAACTGCCAGAGGAACCTTCTTGTTCTCTGGGCACTCCAAAACATCCAGCAGGTCTTTGTTGTTTGCTACCCAATCATCGGTGTCCATCGGGGTCTCGTCCTCACTGTAGTTCGAAGGTTGTAGCTCTCTAAAGTTCCTCAAGTAACGCTCCAAGGTCATCTCCACGGGTGTTGGGGCAGGAGCTGGTGCAGGGGCTGGTACCTGTACTAGAACTGGAAACCCTGCAGTCAATCCTCTCTGAAACTCCATCAAGGCAACAGTAACCGCATTGGCAATCCGAGACGTTATGTTAGTGCCCTCTGTAGTTGCTGGAACTGGTGGTACCTGCGGCACGACAACATCTCCCATAGTCGCGTTACGAACAGGGTCCTGAAGTGAAGATTCAGCCGGTTCACTTACTCGAGTTGCCTGATAGAACATATAAAAGAATTCTGATTATTTATCAAGCATCTGCAAAATCTGGCTTAGCAACTTATTTCGTACTCTTGCGAAAACTAAGGCTTAAACGTAACTTAAAATACTCTACTAACAAGAGTTTACTCTTACACTATCCTGTGGCTCTGTGAAAACCTTCTAGGGTCCAGGGATCCTAAACCTGACTCTAATACCAATTTGTAACACCCCTTCCCAGTATTTCAGAAATCAGCCGTCCGGCCGGGTCAGCGATATAAAGAAAATTAGGAAACAATATTAAAACTAGTTGCAGTAGGTAATAAAAGTCTATACTAAGCAATTTAAGAGCTACAGCAGAAGTTAAAAAAATAAACTAAGAGTAACCACATACCTGATATCTGGATTCACAGAGCCACTAAATAAGAATGGAATTGTAATAACTGAAAATCTGTATAACAATAATAGTCTGATACACGTTATATATAAAATATTAACCAGGTACATTGTCCACATCTACAAGTACATGCTGAAATAGAGTAAACTGAATGAGAAAAGTACTACAAACTGACGCCACCATAACGCTCATCCTAGACGTAGTTTCCCACCTGGGTCACCTGAAAAACATTGCCCACGAAGGGTCAGAGTAAAGAAAAACAACTCCTTAGTGACACTAAAACATATTTACATATGAATGCATGAATTATGTCTTTAGAAAATAGTCTCGTGCACTGAAAACATTTTATGTTATATGTTATGCATGCTTTTCAGAGCACTTCCTGGTCAACACAATATAGTTCTATATTCATGACTTTTCGTTCATTTACCCAAGTCCTGACGTCCACTAACTGGTGTACTGTCTCACGTCAAGTCTGTACTTGAGTTTTAGGTGGCTTCTAGCCTACACATTTACTGGGAAGGCTCTAGGCAGAGTAGCTCCTAACGCGCAACTGAAACTGACGACCCGAGACCATCTGACGAACTCAATTGTTCTACTGTCGCGCGGACACGGTCTCGAATCTACTAACTGTCTCAAGGGGAGTCAACTCCCAAGACTCTGCAACTCATAGGATACCATATGCTCTATGAGGAAGGTAGTGCGTCTCTACCAAGCACGAAAAGACTGGTGTGCTATAGTCCTTTTTGGTCTGACGGTACTCTGCATGAGATATCTTTTTTGGTGTACTACCGAGCGACCCTTGACTTTCTCATGGTCGACTTGAAGAGACCTTCGCGCCCTTGGTTGGACAATCTCCAAACTTACCTACACGATTAAAGTTTCGTACCTAAATAACTGTTCATGATTCTGACTACTAGGTTATGGAAAATGGCGTTATAATACGCGTTTTCCGTGACCGATTTTTCCCTACTGCCACACTTTTCTATGCATGGTTATGATGCTTGTACGAAACCTACTAATGCGTATAAAAATATAATTACTTGATACGTCTAACTAAAAGAAATTAGAATTTCCTTACAGTGGTGGTGTGGCGCTCGTACACTCGGCGCGGCGACATTAGCTTTTCCGAAGGAAATTCTACTGTATGGAAAACTCAGAGTGCTGCCTCGAACCTACTAAAGTTTTGCAATTTAAGGCAAGCCTATTTTCATAATTGTTCCCCTTTTTAGGGTTTCCGTTGGAAAATCTCCAAATACATCTAGGGTTACAAATCACATGTGCTAAACTTCAGATATATTACCTTTACGTATAGCGATTGAGGCTCTCAATGCGTTACACACAAATTCCGTGGTGAATCACGAACACCAAACCTAAAATAGGGCATCAAAATGAAAACCTAGGTTAGACTAACTAGTTTCCAAAACGAAAGATCTCCAAGCAGAAATCGAGAAAAGGAAGAGATAAATTCACCAGAAAAACGATTCAAACTCCTTCGGTTAGGGTTGAATCCGACACTTCCACGGCCAAGGAAGGAAAAGGAATGTCCACCGGCGCTCGTAGAGGAAAGAGGAGTGGTCGGAGAGGAGTTCCGGAGGAGGATCGGCCGCGGGAAGCTTGCGGGAGGCGCGTCGGGTTCGGCGTCGCTGCGTGCGGAGACGGAGACGGGCGAATTTCGGCCTGCGGTTTGCGGCTTTCTCCCTTGAAATGAGAATCGCGGGATAATTTTCACGGGCCTTGCAGTTTTTGATAACCGTATGAAGAGTGGGGGGTTAATTTGAGATCGGCTATTGGCACCCCAAAGCAAAACTTCTCATTTACTCCTATTCCACACATTAATTTGTCGCGCCTTCGCCACTAACATAAAATGTGTTACACTATCATTATGACTAGCACACTTCTCAAATTAACGGACGCGAATTATACGTATAATATCATTGTATCTTGACGACGCTATCACGCGCGTCGACCCACTAAAATAAATATCGCGTCAGATTATGGATGTTACAGCTACTTCCTAAGGCAACATTATCCTTCAGTACCACATAGCTTGTGCATTGAGTATCTGTCCTGTAATTTTGCGAGCTTATAATGGAGGTCGGGGTAAACATACCTAAAATTAAAATAAAATATTTCTATGAGTTTCAAGGACGGGTTTTAGAGAGTTTCCTGAGTCTAAAATGTTCCAAATGCGACACGCTAGTCCTAGTTTACTTCCATTCTTTTCCGGTACAATACAGGACAATTTTGAGACTAGGGTGGAGCATAAAGGATGTTCTCATTAGATTTTCCCTTCTACTTTCATTATAAAGCACAGTTAGTGATGTCAAGGTTTGATCCGACATGAAAAATCATCCTATCTTGCTAATAACACGAGACTTGGGGAGGAAAAAAGAGGACAACTGCAAACACAAACTTTGAAATCCCCTCATTATCTCACATAGGACTCCTTGTATAGAGTGAGGAAGAGATGCATAGTAATAAAAGATAAACTAATAACAAATACATTATTATTAACTGATAAATTAAAAGAAGTGCTTCCAGATTCTTCTCATTCATGTGTTATCCAATGTGACTGTATATGAATCAATATATCCCCCTTAAAAATTAACTTTCTCTTTAAGGTTAAGCAGGAAAAATTGTGCTTGTAGGCATAGTCCAATGAGGTAGAAAGAGAATAGACTAACTGATCCACCATGAATCTTTTCAGTTGCAACGATTGTTTGAGCTTTTTCTTTTGGATCTTAGCAAGTTCGATTGCTCGGTGTTTGCAGCTATCGTGCATGATCCCCCTAAGATTGGAAGGCTTGATGAACTCGCACTACAAATCTCGCCCGTGGAAGCCGCCATTAGAATCTTTATGAACTTATTATGGGAGGATCCCCCTATATATATAGACACTGGCTAAGCCACTACTCACTTGGTCATCTCGCATGAACATGACGAGTCTTCGTATGTCTCTCAACTCGGCGCAACTCTCCCGATAACCGATCAACTTGCAAATTAATTAAGAATGAATTTAGAAAATTCCCCTTTATTTCATGATAGTTTTACATGATAAAATAGCATCAAAAAGAAAAATAAAACAATTATTCATAGAAAGGGGTCGCGACGGGAGAAACCTGGTTCGTGGTGCGCCTTCCACACCAACTTTTCAACTGCCTTGAAGTAAACATAGGCTTGCGCTACCAATGCCTCTCTTTGAAGAACACATTCCGAGATCTCGGAAAGATTACCAGATGTTCATGAGGCACGTGCGATCTCGTGGAGATCGTCCTCAAGGAGACCTTGACGACGCTCCCCTCATTGATTCAACACTCCAGGTTAAAAATGTTGAAGTATCGACACTCCATCTCAACAAGGCGGTCTTCAAACCCTTCCAGCTTGTCCACCTTGATATCCAGCGAGGTGACTTGATGGTGGAGATCACATTCCTCTAACACCTTGACTTGCGTATCAAGGGCAACAACGAAAGCGAAGAGGTGAGCTCGATTCTCGCTTAACATTGACTCCTAACAAATCAGAGCAAATAAATTCGCGAGGTGGTCAATGGCAGGGGAGGCCAGCGGGATCCTAGAAGAATTTTGCTTGGGAGAGAACCACCGACTGGAGAAGCTAAACCTGCCCAAAAAATGAAGACAGTTAGCTTTGAATCCACCCCATGCATTGAAATTAATCTCCCCAGACCTTCGCTTACCAGGTCTACGAGATCCCTTGAATGGCTTGTCATGATACGTCATACACGAGGTCTCATCGCCCGAGGATTCGCGCCGAGATGATGGCTTTTGGACCGCATAAAGGAGACAACATATGGAAGCAGCTTGCCGACGGTAAAAAAGTTACAATTCGCAAAATTTGTCTTTTCTACATCTTCCTCCGGCCCGGATCGACCCACAGATGGATCATGTTTTGAGAACGTCGTTGGGACCGTCCAACAAGGCTGGTTGGGCCCTCGTCCGACACCATGACAGTATCATCAACTTGGGTCTTCCCACATGAAGTCGTGTACCACCGAGTATTCTCCTTTGAGGGTCGACTGCAACTAGGCGACTTGGAGGAAGGATGCCGGTCCTTTTCCATGAGCTGAGAGATCTGCTTAGCCTCCAGTGGCAGAATCCCTTGAGGACGAGGTGACAAGACTATCGCAGTTGCCGTAAAAATCGAAATGGCGACCGAGCTCGTCAGCACTCAGCATAGCAAGAGCTCGTGGATCCCCCCCCCCCCCCCCCCCCCCCACCAAACGGAGCCTTCGTTGTTACAAACTGCAATCATATGCTTTATTTTGCACTATTCATGTTACTTGAGCAATGATTTTTTGTTCTATTCTTTTGATTACACCTTTTCCTCTCTCTTCCTTGAATATTCGATCACCTAACTCCAAATATTATGACTAGTTCTTATTGAAGGTTAGTCCCTATTGTCTATATATTACATTTTCATTTATTTTTGTTGTTTTATAGAAATAATATCTTGTTTTAGCGAAACAGAACCTCTAGTTTTGCCAACCGTAACAGCCCTTCTTTAATTATTTCAGACGCTGTCATGCCAAAAGCTTCTTGTAGCACTTGTTCGCCGAAGAAATGTCTGCATGCGGCTTCTCTCACTGGTGAGCTTAAGTGTAATAAATATTGTGCTATCTTTATGATTTTGGACCTCAACCACTTGGCCCTTGCTGATGCTCTTCACCTCAATAAATCTGGGCGAAAATTCCAGCATCTAAACCTTGTAATAGCATTTCCAAAGAACTACAATAATCTTTCTCAAGTACTCGGCTTCTGCTGTAACATTATATTAATGTACAATATGCATTCCAATCATTGGAAATTCAAATGATCTTTTAATAACTTGTTATTTCTCTCTTTAATGTATTGAGACCTAAGGTTGCTATTTCTCTGGCCTTCTCTACTTGCTTCAACCATTTTTCTCTAACAATAACTTGACATTTTGTAGGAATCATGGCGCGACCTAGCAAGCACATTTTCAAATGAAAGGACTTTTTTCTCCTTAAATGCTCGTTTGCAAGTATGTTTAGTGATATTCTTAATTTTTTTACTTGTATATTTAAGTATATACACTGAATAGTTGTCTGATTGGTTTTTTTGTAGCGTTCTATAGCACAAAATCTTGTTTGTGCAGCTTCTAGCTTGAAAGATGCAGAGGCATCAAATGAGTTAGTTGAATAAAGAATTTATTTCCTCTATTCAGTTTTTGCATATGATTTTATTACCTAGAATAGTTAGCATTGCTCCTAGGTATGTGAGGGATCTCATGGGACCAATGACTTCATACCTTGTGGAAATATCTGCTAGAACTGATTTCAAGGATGTTGCCCAACTCCCGGATGCAATGTATATGGTAGGACCATTTGTTAATGCTTCCACCTGTGTTCTTATTTGTACTAATGACTTAGAATGCCTTCAGGTGATATGTTTGTTAGAAAGGTTGATTGGTGTGGCAAAGGCAACCCAACCCCGTACTCAAAAGGGTGTGTTTGATGTGGCTGTTACTGTGATGAACCCTCTGATTACACTTTTAGAAGCTTATAAAAATCAGGTATATTTCTTAATATGTCTTCTATCTTTTTATTTTAAACCGAGGTGAGAGCATCCTTTTTTTGTTAATGTCAATTTCTAGGGGATACTTATTGAGTTTTACTATTAATTACACAAATTTCTCTTTGGAGTTAGCATAAGTACATGTTGCACCCCCTCTATATTTTGAAATTACAAAAATCTCCCCTATAAGTTCACATTTCATAACATGCATGCATCAAAATATTCCCATGAGACTCCTGATGCGGCACAGGCATCACATCTGCTCACCACCCTAGATTCCCACCAAGGGGCCCACCTTGGCGTCTCACCAAGGCGGCTTTATCAGGTCCGCGGATCGTACACCCCAACCCATCCCCGGCTCCACCACAGGGCCGATATGTTGTTGAGGCCGGAGCTCGATCCCCCGACCTCCTTGATAAAGAGTCTCCAGACAAACTCTCTTCACCAACTGAGCCGCGACTCAGTTGGTGATGAGAGCTCGTATGAGAGCTCTTTATCAAGGAGGTTTTGAGATCAAATCTCGGTCTCAACAACCTTTTGGATTCCTGTGGTGGGACTGGAGACGGGTTGGGATGTACGGCCCGCGGGCCTGATAAAGTCGTCTTAGTGCGACGCCAAGGTGGGCCCCCTGGTGGGACTATAAGGTGGCAGACAGATGTGACGTCTGTCATGCATCATTAAAGTGCACTTTTATGATACAGGACAGACGTCACACCTGTCTGCCACCTTGACATCAGCACCAGGGGGCCCACCTTATAGTCCACCATGGCAGATTTCATCGGGTCCGCGGACTGTACACCCCAACCTGTGTCCGGTCCCACCACAGGAAGCTGAAAGGTTGTTGAGGCCGAGATTCAATCTCGAGACCTCCTTGATAAAGAGCTCTCAAGCGTGATCTCATCACCAACTAATCCGCGGATCAATTGGTGACGAGATCTCATCACCAATTGATCCGCGGATCAATTGGTGATGAGATCTCGCCTGAGAGCTTATCAAGGAGGTCAAGATCGAATCTCGGCCTCAACAGCCTTTCAGCTTTCTGTGGTGGGACTGGAGACAGGTTTTGGTGTACGGCCCACGGGCCCGATAAAGCCGCCTTGGAGCGACGCCGCCTTGGACTCCAGGGTGGGTGCGACTCTTGCCAAGGTGGGCATACCTGTCTACCACCCTGTCTACCACCCTGACATCCTTGGAATGGTGGGACTCGTGGAGTCAGCATCATGCGGTAGGTTGTTGGATTGAACATCTGACCTCCCAGATAAGAGTCTTTCAGTAGAGTGACAGATCTCGCCTGAGACTCTTCGAATTCTCAACATCGATAAACGGTCAGTGGCCTTGATGGTGGTGGACTCCAAGGTGGGCCCCTGTCGCTGATGCCAAGGTGGCGGGCAGGTTTGACGCATGTCCTTCATCATAAAAGTACCACAAAAAGTTGAAAGGTTGTTGAGGCCGAGATTCGATCCCAAGACCTCCTTGATAAAGTGCTCTCATCACCAACTAATTGACGGCTTCCTGTGGTGGAACCGGAGACGTGTTGGGGTGTTCGGCCCGCGGGGCTGATAAAGCTGCCTTGGTGCGACGTCACGGTGGACCCCTGGTGGGACTCCAGGGTGGCAGGCAGGTGTGTCGCCTGTCCTGCATCAACTCCCCTCAAGGTTTCTTTTCTTGTGCATGCATGTTCTGATTAACTTACATGGGAGGTTTTTGTAATTTCAAAAGATAGAAGGGTGAAACCTGTAATTTGGCAAACTCACAATTGAGGTCCCGGTATATGATCCTTGAGTTTTACTGATTTCTTGGCATGATTGATCAGTCCACTGTTTTTTTATATATGGTTTATAGCCTGCAGTTGTGTACCTGATAATAAAGTTCACAGTTGACTTGGTTGATGGGCAAGTCGCATTCCTGGATGCTAATGACACCTCCATTTTGGTTCGGTTCTGTATGCAACTGCTTCAAATTTACTCCACCCACAACATTGGGAAACAGTCATTTTCTCTTGTAATTCTTTATCTTCACAGATCTACATTAATCATACTGCCAATGTTGTAAATACGTATATCTTCTGTTTTAACTAAAATCTATTCTTTACTTTGAAATATACCATTTTCACCTTTATCTGCCTGCAGATTGGTGTTCAAGATGAAAAGTACAAGGATTTGCATGCTTTGCTTCAGCTCCTTGCGAATCTGTGTTCTAAAGATTTGGTATGGAATTTACAGCAGCTGTTTTTATGAGTGAGTTTTCAAGATTGATCATGATATTTGGTTTAATGCAGGTTGATTTTTCGCCAGATGAATTAGGTAGCCCAGATATTGCTGAGGTAAGATTCCCGAGGTAGTCTTGTATGAACCACTGAGAAGCTTGCTTATTTATGTTTTATTTAGGTCATCTTTTTTGGTCTGCACATCGTCAGTCCCTTGATATCATCTGATCTTCTAAAGTTTCCCAAGCTCAGCAGTTGTGTAAGTTTCATGTTCATTTTTATTTACTTGGAAATTAGAAGATTTGCAATGAAAAATCTTGATTGGTTTTATGTTAGCAGTATTATAGACTTGTATCACACATGTTGGAAGTGTACCCTGAGAAGGTTGCTTTGTTGACAAAGGAGGCTTTTGCTCAAGTAACTACTGCCCTTGACTTTGGTATTCAACATCAGGTATGTGTAATATTCCTCGAATACTAAGAAATAAGCCATTACACCAGCAAGGCATCGAAGAGCAAACTTAGTTAAGGTGAAGGGAGAAACTTGGTTAGTGTTCTTTTCAAAAGGTAAAAGGTAAGATATTACTTTTGTATCAATAAACATTCATGAGTAATGATTAAGAGGGACAGTCGGGGGCATTCGTATTTCATAGTCAGAGGTGAAATTCTTGGATTTATGAAAGACGAACCACTGCGAAAGCATTTGCCAAGAATGTTTTCATTAATCAAGAATGAAAGTTGGGGGCTCGAAGACGATCAGATTCCGTCCTAGTCTCAACCATAAATGATGCCGATCAGGGATCGGCGGATGTTGCTCTTAGGACTCTGCCGGCATCTTGTGAGAAATCAAAGTTTTTGGGTTCCTTGAAGTTGGCCTTGGCCTATATATATATGTAACTACTGCCCTTGACGGAAGGGCACCACCAGGAGTGGAGCCTGCGGCTTAATTTGACTTAACACGGGGAAACTTACCAGGTCCTGACATAGTAAGGATTGACAGACTGAGAGCTCTTTCTTGATTCTATGGGTGGTGGTGCATGGCCGTTCTTAGTTGGTGGAGCGATTTGTCTGGTTAATTCCGTTAACGAACGTGACCTCAGCCTGCTAACTAGTTATGCGGAGTTCAACCTACGCGGCCAGCTTCTTAGAAGGACTATGGCCGCTCAGACCACAGAAGTTTGAGGCAATAACATGTCTGTGATGCCCTTAGATCTTCTGGGCCGCACGCGCGCTACACTGATGTATTAAACGAGTATATAACCTTGGCCGATAGTTTCAGGTAATCTTTTGAAAATTTCATCGTGATGAGGATAAATCATTGCAATTGTTGGTCTTCAATGAGGAATTCCTAGTAAGCGTGAGTCATCAGCTCGCGTTGACTATGTCCCTGCCCTTTGTACACACCGCCCGTCGCTCCTACCGATTGAATGGTCTGGTGAAGTGTTCGGATCGCTGTGACGTGGGTGGTTCGCCGCCTGCGATCCTGTGAGAAGTCCATTGAACCTTATCATTTAGAGGAAGGATACCTTTGTCAGAGAGAAAGTTAGACATAGACTGAGATAGATATTCCCGACCATTATCAGTTCGAAGACACTTAAGACGAACAGAGAATTGAGTAAAGATTTCATTTCATAGATTTTGAAAAATAGACGGCAGCTCAGAACGGTTTTTCATTAAATACACCCTGAGTTATTCGAGAGAAACCATCAATAAACGTAACATAATATTTGTGTCCTAACAATGTAGGGACAAGACACGGTCCCCAAACATCAGAATGAAATAAATCAAAAGGCGCAGAAGCACGAACATGAAGACGAGGAACATAGCTAACTCTGTGGAGTTTAGCAAACAAACAAGACTCACAACTGAGATGGGAAACCTTCCCAAACTCAGGATACAGACGACGTATGACCTGCATAGACGGATGACCATGACGATAGTGAAGATCCCAGAATTTGGTTGAGGCAGCAGAACAAGCAAGATGTGAGACTTCGTCCAGAACATAGACGCCACCACACAGCTTTCCTCTACAATAATACGGCTTGTCGACTGTTCCTGAAAAATGCAACCAGAAGATGTGAAGGTAGCAATACAATTTAAATCACGAGCAAGCTTACTAATTGACAATAAATTGTAAGCAGATTGAGGGACATGAGCAACGGAGGATAGAGTCATGTCAGGTGTCACATTGTAGCTATCAAACCCAACAATGGGTACAGTTGATCCATCTGCAATTGAAATTGAAGACCCACTATGAGGTTTGTATGAGTGTAAGATACCTGAGGTATTAGTCAGGTGATCAGAAGCGTCAGAATCTGCAAACCACTGAACGGGACGCTGTGAGGTGCAAACAGGCTGAATGGCTTGGATCACAACAACACTATGAGTCGGAGAGTCAATCTGGAGAGCCTGCAGGCGACGATACTCATCCTCAGATATTTCAACAGTTCTCGGATTCGGAGATGTAGAAGTACATTCGGCCAAGTGCGCAGAGCGAGATGGAGGAGGTTTGGAGGCCCAGTCTGGCTTCCCATGAACCACCCAACATGTATCCTTCGTGTGGCCTCGTCGCCCGCAATGGGTACAATGTCTCGTGTCGGTATCACGACCACGACCAGAGCGGCCCCCCGACTAGTTTCTCTTCCACCTCGGGAAGCAAGAGTCATCGACTCTCCGGAGGAAATATGTAGAGCAGATGAAGTACATGTTGAACCGACTTTAGTCAGACGATGACACACACTAGCAGTTTGCAGGGTAGAAGGACTCGCTAGCATTTCAGTCTTCGTTGTCGAGAAGTTTGGATCTAGTCCATTCAGAAGCTAAAGAAGTACAAGATACTCACGTTGAGCCTGATGCTCTTCCCTAGTAGAAGGGATCTCCCAAAGATCCAAGATTTCATCAACAAGAACCTTCCATTCCGCGAATTACTCGGTGACAGGGCGCGCCCCTTGTCTCAGCTCAGCCATCTTGGGGAAGAGTTCACCAAGACGAGAAAGATTGTTCGCTTGAGAGAACATCATATGCAGAGTATCCCATAGTTCCTTAGTGTTGTCACAATTCTTGCACATTTGCTGGACGGATGGGTCCATGGAGTTCGGGAGAAGAGCAAAGATGCGACAGTCATCACTATACCAATCTTCATATTCGGTACTTCCCACAACATGAGTTGGGAGACGGGTAAGGTGGTGCGTACGTCGGATACCCGATAGGGACATAGTAACCCTCTTTTTCCATAATTGGAAGTTGGAGATGGTAAGGATAGTTGTAGCAAGCCTCGCATTAGGAGGAAAGGTATTGGTAGAATCCCCTGAGGGAACGGTCGTCTGAGTGGTGCTCGTAACTGAGGAACCCATGACCTAGATCAACGGCAAAGGAAGAAGGGGTGTTGGTCAACGACAGAAATCAACGGTATGGTGGAACCCGCAGTGTCTAGGTTGACCGCAGGAGCATCAACGAACAAGAAGCCGACGGCAGGAATCCATTTCCACGGCAGGCAACATCATCACGGATGCACGCCCCCCCATCCCGGATGTGAGATGCTCTCAGAGGCGCGCATAGGAGATGTCGACGACAGGCGGTATTGAGCGGGACAGAGCGGAGATGTCGACGGCAGGCGGGATTGAGCGGGACGGAGCAGAGCAGGATCGAGCGGGACGAAGCGAGATCGAGCGGGACGAGCAGAGCGGGATCGAACGGGACGGAGCAGGATCGAGAGGGACGGTGCGGGATCGACGAGTGCGGCGAGTTGCGAGACCGAGCGAGCGAGGATGCCCTAAACCTGCTCTGATACCATGTTACTCAGTATTGGAATGATTTGGTACCTCCAATAGAGGTCCACGGTACATATATATATATATATACACACACACGAGCATCTTCGCATGGGGTACGCCTGTGCTCGATGCTCTCGGGCGGCCTTCGGCCGCATCCAGGCGGGCTTTGCCCGCCTTCGCACGGGCTTCTCCTGCCTTCGCACGGGCTGCGCCCGCATCAAAACGGGCTACACACGCAACATATACATATGAGCACTCAAAACGTCCGTAAAAAAATATAAATCAAGATTACAATTTTTTATTTTTTTAAAAAATGTACGCTTTGCCGTAAAAATTTTAATTTCTCTCACACACTCTCTCTCCCTCTCTCTCTCCCTCTCTCCCCCTCTCTCTCTCACATATAGCTTTGAGAGTCCTATTAATATTCCTTTTTCCCCTCTCCCCCTCTCTCTTCAATCTTTCTTTCTCTCTCTCCATCTAAAGGATGAGATTTAAAGTGCTCTTTGATCAAATTGTTGAGGGGAAGTGTATGGTGTGCTTGAAGATATGTATATTGATATATATGGTAGAGATATACATATATATATATATATATATAAAGAGGAGAAAACAAACAATCAAAAATACATGATATGAGACTAATGAGTATAACATATATCATTAATATAAAGTTAAGAAAATTTTCTTAATGCATATAAAAGCTCTGACTTACGTTTTGAAGATCTTGATGCTTTACTACATACATTAGAAAAAGGCAGGTTATAATCCAGATAGAACACAAAACAACTCAAAATACGTCAGCATATATTTTCGACGTACATCGACCAGCCCCTTTAATATTTTTTGACGTACAACGATATTTGTCTTAGATTCATCTCGACGTATATTAGCATCTTTTCTTGGCTGTCTATTTATAGATATGTCAACGTTCAAAGTACTTAAAGTATTTAGCAAATGCTTTGGCTACAACATCCTATCATTCACTCATAATTCCAAATGTCATATTTATACTTATGATAATATAAGACCTAGATTGCTCATAACAACTTGTTTTGCCAAATCAAAAAGGATTTTCCCAACAATATTTACCTGGATTTGCCTTTGACCCGATCATAATCATTCGCTATCGGATCTTGCAATCCCGAGAGTTGACGTTTAAATTTCGGATGTTACAGTGCGGAGTTTACATAGATGGGGATGGGCGGTTTCAGTAGAGTTGCCCACGCAGAGTAGGGTTGGCTGTTTCAAGAAGTTGTTCGCACATCGTAACGTAGAAATCTTCTTATTACACGAGTGTACCCCTCTTTATATAGAATATATGAGGTTAGAAAATGTACAAATGTCAATATGTGACTAAATACATCGTGCAGTTACAATACAGGTAACTATCTGGACTACAACATGTAGCAACACCGAACGGTT
Organism: Platanthera guangdongensis; assembly: GCA_039583875.1. NCBI lineage: Eukaryota > Viridiplantae > Streptophyta > Magnoliopsida > Asparagales > Orchidaceae > Platanthera > Platanthera guangdongensis. The sequence goes on from CM077159.1 coordinate 200,131,868, forward strand.
ACACCAAGGGTAACCTGCCGACTCTTGGACAGGACAGGAACACCTATCGAGGTTATACAAGGGTAACCACCTGGCCCTTATACAGAGCAACAACACCGCGCGGTTACATAAGGGTAACCGCCCGACCTTTATATTGATTACTTAAACACAAACATTATATATATATGTATGTATATATATATATATATATATATATATATATATATATATATATATATATATATATATATATATTAGTTTGGCATATGTTGATGATGTTATTTGTTAATCATAATATATATTGACAACTATGTTCGCCTCTAAGCTACTCTGGCATATGATGCGGTATGAATCCATAGGTGGCGGACAATCCAAGCCCATGGAATGTGTCTGGATGTTTGTTCCGGGGTATTTTCATTTATATTGGACTGCAAGCAGCGATTTTAGGTATTGACGGTTTGCAGAAGCAGTTCTTCAATCATGCCAGTGGATTTCAACCCCTCGGTGCGACTCCGAGCCCCCTCTGGTGCGACTCCGAGCCCCCTCTGGTGCGACTCCGAGCCCCCTTTGGTGCAACTCTGAGCCCCCTCCAGTGCAACTCACAAGGTTTTGTTTCCTATTCGTCTTCCCCAACCTGTCGTTCCCCTCATCCTCGCCTATTACTCCCTATGTCTATCGTTGTCGCCACTCATTCCACCGCCCAATCACTATTAGCATTTCCCCCTCCTCACTCCTTATATGCTCCAGCCTCCCGATCCTGCCGATCCCGCCATTCCCCCTCCTCTACATTTCCAGCCCTTCGAACTCGACTTCCAGCACACGGTTTGAATCCTAAAAGCTCTACTCTCTCTACCCCATGCGCAGGAAGCTTGAGATCTTCTTCCAACACTCATAAATAGGTATTTCAGCAATCTAGTCTTCTCTTTTAGAGCCGTGTCCATATACTCCCGACGCAAGACACATGTAACGTCCTTCTAGCACCCCCACGTCCATTCCAACAGTCCTGCGTCCATCCCTGCAGCTTTACATCCTGCTCAACAACTCTATTTCCTGTCCACAACAGTCCATTACCCCCAGTCCACGTGCGGAAGTAGAACTGCAGGGACGGGCGTAGGATTGCTGGAATGAACATAGGGGTGTTGCCACGCTGGAAGGAGGTTACATGTGGCTTGCGCCTGGAGTATATGGACATGACGCTAAAAGAGAAGATTTGGTTGCTGAAATACCTATTCATGGGTGTTGGAAGAAGATCTCAAGCTTTTTGTGCCTGAAGTAGAGGGAGTGGAGCTTTTCAGATTCAATTCGTGTGCTCGAAGTCAAGTCCAAGGGGTTGGAAATGTAGAGGAAATCGTGGAGGATAGGGAATCGACGAGATCGGGAGGCTGGAACATATAGGGAGTGAGGAGCGGAATTGCTTATAGTGACTGGGCAGTGGAATGGGGGGTGGCAGCGATAGACTGGGGGAGTAATAAGTGAGGATGAGGGGAACAAAGTTTTTGAGAAGATGAACAGGAAACAAAATCTTTGGAGTCATACCAGAGGGGGATCTTAGTCGCACCGAGGGGCTGAAATCCACCAGCTTGAACAAATAATTGCTTCTGCAAACCGTCGATACCCTAAATCGCTGCTTGCACTCCTATAAAAATGAAAATAATTGTTAGGGAACCCGAATCGGACAACTCACAATGCTCGACTCGATCGGGTTTCAAATATGACTCAAAAATAAATAAAAAATGCAAGAACGTGATTTGGAGGCCATCCAGGCACATGTGGGCTCGGATTGTCTAAACGGGAGGCAGGTCATGGCGAAATCCATCAATTCCCCCCATCTTGAAAGCACTCATCTTCGGTGAGTGAAGATGGTGAAGCTCTCTACGTGGCCTGGAGAGAAAATGTGCAAGATACTCTGGGGACATCCAAGTAACATCATGGAATGTGTGGCAATTCCAGCGGACAAGATATCGCGGCGAATCACGCCCGCCCGAAGCAATGAGGTCATATGCAATTATCTGAAATAAGACACCGACGGTAGCTAGTAACTCTTAATAAAATGCATCTCCGTCTGACAACTGAACTAGTAGAACCATCGGTGACGTAAGGCGGCCCACTTGGTGAGTCTCATCAGGTTGAGGTTGTGATAAATTGAGAGGCAATAAAGAAAGTTGTGGCTCAAACATGGGAGGGAAATAGTGGTCCACATACACACGCTCATCATAGTAAGGAATCAAGTCCCTTACCTTAAATACTCGGTTTGTCTCTATATTTGAGGGATATCAAACTCATGCATTCGTACTGACTCATCGTATGACTGTATAGGGACCCATTCACAGACACTTAATTTTGTTGTTGTTCTCGTTGGGAATCCCTCACATCGTGTGTGAATCGCCCTTTGCTCCCCAATTTCGAAAATCTGATCTTTTTTGTCTTGGTCTACCAGGTTTTTATAATAATCATTGTTTGTTGCAATTTCACATCGGATAAATTCATGTAGCTTATGTGAATGCTTCAAAACATATGATGGACTTGAATCATGCAACATAGGAGAGTCGTGCATTGTAGGAGAATACACATGCAAGTCATGCAACGGATGCAAATGACTGGCAACTGACATGACAGACAGACTAAATGCATACGTTATTGTTGGAAAAGCCCACTTAACATTAGGCCCGTTTGTATAGCATTTATTGCTTTTCTCTCCTCTCTTTAGTCCCACATTGTGTATAGGACTTTTCTCTCTCTTTCTCTCATCTATATATATGTACTCATTCTTTGTATTTGTATCAAGTGGACATATATACAAGGTTGGCTTTCTCCATTTCTACATGGTATCAGAGCCAGGTTCGAATCTCCTGCGGACTCCCTCTTCTGTCCGCCCTGCAGCCTGCGGTCTCTGCGGCCTCCCTTGTCGAGTCCGCACCTTCTAGTCGCGTCTCTCCTGCGGCCTCACTTATCCTGTCCGCTTCCTCTCCCGTGGATCCACTTCTATTCCCCCCCTCTCCCTTCCTCCTCTGGCCCCCTCCTTTTATAGCCATCCTGTGGGGTCCACTGCTTCCCTTTGTCCGTTGCGGCCTCTTCCTGTCCGCCGCGACCTCGGCGACCTCTCTCCTTGATCTCCTTCATCCGCCGTTCGCGCAGCGTCCGCCAGCTCGTCAGTTCGCCATCCGCTGCCCGCCAGTCGCCAGCTCGCCTCCTCTTCTTGGTCTTCTTCTGATAGCCAGCCCGCCAGCTCGCCAGCTCGCCAGTTCGCCAGCTCGCCAGCTCGCCAGTTCGCCAGCTCGCCAGTTCGCCAGCTCGCCAGCCCGCTGCAGTCTCCTCCAGCTCGCTGCGGCCTCCAGCCCGCTGCGGTCTCCTCCAGCTCGCTGCGGCCTCCTCCAACTCGCTGCGGCCTCCTTCAGCTTGCTGCGGCCTCCATGTCTACATCTGCAGACTCCGTCGGTACCGCAGTTCCTCCTGAACGCCCGGCCTCTATACCGGAAGTCCGCGACGAGCTCCGGATCACTACAATTTCGCTCACTGGCAAGAAGAACTTTGTGGAATGGGCACACTCAGTTCGCCGTGTCCTTCAGTCAAAGGGATTCCTTCATCATCTGACCCAGACCGTTATTGGTGTCCCTACTGAGGAGTGGTTACGCAATGATGGGCGTGTGCAGACTTGGCTCCTCAACTCTCTTGATGGAGAATCTTATCGCCTGGCCATGTATCATGAGACGGCCAAAGGCATGTGGGACGAGCTACACACCCTTTACTCTGGCAAAGATAGTCTCCACCATCTCTATGATATCATCACCGCTCTCCAGGCCCTTGACAGCAGTGGCGCAACCGACTTGACGTCCTTTGTTGCTCCAGCCCGGTCTCTGGTTGAGGCTTGGATCCACCATCAGCCTCCCACTCTAGATCTCGCTGCTCAACGTACCCAGAAGGAAGCTGTGGGTATCGCCATGATGATGGCCCGGGTACCCCCTCATCTTCACAGTGTCCGGGCTCACATCCTCTCCTCTACTGTTACACCGTCCTTTTCCGACGTGTGCTCAATGCTTCTCAAAGTCTCCCCGCCTCCGGATGTTCCCGGACTTCCTTCTCCGGCCCTTGTTCAACAGGCACCTGCTCCCTTATTGCCTCTTCCCCCCTCTGCCCGTGGTGGTCGCTCTGACTCTCGCGGCCGGGGTCGCGGTGGCCGGTCTAGGCCTCAATGCTCGTTCTGTGGTAAAGTTGGTCATCTTGAGGCCACTTGCTTTCGCAAACATGGCCGACCTCCTCGTCCACATGCCTCTGCTGCTACTACCGACGCTGCCTCCTCTCGTACTGAGCTTGACGAGGTTCGTCTTCAGCTCCAGCATCTTCATGGCTTGCTCAGCCGTCCGCCTGCCTCGGTTGCCTATGCTGCCTCTCTCTCCAATGAAGGTATCGCCTGCCTATCCTCTGGCACGCGCTGGATCCTTGATTCTGGTGCCACTCATCATATCACCTCTGTTAAGCCACCACAGTACTTGTCTTCACCTCACCCGAAGTACATTACTGTTGCTAATGGGGCGTCGGTTCCCGTCTCTGGATGTGCTGATATTTCTCTCACCTCTTCTCTCCTCCTCCGCTCGGCTCTACATGTTCCGGGCTCTCCTTTCAATTTACTCTCTGTCGGTCGCCTTACTACTGATTCTAATTACTCAGTGACATTTACTTCTTCTTCTTTTCTCATACAGGATCAGCAGACGCAGACTATCATTGGTAGAGGACGGCTGCAGAATGGGCTCTATCTTCTTGACGACTCTCCTACTGTCCTCGCATCTATCTCCTCTTCGGATTGGCATCGCCGTCTGGGACATGCTCCTCTTCCAGTCCTCCGGAAGGCTCTTCCTGATGTCACTCTCCCTGCTTTTCGTTGCGACACATGTATTTTGGGCAAACAGCCCCGTTCTTCTTTCCCCCCTCATTGTACTCGGAGCTCCGCTCTTTTTATTTTAGTACACTCCGATATATGGGGTCCGTACAAAGTTACTGGTATTTCTGGCTATCGCTATTTTCTTACTTTTATTGATGATTACTCTCGCATGACGTGGTTATATCTCCTTCGGGATCGCTCTGAACTTCCCCGCGTATTCCGGGCTTTCATCCTCGAGACTCGCACTCAGTTCTCTGCGCCTATTCGCACTATTCGTACTGACAATGCGCGGGAGTACACCAGCCATACGTTTGCCACTCTCTGCTCTGAATTCGGCATTCTTCACCAAACCTCATGTCCGTACACTCCACAACAGAATGGTGTCGCCGAGCGCAAGAATCGTCACCTTCTTGATGTCGCTCGCTCGCTTATGCTTCAAATGCAGGTCCCCAAACCGTACTGGAACTACGCTCTCTCCACGGCTTGCTTCCTCATCAACCGCCTCCCGTCTTCCGTCCTCCAGTATGCTACTCCCTTCAGCCTCTTCTTTCCCACAACTCCGCCTTTTCCCCTTCCGCCACGGGTGTTTGGGTGTACCTGCTACGTTCACCACCTCGGTCCCTCCACGGACAAGTTGGACCCTCGTGCCACCAAGCAGATCTTTGTCGGGTACTCGCGCACTCAGAAGGGTTATGTATGTTATTCGCCTACTACCCGCAAGGTTACTGTCTCGCCTGACGTAACTTTCCGTGAAGATCTTCCTTTCTTCCCTGCTCCAGATCTCGCTCTGCATCCCGCTCCCGTCGTTCGTCCTGTCATTCCTGCTCCTCACTCCTCAGCCTCTCTCCCTTCCCCGCCTCCGGTCCGTCCACCACCACCGGTTATCCGGGTCTATTCTCGTCGCTCTCCTCATTCTGTGGCTCCTCTGCAGTCGGATTCGCCCTCTGGTGATCTGCTCCCTGCTGCTCCGGCTCCCGTCTCCACCGCTCATCCGATGGCGAACTACGTTTCGCTCCATCGCCTCTCCCCCTCTCTTCTTCCCTTTGCCACCTCCTTATCTTCTGTTTCAGTCCCTAACTCTTTGCAGGAGGCGCTTCACCATCCTGGCTGGCGGGCTGCCATGGACGAAGAAATGACGGCCCTTTGGGCCAACCAGACCTGGGTCTTGGTTCCCTTACCTCCCGGCCAGCACCCTGTTGGATGCAAATGGGTCTTCGTCATCAAGCATGCTCCGGATGGCACTATTGCCCGACTGAAGGCCCGTCTTGTGGCCCGTGGCTTCACACAACAAGAGGGCCTCGACTATGAGGAAACATTCTCTCCGGTGGCCAAGCTTAACACTGTCCGCGTTCTTCTCTCCGTCGCGGTGCACCGCCGCTGGCCTCTTCATCAGCTTGATATCAAGAACGCCTTTTTGAATGGCGACTTTCAGGAAACTGTCTACATGCGCCAACCGCCCGGGTTTGAGACCACGGGGGAGTCTCGGGTCTGTCTTCTCAAAAAGTCAATTTATGGTCTCAAACAGTCCCCACGGGCGTGGTTTGACAAGTTTAGCAAGGTGGTTCGGGACATGGGGTTCACTCGGAGCTCTGCAGATTTCTCCCTTTTTACCCGACACCGGGCCACTGGCACCATTCTTCTGTTGGTTTATGTTGACGACATCCTTCTCACTGGGGATGACTCAAAGGGGATTCAAGCCGTCAAACAACACCTGAGCACTGTTTTTCAGACTAAAGATCTGGGGAAACTTCGCTACTTCCTTGGTCTCGAGATCGCCCGGCGGCCGGACGGGTTGGTACTCTCCCAACGAAAGTACTGTCTCGATCTTCTCAAAGATGCTGGTCAGTCTGGTTGCAAGCCAGCGTGTACCCCGATGGAGGCAAATCACAAATTATGCGCTCATGCTTCGGATGACGATTTGCTACTTCCGAACCCAGAATACTATCGACGCCTTGTGGGCAAGTTGATCTATCTAACAGTCACAAGGCCAGATATATCATTTGCAGTTGGGGTTGTCAGTAGGTTCATGCATGCCCCCGGGCTTCTCATCTCCAAGCGGTTGAACGGATTCTCCGATACCTTAAGGGAGCTCCAGGCCAAGGGCTGGTTTACAAAACCTCCGACTCTGCTCCCGCATTGGTTGCCTATTCTGATGCCGACTATGCGGGTTCCTGGACGATCGAAGGTCAACTAGTGGGTTCTGTACGTATTTTGGTGGGCATCTTATTACTTGGAAGAGTAAGAAACAAGCTGTGGTGGCTCGTTCCTCTGCAGAGGCTGAATACAGATCGATGGCCTCAGTTGTTTCAGAACTCACATGGCTTGAAAGTCTCCTTACTGACCTGGGAGTAAAACTCCCCTCCTCTGCTGTTCTATTTTGTGATAGTCAAGCCGCCATACACATCGCAAAGAATCCGGTCTTTCATGAGCGCACAAAACATATTGAGGTTGACTGTCACTTTGTTCGTGAAAAGGTTCAATTGAAGAAACTTGAATTAAAGCATGTTCCAGGAACTGATCAAGTTGCCGACATCCTCACAAAGGCCTTATCAAGCACTCTGTTCTACCAATGTTTGTCCAAGCTGGGTGCATATGACCTATACGCTCCAGCTTGCGGGGGAGTGTTGGAAAAGCCCACTTAACATTAGGCCCGTTTGTATAGCATTTATTGCTTTTCTCTCCTCTCTTTAGTCCCACATTGTGTATAGGACTTTTCTCTCTCTTTCTCTCATCTATATATATGTACTCATTCTTTGTATTTGTATCAAGTGGACATATATACAAGGTTGGCTTTCTCCATTTCTACAGTTATATAGCAGTGAAAGTCCCTAAGGATGGGTGGTTTATCCGGAGGCTCTTTTGGCGGGGTGTAGAAAAACTTAATGAGTTTACAGAGACCACCCAACTAACTGATACACCGACAGTGAGTTGCGGAATCAGGATATTCTAAATATCCCCAAAGGGATGCAATCATCGGGAGGCTCATCGGATGGTCGATAGAAAAATTCGGCGTGAATGATGTCATCACCTGAAGGAATGTCATAGATGGTGACAAGAGAGCACGGTGCACGAGTGTGATGGTTACCTCTCAAATGATAATGCTCGTTAGGTGGCTCATCATGAGGTTTAAGCCAAAAGTCATCTCATACGTGATGACACGACCCATCACTAAAATGCATGCCATTCTGGAGGGGAAGCTCGTCAAATGAGCCTCTCGGAATTTAATCCCGGGGAGGTCAACAATGGTATTATGGCCCTCCAAGAGGAGTGCACCAATATCGGTAGTGTCCATGGGAACAAGTAAGACACACACAGCAAAGTCAATGATAGCTCCTTGACTTTCACTAGGGAATGGTGGCTCATCAGGGGTTTCTTAAGGGTTTCATCAAAGCATCCATCAATATGGTAATGATCCTTCAGATTAGTACCGTCAAAGTAGGTGTCCCCAAAAAATTGGTGAGGCAACCACTAGGAATTCAACACTAGGCTCTCTGCTCTTTGTCGTGAGGAGGCTCGTGACAATGCTAAGGGAAGAGTGTGGAGTGCCCCTATTCAAATACGGTCCAATCGGTATAGTGTTGAGGACTGGATCTCTAGCCAAAGGGGACAATATTTCTAAGTGAGCTGCAGAGGACGTTTATAACATTACAGTGTCATTGGGCCGCTCCTCCTCACTCTCATAACCACGCTCCCAAGCCATACTAGTATCACTCTCAACATAAGGTGTCCTGTCAGTGGGAGCACTGCTAGACAAATCGGTGGCTTGACCTAAATCACTAGGCTTTCTTCTATTGATTCCTCCTACGGCAGATCTCAAGTGATGAAACCGATCATCTAAGCGATCAAATTGGTCAAGAAGTAAATGCTGAAATTTGGTCTCATGTATCTCTATTTGTGGGACACTAGGAGGGTCATGACATGTGATGTTATCCTGGCGATGGTGACTTCTATTGGGCTCCTGAGAGCCATCTAGACGATCGCTCCTAACGTAATCAGATCGTGCTTGTGGGTAGACGTGAGCTTTACGAGCGTGCAGAGGTGTTCATGTGTATACAGACTTAGATTCCTCAAGAGGAGATACGTAGCGATGATGAATTGGACGGTACTCAACTCTACCATCATAAAGTCGTGTTGAAGGAGCAACATGATCCATTCGAGCGCAAGGATAAGGACAAGGGTAATCATCATAGTGATCGTCTCTAGCATAGTGGGATCGCGTCGAGGGGTCAACATGATCTCAAGAAGTGGTGTGCTACGATCGAGAATAATCAGTGTAGTAACGCGAGGATCTCTCATAAGGGATTTTATGGGATCGGGTGTAGATAGACCTGGGATTCCCAAATAGAGGAGAGGAATGACATCGATAACTAGTCATGAGGGATCCTATAGACTCTACTACTGCGAATTAACATAAAGTCTGAACCTGGCTCTGATACCAATCTGATGCAGTACGAATATATAGGCCGCGGACTTACAATGCCCTGACCCTAGATGCAATGCAAGCGATCACACGGTGAATGCAATGTGCCTCAATGACGCTAAAATGACAATTTAATGAAAGTGTAAATGTAAATGAGAGTCCGACTTAAATTAACATTAAGAAATTAATTATAATTATAATTAAAATTATAGTAGGTGCACATTTGTTCACATAAAATTGAATTGACAAACAAACGTGAGTCCACAAATATTAGAGGGGCATATAATTTAAAGCGTGTGCCGAATAAGTCCTACAAATCCAACATTTTCACAATAATAAAAACATATAAATTTTCATCCAACAAAATATAGTTCAAGTACGCAATAATAAGAAACAAAATACCAATCTATGACTCACACATGTAGGCGGCAACGAAATGCAGCAAAAGTAGTTTTCTGGGGCTGTATGCTTCACATGGATGCTGAAAACTAATGATGGCGAGCACTTGAGTGAATTTGGGTAAAATTGAAAGTGAGTTGGGAGGTTGGGAGGGGCTGTAAACAGGGGAGAGGGGTGCTGGAATCAAATTTCAGGGTGCTGAAATGGAATTTCAGAACCCTGAATTTAATTATCTGATGTATCCACACTTGGGGTGGGGGTAATGGACTGCTATGGACAGGAAATAGAGTTTTGGGGCTGGAAGTAGAGCTGCAGGGACGGACGTAGGACTGCTGGAATGAACAAAGGGGTGCTGGAAGGTGGTTATAAGAGTCTTGCGCTTGGAGTATATGGACATGGCGCTAAAAGAGAAGACTGGATTGTTTGAACTACCTATTTATGGGTGCTGGAAGAAGATCTCAAGCTTCCTGCGCCTGGAGTAAAGGGAGTGGAGCTTTTCGGATTCAAACCGTGCGCTGGAAGTCGAGTTCGTAGGGCTGGAAATGTAGAGGAAGTCGTGGAGGAGGGTGAATCAGCGGGAGCGGCGAGATCGGGAGGCTGGAGTGTTTAGGGAATGAGGAGGGGGAAATGCTTACAGTGATTGGACGGTGGAATGGGGGCTGCAGCCTGCAGCGATAGACAGAAGGAGTAATAAGCGAGGATGAGGGGAACGACGGGTTGGAGAGGATGAACATGAAACAAAACCTTTTGAGTCGCACAAGAGGGGGCTTGGAGTCGCACCGAGGGATGAAATCCACCAGCGTGATCGAAGAATTGCTTCTGCAAACCATCGATACCCAAATCGTTGTCTGCACTACTATAAAAATGAAAATAACTGCTAGGGCACCCGAATCGAACAACTCACAATGTTCGACTCGATCGAGTGTCAAATACGACTCAAAAATAAACAAGAAATACATGAACTTGACTCGGAACGGTCATCTGGACACATCTGTGGGCTCGGATTGTTTGAACGGGAGGGGAGTCATGGTGAACTCCATCAGCATATGTGCCTTTTAGCTACTAAATCAGTCCAAAGAACAAAAAATGATGAGCATTTTATTCATTGAATTTATTTGGTTTCATGCAGGACATTGATGCTGTTGATATGTGCTTGAGAGCAATTAATGCCCTTGCTTCCTATCATTACCGTGAGAAAATTGCTGGCAGGGAAGGATTAGCTGCACATATAGTTGATTCACAGGGTTCAAATGGAAGGCTACAAGAGAATATCTTAAGGCATTTTCTTCGTTTTTTGCTGCAATTAATTTTACATGATGACTTCAGGTTAGTAACTTTTAAGTACTGCATAAGGCTTCTGGTTAATAACTTCTTTTTTAGATATATAATAGTTATGAACGTTCAGTTTTAATTAAACTCAACATTCCTCATGCTCGCTTTTTCTCAATTTAATCCGTAAATTCACCAAACCAAATAGATCTCAGAATTGAATTTCATCAGATTTCAGATGTCAATGGATTGGATTTATAGTTGAGCTGTGTTGTAGTTTCAAGACGCTTGGTGAAAATGTTATGTACTCAGATTTAGTCTGGATAGGATTGGATCATATGCCATCTCATTGACAAGCCTAGATTTTCTACCAATGCAAAGGAGCACGTGATGGCGTTTTAGAAAAGTTGCATTCTAGTACACTCAAGAGATTTTGTGAACTTTGGATGCACGACATGTTGTGGTGTAAGTTTCCTAATGCTGAGATACGATGAGATGTGCATAAGTCATGCACATATATGCAACTCGCAGTTCATAAACTATTAATTCACATAATTGTTTATGCTTAAGATGAAGATTTGAAAGTATGATAAAATTAATCGCAAGAGATAATTTATATTCATTTAACTCTGAACTAATGCGTTTACATTCAGGAACATCACATGCAAATTAAAACTACATCATGAAGTTTTAGTTGTCGGAAACTTAGTAAAATATATATTGCATGCACAAACCTGGGACAAAAATCTTGAAACTAAACCATCATGCCTATCTTTTGTACAAGGAGTGAATTATTCACTTAGTTTGAAAACCAACGAAGTTTTTTACTTGTCCAAAAAACTTCTCAGTTCACCAAAAAAAATAAAAAATAAAACACAAATTTAAATTTAAAACTGAATAAATAAGTAATGAACATTCACATCACTCCAAAGATGTCCATAGCATTCATAGAATGCGTGAAGATCTCGCATCCGATATTGAGTAGTTCTTTATTGTCAAGCAATTCCCCTATAATATTAGTAATAATATCTCTAATGTCCTATTTATAGAAATTAAACTCTTTATTTGATCCTGAAGAATTAGATTTAAATTAAACTGAAATCCTATATTGAAAATGATAACTCAGGGCTTATAGACTTATAGTCCTCAAGGTAATTTATGTAATTAAATAAGTGAATTGTTAAGTCCACTATAATTTTCGCTATGTGCACTTTTTGTTAAAAACACCGCACTATGATAAAGATACATAATTGTTAGGCATTGCATTATTGTTAACAGCAAACAAACTAGAATAACTTGACGGCAAGATATCATATGAAAAAAAGGGCGGCGTTGTACTTGGTCCTGCTAAGGTGGTGAAAATGAGAAGTGCAGTTGGTGATGAAGAAGAGAAATCCAGGCGGCATAGAAACAGGATCTTGCGGGATAGGCGGTGACAAAACTGGATCTTGCGAAGAGCGGTACAGGTGGTGACGAAACTTGATCTTGTGGAGAGAAGTCCAGGCGGCGACGAAATTGAATCGTGTGAAGAGAAGTGTCGGTGGCTACAAAAATGGATCTTGCGAAGAGAAGTCCAGCTGGCGACTAAACTCGATCTTGCGGGAGAAGCGAACTTTTTTCTGCAGTGCACTTAATTGAGTAAACATTGTATTTTGGGGGAAAGAGTTTAGACCTAAGTTTATTTGAAATTGATGTGCGTCAGGAGTATCAAAGCTATAGTAAACTCGCACAAAATATATTTTTGTGACATTTAATTCTCCCCAAAAGTGCACAGGGATCTCTAAAGTGAGAAGCCTAGGATAAGCATCTTCCATAAATTGATCTGGCCTAGTACAACCATTGCATTACATATTCTGGAGGTTGCAACTTTTTACACTTTCCATTGACTGATTAATCTATGCCTCCTTTTTTCCCCACAAATTTATGTTTTTTTTTCAATGCCCGTATAAAAACTATGGAAATTACAAAAAAATAAATTTAACGTTCATTTATATTTTGCACACAAATGTTTATAATGTGTGCTGTTATCAAATCAACTTTGTACACATTAGTTCCAGTTGTGTGGTAGATATTTGCACTTAGGGCAATGCATAGATCTTTGCACTTAGGGCAATGATGCAGCTCTTGAGATTACAACCTAGGCGCGTCTATTACTGGCAGGCTTGGTTGCCTGTTCTTGTTCTAGCACCATTGAGAATCCCACCAGAGTTCCCTTTTGATAAATGATGGAACCCTACTTTGGAAAAAAGAAATGTTCTTCTGATGTGTGGATGTTTGTTTGGTTTTATGTGTATCAATATATTGTTTATGCATTTGATGTTCACAAATTGGCGTCTTTGCATGTGCGGCATCTCGATTTAAACAGTGTAAATTCAGATTTTCATGTTGCACACATACATGTATGCATATATAGGCACATTGATTGATTATGTATAATCCAGAATGGATAGGAGAGATCAGATCATGCATGAAAGTGAAAAAAAGTGTGATATGGAGTTTAGAATTTTCATTGATAACCTTTCAAGTAAAAACTTAGAAAATCTAGATTGCTTTAGGTTGAAGTTCATTGGAGATTTGAGTTTTTGAATTGATAAGACTCCCAAATTAAATAAGTATATTCCCTATAATACATGAACAGTGGGTTTCTCCCTTAATGAGTGGGAGAGAGAACAATAGGAGAAATCGGATCAAATAGGCGAAAAGGCCGATCAATTTTCTTGGGATTTACCCTGTCGAGATGCGAGTCACCTCTGGAATCATGAACCAAGATTTAGGCATCTCATGTAAATAGCCGTCGTCTCAAGACACATGAGATACTTCACCGCCTTTTCTGTGCGCGGGACATGGAAAGGGAGGAATGATTTTACTATGTTTCAAGCTTTAAAAAAATACATCATAGTAGTTACCTTTTTATAGACAATTCAAAAGGATAAGATTAATATATCCTTAAATTCATTGAATAAAAGTGGGACATCATCTGGGATAATAGAATCCATATACAGTTTTATTTTGGTAATAGAATTTATAGATGATGGAACGAATGTTTCATGCAAAATGGTTTTATTATTATTTTGCAGATTGGTGATTTCCGGTTCAGCTGCAGATGCGCTTCTTCCACTGCTTTTATGCGAGCAAGAACTGTACCAGGCATGTGACACCCATTTTAATATTCCATTTCTTGCAAATCTAGGATTATATATTTTAATATGTGATGGTGGGCGGGTCGGGTCATTCATTTTATTTGTATGCAGAGGCTTGTGCAGGAGTTCATTGAGAAACAAGCGACGGATTTTATGAGAAGTAGGCTGGCAAATGCATTCCATTCTCTGACAAACTCGAACAAGGTCTCGTCCTCCCTTGACCGCCCCAATCGGTCTCATTTTAGAAATAACTTCCACGAGTTTTTGACGGACATCTCCGGCTTAAGAATCAAGTAATCGGCTTTAGTGTATCTCTATTTATTTTTGTGTACAGGAGGGAAGATGAATGATGTTGATGTTTTTCCATATTTTCAGGACATGTAATTAATCATTATAACCACGTATACACGTGTGTACAAGCATTGTATAAATTCAATAGCTGGTGTGGGAAAGAGCTAATTCGGTTATTTTAATTTAGCAGCTTATTATAGCCTTTTGTTGTTGTTGTTGTTGTTGTTGTTGTTAGCTTTGGTGAGAACTTAAAGAGCTGTTGGAGATCTGATTTCTGGAGAAGGATTTTGTTACAAGAGATTAGTTGGTTTTTGCTCAAGTACACTTTTTAATGATGATCCAGGTTTAGAATAAACTTGCGGCATCATTGTTAGTGCATAAGAGAGCTACTCCTTAATTAGCCTCTAGTGGTGTGTGTAATAGGAGTCATGATCTTCAAGTGTTGCTGACATCTAATTTACTCACATTCCGAGTATTATTTAAGCTTAATAATACAATAAAGTTAATTCGTGATTATGATCATTTTGGTGAAGAAATGTCATGTTTGTAGATTTATGATTTTTGATCAGCACGCCATCTGGTCTTGCTTTGCTTTTTTATTGTATTTCAATTTTGTAATGCTTAATGCATTGAATTGGCTCTTGTATATATAATATACAAAGATATGTCAACAATCAATTAGAATTCGCGGTGTAACACCGGTGTAATGATGACGCCTATCAAATAAATCAGGACCGTCCGATCAGGTTAGATCATAATATCTCATCCGTTTGATCACAAATGAATCATGGCCATTTCTCTATTTTTTGGGGCATTTATATTGGTAGCCTCAATATAGTTATTGACAGCCCAATGATAATGGCAGTCCCAAAAATGACTATTGGTAGCCCGATAGATACTGACAGCTCAAAAATTAAGTTTCTAAAAGGCATTTTTAGGAAAAGTGTTCAACATGAAAGCTGTAGATCTCATCTCGATGAAATCTACAACTTTTATGTTGAACACTTTCTCTAAAAGTGTCATGTAGTAGACCTATTTTCTAAAATTGTCTAGATATACAACTTTCTTGTTGAACACATTTTCTAAAAATGTCATATAGTAGACCTATTTTCAAAAGGTGTGTGTTCTGTGTTTTAGGCTGCTATTAACTGTTATATTATGTGTGTTTTTTATTGTTTTGTCGGGCTGCCAATATCCAAAATGGGCCTGCCAATATAAACGCGCATTTTTTTAAAGGGCTCCTAAATCTATGACAGTAGGGTGTCATGAACTTAGGACTCTTATCCTATTATATGAAATTACAATTTTGCACCCTGATTTTGAAAAAAAATCGAAGAACACCCACAATTTCTAGGGTCTGGTTGGGATACTGGTGTCGTTTTAAAAGGGAGCAGTT
This sequence comes from Platanthera guangdongensis, assembly GCA_039583875.1. Classification (NCBI taxonomy): domain Eukaryota; kingdom Viridiplantae; phylum Streptophyta; class Magnoliopsida; order Asparagales; family Orchidaceae; genus Platanthera; species Platanthera guangdongensis. Next base: position 200,147,638 of record CM077159.1, read on the forward strand.
CAAAACTGAGATTCTAAACTGTATTTTCAAAACTGTATTTTCAAAACTGAGTTTGTGTTTGGATAACCTCCATTTGCAATCTGGTTCAAAACTATAAAATAATTTATCTGTTTGGGCAAAACACCATTTCGGTGGCGGTTAGAACGCCAAACATTAAAAATATAACACATACAACTTAAATAAAATGCAACATATTCAGACTCAATTTTTGACGGCTTCGTAAAGTTGTTCGGCAATGGAGTCACGCAATGCCGACATTTGACTTGATCCACTCCTTCCACCCTGACCAATTTCATTGTTCTCCCTCCTTGAGTTACTTGTCATTTGTACCCCTTTCCTAATCAGGCGCGCATGAGGGTATACAAAGCTCTCATCATTATCACATCGGTAGAAATGGCTGTCTACATTAGAATGATGTCTGCGTATAAAATTATGCAGTGTCATTGTTGAGATCACAATATTCCGTTGTTTTTTGAAGACATACTGCGGCATATCACGAAGAATACGCCATTTCTTCTTCCACACGCCAAAAGTTCGTTCTATCACACTGCGCAACGACGAGTGCGCCTTGTTGAATATTTCCTTTCGTCCTTGTATCGGACGTCGACCGCGTGCAAAATCTGGCAAATGATATTTTATTTCTGGGTACGGTATAATATATCCTAACTGTAATGGTAACCAGCATGCACCAAGTAATATTTGTCTGTGTGTTTGAAATTATATTAATAAACTGTAAAGTACGATTACTGTAACTACAAAATAGATTATTACACGTTACCTGGTGGTGGATGAGGGAAATTCCAACGCCGATCAGTACGTGCACTGTGGAAAATACAGCTGTCATGTACTGAACCCTCCCAACCAGTCATGACAAATGTGAATGTCATATCGAAATCACATACATCCATAATATTTTGAGAGGTATAACTGTGACGTCCAATGTAGGGAACTTGTTCGTCTACTGGGATGCGGGCATCAACATGTGTACCGTCGATTGCTCCAATGCAATCTTTGAAGTAGGGCATGTATCGATCATCATTTAAAATCTTTGCAGGGATACTTGTAAAGTGTCCGTCAACCTGCGCAATAAGGTCCTGTGATGGCTTTATTAAAGCGGTCAAACATTGTGAGAAGTATCGACTTATTGTTTCTGTCGAATGCTGAAAACGCTCACTGCAATCCCTCATTGTCATATTATGCGCCATAATATTAATTGTGATTGCAAGTACTTCTCTTCGAGTAGTACTTCTTGATCCTTGTAGACCATGAGATTCAACTAATTGTTGAAGTAGATCTATGAAAATGTCTTTCAACATTCTGAAGTTATCATGAAATCGAACAAGATGACCATCAATTAGTTCTCCAACACATTTATCTCATATGTTAGTTGACGTCATGCGAGAGATCTTGTCTTGATAATGAGTGTTGTGCTTGAGAACGATACAAACACTTGCGTTCAACATCATGATATAATAAGCTCTTCTCCGGCGGCTTTCTTTCAGAGTATTCAAATCCGTGTCAATGAGCTCTGCATCATTTTCAAAAGCCATCTGACACGATAACAGTTAACCAACCATATCAGATTTGGATCATTGCAAATATTATGATTAACCTGATGTAAAAATATTATAATTAATCATATGCAAAGTCATACATTAGCATAATTAAGCTGTTGCAGTAATATTATTTTCCTTTGATACTATGGTTGTATGATATTTAAGTTTAAGTTTAAAAGAAAAACATTGTCATGCTGTTCTCTATAATCACACCTTGACTGTATGATAATTAAGCCTCATATAATTAACAGAACAGTTGAATTCTGTGTCACCCCAAACGTTAAATTCAGTGTTAGAGAGTTTACACAAGCAATTATCAACACTGATAGAATCACACCTTGTTGGAGAGTTTACACAAGCTATAGTATCTCGAGAGTCTGTGATACTATGGCCTGCATAACGAAACAATCCATTAAATTCAATGTTGGAACCGAGATTCGGCCCAAAGAGGGGTTCAGATCCAAAGGGGGAAGCCTATACCTACTTCTCCCGAGATGGATTGTTTGATTGAAGATTAAGGACCAAACATTAACTCTGGGATACAGCTCGGAGGTTTCACCATACACCTGAAAGTTTTGAGAGAGCTTCCCCTCCCAAGTCAATGTTGAAGTTGGACACCTTTGGAGGGCACTGGAAGCCAGCCAAGATCGACCAGAGGAAGAAGCCAAAAATTAGATTCTCTCCAAAGGTGCCCTTCAGGGCCTATTTATAACTTTTCAAGCCTGGTCTGTGCATAGCGGAATCCTGATTTATGGTTTTACTAAATGCACCCCAAATTGGTCTGCCAACAGTCAAACTCCGTTGTTTGAAAAAGCTATTTACAGTTGAACATGCATATAAAATTCTGTGAAAAATCTTCCTGAAACATGACAATGGTGAGCCCTCCGCCTCTGAGGACAGCGAGTGTCTGATGAAGCTGGCACTCGCTTTTCTCTGACTGGGTTCTCGCTCGAGCGAGGACCTGTCCCCAGACCCGCTTCGCCTTATCTGACGAGTGTTTATTAAAACAGACACTCGCATGCCCCTACTCCTTGCCTGAGGCGAATGCAAATACTACACCCGACTAGCCCGCACCTGAAGCAGCGAGTGTCTGATGAAGCTGGCACTCACCCGCTTCCTCGTTGCAACTTGGAGTAGATGCTGCCTTACTACTCGGCTTGCCCTGCCCATCAAATGCCCGCCACACTGGGCGAGTGGGCTCACATTGCCTTACTCTCTTACTCGGCTCGCCTGAGTCTGAGACCCTATTTTTATTCTTTTGGCTCTTCTGGTCGCTCACTCGACGAACACGAGGCTGTACACAATCCGCGCTCTTTGCGAGATTGTCGCAAAATCAGGATGAAAAGTTCAACCCTCCGTGTTTGGTGAGTGCTTGCTGACCTGAAGAGAATCTTTTTGGTGAGTCCCTCCTCTGCACTATAAATACTAACAAACAAGGAGGGTGGGGGCTTTGAAACTTCTTCCTTTTCCTCCAATTCTTTACTTTGGCCGCACAATGTTTCTCCCAAAAGAAATCCAGGCTCGCATCGACGTCGCGAGAGAGGAGAGCAAATTCTTTATAGTGGAGTTCACGCCCTGGCTTGCTCGGCGGACCTCGGGCTCGCCCTTTAAGCTAAAGAAGGCTAAGATGGTCAAGTGCGACCAGGCGAAGTGTGGATGCCCCCTTCCGACTCCTCCACTTGCCACTGAACTTATTCCTCCGGTATGCTTACTCACCTCTTTGCTCGCCAGCCGCCAAGACGTGAGGACTGAAACTGCTTTGGCTATTCGCAGGGAACACTTCTCGAAGATTAAATTGCAAGAGAAGATTCGGTGAATGTCCACCCACACTCGCACGAACGAGGGAGCGAGATTATGGACATAGAGACTGACCTCCAGACTGTCCAAGGCAATCCTCCACTCGTGCCTGGTGAGTCACTTGTCACCTCTTGCCACCCCTCTTCAGTGTCCTCCGGTTTTTACCTTTCTTCTCCTCTGGCAGCTGTCACTTTCGGGACCACCGACCTGCCAGTCCCGCCGCCAAAATTACTGGTTCACTCGGTCATCCAGGTCGTTACTCCGGGTGGTCCCTGGCTGAGGGACCTCTCGGCCACCCCACTCCTACCTCCCTCCGGATTGCTGACCTCGCGCCGCCCTGTCCGGGACTGAGAAAGTCGTTCACACTACCTTTCGACAAATCCTTCAAAGGATGACCCGAGCCTTCTCGCCAACGCCCGGGTAAGGGGGTTGTGCCCTCTTTAGGTTAGCGGGAGTGTTCGCCTAGGTCCTCTATTAGTCCTTCTTTTGTTTGGCTAACCCCCTCCCCTTCAGGCTACCGCGAGGTCTATTCCACTGATCTTGAAATAGACGAGGAGTACGTTCTCGCCTCCCCCCTCCCCTAGTGCGATCGTCGACTTTCTGGGCGATTCGAAGGATGTTGTGGTGCTGAAGAGGCGAATGACGGAACTATTTTGGAAACATAGCCTCATGTTGCACGAGATCTACAGTCAGGTTCAAGAGAACAGAGAGGTCGTCGAGCAGCGGTCGGGCTCTTTTGAATCTTTTAGAGTTACGAGCTTGGTGTGTGTTAGAGTTAGTTGTTAGCTTTCAAAAAATCACAACAACACACAAGATTTTGTAGTGGTTCCCCTATCTAAGGTACATCCACTTTTCCCCTTCACCTATCTAGCAATGTGTTAGATTCAGTTAACTTCTCCTATATCCTCGGCTCTTTGAGCTTACACCTCAGATCCCTCAAGATCTTACGACTCAGAGTGAATCTCACTCTTACAACTCAGACTGTTTACAGTCCTACCTCAAGCACATCAACCATACACTCAGAGTCAAGCAACTCCAGAAAGTGCTCTAACTACATTGGTTGTGGCGGCAAATATTCAGCGGGTGACATCATTCGACGGGTGACAATATTCGGCAGACGGCAATTAAAGAGAACTAACCCAAAGAAATACTTTATTAAATAAAATCAGAGGAATAAGACAAATAGAACTTATCTTGCAAAGGGAACTAACCCAAAGGAATAAATATTTGCAAGTTAAAGAGATAAATATGACATTACCTTAATTAATATTTTAGCTTCTCCAAGAGAAGAATATGACCCCTCTTCCTTTTATGATTCACTTGATCAAAAGGAAATTCACATTTGATTTAGAACTGCGAGCAACATGAGAAAAAATTCACATTAGACACATTCTCATGCTCAGCCCTCCTATCTCACATAGACACACTCACTATCAACACATTTTGATATTACTCCCATTTCATCATCTTTACCTCCTCCAAGTTCTTCATCTTTGCGTCCTTCATTTTCTACCATATTACTCCTCCAGCTTCTGCACATATTCCTCCACCAGTAACCATACTTTGATGCTTAAGCTCAACAATTTCTCCACCTGATCTGCCTTCCATTTCACAATCTCTTCCCTTCCTTCAGATACTCTGTCAAGTAGCTCTACTAACTTGGCTCTCTTTATTACATGACCTCTCTTTCTCAACATTTATCTAATATTTGTCGTAGCACCGCCACTATATATAACATAAATATTCACCCACACATAAATAGTTAAGAAATGAGTAATAAAAGATTTGATTTAGAAATTATCATCCACATAGTGAGGAAAGAGGAGGAATGGGCAAAAAGCCACTTACGGAGAGATGGAGAGTGGGGAGTAATGAGAACACTTGAGAACGGATGCCACTTCACTCCATAATTCCTCAAGAAATATCAGGCTGTATTATTCTGCCTACTGTATCTGAAGACCTCCAACTGAGATTTGAACAAGAAACCCCCTGAATTTCAGTTTTTTGGAAAGAAGGAAGATAATTTTTCTTAAAGAGAAAGAGTTGCACAATTAAAAATGGAACTCGCCCCATAGAAAGCATCATGTGCTGGAAGATTGGCAGTGCACCGCAATTTGATCAAGCATATCGTCTATGCAAATGTGTTCATCTTCCATATACAGTTTTGGCCCCCAATCTTTGAGCAACTTCCAGACCAAGTAATATAGAAGGGACTTAAGGGGAGAGCAAAATGAGCAGGGTAGGCTTGAGGAATGAGGAAGAAGACCGACGTCAGTGTCGGAAGCAGATCAATGTCAGCATCGCTATGCTTCCGCTCTGGTTTCTACTCCAGGTGTTGAAGCTAGGAAAATCCTCACTCCAAAATTCGGATCAAGGCAGCCTGAGGTTACTGATTTTGCGGTCTGACGTCACAATTCAAATAGCTATCGCGGGAGAGAGAAAATTATCTATAAGCACACCCCAAGTGCTCCAGCAGGGAGGTCCCGCCATGTACTAGGAAGTTTGGGAGAAACTTCCCCTTCGCAACCAAAAGGCTGGGCGAGGTACTAGGCAGGCATGGACTTGACAAGTATTCACTTAGGGAGATCTCAACCTCTTCCCAAAGTGTCATTTATAGTACCAACCACTGCTAGCGAGTTCCAAGGATCTACTCGCCCATACTCACGAGGTACTCGCCCATACTCGTCCAAACTCGCATCTGCTCGCCCGAGCTAGTCTCTGCTCGCCCAAGCTCGCCTCTGTTTGCCCAAGATCGTCCCTTCTCGTTCAAGCTTGTCTGTGCTCGCCCAAGCTTGTATGTGCTCGCTCAATGGTCTACAAATAGACGTATTCTTGGGTACTTCTGATCTCAACGAATTACGGGTTCTACACAATCCCCATTTTTTCGAGCTCGACACGAGCTTGAAAAATAATGTTGAACTTGTAGTTCGGAGGGATGGTGCTAGGCGATGTGAGGTGTCGACTATATTCTCCACCTCTAGTTGAGCTCGGCTCCTGTGAGCTACCGACTATATTCTCCGCCTCAAATTGAGCTCCTCCCGATGAGGTGTCGACTATATTCTCCAACTCTAGTTGAGCTTCCTCCTGCTAGGTGTCGATCACTTTTCCACCACCAGTTGAGTTTGGTTCCTGTTAGGTGTCGACTATATTCTCCACCTCTAGTTGAGCTTCTCTCCTATGAGTTGTCGACTCTTCTCTCCACCTCCAGTTGTGTTCAGCTCCTGCGAGGTGTCGACCTCTACTCCAATTCAGTTGAGCTCAGTTCCTATGAGGTATCAACCTTCTCTCCACATCCAAGTAAGCTTGACATGAGAGGTGTCAGTCATTTTCCACCTGTTTCAGTTGAGCTCCACTCGTAGGAAGGACCTCACGCAACACATCATCTAGCGCCATCTCTCCAAACTACGGGTTAAACATTATTTTTCCAAGCTCGTGTCGAGCTCGAAAAAAACAGAGATTGTATATAACCCATAATTAGTCCTAATCAGAAGTATCCAGCCAGACGATTATTCACAGACCATTAGGCGAGCTTGGGCAAGCATAGACGAGCTTGGGCAAGCATTGTCGAGCATAGGCGAGCTTGAGCGAGCAAAGACGAGCTTGGGCGAGCAGAGTCGATCTTGAGCGAGCAAAGACGAGCTTGGACGAGCTTCGGCGAGCTTGGGTTAGTTGATGCGAGTTTGGGCGAGCAAAGACGAGTTTGGGCGAGTAGACCCTTGAAACTCGCTGGTAGAGCCTGGATACTCGCCTATACTTCCCCAGGTTTTCTCTATAAATAGACCCTCATGGGTACTAGAAACGACACTTTTGGAAGAGGTTGAGGTCCCCCTAAGTGGATACTCGCCAAGTCCATGTCTGCCTAGTACCTTGCCCAGCCTTTTGGTTGCGGTCTCCTAAAATTCTGGGTACGTGGTAGGACCTCCTTGCTGGAGCACTCAGGGTGTGCTTATAGATAGTTTTCTCTCTCCCACGCTAGCCATTTGAATTATGGCGTCGAACCGCGGAATCAGTAACTTTAGGCTGTGTTGATCCGAATTTTGGAGTATGGATTTTCTCGGCTTCAACAATTATAACAATTAATGCTCATGCTTAAAAAGATATACTAGTCTTTCATTTATCCATCAAATTAGACACAATTCATGTAAGTGGAATCCAATTAAATTTATTTTCGTTTGCTAAGGCTCCTTTTGGGGGACTTATTTTCACCGGTTATGCGGTTACAACCGCTCCGGTTCATGCGGTCGTAACCACTTGATCGGTGAAAATAAGTCCCCCCAAACGGAGCCTAACTCGTATTTCAATTATCCATCAAATGAGTTGTAATTCAGCTAAGTGAAAATTCAAATAAATACGAATCATGATTACAAACTCTTGTCATTCCGAACGAATTAAATATTTTAACCGCTAACATGTTATTTTAAGCATTTAAGATCTAAACTTATTTGACAAAACAAACAATCAAAGGTGAATTCATATAATCATAAGAACAAACAAAATAATTTAAGTTCAATGTTAGCAAGTGAGATGAATCTCTACTTGGCTTAAGGTGAGGTTGAAGGTGACGACTAAGAGACGCTTGTGGATGAAACAAAATTATTGTTGAAGACATGTACGTGCTAGTTGCCTTATGTAGGTTTGCAAAACTTTTGATTTAATTTTCACATTTCGACTCTCGAGATGCGTGATTTCAAAACTAACTTTAATTTGCATACAAAATTATCCTTTTAAAATCAATTTCAGATTTAGTATGCATCATTTTTCCATATCTCTGCTGGCTATGAATGCTGGAAGATCGAGTGTAGTGACATTTACAAAAAATTTAAGAAATTTAAACAGAAAAAGCCCGAAAGAAGCATTGATGGTGGACAAAAAGGGCAAACGATCTGCTCAGCAAGCACCTGAAACATCTCCGCTAGTTCTTTCGTAGCGGACACCGCTCTCCGCTCGCCGACAGTGGGAAAACGCACTCCTTTGAAGATGGTACCGAAAAAACAGAAGGCTCCACTGATGTTGGTTTTTTTAGAAGCCGAACATCATATATTATGAGAAATTGCGGTGCGAATTAGTGAAGTGCGACTTGTATTTTTGAGTAATAAATTTAACATTATACTAGGATAAATTGGGATGCGACTAGGGGTGCACATAAAAGACCCCTCCCGGTCCGGGACCGGTCCTGTGCAGGACCGGTCTTTTGGGATACCGGTCCCGGACCGGTCCTGCAAAACCGGTCCCGGTCCGGGACCGTTTTTTCCTTTGAAAACCGGACCGTCTGGGACCGAAGGACCGGTCCTAACCGGTCCAACCGGTCCCAGACCGGACCGTTTATTTAAAATAATTATTTTAATTATTTTTTTATATTATTATATTTTAATTTTAATGATTTAATTAAATTAAATACTATTATACTAACATGTAAATAATACAATTACAAAATACAAATTACAAAATTGAATTGCAAAATTGCAAAGTAAATAAAATTTTTTTATTAAATTTGAAATTAAACTACAAAATCAAAATACAAATTACAAATTATAATAAAAAATCAAAATACGAAGATTTTTATTAAATTTGAAATTTATATTACAAAATACAATTCAAAATTTTGAGTTGAGCACTTGAGCCTTGGACTCGTCTTCATTCCGCCGCGCTCCCCAGATTTAAGTTATTAAGCTCGTCTTCAACTTCAGACTCACTGTCTTCAATTGACGAGACGTGTTGTCTCCTCCTCAAAGCGTCCAAATGGTCCTTGTAGCAAATGCAAATCTCCAAAGATTCTTCGGTCAAACGGCTCCTTCGCTCGTTCAGAATCCTGCCACTCAAAGAAAATGCAGACTCTGAAGCTACTGTACTAGCTTGTATGGTTAGTAAATCACGGCCATTAAGGCCAAAATAGGATAATTATTACATTTAATTTTCCACCATTTTAAAATATCAAAATTTCTATTTCGTATGCGGTCATAAAATCTTGAAACTGGGTTTTGCTATATAAACCTAATTCGTTTAAAGTACTCGAAGTTCGTTGTTTTTTCTTCGAAGCTAATTCTAAAAATCTATTTTTTAAAATCTTTTGTTCGAGGGGCAGTGGATTCCTCGCGCGTCGCAATCCATATAGTTGATCGTAATAATTATATAGGCGAGTAAAATCAGAATTAAATTTTGCAACGCTAACGTTGTGAAAATCACTAGAAGATTCGTTTAACTCTAAATTTCGATTAATTTCCTCTATAAAATTTTCAACCCGTCTACACCCATTAAAGGGTTTAAAGCCGCAGCACAAGAAAACATAGGTGGCATATGCGTATAATATTTTAAAAACTTTTCCTCCATTACTAATATTAACGGACGCCACATTGGGTTATTTTGTAAGTTTTAAACGTTTCAGTAATTAATACAAATTTTCAATAACAAGCGAGCTAGTAGGATAATAAACGCCCGATAAAATAGTTGTTGCCCGATAAAAACTTTCTAATAAATTTACGTAATCTTCGATTATAGCCCAATCTGACGCATCTAAATCATGTGATTCTTCTACACTATTATAAATTCTATCAATAACGATTTTTGTGACAAAGCCCGTTTTAACATTTTGTACGTGGAATTCCATCGTACCGGCATCATAAGATGGACCCAAAAATTTTTTACCCTGTGCTATAACAAATTTTTTGAAATCTTGTTTTCGCCGTTTTGAACTATAAATAACTCGTAACATAGTACGTATTTTAATAACATAATTTTTCATAAAACTTAACTATCTTGCACAATTAAATTAAGAACGTGACATACGCAACGTGTATGAAAAAAAATACCATCTAGCATAGGTTCCAAATCATTAATCAAATATTTAATAGACATATTATTATTCGAGGCGTTATCAAACGAAATACTTAAAATTTTATCTTTTATTTTAAAATCTCTAATACACTTAATAATCACCTGATAAATAGCTTTAACCGGTGTGCGGATATTCAAAACCTTCAAACAAATTATACGTTTATTTAACTCCCAACTATCGGGATCGACCCAGTGACAAGTTATGCAAATGTACGAAAGACCGTCAACTAAACCGCTAGTCCAAACGTCGCTCGTTAAACTAACTCGACCGTCGAATGTTTCAAAAATTTTTGTAAAATAATTTTGATTGCAGGTAAGCTTGTAAAGCATCACGTCGAGTTGTAGTACGACTTACCTGTTGATATTTTGGTTGAAGTGCTTCGTGTATTGTAAGACGTCATTTCGTCGTTGTCGTAGTGGTTGAACGGAAGTCCGCTTTTGATGACATTCTCCATTGTCGCTCCCGTTGTCGAGCTTGGTCATACGTCCAAATGTGCCCGGTCGTCGAAATTTGAGCTTGGTTGGCCTCCGACGGGGCTTGCTTGGAAAGACACGATTTGTTGTGTCGGGCGAGCGTTGTGTTGCTACTATTAGCGGCCATAAGCTTCGCGCAAAGTTTGCACTTCGCCTTAATTTCGCCGCCGATCCGCACTTTGTCGAAGTTATCCCATACCGCCGCTTTATGTCGGTGCTCAACGATCTCATGATCGACGGACGCTGAGGAGGACGCCGGCATGGAGGAGGAGGAAGCCATTAAACACGAGTATGAGTGAGAGAGAGGGAGAGGGTGAGAGAGATAGTGAGAGAGAGAGAAAGAAATATGAGAGAGGGAGGGGGGGGGTTTAAATAAAAAAATTATTTTTTTTAATTAAAATAGAGCCAAACGGCTCTTTTAATGAGAGCCGAACGGCTCTCATTAAAGAGCCGTTAACGCTCTTTTAATAGAGCCGTTAACGGCTCTATTAAAAGAGCCGTTCAGGCTCTATTAAAAGAGCCCGTTAAGGCTCTTTTAATAGAGCCGTTAAACGGTTCTATTAAAAGAGCCTTAACGGCTCTTTTAGCCGTCCCGACCGGTCCTGAAACCGGTCCGGACCGGGACCGGTAAAAAGACCGGTCTAAGACCGGTCTTTTACCGGTCCCGGTCCGGGACCGGTTTTTTACCCTTTTTACAAGGACTGCCGGGGACCACAGGAACCGGCCGGGACCGGACCGGTCCCTAACCGTGACCGGTCTCTGTCCGTTCCCAACCGGTCCGGTCCCAACCGGACCGGTTGGGACCGGTTTTTTTGTGCACACCTAGATGCGACTAATCAAAACTACTTTTCCTTTAACAACTCCCATTCTAATATCTAGGTTTTAATTAACAAAATGTCTGAAATTTAGACTCGTGGGAGAACCCAGTAGACCACCGTCACTCTGAAATTATTTACGATGGAATGAATGATTGTGGTATCCCTGGAAGGCTGGAACTCTTTCATCATCAAGGTTGGTTGCGATTCGCGACCTCCACGGAAGCCAGAAGTTCAAATACCCTCGACGGTCGCGAAAACCCTAGAGAGTTGGCCGCGTTCACTTCGCCGAGGAGGAAGGAGAAAGATACTTTCGGCGAGCTAGGGCGATGGAGCTTCAAAACACCGTGAAGGAGGCCCTGACCGCTCTCTACCACCATCCGGACGACGCCGTCCGGGCTCAGGCAGATCGCTGGCTTCAGGATTTTCAGCACACTCTTGACGCCTGGCAGGTCCGTTTTGGGATTATCATCTTGTTATTTCTGGGGAGATTCTTATCCTCTATCCTAGCGTGCTCAAGTTGTAGGGATTAGATATGTATCTTTGAATTTGACTAGGTTTTCATTTGCAGTTTTGAATCTGCTTGTAGGAGTCGTTGGGTGTATGGTTGGAGCCGGGATTAGGAGTGTAGATTGGTTGTGATGAGCGTAGTATTTGGTTGTAAGCTGCGTTTCATTGTTTTGAGACAAGTGATCAGGCGAGTATAATAAATATTTGGAGGGTTTGAGTGTGTAGCATTTGATATATATGGTCTTTACATAAGAAAACACACTCACAAGTCAAAATCATTGTATCTCGGTGATGTTGGTGACTCTCTAATATTATGAGATGGTTCATGAAATGAATTTCATCTGGATCTGTGCATTATGTGCTGTAATTTCTAGGTGAATAAATAGATTGATGGAAGTTGGCTTCTTTTGCTCCAAATAAACTTCTCAATAAGCTTGCAGTTCCAGTTATGGCAATGTGCTTTCATGTCCTTGCACTATCCTGATGGCTCAGTTTAATTAACTACTTAACTGCAATCTATCTTTTACCACTTGTCCACCACGTCTCCTGCATGCATTGAATTTATAACAATGAATTGTCCATGAATTATTAGAGGCACATGTTTTATTCTCTCAGTGCCCATTGCATAGCTACACCAAACAAATCTTGGCCATAAATAGTGTCTGAATATGTTAATTTCTGTGTTCCAATAACTGAAAATCTCAACATGAATACTTGCAATAGTTATGTTAATGAAATTATTGTTGTTGAAGTTTTAGCTAGAGTATGACAAGAATTAATTATGCTGACCTTCTTACAAATGATTTGTGGTAATTTTCTACAGAAAGATGAAATAAGAACCTCTTGATTATCCTGAGGAATGTTGCATATTTAAACTAATAAAGCATTATTACCCATGTTGAGGAGAAAAGTAAAATAAATAAATAAATCATCTTCTCATCCCATAGAGAAGTGATATATAAAGAAATTACAAGGACCATAAGCAGTGACAGATCCAGAAAATTGCTAATGGGGGTGCATAATTTTTTTTAAAATGAAATAACACAAACCCATGTGTTTTTCATCTCCAGATCAATGAATTGGATTGCAGTCGATGCACTCAGCGCATGTGCGTCCAATGCACGATATTTTTTTCTTATGCCCTCCCCTCACCATAGGAATGCGTCACCGAGTTCTATAAATTTTAATAAGGAGGGCCATACATTAACTTTCTCCAACAAAGAAAATTTGAACGTTTCCATCTTATCAGAGCTGTTTCTCCCTCATTTGGCCATTGTTTTTGACGTATAAGTAGTCAAAATTCATTGTCTCGATGAGAGGAATACAAATCCGCTAATCATTTTGAAAAATAATGGGGGGACAGTATCCCTCGGGCCCCCTCTGGATCCGCCCCTGACCATAAGCACTACGTGGCCAATAATAAACACACTAAATTCTAGTACTGTTTCTCAAACTGGAGAATAGATATCAATAATATCACTTTGGTACATATGTCAGAGAATGTGGCAGGTGGTTGGATGGTGTTAACAAGATCTCTGGTGTTAACAAAATGAAAGTCCATCTCTATATATTTAGTCCTCTCATGAAAGATAAGATTGTTGATAATGTGATTTACTGCTTGGTTGGCACAACTCCCAATACATCGATATAGGAGCGGTGTAGAATTCTCCAAGATCTTTTAAGAGTATTCTGAACCACTTAAGCTTGCATGTTGTCTACGCCATTCCACAACATTCTGTTTCATCACTAGATTTGGATACTAAATTTTACTTCTTGCCGCACCATGTGACAAGTTTACGTCCCAAAAAGGTGTAATATCAAGATGTTGACTTCTTATTAATTTTATTATCGTCATAACTTGCGTGAAAATACACTATTATTTGTAGGTAACCGCTCCTACTGAATAATAATCCTTTGCCTAGTGATCCTTTGGTATATTTTAGGATCTTCATGGCTGCATCTAAGTTACACTTTATTGGTTTGCTGATGTATTCCAAAATTTCAAATTCTAATTTTAAATAATAATTTTCGGGATCATTTCAAAACATGCATCACAAGATACACGTTACGAGTAATAATATGCAAGGTTGCAGATGTCGGAGACACGTCGGTTTGAGTTTTTATATCAGTTTTTATATATCAGGGGATATATCGGGGATATTTCATATATCGAGTTTTAATATTTAATTAATTATATATGTAATTAAATGTTAATTTTTTTATACATGTCACAGTACTAACTATTTTACTACATATTGTACTTCTAAATATTAAAAGTTATATATAACATTTAACATACAATACTTTAATGATAGAAAATTTATAAAACTAGTAATATTAAGAAACATGCAACTATATATTATTTCTATGAGATCAAATTTTTAATAATTAAATTTCAAACATATCTCATTTTTCATCACTTATAGACTTAAGTGGCGTGAAATGGTGGAATGATAAGAGGATTTAATAATGCAACCAAATAAGGGATTAAATGGTGGATTTCAAAAGGTTCTTTAAAGGAGAGGAATTTGGACGATAAAACTCTTTGATATTCTCATACAAAAAATCAATTGTTTTCCTAAAATTAAAATTAAATTACAAAATTATAATTTCAGAAAAATTCATTAAAATACGTGAATTAAAATATCTTTTCAAAGCTTGTCCTAAGTATCATTCTACCTAATTTGACAGACTTATGCATTCAGGGTCTTATTGGCCGGTCACACCAAGATGTTGGACAACGTGGGCTTGTGTCATGCGCAAAACAAAATACAAGATTGCTAATAACATGCGTAAAAACTACAAGAGCACTAATAATAGATACAAAAATAACATACGTGAAAACAAACTAAAACAACATGCGCGAATGCATGCACAAATAAAAATAACATGAAAAAAAATTAAGGTGGGACTCAGGTTGCATCATTTACGCATGAACTGGCTAACCATTCCAACTGCAAATACAATGTATTGTCTAGTCATAATCCAAGTAACACTATTGGTTTATTCTAGGATCTTCATGTCTGCATCCTTTGGTATGTTCTAGGATCTTCATGATTGCATCCAAGTAACACTCTATTGGTTTATGCATGAATCGACTTAACCATTTCAACTGTAAACACAATGTATTGTCTAGTCACAATCTATTACAAATCGGTTTCAGATTCTTCGTCATTTATCATATTATGTTATTATTATGTTGTCTTGAGTCCTTATTAGGAATTAAGTCATAGTCATGCCATATTTTAATGTCTCATGTGTATTTACAATCATGTCCCTGAGACCTATTATATATAGACCCTTAGAGTTTCGTATGAAGTTATGAAGAAATGAAATCTAATTCTTGTCTCCTTGGTGGCTCTCTCCTCTAACGAGCAATCCCATAGGCAGCCGCGGTTCTGGCTCCACGGTATCCTATCGCGTTATATTCTGACCACTACTACGACGAGTTATTGCTGCTATGAAGTTATGAAGAAATGAATCTAATTCTTGTCTCTTGTTGTGAGACTTCTGCTATACAGCCGCTCGAACACAACTCTGCGATTCCTCTTCTCTGACGCCAACATTGACAACACGGGCCGACACCATCATCCAGGCAGCCGCGGTTCTGGCTCCACGGTATCCTCCACCATCGCGTTCATCTCCGATTCTGGCCACTACTGAGCCGCACGGGACTGCGATTTACTGCTGCTATGCAGCAAGTAGGCCCGTAACAACTTGGTATCAGAGGCTACTTGGTCCTCTTCGGGCCCCGCGCTACACCAAGCCATCACCAGCTACTTACCAACGTTATTTATTCTCCTTCCTCGCCTCAAGCCCCCCCACCGCAACCAAATTATTTTATTTTTTCACTCACTCTTTTCTTTTTTTTTTTCAGCTGCCTCTTCATCATGCCACCAACTTTCTATGCCCTACTTAATTTACTTAAGTATTGAACTATTACTTAAGTTAATTAATTACTTTAATAATTAATTAATCATGACATTAAGATTTAGTACTGCGGATAAAGCCGCACTGGATTCAATTCGTTTCAAGTTACTATATTTCATGGCCTCCATGGATGTCCGCCTTCGGGACGCCGACACGCACTCCTCTACCACATTAAGAATTCGACAATCGTCTTTCTGCCGCAGCCCGTGTCCCTGCCGCTTCCACCGCCACCTCTTCTTGTGCACTCACCATCTGCGTCGGCCGCTGTTGTGCCACCGCTCTTCGCGGTGACTGACCTTCCGTTGTCACCTTTTGTGGCAGTGTCGCCCCTCCTTGGGCCACCTTCGTCTGACGCAGTGGCCACCTCACCACCTTCAGATCCGTTCCTTCTGCCGACCATGACTTCCCCGACCTACGTGCTACTGCTGCTCATCACCGCCATTACTTCTGTCGCTCGTCTTTGACGCCAGCCCGCCGCAGACGATCGCTACGCGATACCATGCATTGTTCTGGCGAGATATCAAGCTATCTGGTGATTTGGTCGCCGAGTGGAGTTCGAGCTTGAGGGCAAGCTCAATTTCAAGGGCATGTTACAGATCGTTTCGGCCTCAACGATGGGCGCCTCCTTATTAGTAATTAAGTCATTGTCCAATTGATCAGCGTGGCCGCTTAGAATCTTTTATGAAGTTATTTTTTCCGCTACTTCCTAACGAGCAACCCCGCATGAGCGGTTCTGGCTCCACGGGTATCCTGCACCATAACCTTCATCTCCGACTCCGGCTACTACTCCAACGAGTTACTGCTGTTACGGAAGTTGGCCTGTAACACAGTCATGTATATAAGTTTATCAACCAGGAGTTTGTAGCAAGTTACATCTTCAAGAAGAGGAAAGTTTCATCCTAGAGATAGTCTATGCTTTTGGGAATTGGAGTAAGAGTGGGTTTAACTCCGAGTATCCTAGTCTTTGCAAGAAGGTTTGTGACGTACCTCCTTTGACTTAATGCCATACCTTTACAGCTTTACCGCGTCTAGTAGTTTCAATCACAAGCAAGCAGATATGTTTTTTTAAGTATTTTGTTATAAAATTTTTGTAGGTATGCTATAATGCATTCAATGCTACCTATAACATTACCTGTGAGGAGAACATTATCGAAGTATACTGACAAAAAATAGTGCCCATGTCTTTGTTTCTTACAAAGTCCGAGTGATCTGCATCACCATGAAGAAAATCAGTTGTGCAAATGACTTGACTAAATTTGTTATACTTGGCTTAAAAATTCTATTAAGATCATATATTACTTTCTTTAGTTTACACTGTACACACTTGAGACTCCCTTGGCAACATAGATTATAAGTTGCTACATGTAAACATTTCCTTAAGATTGTCACACAAGATCACATTCTTAACGTCCAGTTGAAACATTGACTAATCTTTTTTAAGTATTAATAACCACGAAGAATAAGACACAAATGGAACTAATACGTGTCACGTGAGAGGTGTCGAAGAAGTCCACGCCGTATGTTCGTGTAAGATTCCTGAGAACAAGCCTCACCTTGTATTTATGAATTTGACCACAAACACCCAATGACAACTGTTGAGAAAGCCCAAAGCTTGTATGTATTATTTCAGTATCCAAATACAAGGAGAGAATACAAATATATAGGAGAGAAGAGAGAAGAATAAATCCTATACATGATGTGGGACTAAAGAAGGAGGAGAATAAAAGGGCCATCAAAGGGTCATTTACATGGGCTTTTCTAACACTCCCCCGCAAGCTGGAGCGTACAAGTCGTAGGCGCCAAGCTTGGATAAGAACTGATAGTATAGCGGCTTGGAGAGTGCTTTCGTCAGGATATCCCAACTTGGTCGGTAGCAGGAACATGCTCCAAATCTATCTTCTTTGACTGTACCTTTTCCCGGATAAAGTGACAGTCAACTTCGATATGCTTTGTTCGTTCGTGAAAGACCGGATTCTTGGCAATATGGATTGCTGCTTGACTGTCGCAAAATAAGGTTGCCGGAGATGAGAGACGAACACCTAAGTCTCCCAGAAGGCCTTCAAGCCAGGTTAGCTCAGAGACAACAGCAGCCATAGCCCGGTACTCAGCTTCGGCAGAGGAACGCGCAACCACATTCTGTTTCTTGCTACGCCAAGTTATGAGGTGTCCACCAAAATAAGTGCAGAATCCAGTTGTGGAGCGTCTATCATCAATAGATCCTGCGTAGTCAGCGTCAGAATACGCGACAAGAGATAGAGATGTGGATGGCTTGTAGACGAGTCCTTGTCCGGGGGCGATCTTGAGGTATCGAAGGATGCGCTCGACAGCTTGAAGATGAGATGTCCGAGGAGCGTGCATGAAACGGCTCACAACTCCTACAGCAAATGAGATGTCTGGTCGAGTCACGGTAAGGTAGATCAGCTTCCCAACCAAGCGTCTGTAATATTCCGGATTTGTAAGTAGCTTGTCAGAGTCAGAGCTATGGGCTGAGAGCTTGTGGTTTGCGTCCATAGGAGTCTCCGCAGGTTTGCACCCAGAATAACCTGCATCACGAAGGAGGTCCATACAGTACTTCCTTTGAGATATCACAAGACCATCAGGGCGTCGGGCGACCTCAAGCCCAAGAAAGTACCGAAGGTTGCCCAGATCTTTCGCGGTTTGAAAGGCAGAATTCAACTGTGCCTGATCTGTTGTATTCCGGCCGTGTCGTCGCCAGTAATCAGGATATCATCAACGTAGACCAGAAGAATCACTGTCCCAGTTGACCGATGTCGGGTGAAGAGAGAAAAATCAGCCGAGCTCCGAGTGAAGCCACTAGCACAAACCACCTTACTGAACTTTTCAAACCACGCACGCGGGGACTGTTTGAGACCATAAATGGATTTTCGAAGATGCCAGACCAAAGACTCCCCCGTGGTCTCAAACCCGGGAGGCTGCTGCATAAAAACGGTCTCCTGTAGATCGCCGTTGAGGAAGGCATTCTTGATATCCAGCTGATAAAGAGGCCAGTGACGATGAACAGCCAAGGAGAGGAGAACGCGAACCGTGTTCAATTTGGCCACGGGAGAGAATGTTTCCTCGTAATCAAGGCCATGTTGCTGAGTAAACCCCCGGGCCACAAGACGGGCCTTCAGGCGGTCGATACTGCCATCCGCCGCATGTTTAATGACAAAGACCCATTTGCAGCTAACAGGGGTGTGCCAGTAGGAAGAGGAACCAGATCCCAGGTCTGGTTAGCCCAGAGAGCCTGCATCTCATCGTGCATAGCAGCCCGCCATCCGGGGTGGTGAAGCGCCTCCTGCACATTGTTAGGAAGAGAAATAGAGGAAAGGGAGGTGGCAAAGGCGTAGTGAGGCGGTGTCAGCCGATGGAGAGAGACGTAGTTGGCCAAGGGATGAGCCGTAGAGACGGGAGCGTGATCGACCGCAGCCGAACTATCGCTGGCAGCAGGGAGCTGGGGCACGGGAGCATCCTTGGATGGGCGACGAGAGTAGACACGGAGTAGCGGTGGAGGAACCCGAGGAGGAACGGGTGGGGAGGAGGGAGAAACGACACAAACGGCGTGACCGGGATTTCAACGGGCCGGGGAAGAGATGGAGCAGAAGACGAGGAGTAGAAGACGAGGTGGTGCCGGTAAGTGGAAGGGCTGGTCTTCGCAGAAGGTGACATCCGCAGAAACGACCATTTTGCCGGTAGTAGGAGAGTAACAGACGTACCCCTTTTGAGTGCGAGAGTAGCCAACAAACATATACTTGGCGGCCCGAGGAGCAAGTTTGTCGGAAGGAGGCCAAGAAGGTGGACATAACAAACACACCCGAAGATCCGTGGTGGAGAGAGGTGAGGGGATGGAGGGATAGAGGAGTTGGATAGGCGAGGCAAAATTAAGGACAGAGGAGGGAAGGCGGTTGATGAGATGACACGCGGTGGAAACAGCAAAGTTCCAATATGGTGGGAACGTGCATTTGGAACATAAGAGAGCGGGCAATCGAGAAGATGACGATTTTTTCGTTCGGCCACCCCGTTTTGCTGAGGGGTATACGCACATGAAGTTTGATGGATGACACCAAAGTCTGTGCAGAAGATCGGAGAAGGCACGACCCGTATATTCTCCCGAGCATTATCAGTGCGAATGACTTGTGAGAGGAGTGGCGAACTGCGTACGCATCTCTAACGTAAAAAGGCGCGAAAGACAGAGGGAAGTTCAGTGCGCGGTTATGTAGAAATAGAGCCACGTGGTACGGGAGTAATCGTCAATGAACGTGACAAAATACTGAAAGCCAAAAATACTAGGGATCTTATAAGGACCCCAAATATCAGAATGAACTAACGATAAGGGAGTAGGACTCCTGACACAGGCTGGGGGGAAAGAGGAACGGTGTTGTTTGCCGTAGACACAAGATTCACAGGAGAACTCTTGTAAAGATATATCAGGAAGAGCCCGTTTGAGAATCGGAAGGGGAGCATGTCCAAGACGGCAATGCCAATCAAGAGTAGAGATGGTGGTAGCCGATGTAGAGAGAAGAGTTGGTGGGATATCCAAGATGTACAACCCATTCACCAGCTTCCCCTGACCAATGGTACTTCGGGTGCGGCGATCCTGCATAAGAAAAGAAGAGGGTGAGAAGGTAATACAACAGTCAAGGTCGTGGGTGAGACGACTAACTGATAATAAATTGAAGGGAGACCCCGGAACGTGAAGAACCGAGGAAAGAGAAAGGGTTGGTGTAAGCAGAAGATCAGCGGAGCCAAAGACGGGGAGGGTGTCTCCGTTGGCCACAGTGATGCGAGCAGGATGAGGCATTTGGACATACCGCTGGGGGCTTCTGGGAGGAGATATGGTAGTAGCGCCAGAATCAACGATCCAACAAGGATGATGAGAAAGGCAGGTGATACCCTCTGTAGAGAAGGACACAACAGAGGTGACAGCTGAAGCAGCAGGCGCCATGCGGAGATAGAAACGAGGCCGGGCAGCGAGCGGAAAGGAAGCCGGCGACTAGCAGAAGGGAGGTCGACGGCGAGCAGGAACAGTCCGCGGCGGACAGGAGTCGGTCGAGGCGAGTAGGGCAGACCGCAGCGGGTAGAGAGAGGCCGCGCGGATAGAGACAGGCCGCAGCGGGCTGGAGGTCGCGGCGGTCTGGAGGTCGCGGCGAGCTTCGCGAGCAGGAGCAGGCCGCGACAGAGGCCGCGGCGGACTGGGGCAGGTCGCAGCAGCGGACAGAAGCAGTCCGCAAGAGGTCGCGGCGAACCGTGGGCAGGTTGCTGGAGCGAGCACAGCGGATACAAGCAGAGCTCGCAGCGGACAGGAGCAGTCCGCAAGAAAAGGCGGAGAGAGAGAGTCCGCGAGCAGAGGCTCGAGCGGACAAAAGAGGAGCGAGCTAGAGGGAGGGCAGTCCGCGAGCAAGGAGGCTCGAGCGGATACAAGCAGAGTCCGCAGCGAGAGAGAAAGAGAAGCTAAAGGGAGCAGTCCGCGAGCAAAGAGGCTCGAGCGGAGTACAAGCGGAGCCCGCAGCGGACAAGAGGGAGGGCAGTCCGCGAGCAAGGAGGCTCGAGCGGATACAAGCAGAGCCCGCAGCGAGAGAGAGAGAAGCTAGAGGTAGCAGTCCGCGAGCAGAAAGACTCGAGCGGATACAAGCAGAGCCCGCAGCGGACAGGAATGATCGTCCGGAGCGGATGGAGGGAGGTGGGCCCCACGAGTCAGAGCAGAAGATGGCTATAAGAAGCCTGGGGAGGGTGGAACCACGGAGGGAGAGAGGAGAAGCGGAATCAGAACAGTCCGCGCGAGACCGGAGCGGATGCAGAAGGCAGTCCGCACGAGACCGGGCGGACAGAAGCGGAGGGGCAGTCCGCAGGAGACCGGGCGGACAGAGAAGGGTCAGTCCGCGGGAGACCGGGCGGACAGAGAAGGGACAGTCCGCAGGAGACCGGGCGGACAGAGAGGGGGCAGTCCGCGGCTAGACGGAACCTGACTCTGATACCATGTTGAGAAAGCCCAAAGCTTGTATGTATTATTTCAGTATCCAAATACAAGGAGAGAATACAAATATATAGGAGAGAAGAGAGAAGAATAAATCCTATACATGATGTGGGACTAAAGAAGGAGGAGAATAAAAGGGCCATCAAAGGGCCATTTACATGGGCTTTTCTAACAACAACCAACTACATCACCAACGGAGTTGGACATAACGATTGTCCAAGTATCCTTGGCATCTTCCAATAAGTAATGTCCTTGCAAATCTGCTACAAGTAGTGCTTAACTGTTTGTAATAAACAGCATCAACACGTGGGTGTTGAGTACATGCCCTCATTCCGTAAAATAATCGAGAGATCTACCGATAGGGATGAACCTTTTGAAAAGGAGGATGCTAGCTTGTGAGCTGGGTGAGGGGTAACAAGAATAAAAGGGACAACAAGAACAAGAAGTTGATCTCTTCATATTTAAGTATGAACAATAGGAGGATGTGGTCCATGTGTAGGGAGGTTTCAAATTTGGTGGGGGAGAGTGAGCTATAGGAATTAAGTTATAGAGAACATGAACAAATTATTTGCTAGCCATGTACGTACCAGAGCATCATCAAAATCCCAATCAACACTGTTAGAAGTTGTTTTAGGAAACAGGTAGTTCTGTGGGATGATGTCTTTTTGTTTTGATTTCACTAGGAAAGAGAAAAAGGACATGACAACATAATTTTATTTTGTCATTTGGGATACAGTTCCATGATTCCATAGCACATGATAAGTTTGCTTGAGTAGGGTAGGAATCACTGTAGTCTCAGGGTGTATCATTATGAGTACAGGAGGATCCACCATACAATATCACACAAGGATCCATCATAGAATATACACACTAGTATGCCATCAACATAATACAATCATTGCTGATACAGAACCTCAAAATCAATGAGGTTAGCAAGAATAATGGTTAAAAACTGTCCATGGGTACGGGGAGTACTCGGAAACATGAATTAGGATGATTTAAAGAAATAAAGGTGAAGGTAACCTCTAGGGAGGAGCGGAAGGGAAATACGTTATTGTGATGGAAGACTCGTGGCCAGAAGATTGGCTGTGGTCAATCAATGTTGGAAACTATCAGACTATCCCACACGTATCACATGAAGTGTGTGATTCGACGAGCGCGACCTTTCAGACAGTCATGCGAGCATTCACACAATCAGAATATCCTAATGATGTACACAGTAGCCTACCACCATGAGAGGTTGGCGAGCTGCGGGAGATCATCGATCACTTTGGAGCACATAAAGAGGACCACACGAAGAGGGATTGTGGGCATCTAGGGTAGGAGCTCCCTTTGCTCTGATACTATGCTGAAGAGAAAGTTAAAAAAAATCATCCATTCATCCCATAGAAGACGGGTATACAAAGAAATTACAAGGATAATAAACACACTGCATATGCTGTGGGATTAATAGTAAATATAATTAATTCCAACCATCCATTATAGTGGTTTTGGTACTCTTTTAATTTTACGTGTAAGTTGTCCCCAACTGATTGGCTTTAATGTAGTTGTCAATGGAGAATGGTGCACCATAGCGTAAGGGTTCCTAGAGCCATAGCACGGCTGCATGGAATAACATTTTTTTTAGCAAAGTGCTTAAATTTTTTAAAATTAATGACATACAATTTCAACAATTAAGAGTAATAATGTATTAATATAGCAAGCGCGATAATGTAACATAACTGAGATCTAGAATCTTAAACCCAAATAACAAAAGCAAGCAAATGGATCACATAATTAATATACAAGTTCTGAAAACAGCACATAAATATAGTTCATAATATCAGAGAAATGCTAAGTTTCAAATTCATAAAGACATACAAAACAAGACATTAAGTTCAGAATCTTCAAAATCATTTTCACAGAGAAATGAACTTGATGACCTACGTGCATCATCATTACCTTCCTCAACAACTATTATTCTAGACGTAAGGCATGTAGGTGCACATTCATTTCTTTTACCTTTAAACATCGCTTTGAGGAGTTATTAATATCATAACTCTTTTTGCTTGAGCATCAGCATCATCCTCAATAGATATATATATTAATTTTCCTGTAAAAATGAAACAAACAAAATGTTGTACCACATGTGCAATTCATACGCCATTTCCTCTATGTTTACTCACCTTGAAAATATCACACATCCACACTTTAGTCCAGGGCAGTGCTTTTGACATGTATTAATCTGGCTAGCTATAAATCTTCTCATAAAGGTATTTGAGTATTGCAGATAATAGATTGAATAAAAATTTATAAACAGCTAATATGGCGCCTTCTCACCACTCTGAAAAGTGAGGCAGCTACCACGGTTTTAAATGCGTTTTATTGACATGGCTTCTAAATTTGCAAGGATTTCTTTCACTTTTTCTTCTGAATATTTTTTCATTGCTTAGTTCTTGCATTACTTGTATACAATCATAATCCCTATTCCAAGTTTGTATTTAGAATTTGACTGCGCTATGTTCATGTAGGTCTCTGATAATTTACTCCATGATGCTAGCAGCAATATAGAGACGCTTATTTTCTGTTCCCAAACTCTCAGGAGCAAGGTAGTTTTGTCTTTTGAAGAAAAAATAGCAAGCTTTATTGTACTTAACTCTACATTTCTATGATTTCAGTTGTCTCATTTTTTCCTTAATAGGTGCAACATGATTTTGAAGAGTTACCTGCAGAAGCATTTCGACCTTTGCGAGACTCCTTATATGTGAGTTAATTTAGGTTCCAAGATGATTACACTTCTAATTTTGGGCTGTTATTTAATCTTTTTAATATGCTTGTTGCTGTAGAAATCCTACTTTGTTCAACTCTCAGATCTATGTAGTGCATCTTTTTTCTTCTTCTATTGCAGTCTAAGATCTACTTTTTTTTAAAAAGAAACTCTAATGGTGCCTTGATATATTCCAAGAAATGGTTAGTGAATAAACATGGAAACCATGTATTTGGAGTTGTATATCAAAATGCCATTTTGCCTTTGAGCATCATTTATTATAAATTATTATAGTTGTCGGTGCATGCAAAGATATAAGAGCTACTCCACAAGTGCAGTCTATGGGTTGGGAATCGAGACACCTGATATGCCTTCTTTGAGATATACTTTCTCAAAAGAAACTCCAACGACGCATTAGCACTGAACAAAAATTGTAAGCGGTGAACAGAATTGGAAAACAGATGTTACTTGGAGAAGTTAGTATATCAAGATTCCATATACCTAACACCTTTGAAGATCATTTGTTATAGGTTTATTATAGTTTCATTATACTGAAAGTTTGGCACCATATATATTTTTGCTATAGTGCATGAGATTTTGTATTTTTTAGCTTATGTTTGGTACTTATTGATAGCATTGGCATTTGGCACAAGTTTTCTGTGGGGAAACTGAATACAATCTTTTTTAACTAATTAAGAAGAGGCTAATTTCACACCAATGTAGTAGTTAAACAAGCTTGCTTACAAAAACAAGTACTTATCTTTGCACTTCTTTTAAAAAAGCAAGCACACATGAAAGACAACTTGATTGCCTCAATGAGGATTTGCTCTTGCTAAAACTTTTAAAAACTCTTTGTAAGTTTGATGCATCATGTCACATCCAAATATGCATGACGTGATCATGCGTCGTGGATCTTTTATTATTATACATTTATTTATTTTATGTTATGTATTTTTTTCCCGCACACCCGCTTTCATTTGGAGTTTTGTTTCAGTTCATTGGTTTGACCACCCGACGAGACCTTGAATAAAAGGTCCAAGTAATTTTAGGTAATTAAGACGGAAAATGCAAGCTTAAATTATTTAAAGGAAACATAGGTTTAAATTGGAGAAAATTGTTCAAAAGGACACCCCCACAAAGAAATCAAATCATAGATTCTGATAGGAAGAAGAAGAAGAATAGGAGAGATCTAAGATGGCTAGAGAAAATTAGGGTTGAGGAAGGAGGGAAGAGGGAATACTTGAATAATACTTGCATGCCCTCCAAAGAGGGGGGGGGGGGCGGTCCGGTGTACTTATGCCCGGACCAAGGGCCGGCCGGCCAAGGGGACTGGCCGACCCCAAGGGGGCCGGCCGACCCCAATGGGGGATGAACCCACTTGGTTCAGCCCCCCTTGGGCCGAATCTTATGAAGAGGGGGCTGAACCAATTGGTTCAGCCCCGTTGTCGTCTCCGTCACGCCTCTGCCGCCGCCTGTATTGCCGGCCAAATAGCCGGGCCTCGTCCGGGGGCGTAACATTCCCCTCCCCATCAAAAATCAGCTTGTCCCCAAGGTGGTAATCGGGGTAAAGCTCCCGAAACTCTAGCAAATCCACCCAGGTGTTATGCTCTGCGGTCAAATCCTTCCACTTGACCAGTAGCTCAGGACAGTACGCCGTGCCTTGACGCTTCCACTTGATCAAAAGTACGTCGTCAGGAATCGGGTGCAGCTCGCCCCCGCTAGTAGCTTCTGGCAAACAAGGGCTCACCTGGACAGTGTCGCCAATCTTCCGCTTCAACAAGGAGACGTGAAAAGTGAGATGTATCCTGGACCCTTCGGGCAACGCCAACGTATAAGCAACTGGTCCCACCCGTCGGGTGATCCGAAATGGACCATAATAACGGGGTGCCAACTTTTGATTCGTCCGCTGTGCAACGGACAACTGCCGATAGGGGCGGAGCTTGAGAAAAACCTCGTCCCCCATCTTGAAATTCCCGCTCTGTGCGATGTCTGTCCGCCTGTGCCTTCATACGATCCTGTGCCGTCCGAAAATTCTCGCGCAAGGTAGCGAGTGTTCGGTCACGATCACGGAGTTCCCGGTCAACTGCTGCCACTGCCGTACCACCCGGCTCATAACTGCTAAGAGAAGGAGGCGGACGCCCGTAGACCACCTCAAAGGGAGTCAGCTTGCTGGAGGAATGATAGGAAGTGTTGAAGCAGTATTCAACCCAATGCAACCAACTCGTCCAAGTGCGCGGCTCGTCCACGACGAAGCATCGAAGGTAGGTCTCTATGCCCCAATTCAATACCTCAGTCTGGCCGTCTGTCTGCGGAAGGTGAGCCGTGCTGAAGCGCAGAGTGGTCCCTTGTAAACGAAAGAGCTCCCTTCAAAAGTTGCCAACGAATGTGGTATCGCGATTCGAGATGATCGCCCGAGGGATGCCATGAAGCCGAACAATCTCGCGAGCGAAAAGAGCAGCAACCGACTCACCGGTATAGGGATGGCTCCGGGCGAGGAGGAAATGTCCGTATCTGGACAACTTATCAACCACCACCAAAATGACCGTCTTGCCCTTAGATCGAGGCAAGCCATCAATGAAATCCATAGACACTTTATCCCAAATTTGGTGCGGAATCTCCAAGGGCGTAAGTAGCCCAACTGGGGAGGTGGTCTCGTACTTCTGCCGCTGGCACACGTCACACTGATGAACAAATAATTGGATATCCCGTCGCATTCCCTTCCAAAACTCATTGGCCCGTGCCCGCTGAAGAGTGCAGAGAACACCGGCGTGGCCGCCCGTCGGAGACGAGTGGAACTCATGCATCATGACCGTCCTCCAAGCCGACTGGGAGGGTATGACCACTCGACCTCGATAGTATAGCCGGTCATTTTGTAGATGATAGCCTGGAGCTGCCTCACGTGCCTGCCGTAGATCCTGCACAGTAGCCTGCAACTCGGGTCTCGCTGGACCTCCTCCTGAATCTCATCAATAACATCCAGCTGGGGCGTAGAAATATGGGCTAGAGCGCCCTCCGACAAGCGAGATAAGGTATCAGCAACCCGATTGTCCTTCCCTTGCCGGTAAACGATCTCTTAGTCGTACCCCAAAAGCTTGGTGACCCACTTCTGTTGGAGGGGGAGGAAACCCGTTGTTCCAAGAAGTGATTCAGGCTCTAATGATCTGTCCGAATCTTGAAATGACGTCCCAGCAGATACGGCCGCCTGAGGGCCACGACATGGATGACGGCCAACATCTCTTTTTCATAGGCCGATAATCCCAACGTCCTTGAAGCCAATGCCTTGCTATAAAAGGCAATTGGCCGCCCTTCCTGCATCAACACGACACCCAATCCCACCCCGGAGGCGTCCGTCTCCACGACGAACTCCTTGGTGAAATCCGGGAGTGCTAAGACTGGAGTCGTCGTCACAGCCCGCTTGAGTGTCTGAAAAGCTGCCTCAGCCTCATCCTGCCAAGAAAAAGCGTCCTTCTATAACAGTTGTGTCAACGGCCTGACAATCTTTCCGTAATCACGCACGAACCGCCAGTAGTAGCCGGTGAGGCCCAAGAAGCCCCGCAGAGCCCGAATGGTCTGGGGCCGCGACCAAGAGACCATGCTATCAATATTCCGAGGATCGGCTTTTACCCCTGCAGCCGAGACCAAGTGCCCCAGATACTCCACTTCCTCTTGACCAAACGAACACTTCGATCTCTTAGCATACAACTGGTGCTGGCGTAAAATGGAGAATACCTGGTCAACATGACACAAGTGGTCCTCAGAAGTAGCACTGTAAATAAGGATATCATCGAAGAAGATGAGCACGAAGTGACGAAGAAGGCCCCAGAAGATCTCGTTCATATTCGCCTGGAAGGTGGACGGTCCACCCGTCAACCCGTTGACCATCACCAAAAATTCATAATGACCGTCATGAGTCCTGAATGCTGTCTTGTGGATGTCTTCCTCCTTCATGAGGATCTGGTAGTATCCGGATCGTAAATCAAGCTTGGTGAACTGTGTCGCCCCATGTAGCTCGTCCAACAGCTCCATCAATCAATGAGATCGGGAATTTATATTTCAGTGTGGCATTGTTCAGGGCACGGTAATCCACACAAAACCGCCAAGACCCATCCCTTTTCTTGACAAGAATGATCAGAGCCAAGAAGGAGCTCGTGCTCGGCCGTATGATGCCCGCATCGAGCATCTCCCGTACGCTGCGCTCAATCTCGGCCTTCTGCATGTGCGGGTACCGGTAGGGTCGGATATTGGGAGGCTCCGTCCCTGTCTTGAGTACAATCTGATGATCCCGAAACCGTGAAGGCGAAAGTGTACGTGGCTTCTGAAAAATTTCGGCGCACTGCTCTACCAGAGCCTGCATCTGCATAGGCACCTCAACTGACCCCGCCTCATCCGTCCTCACCCCCAAAAGTACCGCCATCAAACTTCCCGCCTCCTCGAGCTGCTGGAGACTGCGGAGAGAAATTTCTTTGACTGGCGAAGAGGTGAGACCCCTCAAACAGAACTGTTTCCACTCTGCAAGGACTCCATTGTCATCTGGTCCCAATCAAAGGTGACTCTCCTCAACTGCTGTAGCCACTGAACTCCCAACACCATATCCGAACCCCGAATGGGTAAAAGATAGACATCTGTGCGTCCAACGTACCCCTACATCCGAACCTCCACTCCCTTCAGTACACCCTGGCACTGCAATTTGCTGCCATCAACCATCATGACCTGGAAGGCAGCCCTAGTGTCAATCAAATGCCCAACCTTCTGTGCCACATCCAGATGGATGAAATTGTGCGTATTTCCGCTGTCCGCCAGAATGGTCACCCTCTCCTGTCGGACCCGCCCCGCAAGCCGCATAGTGAGCGGAGGGGGGTTACACCCCTCAATAGCATGCAAAGAGACCCCTAGCGCGGTCAGGTCCAAGTCGCCGCCGAAATCCAGCTCCTCTGGGCTCAACTCGTCATCCACCTCCTGTTGTAACATAAAGACCTGGACCTTCTGGCATTTGTGTCCCGCTGTAAACTTCTCATCACAGTTGACACAGAGTCCTTTTTCCTTCCGTGCTTATAACTCACTCCAGGACAACCGTGTCACTGTCGGCCGTTCGCCCATTGACGGATCCTTCCTCGTCGTGGCCGACGTAGTAGTCGGCCTCACTGTATTGCGGGTCCGCTGCCTGTTGAATCGTTCCTACTGAATGCGGGCCAAGCCGATCGCGTGGTTCAGACTACAGGGCATGTAGGCCTGCACCTCATCACGAAGTGCTCCTTCAGTCCTGTCACAAAACAACTGAGGAGCGTCTTCTCCTCCCAGTGTACCCTGTTCGCCAACCTCTCGAAGTCGGTCCTGTACTCCGTCACAGAACCCTTCTGACGAAGTTTTTGTAAGAGAGCCTCAAAATCCTCGAACTCCAAAGGCCCGAATCGAGCAGTGAAGCCGTCAACAAACTCCACCCATGACACATAATTCCGTCCCCGTAGAAACCACTGGGTCCATTGGAAAGCGTCATCCTCCAAGTGGAATGATGCCAGTTGCACCCACTGCTCTTCCGGTACCTCCTGATAGCTAAAGAATAACTCAGCTTTCTGCACCCACTCCAACGCATCCCCACCGCTGTAACGAGGGAAATTCATCCGTGTCAACTTCGGAGGCATGTACGGCCGATGACCGACCTGCCCACGCCAGCCCCCATCTTGTCTTCGGGGTTCATCACGTTCAATATGCATGCCCAGAAACTGTCAAAATTGTCCCCCCACCGGAGCACCTTGTCGAAATTCTCCCCACGGCATACCTCTTCCATTAGGGTGAGGCAACAAGCCATTTCCATCCCCCGAACTAGCAGCGCCACCACCGCCTGCCGCCTGCCCGAGCCCGCCAGCCACTCCTGCGGCCGATCCAGCTGGAGCACCCCAACCGGTCTCCGACCCGCCTGCACCGCCGAGAGCAGCGCTCCCCGATCCGAAACTGCCGAAGGCGGCGCCCCCCGATCCGGGTTCCGCGGCCCTAGCGGAGCCCCCTGCGGCCGATCCCGCCGGCCCGTACCAGCCGCCGCTTGTTCCGCCGAAGCCGCCAGCCACGGTGCCCCCCAATCTTGGATCCGCAACCCTAGCCGACCCCTCCAAGGCCCCCCTTCCTCCGTTTCCAACATTCCGTTGCAAATCGGGCCTTGAAATTGAAGATCCGCCCGGTTCCTCCTCCGCCGCAGCCTTCCCCTTCAAATTTTGCGCCAATAACGCCATGATTTCCTCCAAGCGCCCATCGATCCGTTCTTCCAATGTTTGAGTCGATGTTTTCACATTTGCTTTGATGGCGGCCACCGAATCGGTCAACCCCGCCAAGTTCTCTTCTAGGTTTTCCAAACGGCCGGTCTCCTCTTGCGAACGCGTAGCAACCATGATGGAGGAAAGAATTGTCAGATACCAAATGATAGGAAGAAGAAGGAGAATATGAGAGATCTAAAACGGCTAGAGAAAATTAGGGTTGAGGAAAGAGGGAAGAGGGAATACCTGAATAATACTTGCATGCCATCCAGAGAGGGGGGGGGGGGGGGGGTCCGGTGTACTTATACCCGGACCCAGGGCCGGCCGGCCCCAATGGGGGCCGAACCCACTTGGTTCAACCCCCTTGGGCCGAATCTTATGAAGAGGGGGCTGAACCAATTGGTTCAGCCCCGTTGTCGCTTCTGTCACGCCTCTGCCGCCGCCTGTATTGCCGGCCAAATAGCCGGGCCTCGTCCGGGGGCGTAACAGATTCCTATTTGGAAATATCCTAATTAAAAAAATTACTCACCCATAGAGGAAAATCTGATCAACTGCAAATAGAGGAAATTCTGATCTTCAGCTAATAGAAGAAATTATGGGAAAATCTTGTGACAACTATAGGAGGAAATTTTGATTGGCAGTTATTGGAAATAGAACTCCAATTGGAAACCTTTTTCACATGCCTTGCTCCTCTATTTTAAGCCCACAGTGAAGAAAGAACGAGAGAATCGGAATAGATAGAGAATCGATTCTTTCGATTTTCTGTTCCGCCGGTCAAGTCTCTGTTCATACCCCCGTCTTCTCTATTATCCTTACCGAGCGCCACTGTCCCGAGTCCAGAATCACTTGCATGTTTTCCCTGCCGAGCGCCTGTAACTCGTCCAGAGCCGACAATTTCTATTCCAGAGGAAGCGCACACAACTCGTCCGCTGCCGACTGAACGCCGTCGACTCCACTCCCATCGTCCGGCGACCATACAAGGCTGTTGCGAGCAGGTTGCTGTCTACCTTCGCAACCTATTCCGGCAACCCGTTTCAAGTCTTTTCGGTCCACAAGTAGGCTGCCATTTCTGCCCTTTTCTTCGACGCTCTTCTTGCACGACCAATTTGAGTGAACCGAATCTCCTCTGTCGTATCCTTCCCTATCCTTGCTTCGATTAATAGTTCTAAATTTTATGCATTCTAAGTTCTAACTAAATAAGTATAATCTTTCCTTTGCGTTCTTGTTATTTTTTATTATCATTTATTCATAAATTATTATATGTGATTTTGCTTGTGGTTGTATTTGTCTTGCTGAAGATTCAATTCATAAAAATACGTGAGCGATATTCCGGACAAAAAATAACGATTTTATTAAACTTCATCACGACGAGTGTGATTTTTGCGCTTAAAAATTCGAATCGGCCCTCCCGGCCTACATCAAAGTTTTTGCGAATGTAGATTGGGGAAAGCAGAAGATGTAAAAAAATACACCGAAGGCAGGTTAGATCAGGGAAGAGTCGTGGCTATGAAAAAATTTGAATTTTAGCATTTGATGAGACAAGTGCCAAGCAGACTAAGGCAAATCTAGTGGCTGTAGAAAATGAAAATGAGCATGAATAGAAGTTAGTTTAGGTTTTAACAAAATATCAGATTAATAACATTAAATAATAATTATTTCGAGAAGATAAAGTGACAACGACGCTGAGGTAGAAAAGGTCGTTTCCAATACCGACAGCTACTCCCGCTCATTTTGAAGTTGTCTTCGAACCTTGATAGCTGATCCGAGGACTTGGAACAAACCGCCCCGTGGATTGTAACAAACCGCCCCTACAACTAGTTGCTGCGTTCACTGTTGGGGAACTAATCTCACCTGGTTCAGTAAATGAGAAAGTGGGGGTTCATTTTTCCATTTTCTGGTAAGGGTAGACGCCGACAGGCGAATGACAATCGAAAATTCGACCCTTCACTTCTTTAGTACTGGTCGGTTCCATTCACTCTTTTTTCGAGTGTGAAAAAAGGTGTCTGGCTTGCTCTTTTGCTGATAGCATCCCCCTTGTTCCCGACGAGTAGAGTCGGGCAAAAGTAGATCGGAAGGTGAGGTGGCGTGAGGGTTTGGACAATTGCAGGAGAGGTCAACGGATTTGAAAACAATTATGTTGGTTTCAATTAATCAAACAATGAATTCATGTTAATGAGAGATGGATTTCATTGTCTCGGAGGTTTGTACTTGTAGAAGTACATGAGTAAATGAAGAGAAATATAATATAATTTTATTTAATTTCTCAATTGTGTATGCAAAAATGTATTGGTACATTAATTTAAGAGGAGGAAAAGGGGAAATAATCCAAATCTAAGACGTGAGACTAAAACATAAGGAGGAAGAGGACCCTAGATGGGCATTGCGTTGGGCCTTTACAAATCTTTTTTCTAACACTCCCCTGCAAGTTGGAGCATACAAATCATGGGCACCCAGCTTGGACAAGAATTGATAATATAACACACGTGGTAAGGCCTTAGTGAGAATATCGGCAACTTGATCAACAACCAAAACATGTTTCAATTTCAGCTTCTTCAATTGAACTTTCTCCCAAATGAAGTGACAGTCTACTTCAATGTGTTTGGTTCGTTCATGGAAAACATGATTCTTAGCAATGTGTATAGCTGCTTGACTGTCGCAAAATAAAATAGCTGTTGTGGAAAACTTGACTTCCAAATTATCAAGGAGACTTTCTAACCATGTAAGCTTAGCTACGACAGATGCCATCGAACGATACCCGAATTCGGTCGCATTGTGAGCAACCACAGATTGTTTCTTGTTGCGCCAGCTAGTAAGTACAAAATTCACTTGTGGAATGTCGATCATCCAAGAAGCCAGCATAATAAACATCAGAATAAGCAATCAACGACAAAGTAGAAGAGGAAGAGGGTTTGTATACTAGCCCTTGTCCAGGGGCAGTTTTCAAATATCTGAGCATGCGCTCGACATCCTGGAGATGAGACATCTGTGGTGAATGCATGAATTGATTGACAACCCCAACAACAAATGAGATATCTGTCTTTTAACTATAAGATAAATCAGTTTCCTACAAGACGTCGATAGTATTCTGGATTTGGAAGAAATAGATCTGTGTCAGAGGCATGCACACAAAGCTTGTGATTGATATCCATAGGAGTATCAACAGGCTTGCATCCAGAATAGCCAGCGCCATGAAGAAGATCAAGACAGTTGAGATAGGATGAGACCATTAGGATGTCTTGCAACCTCTAGACCAAGAAAGTACCGAAGATTTCCCAAATCTTTAGTTTGAAAAACTGAATTCAAGTATTGCTTGGTCATTTGTATTCCTTTGGAATCATCTTATGCAATTAGAATGTCATCGACATAAACTTAGAAAATCATCGTGCATGTTGTTTGATGACGAGTAAAGAGATAGAAGTCCGCTGAGCTCTGAGTGAATTCAACATCACAGACAACCTTACTGAACATGTCAAACCATGCACGAGGAGACTGTTTGAAATCATAAATAAATTTCTTGAGATGACAAACAAGTGACTCCCTCATGGTCTCAAATCCGGGAGACTGGTGTATGTAGACAGTTTTTTGAAGCTCGCCATTAAGAAAGGAATTCTGATATTTGAATGATGTAATGACAACTGACGATGAACAACCAATGAAATTAGGACACGAATAATGTTCAACTTGGCAACATGAGAGGTCTCATCATAATCAAGGCCTTGTTGGCATGCTGTTGAGTAAACCCGTGAGCCACAAGACGAGGCTTGAGGCAATCAACACTCCCATATGGAGCATGTTTGATCGCAAAGACCCATTTACATCCAACACAAGTCTGCCCCGGAGGAAGGGAGACCAAATCCCAAGTCTAATTAGCCCAGAGGGCAGTCATTTCCTCATCCATGACCACACTTCATCCCGGATGTCGAAAAGCCTCATGCACAGAGTTAGGTATAAAAATGAAGGATAAAAAAGTTGTAAATTTGAGAAGTGTTGGGAAGAGATGATACAAGGAGACATAATTCGCTAATGGATGAGCCGTTGATATAGGATATGGATTGTCAGGCCACGAGGTAGCAAAGGTAGAGGGTGACTGTTGTGGGGCATCAGAGCAAGGATGGCGAGTGTATACACGAAGAAGAGGTGGTTTGTTCGGTATGGGAACCATGGTTGGAAGGAATGGTGAGAGAGGAGAAGTAACAAAGTCGAGGGGACGTGGAAATAACTTAAATGGGAGAGGAGATGGACGAGAAGAGTGAAAAGGTTGATCTTCTAGAAAAGTGTTATCGACAGACACAACAACCTTGTGATCAGTGGGAGAGTAACACACATACCCTTTCTGAGCACGTGAATAAACAACAAACATATATTTGACAGCCTGAGGAGCAAGCTTGTCAGTGAAAGGACCAAGATGATGAACATAACAAGTACAACCAAATATTCAAGGCGTTAAGGAAAAGGTTGACGTAGAAGGAAAGAGAAGACTAAATGAATTTAGCATAGTTGAGAATGGAGGATGACAAGTGTTTGATGAGATATCATGCCGTAGATATTGCAAATTGCCAATAGGACTTGTGAACTTGCATTTGAAACATAAGTGAGCGAGCAACATCAAGAAGATGACGATTCTTATGTTCAGCCACACCATTCTATTGGGGGGTATAAGCACAGAAGGTATGATGGATGATCCTAAACTCATTGCAGAGATCGTCGAACGCATGACTGGTATATTCTCGAGCATTTTCTGAACATATAGTTTTAATTGTTCGGGTAAATTGAATACACGTCTCTTTAATATAGAGTTAGATCCGATCGATCATGAATTTTAACTACTTCATGTGAGAATAATCATCAATAAAAGTAATAAAATAACGATATCCAGAAATACTAGCAATTTTATATGGTCCCCAAACATCAAAATGCATTAAATTAAAAGGAGCAATATTTCAAGTACAATGAGCAGGAAAAGAAAAATAATGTTATTTGCCAAAGATACATGACTCGCAGGTAAAGTCAAAAAGAGGTAGATCAGGAAGAGCCTTCTTGAAAATTGAAAGAGGAGCATGCCCAAGACGCATATGTTAATCCACAGAGGTGACTGATGAGAGAATGGTGAGAGAAACGTCCAGAAGATAAAGCCCATTGCACAATCGTCATTTACCACTGATATTCTGCATCCGTCGATCCTACACAACAGAAGAAGAAGACATGAAGGTTACAGAGCAGTCAAGGTCTTCAGTAAGGTGATAGAAAGTAGATTGAAAGGAGAGTTCAGGACATGAATGACCGAGAGAGGTTGAGAGACATATTAGCTGAGCCAGAAACAGGGGCGGTGTCACCATTGACCACTGTGATAAACTTGGGATGCAGAGAGTTCAAGTACTGATGAGGTTTCAATGGTATGATATGGTGGGTGACACCTGAGTCCACAATCCATTGTGGATTATGGGAGAGACAGGAGATACCTTCATTTGAGATAGATGCAATGGTGCCAGACGGATGATTGAGCAACCCTTGGAGATGCTGAAGTTGGATATGCATGACATCAATGTTGGCCTGAGTGGCAGAAGATGTATCAACATCAATGGAGACATGGGGTGGAGTAGGCAAACCGTGCATCAATGGAGACATACTTTTTCCATTTGCCACCAAAGTCCAAGATACACATGCGAATCATATCTTCCATGGTTCTATTTATTTGTACGCTCTGTTTGCCCATCAGTCTGTGATGAAATGGTGCACTGAACTTCAACTGAGTACCTA
This sequence comes from Platanthera guangdongensis, assembly GCA_039583875.1. Classification (NCBI taxonomy): domain Eukaryota; kingdom Viridiplantae; phylum Streptophyta; class Magnoliopsida; order Asparagales; family Orchidaceae; genus Platanthera; species Platanthera guangdongensis. The sequence continues at coordinate 200,184,273 of CM077159.1, forward strand.
GACGCTCCTGAACATATTTCCAATCTCTGGAGGTAAATCTACCAGCTCTATCTGACACAATATACTTCGGTACACCATGAAGACAGACTATCTCATCCACATACAACTGAGCCAACCTTGGACCCTGATTGGTCCTCTTATTGGGATTAAAATGTGCCACCTTGGATAGTCGATCCACAATCACCCAAATCGAGTCATTCCCATTCTGGGATCTAGGGATGCCATGCACAAAATCCATAAAGATGTCCTCAAAATTCTACTCTGAAATAGGAAGAGACTGCAGCTTGTCTCCAGGCCTCTGACACTCCGTCTTAACCAACTTGCAAGTCTCGCATTTTCCTACGAAATCTGAGACATCACACTTGAGCCTTGACCACCAAACTAACTTTTTAAGGTCTGCATACATCTTTGTGCTGCCCAGATGTATGAAATACTTGTAGTTACGAGCCTCAATTAAAATGTCATCACGAAGACGTTCGACGCCATGAATGCACACTCTGCCCTTAAACATCAACAACCCATCACGAACCATGAAGTCATCTCTCTGACCCGCCTGAGTAAAATCCAAAATCTCAACCATTTTGGGATCTAAAGGCAAGGCATCAGAGATCCTCTCCTTGATGTCGCACTTTATCTCAATCAAACCCAAACTGACAGGGCCAAAACTAGTGCGCGGTACCACACTGATCTCTAGCCTTTTCAAGTCTCACACCAACTCTTCTTCTTGGGTGATGAGAGAATAACTAGAACTCCTGCTGAGAGCATCCACTACAACATTAGTTTTTCCTGGATGGTACTGAATAGTCACATCATAGTCCGCTAAAAACTCGAGTCACCTACACTGCCTCATGTTGAGCTCTGCTGATCAAAGATGTACTTGAGACTCTTATGATTTGTGAAGACCTCACACCATACACCATAGAGGCAGTGTCTCTAAATCTTCAATGCGTGGATGATAACTGCCAACTCCAAGTCATGCATTGGATAATTTCTCTTGTGTTTCTTTAGTTGCCTGAAAGTAAAAGCTATAACCTTCCCATGCTACATAAGAACACATCTTAGACCCTGACCTGAAGCATTACTGCAAATCTGAAAGCCATCCACGCTTTAAGGTAGACACGGTACTGGTGCTTCAGACAATCTGGTCTTCAACTCCTCAAAAGCAGACTCACACTCTAAGGTCCAACTAAATGCTCTTCCCTTCCTGGTAAGCAAAGTCAACGGAAGGGCTATCCTCAAAAAATTCTTAATAAATCTCATGTAGTAGCCTGTCAAATCCAGAAAACTACGGACCTCTGCGACTGATTTCGGCCTTGGCCAATCTCTGATCGCCTCAATTTTCTTTGGGTCAACGAAAAGTCCATCTCTATTAACCACGTGGCCCAAGAATACCACCTCTGAGAGCCAGAACTCGCACTTAAAAAATATAGCATATAACTGATTCTGCATAGGAGTGCTCAAAACTGTCTTGAGGTGCGCGACATGCTCCTCCTTGCTCCTGGAATTCAGTAGGATATCATCAATAAAAACAATTACGAATCAGTTCAAGAACTCTCTGAACACCCTGTTCATCAGATCCATAAATGCAGATGAGACATTAGTCAAACCAAATGACATGACCACAAACTCGAAGTGTTCGTATCTGGTACTAAACGCTGTCTTCTGGATGCCCTCATCTCGAATCCTCAACTGATGATATCCCGACCTCAGATCTAACTTAGAGTATGTGCAAGACCCCTCAAGTTGATCAAACAAATCATTTATCCTGGGGAGAGGATACTTATTCTTGATAATAAGTTTATTCAACTCTCGGTAGTCAATACACAACCTCAAACCGCCGCCCTTTTTCTTCACAAAAAGGACTGGAGCTCTCCACGACGACATACTAGGTCTAATGAATCCCAAATCAAGCAACTCCTGCAACTTAATCTTTAACTCAACCATCTCTCTGGGAGCCATGCGATAAGGAGCCTTGGCCACTGGTGTAGATCCAGGAATAAAGTCAATCTGAAAATCAATCTCTCTGGAGGGAGGAGCACCAGGTAGCTCCTCGGGAAAAATATTAGAAAACTCACAGACCTCTGGTACCTCCTGCAAATTGGCTTTGGCTTCCGCATGCAACAGTACCAAGAATGCATGACACCCTTTTCTGACATGCCTCATAGCTTTTACTGACGAGATGATCAACTTGGAAACCCCTTTCAAATCTCGAAAGGTAATGCTAGACTGATCAGGTCCTGGCTGAATTTCCTCACTTCTGTAATCTATTTTGGCATTCATGTCAGTCAGCCAATCCATACCCAAAATCTGATCAAACTCCGCAATCGGTAAAAGGGACGCCTCTATCACGATTTCTACTTCTCCAAATAATACTGGCGCCCTACACTTACAACTGGTCTGCATCACTGAACCGTTAGACATCATGACATCTAACAGAGTCGAGTCGAGCTTACGAGCAAAAGATTCCGCTATGAACGAGTGTGATGCACCCGTATCAAAAAGGAACTTTGACGGTATGCCATGAACTATGAGGATACCTAATATACAACTTATGTTATTTAATTTAAGTATTGCTGGGTGAAGGAGAAATAACATTTTAAATACTAAAGTCCCAAACCTGTCACCACATCCTCTTGGCCAAGACCATAAGCTCGAGGTTGAACCAGACCACGTCCTGGAGCTGTCTTCGGGTCAACGACCACCACTGCCTTCCCTTTATCGACCCCACTCGAACTGTCATGCTGCTTTGGCTGTGCATGTCTCTGTAGAGAATTGGGGCGATGATGGTATTCTGAACTGGATTAGCAACAAAATGGGAACTCATTCTGAGTATATTCCAGGCTTATTGGAGCTGCTCATTGTTTTGCCAGAGGTATGGTCCATATCTGTAATATCTTCTTTGTGTGCATGTGCAACTTCTTTGAGTTGTTCTTCTAGACCTGTTGAAGAATATGCTTGTTGAGAAATACTCTGATTGTGAATTTTAAATCAGTACCTTGAGATTAAATTTTGACAAAAGCTTGAATTTGTTGAGATATCATCTCAACCGTTCGTGTGAAATCATACTTATAAAACGATCATACAATTAGATCATCGAAAATTTATAATCAATTACCTTAATTGCTAATTGTCTAATCAATTAAGGCAATTCATATTACCTTTCAATTGTTTTGTTTTCTTACAATTTAGTTAAATAAAATCACAAATTTATCTAATCTTATTTGAAGAGTATTGATTGCACATTAGCCATCAAGTATAAGATTGCTATTATCAATAATAAGCTTATGAGTCCCACAGGTACAACACTTGTTATATTGGAGTAATTGAGCATATTAAGTAACTCGAGTTTTTTAAGCTTTCATGGTTAAAGGTTCATTTACCTTGAATCTTGCACTTGTCTATCAAAGCTGACTATCTTTAGGTGGTGCATAGGAAGTTGTAGACTCAACGATGTGTTGAACTTACCATTCTGACTTGTTTAATTGTAAGTTAATTTTATTGCACTCAAGTAAAAACACCCACATTTAAATTTTGTATTTTAATTTCTTGCATGTGATTTGATAGCATAATGTTTTGATGCAATAATATTTATATCTTTTGATTGGTTTGAAGTTTCGAAATACAGGCTTTACTTAAGAAATTCAGTAAAGGCCCCCCTAAAGTTAGGACTCAGGTATGACACAGATCAATTGTGCAAGCTTATATTTATATTTCCTTAATTTAAGCTGGTTGAAGTAAGCTTCCTTTTCGTCTCAGATTAGCATTGGCATTGCTGCTTTGGCTGTGCATGTCTCTGTAGAGAACTGGGGAGATGGTGGTATTCTGAACTGGATTAGCAACGAAATGGGAACTCATTCTGAGTATATCCCAGGCTTATTGGAGCTGCTCATTGTTTTGCCAGAGGTATGGTCCATATCTGTAATATCTTCTTTGTGTGCATGTGCAACTTCTTTGAGTTGTTCTTCTAGACCTGTTGAAGAATATGCTTGTTGAGAAATACTCTGATTGTGAATTTTAAATCAGTACCTTGAGATTAAATTTTGACAAAAGCTTGAATTTGTTGAGATATCATCTCAACCATTCTTTTGAAATCATACCTATAAAATGATCATACATTAGATCATCAAAATTTTATAATCAAGGTTTACAAGAATATATGAGTGTTTGTGTTTAAGTTGTAGTTTGTTTTTCAACCTCTAACCTAAAGTAAGTGGTACATATCTAATTTGTGAATACATACATGCATGCATATATTTTAGGATCTTGTGTTGTCCAACTTTTCATAGATGTCAATGGGAAACTGTTATTTTCTTTACATTTTTGTGTTTGATATCTATTGCAACTAAATATATGTCTCTTGACAAAATAATTGATGTAGCTTGTCCAAATTAATTGGGATAGGCAAATAATGATGATACTGTCTGAATTATAGGAATATAAACATTCACTTGAATTGGTATTTTACTTTATTGGAAAGTTTCGTTATGCAATCTATTCGATGCATAGATTGGAAGGGCAATCATACATGACTTTCAAGAGTTTTTACTAATTCTATACATCTCTGAGGGATATGTGTATCATCATTCTTTTGATTTAAATTATCCTTTTCCCTCAATTCATGTTTGCTTCTAACATCTTTACCAACAGGAAGCATACAACTATAGAATAGCAGCTCGTCCCGAAAGACGTCGCCAATTTGAAGAAGAACTTGCTTCATCAGCTAAATATGCTCTCAATCTCTTGACGGCTTGTTTAAATTTTAGTGAACTAAAAGAACAGGTTGGTAATACTTTCATCTATCTTATTTTAGTTTTTCATTATATTATATTCATCCTTCTCCATGAAAGTGTTTTTGGTCTCTTTATGTTTAGCTAATACTCTTTCCAGATGCCCTTGCCATTTTTCCGCAAAAAAATCTTCAACCACAACAACACTCCAGCCTTTATCCCACTATAGTGGGGTTGGCTATATGGATCCTTTGTCGCCATTGTGCACTATATTTTTTCATAATCTCACTAATGCCTAAGTACATCATGTCTTTCCTTATAGTTTCATTCCAAATCTTTATTGGTCTACCCCTCCCTCGTTTAACATGCCAAGTGACTAGACTCTCACAACGCCTAACAGGTGCCTCTAATGGTCTCCTTTGTACGTTTCCAAACCATCTTAGTCGAGCTTCTCGCATCTTCTTTGCAATTTATGCTACTCCTGTCTTATCTCTGATACATTCATTCCTAATTTTATCCAGTCTCGCGTGTCCACACATCCACCTAAGCATTCTCATCTCTGCAACTCCCATTTTTTGCTCATGTACACAATTCACTGCCCAACACTCAGAATCATAGAGCATCGCGGGTCTAATTGCAGTACGGTAAAACTCGCCCTTAAGTTTTACTTGTACTTTACGATCACATAAGATCCCTGATGCGCCTCTCCACTTCAACCAACCTGCTTGGATTCTATGTGTCACATCTTTATCAATACCTCCGTCTTTTTGAACTATCGATCCAAGATATTTAAAACACTCACTACGGGAAATATCTTGATCACCCAACTTAATAACGAAGTCATCCGCCCTTCTTGTACTCCTAAATTTAAGCTCCATGTACTCTGTCTTTGCCCTGCTTAACCTAAAACCCTTCTTTTCCAAAGTATCTCGCCAAGATTCAAGTTTTGCGTTTACACCCTCGCGCGTCTCATCAACCAAAACGATATCATCCACAAACAATAAACACCAATGTATTACTTGTCGGACAATAAACGAACCTTCCCAATTTGGATTGAGCTTTCCCACGACAACTGATCTTCCTGCGGCATCTACCTTTTTCAGGACCAAGTCCCCTTCCACGAACTGTTTGATTCTAATATGCTTGTCAAAATATTTGGCCATCCGCCGCTTACTTTCTTCTTGTCTGACGGCGGCAACATCTCAGAGTTCCTTTGTCAGATCCAAGGAGAGTTGCAGCTCGTTCTCGTTCTCGACCCTCCATTCTTCTCGACCTTCCTCCGCCTCTACTACCCGCGGTGTCCTGACCTCGAACTCTATCGGGAGTACAGCTTCGCAGCCATGGGAGAGTTTGAAGGGGGTCTCCTCAGTGGCCGTGTTGGGAGTGGTTCTCAGAGCCCAAAGAACTGAAGGGAGCTGCTCCACCCAACTCCCCTTTAGATTTTCAACCTTCTTTTTCAACAAGTTTACAATTATTTTGTTTGCCACCTCCACTTGCCCGTTACTCCTCGGGTGATGGACTGATGCGAACCTGAGATCAATACCGAGCTGACCACAAAAGCTGATGAACTCCACGCTGATAAACTGTGGCCCATTGTCCGTGACAATGGCCTGGGGTAATCTGTGCCTGCAAATGATCTCCCCCCATACAAAGTTCCAGATTACCTGGGAAGTCACCTTGGCTAGCACCTTGACTTCCAACCACTTAGAAAAATAATCAATCATGACCAGCAAGAACCTCCTCTGCCCCCTGGCCCTGAGGAAAGGTCCCTCAAGATTCGTTCCCCAGATAGCTAAGGGTTAGGGAGCACTGATGCTCCTGAGTCTGTGCGCTGGTAGCAGCTGGAGAGGAGCGAACATCTGACACTTCTGAAACTTCTTTGCGAACTCGGTGGCATCCTGACCCATTGGCCAGAAGTTATCCTTGCCTTACAATCCTCCCCTCCAGGATCCTGCTCCCCAAGTGACTCCCGCACTCCCCGGAGTGAACTTCCTATAAGATCCTCGAGACCTCTTCAGCCATGCAACGTGCTAGAAGCCCTGTGAGGGTCTTCCGATACAGCTTCCCATTGCTTTAGGTAATATGCGAACTTATACTTGAAGTGCTTCTTGTCCAGGACTTCCGGGAACTCCCCTGTGGACAAGAAGGTCGTGAAGGGGTCCATCCAGGAGGGGAGCGGATCCACTTCCATCAGCTCACCCTCTTCAATGGAAGGGCGGAAGAGGTCGGTCAGGGTTCCCCCCGCACGGGGTCCGAACTTGACCAAGTGGTCCACTTGCTCATTTTCCTCATGTGGCACATGCCTGATGGAGAATGTTTGGAACATGCCGATGACCCCTTTCACCTTTGCCAGGTACAGCTGGAGGGTGGGCTCCCTTGCTTCGAACTCGCCGTTGATCTGGGAGGACACCACCATGGAGTCTGTTTGTACCTCCAAGTCCTGCACCCCCAACTCCCTGGCCTGCCGAAGCCCTGCGATCACTGCCCCGTACTCCGCTTGATTGTTTGTGATGGGAAAATGAATGACCACAGTTTGCTCAATCTTTGTCCCTTTCACACTCTCCAAAATCACTCCTATTCCCAAGGAGTACCTTCCCGATGCGCCATCTACCTTCACCTTCCAAGGGACCGGATGAGTGAGCTCGACCTCCGCCACCTCGACCACATAGCCGGTTAGGAAGTCGGCCATCTCCTGGGCCTTGATCGAGAGGCGAGGAACAAAAGATATATCAAATTCGCTCAACTCCACCGACCACTTTGTCAACTTTTCGGAGTGCTCCACCCTCTCAAAGATGTTGCGAAGGGGATGGTCAGTCACTACCCGGATAGAGTGAGCCTGAAAATAGGGTCCGAGCCTCCGAGCCGAGATGACTAAAGCAAATGCTAGCTTCTCCAAAATAGGGTACCGAAACTCCGCTTTCCTTAGAACCCTACTCTCATAGTAGATCTACAGCTGCTTCTTGCCCTCTTCCCGGACCAGGACGGAGCTCAGGGCCTCGACCCCATCCCCAAGGTACATGGTCAAATCTCCCCCCTCCTTTGGTCCCTGGAGAAGCAGAGCCTGAGTCAGCTGCTTCTTCAAGGCTTGGAAGGCCTTCTCGCACTCCTCGGACCATTCGAACTTCTGACCCCCTTTCAGTACTTTGAAGAAGGGCGATCACTTCTCTCCTGCCTGAGAGAGGAACCTACTTAGCCCCGCCAGCTTCCCTGTCAATCACTGAACTTCCTTGGCGTTCCGAGGCGACCCTAACTCCATGATTGCCCTCACCTTGTCAGGGTTGGGCTCCACTCATGCGGGAGTAAGGAGATGACCTAGGAACTTTTCCCTGCTCGCCCCGAAGACACACTTCAAGGGGTTCAGCCTCATTTTATATTTCCGCAGGGTGCTGAAGGTCTCTTCCAGATCCTGGATGTGGGAGTCCACGTCCTGGCTCTTGATCATGAGGTCGTCTATGTACACCTCCAAGTTCCTCCCTTTTCTGCTCCCGGAAGACCCGATCCATCATCCTTTGGTATGTTGCCCCTGCATTTTTCAGTCCAAAAGGCATCATTTTATAAAGTAGCACCCATCCCCTGTGATGGAGACATCTTTCATGTCGGGTGGGTGCATCCTGATCTGGTGATAGCCTGAAAACCCATCTAGAAAGCTCATTAGCGAAAAATCGACGGCTGAGTCAACCAGTGCGTCGATTCGAGGCAAGAGGTAACAATTTTTAGGACATGCTTTATTTAAAAGAGGGAAGTCGATACACATCCTCCAGTGGCCGTCCCCCTTCTTAATCATCGCCACATTGGAGACCCATCCTGGATACTGGATCTCCGATACAAACCCCGCCTTCAGGAGCTTCTCCACCTCCTCTCAGATGGGCTCGGCCAGCTTGTCGGCGGTGGCTCTCTTCTTCTGCTGGATGGGACGGGCGTCGAGGTTGAGGTGGTGGCATGCCACATTCGTATCGAACCTCGACATGTCCGCCGCGCTCCATGCGAAGATGTCGATGTTCTTTTGTATGCACTCCGACATCTTCCTCCGGTCCTCCGGGCTCAGCCCTCCGCTGACCCGCACTCTCTCCACCCTTCTTCCCTGGGCGAGAACTTTCATCTCCACCACCTCCTCCACTGCCTCTAGCCGGTACTACTCTCCCCACTCACCAGCGGCCCCCTCACCTGGGGCAAGAACTTCTTCCTCAGCTTCCTCCATGGCCATCACCTCGGCCAGCTCCTCCAGAATTTCCTCTGCCCCTCCCCCACGGGCGTGGACGTCTTCCTCCTCTACCTCCATCCCCTTAGTTTCTCCCGTGGCCTCCTGGCTAGACAGCTCCTCCATCCTCCGCTCCATATCCTCGGCTCCTTGCCAGGAGATGGAGTTGACCACGGTCACGTAACACTCCCTTGCCACCTTGTGGTCTCTCCGGACCCGGACCTGGATGCCCTCAACGTTGAACTTGAGGCATTAGTCGAAGGAGGAGGGTACGCAGCGGAAGGCGCTGATAAGGGGCCGTCCGAATATGGCGTTGTAGCTGCTGGGAGCGTCCACGATGACGAACCTACAGTTTCTGGACTGGCCCCCAAGGTAACATGAAGCCCCACTCCTCCTACCTCCTTCCTCTCCCCGGAGAACCCGAACAGAGGCCCATCTGAGGCCAACGCCCTCCTGGCCTCCACCTTCATCGCGTCGAACGCCTTTTTGAATACAACGTTGACAGAACTCCCATTATCCACGAGGATCCGAGAGACGGTAAAGTTCTCGACGACGACCTGAATGACCTGCGCGTCGCAGAACGGATTTTCGTGATCCGACATTCCCTTTCGAGAGAAGGTAATCTTCTCATATGGGGGTGGGGTTGGGGACGTGGAGGCGACGTTCCGGCGATACATGGTGTGGAGGCTCGCCTTGCGGGTGGCCACGACTCCCACCCCCCATGGATCACTCTGATCTCTCTTCGGCCCCCGACATCGGCCCGGTCCTCACACCTATCCTCCTCTGACCCTGACAGGACTTCCTCGATCCGCACCTCCTGGCGGTGTTGCTGCTGCTGCGGGGCCTGCCCCGAGCTTCCCTCATCTCCAGGAACTCCGGGCAGGTGGCCGTCGCATGCCCTTCTTCCTGGTGGAAGTCAAAGTAGGGCAGCTCCGCCCTGACCTCCTGCCTCCTCCTCTGGAAGCCTCTCCTCCTCCTCCCTAAGGCTATCACCATGGCCTGATGTTGATCTGGGAGAGGAGGTCTTTGGCCCTGCCTCTAACCTGGAGGGTTAAACTAGCCCTGCCCTCCTTGGCTGTGGTCTTCTCCGTGGAAACCTCTCCTCTGGCCCTGATCCTTCCAGTCCTACTGCCTCCAACCTAGCCGATTGTTCGGCTCCTGGTGCCCCCACCTCGGCTGCTGCTGCTGCTGCTCCCTCTGCCTGGGCTCTGCCCTCCTGTCGTCCTGCCCCTTGCCACCTCCTGGCTCCTTCTCCTTCGCTACCCACCTGGCCAGCTTCCTGGCAAACGCTTGGTTCGACGCCTCCCCCTCGACTTCTCGAGCTGCTCTCTCCATCAGCTCCTTAAAAGACACCGGGGGCACCCACTTCAGCTCCATCCTGAAGAACCCCTGCTGCAGCCCTAGGGTGAAGGCCACCATGAGGGTGTGCCCTAACATCTCCTGCACCTGGAGGACCTCTTCCTGGAACCTATCCACGTAGCTTCCCAACGTCTCGTTCATTCCCTCTTTGATGAGGAACAGAGACTCAGACTCCTTCCTCTTCTTGGAAGTTGTGAACCTCAGCAAGAACCCCCGACGCAGGTCCTCAAAACAGTAAATGGAGCTGGCCGGAAGCTGGTGGAACCACATCCTCGAACCATTGGATGTGTTGGACCGGATCATCCCTTTCGGTGTAGTAGGACATTTCCGGCTCGCGAAACCCTTCTGGAACTGGGGCAGACGAGACCAACTCGCTGAAAGGACTCCCCTCTCCCGCTAGGCGAGCCGGGCGATCCCGCGCCTCCACCTCGCCGGTTCGACCCGCACTTGCCGAGTCGGGGAACAAAGCTCTCCCCGACAGATCCCGCTTGCTGCCTTCCTCCGCTGCTTCCTTCCCAGGTCGCATGACAGGGGCATTCTCGCCCAGAGCTGGCGCGACGACCACTGGGACTGCGGGTGTTGAGCATTCGCCGCGAGCGCCGAGTGCGAACATGACCAGGTTCTGCATCTCCTGCCTTAAATCCTCGAACATCCCGAGGGTGGCGAGAGGGGGGGGGGAGGTGGCGAGTCGCCCCGGTCAGATCCTTGTCCTTCACCTCCCGTTATTGAGCTCGCTCGAATTTTCTGTGCTAGTCACACTCCACGCTCATTGCATAAAAATATTGAAACCGGCAACGATTTCCGTAGAGTTCGAACATTTGGGGAAGGGGTGACCGCACACTTCTCCTAGCAAGTTGGATTGACCGAAGACTTAGGACTCAAAACTGACCCAAGACTCCAGCACGGAGGTCCCACCACACACCCGGAAGATCTTAAAGCGCTTTCCCTCCTTAGCTTGTGCTGAGCTAAGGGCACCTCAGAAAGCGCAAGAAGATTTGGGAATTAGGGAATTGGAAAGCTTGCCTTCTGAGGTACCCCCTTGAGTCTATATATAGTTTTTTAGGTCTGACCTGCACATAGCGCAACTCCGCTGTTCTAAACGGTTATACGCAGCCAAAAGGAGGTCTGCCAACAGCAAAACTGGCAGGCTCATCCTAATCACATTTGACAGACCAAATCATTTTAACCATATGATATCTGCACCCCACTCATAGGGGGGAATCGGGACCAGCTCGCCACTCGACTGGGCGAACGCGGCCTGGCTCTCGCAGCTCGCCTCTCTCTTTAGGCTAGTGTGAGCCAGGCTCATCCGGCTCGCCTGCCCCTTACACAGAGGCGAACCAACGATCTTTGTCGGATGGCCACTTAGGCGAGCTCGGGCTGGCGAGCTGGCTCGCGTGGCTCGCCCGCCTCCGTGGCGGAAGCGAGCCGACTGCCCCTGGGCTCGCCCGCCTACCGAACTGATGTGGGCCGGATGTCCTGGCTCGCCCGCCTGCCTGGCGGATGCGGTCCGGATTGCATTGAGAGCCCCTCTTCTGCCTTGTTGGACCCACTCGGCGAACACTGGGTTGTACAATTAATGTAGGCCACATTGATGCATCTTCCACCAATCACTGATCATGTGATAGACCTTCCGCTGAATAATTTATCTAATCTGTGACAAGTTCTGCCTTAGCTCTTCATCATTTGAACTTGCCCACATACTCGATTCTCTCCTTCATCCATGCCATCCTTGGGAGGTTCACCTCTCGCTGTCAGCTGCCTTGACTATAGTTCTGAAAGTTTGTCTTTTTGTTCGTCTTCAAGTGCCTCTCCACTTTGTTTCTTGATAACATCTTAGAGTGAGGTTTAATGGATGTAGCTTTACCATATCATCTATTCCTTTTTCACTTTTCCTAGGAATCTAGTTATATTATGTTACTATGGCTACTAGATCTTTGATTGGCAAATCATTGTAATTGTTTCTACTAGTTTTTCCATACAATATGTTTGAATGTTTCTACTAGTTTTTCCCTACAATATGTTTGAATGTTTCTACTAGTTTTTCCCTACAATATGTTTGATTGTTTCTACTAGTTTTTCCATACGATATGTTTGATCAATCTTTTCAACATTACGTAGGGCAATTTGGTCTGGATAGATCATTTTAATTCATTCAAGTACCAATGTACAATCTTCTCTTTGGACTCCTCCTACCCATTCCTAGATTGTAGTGTATGGAACTCCTCAATATACTCATCAACAGATCGTATCCCATGTCTCAAATTATTAAAAATTGGAAATTGGTCAAGCTCTTCAATTATTCATCCATAACAACTTTCCAATTAGAAATAACAAGAGCTTCTTGATAGGTAGCTGGAGTGACCGTGACCGAGAGAGCGAGAACAAAACTCTTGCAAGCGGGGGAAAGACGAGCATATAACACAACATCAATGGAATGCTGAGTGCATGTCCGAACTCCCTTCAGAAGAGCAATGAGAAGATCAAGGTCCGACCTGTCCTTTATATCAGATCCATCCGTTAGAGAGAGTGCTGGCTCGGGAACTGTCAGTGACGGCTCCAAAGGTATATAAACAGTATCGGGAGAAAGAGGAGAAACAAAAATTGGTGTGAGAAGAGAAGGAAGAGGAAGCTCAGGTAGAGGTACAAATACAACAGGTAGAGGAGTATCACTATGTGTGGAGAGAACATAGGCTTGAGCAAAGTAAGGAGTATCTTCAAAGAAAGTGACATCAACAAAGACATGCTGTTTCCTAAGAAGAGGATCATAATACTGATACCCCTTCCGAGTTGGGCAATAGCAAAGAAAGATGCACTTAATGGAGCGAGGAGAAAATTTGTCACGACTAGGAGAAGGAGAGTGTACAAACTCCGTACAACCAAAGACACGTGAAGGTAAAGGAAATGGTATCATCTGGGTACATGGTGGAGAAGATGGTTTTGCCGTGGAGAACCAAAGAAGGAATACAGTTGCTAAGAGAATATGAAATATGAGCGACATGGCCCTAATAAGATCGAGGGACATTCATTTGAGTGAGAAGGGTGGGTGCAACATCCAAGAGATGACGGCTCTTGCGTTCAACAATACCATTTTGTTGAGAAGTGTACAAACAATTGATTTGATGAATAATGATATGATGCATACAAAAAACCGAGAACTGATGACTAATATACTCTTTAGCATTATCAGTGCGAAAAAATTTAATAGACACACCACACTGTGTGCGTATTTCATTATAAAAGATAGTGAATAAAGAGAAAACATTCTTTTAAAAGATACAACCAAGTGCCCCTAGAAAAGTCATCAATAAAGGTAACAAAATACAGACTGCCCCGCCCAACAGATCTAGTGGGAGAGGGACTTCAAATATCATAATGAACAAGTTTAATGGGACGAGAAGAACTACGTCCTTGTCTTGCCGGATAAGATGAGCGGTGATGTTTGTCGAGTTGATAAGCTTCATAGTTGAGAGAGGAGTCTCCCTGAGGTAGATTTGGTAAGATTTAGTAGACGAGGCAAGCACGAGGATGTCCAAGGCGAAGATGCCACTGTAGAAGTGAAGTAGAGGCAGAGAAAACAGAGATAATGTCAAAGAAGAAAGGGTCGTCGTTTTCAGTCCCAGTAACAATTGTCTCCTTGGAGTGTGGATTTTGAAAAGAACAAGTAGTGGATGTAAACATAGCCATGCTATTTATTTGTTTGCAAAAAAAGGGAACATGGAGCAAATTGCACAAAAAAATTGGGACGTAGAGAGTATCCTCATGCTGTAGAGGCGGAGTGACTTGGACTGTACCAGTCCCGCACACAGGAGACAAATAACCATCCACAATAAAAACCGGAGGTGACCAGTTATGTTTGTCCAAATGAAAGAACAAAAGAGGATTGCCTGTCATGTGATTAGTAGCCCCAGAGTCAATGAGCCACTTACCCTTAGTGACCACATGAGCACTTCCTGAAGAGGAGGCAAGGAACGTCGAGTTCTTCGTGGTAGAGAAAGTGATATCACCCGCTGGAGGGTGGAGATGAGGATACTTGACCCAACAACGATCTACAAGATGTCCTGTCTTGCCACAATGAGAGCAGAGATGTTGAGACGAACCCCGCCCACCAGATCCACCTCCACGGCCACTAGGGTTGCCATGATGAGCCGAATGAGCAATATTGTCAGGATGTGGCAGAGAGGCAAGCAGAGGATGCTAAAGAAGAGTAGTGACAGCGGCGATGCAAGCAACAGTAGCATCAAGGGTGGGAGAGTCAGCCTCTCCTAGAATTTATTACCGGATCATATCATAAGAATCTGAAAGGTGAAAAAGATAACACACGACTAGAAGTTCCTGAAAGTATTTGTGTTGTTCAACAAGATCAATAGAGAAAAGGGCGATGCTGAAGAAGTTCAACGCCAAGAGCTTGCACCTCCTGGTAAGCAACAACATGTGTCATTGTGGGACAGACAAAAAGATCAACATATAATGTATATATGCGTGAAGTTTGAGCTCCCTTGGAGTATAGAGCAGCAAGATGAATCCATGCAGTCTTAACCGTCTGATCATGGCGAATGACAGGTAGACACTCATTAGAGAGACTGGTAGATAGCCACGTTCTAACCAGAGCATCACTGACATCCCAATCTTCAAGGAGAGCAGATCCTCATGCAGGAGGGTCATCAATGAGATGATGACCTTTACGCTGAGGCCGTAACAAAAATATGAATGAAACACTCCAATTCGGATAATTAGAACCAGTCAGCATGGAGGCAGTGCCAAGATTGCCGGAAGGAGTGGAAACAGAGAGAGCGGTTAGAATATGAGGCGCATATAGAGTAGAGGAAGAGAGGGCTGAAGTCTCCATAAAGTAGAAACGAACAGAGAGGCTGCTTGAAGAAAGCGCGAGATCGCAGAGACCGTGGAAACCGCAAAGATCGTGGGGTTCGCGAACTGAAAGAGGGCCACACGAGCTGAAACCGTAGAAAAGGCGAAGGGGAACAAGCAGACAGAAGGCCCTAATCGTGCGGTTAGACAGACTGCACGAAACAAATCAGAGATCGCGCTGAAAAAGAGCGGGCAGTTAGAAAATCGAAGGCCGCACGCAGAAATGGAGCAGATCAAGCGATTACAAAACTGGAGACCGCAAGAACTGTTGCCCCCCCCCCCGAAATGCAGAAATCAGAGCAAATGGACCGATGATCTCTGATACCATGTGAGAATTCTAAAACTAATTGAATTTTATTGCTCCAAATACTTAATATTATATATGTATGACCCCTTATTTATTGGGGAGAAGAGATAGAGAGAGAGTACAAGGGTATACTTACAACAAGAGAATTAGGCGAACTAATATTTACAGACCGCGTTGAGCTGTGGGTTAGACAAGCTAATCGCAGAACAACATACAGACCGACCGTATTAATAAAGTATTCGCTTGTCTTTAATCCATGGATCATAGTTGACCACTAGGAGCAACAGAGGCGGTTAGACAGACTCTAACCGCCAGACCGCAATAATAGTAAATCACCACCAAGCTTCTTTTGCTCTAACAAAGGTGCAGTTACACTAGTCATCGTCAAGACAGCCAGGCCGCACCAGATCGCCAGAGCAGTCTACCAAATCACCAGAGCTAGATCGCCAGAGCAGACTGCCAGGACCAGACCGCCAGAGAAGACCGCCAGATCGCCAGTATTAGGCCACCAGAGCAGACCACCAACACATGTTCTAACAATAAAAAAACAACTAAAGCAAAAACAACAACTATATGCGCTACATGTTCATGAAAATTGAAAAATATGTAATTTGTCGGCGTGATGCGGTTTTTGTGATTTTCAAAATCTGAAAACCGTACCACACCGAACCACGCTCGGTTTGTAAAAGTTCAAAATCGGTGTGTTTTGTGTGGTGCGGGAGGTTTTTGTGGTTTGCGATTTTTTATGCTCACCCCTAAATATAATATTCGCAATGGAGGGCAGGGTGAAATATCTGATCGGCTGACTCTAAGAAATAAAAACCTGCTCTCCAAAAAATTCTTTGCGGAGCCCAGATCGAAACAATGAAATTGCCGCAATAGGAATCTCCTGAATATCATTCCCCTTTACTAACTCGTGAAATTGAGGCATTGATGTAAACTAAAATTAGGGTTTTGAAAATATGATGTTTTTATGCAGCCGAAAGTAATTTGAAAAAAGAAAGAAGGCCAAGCGGGCCAAATCGAACTTACCCACACAAATCAACTCGTCGTTTTGAACTTTAAGAAGTTCATTAATATCGTTCGGGTGGAACTCTCAATTGTTTTTACGAATCGAACCCTCCACGAGACCAACACGGCCACAAGCACAAACCACAAGCAATAATTTATGAATAATGGAATTTAAAGCTGTAGGGACGTTCAATGACAAGCTCTGAATTTATTTAAGTGAGTCACATAAATTAGCTAAAGAAATTTGGAGCAATGATACCTACAATGGGCTACGGCAGGGGCATGCCTCCATCCAAATCGCGTTGGCGTTTTAAAATGTCCTCCGATGTGCCCGACCTTTAAAATGTCCTCCGATGTGCCCACATCAAAGGAGATATCAAGTCTGGTAATAGTCAAATAAATCAACTTAACAACAATACGTTGATATTCTGACTTTCTCTCAAAATCGGAAGAATTCTCCTTGTGAATGTCATAACTAGGATCCACAGGACTATCCACGGGTTTGACACCCAAATATCCAACATCTCTAAGAAGATCCAAGACATATTTACGCTGAAAAATCATAATCTTCCCCGCAGATCGAGCGATCTTAATTTCGAGAAAGTACCTAAGGATTCCCAAATCCTTAATTTCAAAGGCAGAAGCCAATTCCTTTTTTACCAGAGTAATGTGTTGTTCATCAGTTCCGGTGATAATAATGTCATCCACATAGAAAACAAGAATAGTAGTACATTCTTCATTTCTGTAGGCAAAGATGGAGTGATCTGAAGTGCAACGAGTGAAGCTTAGATGAACAAGTTTGTCACTTAACTTGGCAAACCAGGCCCGAGGCGACTGTTTGAGGTCATACAAGGCTTTCTTAAGGTGACACACATGTCCTTTAGGAACATCCATACCAGGGGGAGGCGTCATATAAATTTCTTCCTGTAAATCACCATGGAGGAAAACATTTTTAACATCAAGCTGATGTAACGTCCAAGATTTATGAGCAGCAATGGACAATAAGATTCTGACAGAGTTCAGCTTAGCGACATGAGCAAATGTCTCTTGAAAATTAATTCCATCAACCTGAGTAAAGCCTAGCAACCAATCTCGCCTTATATCTGGCAAGAGTTCCATCTTGAAGAAATTTAGTTGTATATATCCATTTGCATCCGACATGACCACGCCCATGTGAGATATGAACAATTTCCCAAGTTTTTTGACGTTGGAGAGCATTCATCTCCTCCTCCATGACCTTCGTCCAATGAGGACACAACATAGCCTCTGAAAAACTGTTAGGGATAGAAATAGAGTAAACAGAGGCAAGATATGCTTGAAACGAGTGAGAGATAGAATTATACCCAACATACTTATCTATGGGATATCTAGTCCGACCGCTGTGAACTTGCAGCGCAGAAGTGGTCTCCTGAGTGATGTTGCTCGGATCTGGCGGAGTGGTGGTGGGTGGTGGAGCACGAGTGAGGCATTCTTGACCAAGATTTCTATGTTTCCTTCTCTGGTACACCTGAAGATTCTTCCTCTTTCTGTACACACGTAGATCTTTTGTAGGAACTTCCTCTCTAACAGGAATATCCACACATCCCGGAGCAAGCACATCAACCGAAATAGGAAGAAGTGACACCGTATCATTATCATCTTTGCTCTTCTCCTGAAATGTGATAACCTTTCACTCATTAGAGTAATAGGGAGTATTTTCAAAAAACGTGACATCTTTTGAGATAAACCTTCTCCGAAGAATAGGAGAATAACACTTGTACCCCTTTTGGTTGACAGCATATCCCACAAAGACACATTTTATTTCTTGTGGGCCCAACTTATCCTTATGAGGCCCCATAATATGGACAACAGCAGTGCAGCCAAAAATTTTGGGGGAAGACAGAATAGAGACATATTTGGGCAAAGAAGCTTTAGGGGGGTACTTTCCCCCCAAAGTACATGTAGCCATCCGATTAATAAGATATACAGAGGTAAGAACACCTTCATCCCATAGCCCCTTAGGAACATGCATCTCTTGCAACAGGCAACGAGTGGTCTCCAAGATATGACGATTCTTCCTTTCAGCTATCCCGTTCTGTTGAGGAGTCCTCAGACATGAAGTTTGGAAAGTAATGTCATGCTCTCCCAGGAACCTCTGAAGGTCACTGCATGTGTATTCGCCTCCGTTATCACTCATAAGGATCTTAATTTTAGTACCAAATTGAGTCTGCACATGGTGATAAAATAACTGAAATATTTCTAAAACTTCATTCTTCTTTTTCATGAGGTACATCCAAGTAAAGCGTGAGTGATCATCAATAAAAGAGACAAAATACTGAAAACCATTCACAGAGCAAATAGGAGCAGTCCAGACATCAGAATGTATCAAATCAAAGCAATTTAAACTTCGACTACGACTTGGGGCATAATTGGTTCTACGGTGCTTAACCAATTCACAAGACCGACAATCAAAAGTAGTTTTTTCAATATTGAGAAAATGCGGGAAAGTAGCTTTTAAAGTCTTCAAACAAGGATGTCCAAATCTCTTGTTCCACAGCATCAACTGATCAGGGTTGGTAGACTTCTGAACACCAAAAACTTGATAGTTGTCCAAGACATACACATCACCAGACTCATGTCCACTACCAATCGTTTTCCCACTCGCCTGATCCTGAAAAACACAATGAGAGGAGAAAAAAGTGATAGAACAGTTAAGCTGTTTAGTTAAACTGCTCACAAATAAGAGATTTGTAGGAAATGTTGGAACGCTAACAACAGATTTGAGAGACACAGAGGGAGAAAGATGAATAATCCCTTTACCAGCCACAGGAGTCGAAGACCTTTCAACAAATCTCACACTGCCAGAGGCAGGAGAAATAGAAGAGATCCCCATGGAAGACCCAGTCATGTGGTCGGAAGCCCTTGAGTCGATGATCCAAGAAGTAGATGATCCTTTCGAGGACACATGAGTAGAGAAATCATGAGCTGCCGTCCCCACAAAATCACCAGAAAGAGATCGCCCGGTAGCATTGGCTTTTAAGGCCTTCAGTTCTCTAGTCAAGCTCTCGTTCTCTGCCTGAAGGTACCCAGTATTCTCCAGATTACCATACATAGTCGTTTGGGATCTCACATATTTCCCATCGGCACCACGAATCCAACCTGGAGGGATCTGGTGAGGATGAAGATCCCAACATTTCTCCTTCCCATGACCTTTCTTCCCACAGTGAGGGCACTTCATCTTGCTCTTGTCCTCTAGTCTCGCGTTCTTCGGGTGCCATCTCTTCTGCTCTGTAGCAAGGGCAGATTTTTCATGACCAACAAGAGTGTCTGAACGAAGGGAATTCATATGGCTTGCTTCCCCTCGAATATAATGAGCCATTGTCTCTAGATCCGGCACGGAATCTCTACCCAATATCTGAACTCTTTGGAATTCAAATTCAGGAGGAATACCAGAAAGCATCTCAAAGACCCTCCGTTGCATGAGTTCAGTCTTGTACTCATCTATAGTCTGAATAGCAGAATACTGATCTATTTCAGCCCACTTATGGGTCATCTTGCTGTAATATTCTTCGAAATCAGACATCCCTGTCACGTGGACTTGCTCAATTTGGAGCTGATATATTCTAGCCAAGTCCTTTTTTGAGTAATTCTGTTCGATCAACTACCACATCTCTTTCGCAGTTTGACAGAATAAAAAGTGACTTGCAATCTTGGGTTCCATAGAATTGACAAGCCAATTTATCACAGTGAGGTTCTCACCTTCCCATTCCTCATATAGGGGGTCAAACACATCATGAGCTGGTTTGGATCCGGTGAGAAACCCAAGTCTCCGACGACTTCCAATGAATATCTGCATAGATTGGACCCATAAAAGATAATTTATCCCATTGAGCTTGATTTGAGTAACACCATGATTGAAGTGCATGTTAGAACTTCCTCCACCATAGTGTTTAGATTGATCAACCACTCCTTTAGAGGCATCAATACCCTTCAATTTGTCCTCCATAGGAACAAACACTAAGAAGAGAAAGGAGGACCGAAACCAACCAACGACAGCAGGAACCAACAGGACGGCTACAGTCGCACCCCTGCACCAAATGACTGCAGGAAAAACCGATTTCAGCCGCACCACCAGACGACAGCCTCTGCACCTCAGGAATGACTGGAAGAAGGATCCAAGATGACTGCACTAGGAAAGACTGGACGGAGGTAGCGGCGAATACGATCGATCGGCTTCCTGCGACGCTAGAAGATCGCTCTGCCTGTGACGATCGCTCTGCCTGCTACAATCGCTCTTCCTGCAACGATCGCTCTGCCTGCGACGATCGCTCTGCCTGCGACGATCGCTCTGCCTGCGACGCCAGAAGAAGAAGAAGACGATCGATTCTGCTGTCGACGCCAGAAGAAGAAGAAGACGATCTATCGACCCTATTGTCGACGCCAGAAGAAGAAGATGATCTATCGACTCCTGCTGTCGACGCCAGAAGACGACGATGACGATCGATCCTGACGATCGACGGGCCGACGAAAGACGAGACGAACGGAGACGAACTGTCCCAATCGCGACAACGACACATCGGCGAGCCTTTATGCTGAAGCGGAAGAAACCGCCTCTGATACCATGTTGAGAACGAGAGAGTTACCTTAAGGTTCAATCCTATCTATCGTGTGTTTTGTCGTAGAAGAAATAATCCCTTTATATGATTAGCCACTCCTTAAGATCTGGACACCACCAGGTGAACCCAAGTTAGCTTGACTCATAACAAAATGTAGTGGTGAAAGTGTGTAAACGTGCCCTAATGAACTTTAATTAGTTGATGTTAATGGAGTGTTGTACGAATCTAGAATGATACGATGCAAAAAATTATCCAATGGTTTATCTGCATATAAATGTTGAAATTAATAAAGAAATTTACATTCACTCACAAGCAAGATTTACACATTAAAGAAGTTAGCAATTTCAAGTTGAATTATGATTAAGAGTGCTTCGAGTAATTGCTAAGTTCATAAATCCTGCAATTAGAACATTTCATGAGTAAATGTAAATGAAATAATATCGAGAATCATATGTGCTTCACCAAATAAACAACTAAGTAAAATTGACTATGACTGTTAACTTGCACAAAAAATAAGAGCCCAGACAGTTGCTAGGTTACTGATTTCTGGGATTATACATTAACTTATACAGTGGTTCCCGTTAATTTCGGGGACTATTGCAGGATATGGGGAGGGGGAAGCGTTATGAGGAGTTTGAACGAGTTTGACTGTTTGAGGGGTGGTTGAAAAACTTGGGTGAGGGAGGGGTTGGCTATTGTAGTAGTGGAGATCAAAAAGTTAGTCTGCAGGATGTGAAATAGGGGGTGTCTTGGCTTCTGGGAAGGAGAATTCAGCAATTTGGTTGGGCTTAAGGCTGCAGGCAGTGGAGTTGCAGGTACTGAATTTCAGGAAAACGTGGACTAGTCGGGTTGAACTGCAAGCATTAAGCCTGACTTGGAATTTTGATATTGCTGTGAGTGGGGATGTTGGGAGGGGTCCGACTGGATTGGAGGAGCAAGTTTTGTGGGTGGTTGCTACTGGAATGAAGGATTAGAGGTGGTTATGAGAAGTTTCGAGTAGGGAAGTGGGTAGTTGCTATAGTGACCTGGGCATTACCTTTTATTTCACTTAAAACTCTGCAAGGATTAACTTTTTTATGTCTACATTGAAAATGACATGTTAGCTTAGAAGGAACGTAGCTCAAGGATATAACCAATGGAGGCGTAATCTAAAGCTAATTTAATTGCTGTTTTTTGAATGATAGCTTATTTGGCTGTCATGCATCCGTACTTCATATGAGCAACTGGAATAATTATTTCAATTGATTTGGGTTGCCTGATCGTAATAACCTTCTCTCTTTGCAGGTGTTGGAGTCTTTTGCTTCATGGCTTCGACTTAGCCGTGGGTATGTTCCTCCTTCCCTTGAAAGTAAGCTATGTTTCCACTGAAAAATTGGATGTTTCTGGAGTTTCTGTTGGAGGCTTAAATTAGTTGGCAAATCTAATCACATACATGAATGATAGACTACAGCTGACATATCATTTAGCTGGCTCATTATCATCGTTTCTTTCTTATGAAGTTCAAGCATGATTCTCTTAGGTTCATGGTTGTAGATATCGGATATCGGGGACACGTCGGTTTAGATTTTTCATCATATTTTTCATTTATATATATTAATATATTAATAATTTGATATTTATTGAACTTCTAAATTTATTAATATAATATAAGTATTTTGTGTTATACAAGTAATAACGGTATAATACATGAAATAAAACAAGAGAAAGTATAATGTCAGAAAGTTGTCCGTAACAATGGAAGATAAAAAATCTTTAGTCCATTATTTAAAAATCATGCATAATTGACGTCGATGATGCACTTGGGTTAAGGAAGAAAGCCAAAGGGAAAAAACAAACTAAACAATGAAATAATTTTGGTCTATTATATATTAGACCATAGACACTAATTAAAATAAGTTGAAAAAACCAATCGATAAAATATCAGGATATATCGGCGAATATATCGGTCAATAAAAGACATATCTAAGGATATATTTCAAAAGGTTATTTTACAAAATAATATCAGAAACGTGTCGTTTTGTCCATAAAACCTTTATGCCGGCCGACATGTCGGAGGATATCCACAACATTGCTTAGGTTCAAGCATTATTGTGTTAGGGGTCCATGTCCTCAGTTATATTTTATGAGTATTCATGTATTTGAGTCGTAGGAGTTGAGTCGTATCAACTCGGTCGAGTATTAATATTTTAGTCTTTTCTTTTATTTAATATTTTAGCACTCATGTCAATGTAGTATGTTGAAAGTAGGAGGAAAATATCAAGTGCAATTTTATTCATCCCATATAGGGGCTGATTTATAGGACTACAATAAGATGCATAACATCGATAGCGGTGTGGGACTAAACAACCATTGACTAAGACACCTTAAATAATAATATAAACTAATAACTCCAACACTCCCCTCAAGTTGAAGGGGGACCCTTCAACTTGGACACATCAAATAACGACAATGGAGGTAGGCGATGCAGGACAAACATCAGACGAGCCACCATGAGAAATTCCAACAGGGGAATCAAGCCGGGGACATAGCCACACACGACACTGACCCATACACGACGCTGGACCCACACACGACGTAGACATGCTGGAAACCGGTCAACCAACATCATCTACACACAACATGCGAAAGAGAACGAAAGATGTGAAACAAATCATCAACCGGGCAGCCAGGGATAATCCGTCGAGGATAATCTGTCGGGGATAATCTGTTGGGGATAATTTCGACAAAGGCGGTCCCGCACGACACTGTCCTATGCGACACAACCTGATGAGACTAGAACACCAACATCAGTCGCGACCCAAGACCAATAGAAAGACACATGGGGAGACACATACGGAATAAGCCTAGAGACCGTGTGGAATAAAAGCGAAAAGTCGGAAATGATCATCCGAGTTGCCTTCATCCCAACACTCCCCCTCACGTGGATAACACGTGCATGAAGGCATAACACGACGAGACGAAACAAATACTAACAACAAAAAATTTAAAATAGCACAAAAAAATCAACTTCGACGAGTAATCAACGCCCCTTAAGGGCAAGCAACGGCTGGAAACATTCAGGATCAGAATCAGTCAATCTAAACCATGGGAAAACCGACAACAACATGGAGAGAAAAGTACAACAGGAACAACAACGAAGGTGGGATCCAAGGAGGCAGCAACGGCCCCACGGGATCAGTAGAGAAGAAAAAAAAATTCCGCAGATGCGCCAGTAGAGAATCACTGCAGAGAGAACTGAGGCTACTCGATCTCATCGAAGGAGATGGGGGAAGACCGGCGAGAGCCGTCGTCGATAGGGGAAGGCAACACGATCTCTCCAAGAAGAAGGGAGAGGCGGAACCACACTCCCGCCGCCTAGTATACGAAGAAGATAAGAAGACAGAGACGAACACATGCGACGACTGGAACAGAAGTTCCGCCGAGCAGCATAAGCATCGACGGTCTTCGACATGAAGCATAGACGGGCACGACGACCTCGTCGAAAGTAACACAGAGTGAGGGGGGAAGACGCTCCCGTCGATGAGATAAAAGAACGGTCTCTTCGACGGGAGCGGGAGCGGAGCAACATGACGGACACCCGGGCGGCGCAGTCGACGGGTCTTACGGCTGGGGTCGAAGCAGAAGCGGGAGTGTGACAACCATAGGAAAATTGTAGGGTTTCAGATCTTTTGGCACTCTAATACCATGTTGAAAGTAGGAGGAAAATATCAAGTGCAATTTTATTCATCCCATATAGGGGCTAATTTATAGGACTACAATAAGATGCATAACACCGATAGCCGGTGTGAGACTAAACAACTATTGACTAATACATCTTAAATAATAATATAAACTAATAACTCCAACATAATCCTATATATATGGAGCCTTGGGTCATGGTTGAGTTATGAATGAGGGAATCCAATTTTCTTTCTCTCTCAAAGTCCCCCCCCCCCCCCCAGTTCTTCCTTCTTCCTCATTTTCTAGGGTTAGGGTTGAGCAAGGCTCCCCTTTTTCTCCCCTCACATTCTCTACGGGTAGAGCTCGTCTCCTCTTGTATCTCCACTTCCATTGCCACCTTCTACGACAACGCGGGCTAGGCCCACCATAACAGATTGATGTTTTTATAAATGATTTTTTGCATCAAAATTGTTAACTATTGCTTTTGATGCATATATAATTTATCTAAATTCTTTCTGATGGATTTGACCAAAAGCTACACTTTGTTTACACGATAGAACTAGAGTTCTGGAGGATTAAAGCAAGCAAATATTACTTGTTAAAGAAATTATAAAGAAAGGTCCATCTTGACGGCCCATGTAAAACCGTTTTAGGGATTGGTCCCACATCTTAGGATAGAGTTTAGGCTCTCCTCTCTCCTCCTATATATATGTACAAATACATATGATGTATTAAGGGCAATATTTGAGGAATTAATAAAATTATTGATTTTCTCTCTCTTATATTACGATTTTCTGCATGGTATCAGAGCCACCTGATCTACAAATTTCGTGCGTGGCCTAAGTATCCCTCCTCTGCCGTCAGCTTCGTTTTTAACTGCGCGGTCTCTTGGTTTCTAACAACATCTTCACTGACCTTTGGCTACTCCGTTGAATTTTCTCATTTCTGTTCTTATTTATAGGATTTTTCTTCGGCTATCCTCTGGGGCCTGCCGTTCTCCACCAGATCGCCGATGCTTCCCGAGCTCGAGTGTGACCGCCGAGCTCCTTCTCTGCTTGCTGCGCTTGATCGCCTCGTGCAAAGCTCTCTGTGTCCGCGCTCCTGCCTAACCACATCGCTTCCCTCTGTTTTAATATGACCTCTTGCTCGCATAACTTCTTCGTCGTGACCGCCCGATCGTCGTCCTGACCGTCTGGTCGCGCCTTTTTCTCGCTCAAGTCGTAGTTTTCGTTCATGTCCCCGAGCTCACGCTAGTTACTAAGCCCGCTCAGGTCGCCCAACTTCTTCTGCTCGCAGGACTCTTTTCGCTCTGCTCGCTTAGTCCATATACCTGGTCACTGTCCTCTACTCGCCAACCGCTCTGGCTAAAGTCGCCAGGTTTCTCTGCCTTGTCTACAGTAGCTGCAACCCGATCTCTGTTCGCAGGTGCAACAACTGACCACCGAGCCCCTCTTATTCCTAGATCGACGTGTGAGCTTTCTTGTTCGCCTAGCCGCCCTGGTATTTTTTCGCAGTAGCTGGTCGCAAGAGCCTCACGCGGTCTATTTCCGCCGCTTCTTCTCTCTTTGACTATTGCTTGTGTCGCGGAGCTCTTTCCGCCAGGTCGCTCAAACCGCTGCACCTACTAATCTATTCTGATCGCGCATTCTGTCTTTCCCAGCTCCTCTGCTGGCTTCTATTATGGTTAGGTATTCTCTAATCATGATACCTCATCTCTTTCAACCCTTCTCGTGCAGTCACATCCATCTCAACGGTCTCCTCCATCTCACTTTTCTTTTCCATCCTCTTGTGGAGGTCGCACCTCTTGTCGGGGTAGAGGTCGACACAGTCGCGTTCCTCTTAAGTGTACTTATTGTGGCTGGGATAATCACCTCAAAGTCACTTGTTATCGTATACTCGCTCTACCTCCTGCACCGCCTGCCTTTACTGCCGCCCACACTCCAAACAACATTCGAACTGACGTTGATGCCCTTCACATCCAAATCCAGCAACTTCAAGGACTGCTCAGCCGTTCCTCCGGCTCCGTTGTGTCTATTTCAGATGGATGTATCTCCTGTCTAGACCACATTTCATCCTGGATTATGGATTCCAGAGAAGCACACCATATTACCTCGAGGAAACCTTCTAAATACTTGGACTCTGAGCATCCCGAGTTCATTATTGTTGTCAATGGGGACATTGCCCCCGTCTCCAAATCAACCGACGTCACCATTACCCCCTCCATCACTCTTTACTTGATTTTCATGTTTCGACCTCTCCTTTCAATCTCCTATCTATTAGCCATCTCACTCAAGACCTTGATTGCTATGTAACTTTCTCTTCCATCTCTTTTGTTGTGCAGGATCAAAAGATGTAGACTATAATTGGTAAAGGGCAACTGTCAAATGGGCCGTACATCCTTGACCCCCACCCTATGATTCTCTTTTATATTAACTTTGTCAAGTGGCATCAACGTCTTGGGCATGCACCTCTCCACATCCTCCAGAAAGCTCTTCCAGATTTGGCCCTCAATGACTTCACATGCAAGTCGTGTATCTACGACAAACACCATCGTTCTACCTTTTTACCTCATTGCTGATTCTACCTGAGTTGCACCGTTACTTTATTTTATTGCATTTATCTAAATATTTTGTTGTGCATGTCGTCGCGCAAGTATGTCTTTTATTTCCATGTATTTGTGTATGTTGTGCCGCGTTTACGCAATCGTTCGTGCGACTTGTTGGTGTGACCGACCAATAAGATCTTAAATAAATTGGTCCGTTATGATTAATTTTGGCAAGCTAATAATGAAGTTATTTAAAATTAAATAAGTCTGAAATTAATATTAAGATAATATCTTGAGTTAATTTCAAAATTATTTTTTAACTCGGCATTCTTCACTGCCCCCTTGTCCATTTAATTCCTCATAGCCTTTTTCATTTGCCAAAACTTCGAGCCGTTCCTCCCATCTAATATTATTGACTCAGTAGTCTCAGTTGGTCATTTATGACTTCTTTTGAAACCCCCTGCTAGTGTTTTAAAACCCTTTATTATAATCTAAGCCTTGCCAGCAGGCTTTTGAAAGCCCCCAATTTATTACCGTTAAATAGATTATTTGATAAAACTGGCCTCTCTATTATAAAATTGCTGGCCCCCTCTTCAAAGGGCACTGGAAAGAAATCGGGAACCAGAGAAATACTCTGCTTCCCGGTATTGCCTGCGTAAGCCTCAACATTTCTGCCTCCCTGTCGCCCAACGAGCCTAACCCTCCTCTCTCCGCCACCGCCGGAGTGCCCCTCTGGCCCCGGCGACCCGTCCTCCGCCCTTTGCTGGCCACCACGACGAGGATAGGGCCGTCCCTCGTTCCGTTCTTTTGTTCCGACGGAAGCCTACCCCTGCCATCGTTGATTCCTAAAGGTCCGTCCATCTATTTTTTCCGGCTTGAGCACCTCCTGGCCACCGGAAAACACCCTTCCCGTCCAGATTCGGGGTCTTCCTTCACGGTATTGTTGCGGCCCTTCCTAGTCGGGACCTCCCTGTCAGAGCCAGCCACCTTCAGTTCCATTCCAGAGTCCCTCTGCCTTTACTCGGCTCCTACACAATGTGGAATCATCATCTTCACAAGGAGTTGGTATAACTCTCCTCTCTTCTCACACCTCCAATACTTTTAGTCCAATTTCATGAATGCCTGCAAAAGTTTAATTGTTCCAGAGCTCGCTTGCCTCAAATAAGTCTTAGTCCTATTTGACGTTACTCTCATTATTATCAATTACTATATCGAGAAACTTGTGGAAACATTAATTTTATTGTTGAAAGTCGACAAACGTTAGTCACTTGTGCGGGTTTGCAAATCTTTTGAGTAAATTATTACGCGTCTTCGCTCATGAAATTGTGATTTCACCGCCGACCTTAAATTGTGCACAAAATTACCATTTAAAAATTAATTGCAGTTTTTGGTATGCATTTGTTTGGTATCAGAGCGCGATTCGATTCACTCTTATTGTGAATCGAATGATCCTGTTTTTTTAATTTTTTGTTTTTCAAAACAAAAGAAATTTATTTTTTTAAAAAAAATCTGCACATTTTATTTTAAAATAAAAAATTGTCTTCTATTAAAAAAAACAGTGAAACTTTAATTAATTATTATTAGTAGAAAAATATATTACGTTTTTATTTAAAACCTGGAGAGTCGCATAGATCGCATAGACGTCACCATATGCGACCTAGCCAACCGGATGGGTGAACTGATGAAGACGGTAGAAGCACTCACTGCCAATGTGAGAGACACAAACCACATAGTAAACCTCTTGAGAACCTCCGTTAATAACTTAGAAGCTGAACGTCACCTAGGACTAAATCAACCACCTCGCCAAAATCCTAGGCATGAGGAACAAAATCCTAGGCAAGAGCAACAAAATCCTAGACCCACGGAACTTGCACAACCTGAAATTAGACTCCGTCGCCAACCCCGTTGTGATTTTGATGTAGGTGATTTTGAGGGTCACGTGAAACCCGAGAAATGCCTCGATTGGTGTGAGCACGTGGAAAGATTCATGACATGGAAGCAAATGCCTATAAGCCATCAGGTTGAATATGTCGTCCTTAGGTTTAAGGGACCCACACTAGTCTGGTGGGTTCAACTAGAGCGCACACGATTCATCTTAGGCCTAGTACCTATCACCACGTGGGTATTGTTTAAGTTACATCTGCGAAAACGTTATGTCTCCCCGGACTATTTGCGAACTCTTTATCGAAGGTTCCACAACCTTCGTCAGGACAAGTTTTCGTGGACGAGTGTACCAATGAGTTTTTAGTGTTGCAGTCTAGACTAGACCTACAAGAGGAGGATGATATGACAGTGTCCCGTTACCTGAACGGGCTCCGTTATGCTATTAGGGATGAGCTAGAGTTGAACGATTTTAGAGATTTGGGTGAAGTGTCTAATAGAGCACGTAGAGTGCAGACATCGCTTCAGAAGAGGACATCTGGTCATAGGTCTACTGATAGGCCTTCCTCGAGCACCACCACCACTGCACCCACCTCTAAGAATTCTGATTCCCCTTCTCATGTCACAACTCGGTCCCCAGCTCCTCCCACAGGCCTCACCTGAGGTAAGGAGGTCATGAGATCCAAGCCCAACATTGGAGTATTCTGATGCTTCAAGTGTATGGAGCCTAGACACAAATCTTCTGAGTGCCCGCGACGCTATTTCGTCACAATCACTGATTCATCTGATGAGCGTGAACCAGAATATGGAGTCTTCCTTAATGACTCCAAGCCCGAGCCCGAGTCCGATTGCGTTATTGAGGTCGAAGCAGAACAAGCTGAACACTTAGTTTGTGTCATTCGTTATAGCTTGATTTCCCCTAGTGAGGCCACTGAACGTGATTTTCAGAGACATGAGATTTTCCGCACTACTGCGCGTATTCAGGGACATTTTTGTTCCATCATCATTGATAGCGGTAGCATGAAAAATTTCGTCTCCCAACGTATGGTTGAGAAGCTAGGACTCGAGACACACCCCTTGGAGCGGCCCTACCACGTATTTGGGGTTAATAGTCACATGACTATACCCACTGCTCACCGTTGTCTCGTAGAATTCTCTATCGGGGATGTGTATCAAGATTCTGTTTTATGTGATGATGCCCCCATCGATGTCTGCCATATCCTGTTAGGTAGAGCATGGTAGTACGATAAACACGTCGTGCATGGTGGTGTGAGGAACTCCCATTCCTTCGATCACTGTGGGCCCAAGATTGTTCTTCTTCCCTAGAAGAATGGTCTTGTTCCTAAGGCTTCTGCGAGGACCTCGTCATCATCTCCCTCGCCTTCCTTAGTTACCACTACCCCACTCCTATTTAGTGCCACGCTTCTGCTTGGACCCCCGCTCCAGGAAGAAGCACTTGATTCTAGTGAGACATTCGACTTGGATGTGCTCACACTTTTGGTGATCTCACTTTTGATTCACCTTGTATAGATTTTGTTTTTGATGATCGCACTTTTAGCTCACCGCACTACTCCACGGTTATGAGTGTGCTTGATTATAAACTTTCTAGGCGTAGTCGTAGTAGGAGAATTGAATCAGTCCCTAGATTGTTTCTTCCTAATAGGGACACGTGATTTCGGGGATTTCTGTGGTTAATTTTAAAAGAAAAAATTGTGCTCGGTTTAAAAATTTATGGTGTTAGTCAGATATCAGTGAACAACAATATGCCGATAGTTGATCTTGGTTTCGTAAACTCTCGTAGGTCTCTAGCATGAGTACGTATACTGCAATATGTTTTAATGAATCCACAAGTTGATCATGCTTCCTTGCGGTCTTGCCTCTTTCTTCACTTTATTGACCCGCTCTCTTTCCCACTGTCGTACTCAACTTCTTGCAGCTCTGATTTTTATTAAACAATTGCATGTCATGTATGGATTTTTGACTAACAGTTTTCGAGAAACTTTGAAAGACTATAACTCCGTCGTTGATGTCATCACTTGGAGTCATATTCTTCCAATGGAGGTGAGTTTTCTATTCCTTTCATTAAAGATGGGTTGCCAACTGATTTTGTACTGCGATGATGAGCCATTCCTGTGTTGGACCATCTACTTTGGCGGGGCGGAGGCAATGCTTGACTCGTGTCGTTGTTTGGATGTTTCAGTGACAGGTTCCATCTAAGTCTCGATGGGGTCGAGATCCTTCAACCCCGGAGGAATTGATGCAACCTGAGTTGCACCTTTTCTTTATTTTACTGCATTTATCTAAATATTTTATAGCGCATGTCGTCGCACAAGTATGTCTTTTATTTCCATGTATTTGTGTATGTTGTGCCGCGTTTACGCAATCGTTCGTGCGACTTGTTGGTGTGACCACCCAATAAGATCTTAAATAAATTGGTCCGTCAAATTAGGACTAGGATTAATTTGGGCAAGCTAGTAATGAAGTTATTTAAAATTTAAATAAGTCTGAAATTAATATTAAGATAATATCTTGAATTAATTTCAGAATTATTTTTTAACTCAACATTCTTCACTTCCCCCCTTGTCCTTTAATTCCTCATAGCCTTTTTCATTTGCCAAAACTGACAGTCGTTTTCCTCCCATCTAATATTATTAACTCAGCAGCATCAGCTGGTCATTTATGACTTCTTTTCAAACCTCCTGCTGTCGTTTTAAAACCCTTTATTATTATTTAAGCATGGCCAATAGGCTTTTGAAACACCCCAATTTATTACCATTAAATAGATTATTTGATAAAACCAGCCTCTCTATTATAAAATATCTAGTCCCCCTTCTTCAAAGGGCATGAGAAAGAAATCTGAATCAGAGAAATGTTGGTGTTACCATGATGATCTGAAAGTGGTCAAACAGGTAGTCTCACTGCCAACGCGATATGAGCTCATAGGGTCGCAAATAAGAGCGTTTGGAGAAGTTGGAGGAATGGATTGTGTTGGTCTTACTCATATGTGATAAGTGAAGGACCAAGCACTTGACTTATTGGAATTTCTCGAGAGATGGGCTGATTCGTCGAGACATCTCGTCGATTCGTCGAGTCATCAGTTGATTCGTCGAGTTTGTCGAGACCTCTCGTCGGTTCGTCGAGTCATCAGCTGATTCATCGAGTGCGTCGAGTGCGTCGAGACCTCTCGTCGATGAGTCGAGTGCGTCGAGACATCTCATCGATTCATCAAGTCATCTCATCTATTCGTCGAGTCATCTCTGTTAATGATTCGTCGAGTTAATTC
The DNA here is from genome assembly GCA_039583875.1 of Platanthera guangdongensis. Lineage (NCBI taxonomy): Eukaryota > Viridiplantae > Streptophyta > Magnoliopsida > Asparagales > Orchidaceae > Platanthera > Platanthera guangdongensis. The sequence continues at coordinate 200,216,708 of CM077159.1, forward strand.
CATTAGTTCTGGGTCTGCGGATAGCGACGGTTCAAGCCTGTTTATACTCCTGGGCATATATATCTGTTGCCTTAGGTTTTCAATGTGTATGAGTTAGGGCGAACCTGAAACTGACGGAAAGTGTTTCCCGAAGTGCCGATCCCGTCGCTCCCGTAAGCCCTGATTCCGGCGCCCACCGCCGCCGCCTCTCTTGGTGCAGACCTAGCGGTCTGTGGAGACGCAAAGGGCTTTCCATTCTCCATCCTGGATCTTGTTTGACATGTTCTCCCCGTTCGTGTGGATACCTGCAGAGCCGCAAATCCATTTTTGCGTGAACTCACCCGCCGACCAAGATCTGTTCTGGAGCATCTTGATTGAGTGATGACTCAATCCCACTCAGGTATACTCCTATTTTATGTTATGCAAACTTCTTGATCAATGTTAATCGTAAGATCCAAGTTTCTCTTTAGGGTTTTCTTGAACTTTATTCCGTTACGCACATTTGATGTGCTATTAAGTAAAACCCTACAATAAATACTCTGCTTCCCGGTATTGCCTGCGTAAGCCTCCCCATTTCCACCTCCTCATTGCTCGACGAGCCCAACCCTCTGCTCGCCGCCATCGCCGGAGTGCCTCTCTGGCCCTGGCGACCCCTCCTCCGCCCTTTGCTAGCCACCACGACGAGGACAGGGTTGTCCCTCCTCGTTCCAATCTGCTGTGCCGACGGAAGCTTGCACTTGCCATCGTTGATTCCTAGAGTTCCATCCATTTATTTTTTTGGGCTTGAGCACCTCCTGGCCGTCAGAAAACACCCTTCCCGTCCAGATTCATGGTCTTCCTTCACGGTACTGTTGCGGCCCTTCCTAGTCGAGACCTCCCTGTCAGAGCCAACCACCTTCAGTTCCATTCCAGAGGCCCTCTGCCTTTACTCGGCTCCTACACAGTGGGGAACCATCATCTTCACATGGAGTTGGTATAACTCTCACCTCTTCTCACACCTCCAATACTTTTAGTCCAATTTCATGAATGCCTGCAAAAGTTTAATGATTTCAGAGCTTGCTTGCCACAAATTAGTTTTAGTCCTATTTGACGTTAATTTGTCGTTAACTTGCTCTCATTATTATCAATTACTATATCGAGAAACTTGTGGAGACAATAATTTTATTGATGAAAGCGGACAGACGTTAGTCACTTGTGCGAATTTGCAAATCTTTTGAGTAAACTATTACGCGTCTTCGCTCAAGAAATCGTGATTTTACCGCCGACCTTAAATTGTGCACAAAATTACCATTTTAAAATTAATTGCAGTTTTTGGTATCCATCAGTTGTTTTCGGAGCGATGCTCCCTTTATTTTAGTTCATTCAGATATTTGGGGACCCTATAAAACCGCAAGTGTTTCTGGTTATTGTTACACGTGCCACAAAATATATGTTCGTTAGATATTGACGCACTCAAAAAGGCTATGTATGCTACTCTCTCAATGATCGGAAGGTTATATCAGCAAATGTCACTTTTCTCGAAGATCAGCCATATCATTCTCAACCTTGTGACCCTCCACTACCGCCTCTTCGTCCATGACCCACTGTTCCTATTACTTTGAACCTTCCACCTCTCCTCCCCATGCCACTCCCAAACCTACCACCAAAACCCCCTCTGCTTCGCGTGTACACTCGTCGTCCTTTTCATTATGATGCCTCGTGGTCGTTACCTTCTACTGATGACACTCCACGCTTTGCTGATCCGGGCATGCCTTCTACAACTCACCCTATCAATAATTTTGTTTCTTTGCATTGATTATCTCCACTACTTCACACTTTTGCGAAATCATTGTCGTCGGTTTTCACCCCTACTTCTTTGCAGGAGGCTCTTCAACATCCGGGGTGGCGGACGGCTATGGAAGAAAAAATGACTGTCCTCTTGGCCTATCACACCTGAGATCTTGGCCCTCTCCCTTCTATCCATCATAGAAAGCCTTTTGGGAGACCTAGGTGTCAAACTCTCATCTCCTGTCACCTTGTTCTACGATAGTCAAGCTGCTATTCATATTGCCAAAAATCCCGTGGTCCATGAACGTACCAAGCATATAGAGGTCGATTGTCACTTTATTCGGGTAAATGTTCAACTAAGGAAATTGGACTTGAGACTTGTTCCTGCTACATAAGAAATCGCCAATATTCTTACGAAAGCTATATCGCGACCTCTATATGTTCAGTTCTTGTCTAAGCTTGGTTCCTACGACTTGTATGCTCCAGCTTGCGGGGGAGTGTTGATGAAACTGTAAAGAAATGTCCATCTTGAAGGCCCATGTAAATCCCTCTTAGGGATTAGTCCCACATCTTAGGATAGAGTTTAGGCTTTTCTCTCTCCTCCTATATATATATATGTATACATACATATGATGTATTAAGGGCAATATTTGAGAAATTAATAAAATTATTTATTTTCTCTTTCTTAGATTACGATTTTCTACATTACTAAATTAATTCAGCAAATGAGGTACAAGTCATTGGGATTGGATAGTCGGCTGGTCCAAGGATTTGGGTTCGTTTCCCCTCCCAAATCAAGACCTTCTATTTCGATCCCTAATCCTTCACCCTCCTCTCCTTTATATAGGAGAGTTAGTCCTCATAATTATCAATTATTTCAATTGAAAAATACATAAAAAGAAAACATATTAAAAGGAAATAACACCAATATGAAAAATAACATAACTGAAAATATTCTAATGGTTGCCAGATGGCCCTATGCATCCAGCTCTGGTTCCTCCTCATGCCCTTTCTTGGGGCTTGAATATACCCGGATAGCCATGAACATATCATTACAATTTTCTTATGGACTACTTAAGTTATGACAAACTAAAGGAACAGATTCTTGAAAGCCCTTGTCTTGGGTTGACTAATTTTACTGGTTTGAGTTTCAGCAACTCAATAAATTAAGGATTCTATGCTTACTATTTTGGGAGTTGCTTGCTTTGATGTTTTCTTCATTTGTTTTTTATATTTGATATTGATCTGTTTTGGGTTAGCATTGGGGAAGAGCCTATTCACACCGCGAGTAAACATGAATAGGGTGTATGTCTATGGGAGGTGTCGAACACTACGCAATATCATTGCTAATATCTTTAATTTATTTAAAGTTTTATAATTTGTGTTTAATTATCGTTTGAGAATTTCTATTACACATTATGTGTTTTAATCTGTAAGTAATTTTGACTGGCGGTTTTTATATTCCTTGCATAAGTGAATGAAGGAAGCTTTTGAATCCTAAATTTAATCCCATCTGGCACCGCTATCCCTTATCTTGTCCACATGCCCTCCCCAAGTTTGCTCCAAACATGGCTGCACCCATTGCACCCACTTTGGTGTCAGTCTCTGCCTTCCCTCGCTCACTTCTTGTGGTGCCTCCCTCCATCATTGGTCCCTCCAAGCACACCCACTCCAACAGGGGGGGGGGGGGGGGCGTGATCTCCTCTATGATCCTATTCTCGTTGGATGCAGGAGGTGTTGAGAACTAAGTATTAGCGCTAATTTTCATTTGAATTTGTTTTAGAAATTTATATGTTCGGACCTGTGTAATTTTGGCAAGGGGTCTTTATATACCCTTACGTAAGTGAATGGTGATAACTTTTGAACCCTAAATCTAATTTCATTGTGTACTGCCATCCCCCTATCTAGCTTGGACATCTTCGTCGAGCTTGGCTCTATGTTATCAAGGCACGCACTTGAGGCGTCGGGCACACCGAAGCACTCCTATAGCCTCAACAAGGCTGAGGCGGGCCAGCCGAGTTGCGCTTGAGGCGCACCCGAGTCGCTCCTGAGGCGCACCCAAGCTCCCAAAATTCAATGAATTGGGCCCCCAATTCACTGATTTTATGTTTTTTTTTTCATTTTTGCGCATCACGTGCCTCAGGCGCGCGCCTGCGCCTTGCTCCTTGGCTCCATAACCCTTTTGCGTCTCGGCGCGCCTTGCGCTTTTAATAACATAGGCTTGGATCTGAATGTCGTGGCCGTCGTCCAGTCCAACTCAAAGAGGACACAGTGACTGGGTAGGGGATGGTGGAGCGCGATGGAATTAGATTCAGGATTCAAAGGCTGCCTTCATTCACTTATGCACGCATATATATATATAGACCCTTTGCCAGATTATACATAAGTTATTAGAGAAACTGTCAAGCAAAAATTAAACACTAATTGATGGCGTGCAACCCCCGACACAAGTTTATTCCCGCAGGATGCGGTGATCCGCTACCCATTCGGATGATCCGAGTCTGTGGTTGGGTCCAAATGTCCATAGCTAGCATGTCTCTAAAATTGGTCGACTCCTGTGTGGATTCGATTGGGCTAATAACGTCTACGTAATCATAGAACTCTTCCGATACATCCTGCGCCAATAACTCGGAGTCAACCTCGTCCAACATTTGTGCATTGCTCTCTAGTCTCTTTTCCACTAGAAAGTTATGTAGTATGCAACAAACATTTATCACGTAGACCTGTTTAACAATATGAAATTAGATCTAGGCATAGAATAATAAAGCTTTACCATGTAATTCAAAAGTCCTTTCTATAATATACCTGCACTTTAATATTGAAAAATGACGGTTGACGTAGAATACCCCATCGTTTCTTCAACAATGCAAAGCTTCTTTCTATAACATTCCTTTCTTTTGCATGACGTAGGTTAAATAATTCCTTATAATTGGATGGTTTGTTACCCTGATTTGACCATTCTTTCAAATGGTAACTTGTCGACTGATATGAGGCAAGAAATCGTTGACCATTCGTGTATCCAGCATCAACAAGGTAGTACTTGCCTATACAATAAAACTGTGCAAGTCCCACACATGCCTATTTATTTTTTTGAAAAAGAAATTTTTAATAGTTTACCATTTGGCACTTCAAAGCGGTCTTATCGCTCCAATGCATCGCGCAATACACGAGAGTCAGATGTTGAGCTCTCCCAACCGGGCAATACATACAAGAATTTCATAGTACTATCACATACACCAAGCATATTTGTTGTGATTGCCTGTTTTCGGTTACGATATCTGTCTTGATCTTCAACCGGAACAGTTACTTCAATATGTGTACCGTCTAACGCACCAATGTTATTTGGGAATCATCTAGATTTGTGTTGTTGTCTACTTTCAGGCAATCTAATATAATCACCCTGATAGTTTTAATACAGCTTGCAATACAATGTTGAAGTGTCTGCTAATTGTGTCAATCAAGCGGATAAACGTGCCACCAACAATGCGAAACTTCGTGTTATGTGCCAAAATATACAGAAATATTGCAACTGATTCCTTAGTAGATACATACTGCGTATCACACATAAACCCTTTTGCCTTGAGAATATCACAAAGCTCATTGAATGGTGCTTTACCCATGCGGAGGTGGCTGAAGCAGTTAGCCTCATGCCCATCATATAATCGTTTTAATATTATATTACGTAGAACGTCTTTATCTTCCACATCAACCGGGTTTCTGGGAATGGATTCCATAACCACCACAGCTGCGCCATAAGCAACAACAACGACTGACTTGATTATAATATCCATCTTTCGGTTTTTTTGTACCTCTACTTGATCCATGACAGGCCTAGATACGCAAATCGCATTGAAATCAAATAGATACTAGCATTTAATGAATGAGATCAAAATCTAACCCTATGACTAAAAATTCAGGACAAAAAAAAATCTGCCTTTAAGGTTGACAAAAAAAATCTAACATTTAATGAATGAGATCAAAATCTAATAATTAAATAATTGAAGTCCTAGTTGTCAATTTTAATGAAATTGAGCAAGCTCAACCTCATTTTGGTGATCTAATTTGAATCTAACATTTAATAAATGGGATCAAAATTGAGCTAGTTAGTTGCTTTAATGTCCTTGCCTCTTCATCCATTTGCCCTAGAGTATGTTTCTCCCATATATAAGGGCTTCATTTGGTTTAGCTTATTTGGGCGTTTCTAACGCTGCTCATCGATTCCATTTGGTTACCCGCTTCCGTTCGATCAAGCGTTTTATCGCCGCTCAAAAAATTTCGGGTCGAAACCCACGCCGAGAGCTCCAGTCTGCCGCGTTTAGGATCTATCGCGAATCCTTCGTCGTCTCTCCTGGTAACCGCGAGTAGTAGGTTTTCCCCGCCGCCTCTTCTCCGTCGGCATCCCGCATCTCTTCCGCGAGGTTCCGACGAAAATCACGATCGTATTCAGTGCTTCTTCTCCGACGATGAAGGACATTCTCCGGCGCATCCCGGATCTTCCTGACCTAGCTTGATCTGTAGGTACTGTACTCTGCAGGCTCTTCTTGCATCTGCTGCATCTCACAGACCTCCCCCCCTTCCCCTTTGTTTTGTGCAGCAATCCCGATCCGTTCAACAAGTGCAGCATTGATTGATCCACAACTGCTATTCACTTGATTGTAATGTTAACTGTAATTACCAAATAGTGTAAGTAATCACACACACTTTAATGTAATTATCAAATTGAGTCTTTTGTAATTATACATGCTTCTTTTATGTTGTAATCCATCCATGGTGAGCTCTAATATACCAAAGAAACTGACATAGAGGAGACTGAAGCCAATTTTTGCAAATTTAAGAAGAAAATTATATATTCTTTTTAGCAAATAGAGGAGGAACCATCTGGTAATGATCATAACCTCTTGTTATATTCAGAAAAACTTCTGCATCCCTATTAGCATTTTTTTCTTGACTGCTGAGTAATGATATGCATTGTAATATTTGTGTGAATGAGACATTGTTATTGCAAAAGTGTATATTTTTCAAGTTAATAAATAATCTGTTTTGAAAAGCTATTTTGCCAAATGAATCTCTGTTCTGAAAAGCTCTGGAAACGCAGACTATTCAAACAGATCTCCATTTTCAGCAACCAATTTTCAATAGCTCCATTTACAATCCTCCATTTGCAACAGCTCCTTTTACAACCGCAACCGCTAAACCAAATGAAGTCTAGATTTAAAAGTATACTGCACATAGAGATGTAATCAAAGCAAGATGTTGTAAAGTTGAAAGCGGCATACATCATTGATCTACTATAATCAAAGCAAGACGTTGTAAAGGAGGAGGAAGAAGAAGTGAGGAGGCGGAGGAAGAAGAAGAAGTGAGTAGGAGGAATAAGTGGGGGCGGCCATTGACGGAGCTCAGGAGGAAGAAGAAGAAGAAAGGAGGAAAAAGAAGAAGTGAGGAGGAGGAAGAAGAAGAAGTGAGGTTGAGGAGGAAGAAGAAGGGGAGTCCATTGAAGGAGCTCGAGAGGAAGAAGAAGAAGAAAGGAGGAGGAGGAAGAAGAAGTGAGGAGGAGGTGGAGGAAGAAGAAGAAGTGAGGAGGAGGAAGAAGAAGAAGTGAGGTTGAGGAGGAAGAAGAAGAGGCTCGGGATAAAGCAGAGGATGAAGAGAAGAGAAGAGGAGGAGGAGGGGTATACCTGCGGCGGAGAGAGCGGCGGAGGAGGCTCGGCGAGGAGAAATCCGGCGTCGGGCGGAAGAGGACCTAAAAATTGCGCGATGCCGACGTCGGGGGGTAAGAATTGAGGAACACGATTGTTAGGTTATATTGAAAACCGGCGGCTTTACTTCAAAAGCCGATTCCTGACCAATTCCAACCTGCCGAACACACCAAACGGAATTGGCTTTGGCCAAAGCCAATATCTGAAAGTCAATTCCGTTCTGCCGAACATGCCATAATTGATCTTGTTTTGTTTGCAAGTGGAAGAAATTATAAAATACCGATATGAGGCTGCTAAAAAATATTTTTTGTTATTATCAAAATACTTGAAGATACACTTATTCTGAGTTTGCTCGTTGATTGCCAATTTCTTTGTTGAGCTTGTTTAGTCAGCTGCATTTTGAAGATGATAATGCAGCAACATTACCTCATATTGAATTGCTCATAAGCACATTGATTTACTGATATTCTAACCATTTGATATTTGATTGCTTCATAAGAACTAAACAAATATTTGCTCTTTCAGGGTGTCTGCTTCAACTCTCGCATCCCATCCATTAGTACAAACAGCTCTATCGTGCCTAAATTCTGAGCAGTATCTTGAAGCTGCAGTAAATGGTAGTTCAACTCAACCTCCTTGAAACTTTTGTAGAATGGTTATTGATATGAGTTAAGTTTTACATGGCTCTCAGTGTATTTTTTAGCAATCATGCAGTTGTCGGCAATTTGGAGCTTTCATGCTCTCATTTATTTTTGTGGGGTTCTCTTTAGTTGGCTTGCATATTATCCCTGGATAGTTATTCCATAAGCTTACTAATTTGCTGCTTAAATTTAAACTTGACAGAAATTTATCTGACTAATTTTCAAGTTTGAGATTGTATTACCTTTGAATGATTCATTGCAGTCAGGTATCTGTTGATTTTAATAAAATAAAGTAAAACTATAATTCTCGGTGTGAAGAACTGGATGTTGGGATTTTAAGCACTGAATAAAATTCGAGAAAATCTTCTATATGATGTCTGAAAATTTCTGTTGTAGATTACATGATTGACCGGGTATTGGAGAAGAAAAAAATAGTTCTGTAAAAGCATAATTCAAGTGTTTAAGGTCCTGAAGGTGAGCCTTGGCGTGCTGGTTGAGGTGTTGCCGTGTGACCTTGAGGTTACGGGTTCGAGTCCTTGAAGCAGCCTCTTGCAAAAATGCAGGGTAAGGTTTACCTACATTTCACCCTAGTGGTGAAACTCTTACCCCGACCCTTACTCTGCAGGGATGCTTTGTGTTTAAGGTCCTCAGATTGTTGGGATAAAGTCTTTGATAAAGATGATGTGTTTAGGTTGACCACAGTAGGCTCCTGCAATTTTATATTTTTATTTTTCATCATCTATGTTATGTTGGTGCTTATCTCATTGTTTTGTATATACGCCACTTTGTTTATTAGCTTATTAGTGAAGTATAAATTGGTATTCACCTGACGATGTTTCACTGTTCTTATGTCTTTTTTACTGTCTTCCTATTGCAGTTGTATCTGAATTAATACACTACACTACAGCTAATGCTTCTGTTGGTGTTGCCACCCAAATGCCCTTGATTCATCTACTTGTTTCTCACGTTATGGGACTTAAGGACCAGCTCAAGGATTCATCAAAGGTAGTGATTACACTTCAGTCTCCATGTGCAACTATCAGGTTAAATGTAGTTGCATGAGCTATTTAAAACTCTATTTTATAATATTTAAAGAAACAAAAATCTTAATAAGTGCAAATTTTAGCCCGCAACTATACTATAAGCTATACAAAAAATTTCTTCCCATTTATAACTTTGCAATATCTATTTAAATCCGCGCAGGTTAGTAGAAGTATCTAGTGGTTTGTGAACTTTTGGTTTGAGTTTTGAGGTTAATGTCTGTGGGTGCTTTCTCAGATGCACTTAACTATTTAGGTTTTTAGTTGCTTAGAATGATGTTTTTTCTTTAATTTATTTAATCTTCATTTTTGCATTAACTTCAGTTATTTATGGTTATGGCATAGACGCATAGTATAACAGTTCAAAGTGGTTTTACTGATATATGACGAATGAAGTTTGAATGACCTTATTAATATCTTTTTTGTTGCATATGTTATGTCTAACCACTTCTCTCACACCAACATATGTTTCTGATGCCCTTAGGGTTGGACAGTACCAAAGAGAAGAGAGGGGGAGGAGAAGAAGAGAAGAAGAGGAGAGAAAAAAATAGCCCCAGGCTCTTTGACCACACTTCAAAATACTCCTCCAGGCCCTAGGAGTAAAACAGAAATAACAAAATAGAAAGTGTTGAAACAAAATTGCAGAATGCCCTGAATTGGGAGCCCGATAGTGTCCGTGGGTCTTGGTTCAGTCAGCGACCCATTGTTATCATTCTTTGGCCCAATCAGTGGCCCGATAGTTGACCGGGATTCGGGTTTTGGCGTGCATTGAGGCGACAAGTTGATTTTGAGCCTACACGCGACGACGAAGGGCTTTAGAGGTGGTATTGGGAGCAGGTCACCGGAGGAGCAAGTGTTGGGAGCCATGGGGCTGGAAACATCAGATTTTAGCTGAAAGTGGGCGGATCTGACTGAGGACGACCGAAACAGAGGCCCGACGGCCTTCCTGTGTCAGATCAGGGCATAAAGCTGCGGATCAGCAGACGATCAAGTGCTGGGAGCGACGAATGGCATTGACACAGACGTTAGTGATAGCGGATCGTGCGGCCTCACGCCGGAAAGGAGGGATCGGTGGCTCCTTTGCAAAAATTTGGGAGTTACAGGCAATCAAAATGGTGGAGGCGCCTTCACCATTAAGAAATGGTTAACGACCCTCATATGGCAAGCACAGTGGCTTCCTCACCGGAGGCTCCACCACTGTAGTTTCAGGCCGCCACATGATCTGCACCATAGAAGGATAATAAAAATTAGATTCCTGATAGTAGGGATGATAAGAATTTTGGTTTTACCTTGCTTGTGCCGCAAGCTCCACAATGGATGGGTCGTAAGAGGGAAAAGAAGATGTGTTAAATTGGTTGCCACCCATGCTCATAGGCTGTGATGGACCTTGATCATACGGGTTTCCCATCCTGCCCTCTACGTTTGAATATTACGCGCTCCCACACCATCTGCAACAATAGTTGGAATACATTGCAGAGGAGGATTTTTTTTCCCACAACCTAAAATATGATGTGACTACCTGTAGGACTCAAAGAACAGAGACATCAACACACCCAATATTGCAAAATGGACATACAAATTTATGGTACAAAGATAAAATAGGAAGGGGAAAATTTAGTTTGACAGCCCTCATCTTGATCTCCTGACCTCTTCAAGGAGGTCTGGGGATCAAACCCTAGCCTTAACAACTTACCGCGTTGATTGTATACGGTGTGAAAAGCTAGTTGAGGTGTATGGGCCACAACCCTGTTGTGTGGCTCGACCGGGGTGAAGGGTTCAATACCTGGCCCGAATGAGCGGCCTATAACAAAAAATCACTCATCAGGCTGCATGATAGGTTTACGTGCGCGGAAGTCAATTCAAGGAGCGCACATTCATCTGGTAATCTGAGCTCAAACAAGCCGCATGGATTCCCTAATAAATATTAAAGCTCCATTTCTTCTGTGATGTCGTTTACATTGGGCCACCATAGCCCTGATAATATTAAATAATGGATTCATATGAACAGATCATTATGATGGCCAGGCATCCCAAATTTGCAGTTCTATGCGCTCTCCTTGATAAGAGCGTCCCATTTCTGTGAGTCTACCACCAGTACTGGTAGCTTCATTCTTTCTCTTGTATGGTATTCTAGTTGAATTTGATAGACACAATTTGGGAGTAATTACACTCAAAATGTACGACGTGGCTTGGGATTGTAACGCAGATTGATTAATGTAAAAATGCACCAAAGTGAGAGAAAACCAGGAATGATTTTATCAATTCTCAAAAAATGTCACCTACAAGAATACACGTATCTACACATTTGTATAGGTAGTGAGAGAGGAGAGGATTCTCAATCCTATAATGTTGGACTAAACTAAGCTACATGGGCCTTTGTTTTGGCCTTTATATAATTTCTTTAACACCCCCCTGCAAGCTGGAGCATACAAATCATATGCACCAAGCTTGGACAAAAACTGATGATACAACTGTCGTGGAAGGGCCTTGGTGAGAATGTCAGTAATTTGTCTGATAGCAGGAACATGCTCTAATTCCAATTTCTTTAGTTGAATCTTTTCCCGAATGAAGTGACAGTCAATTTCAATGTGTTTGGTTCGCTCATGGAATACATGGTTCTTGATAATATGTATAGCAACTTGACTGTTACAAAATAGAGTTGTTGGTGAGGATAATTTTACTCCCAAATCACCAAGGAGACTTTCTGGTCAGGTAAGCTCAGACACAACAGTCGCCATTGCACAATACTCGGCTTCAGCAGATGAACGAGCAACACCAGATTGCTTTTTGCCACGCCAGATAATATTTCTTCCAAAGTACAAAAATTAGTTGTGGAGCGTTGAACATCAAGAGAGGTATCATAGTCAGCATTAGAATATGCAATCAAAGATAGAGAGGAAGATGGTTTGTAAACATGCCCTTGTCTGGGAGCAGTCTTCAAGTATCTGAGGATGCGCTTGACGACCTAGAGATGAGAGGTCCGCAGAGCATGCATAAATTGACTGACGACACCAACAACAAACGAGATATCAGGTCATGTAACAGTCAGATATATCAGCTTTCCTACAAGACAACGATAATACTCTGGATTTGGGAGTAGTTGATCAGAGTCAGAGTCATGAGCAAAGAGCTTGTGGTTGACATCCTTAGGAGTGTCAGCAGACTTGCATCCTGAATAACCGGTATCCTGAAAAAGGTCGAGGCAGTACTTGCGTTGAGATAGGACAATGCCATCCGGTCATCTTGCTACCTCAAATCCAAGGAAGTACCGAAGATTTCCCAGATCCTTGGTTTGATAAATCGAGTTTAAGTGTTGATTGATCATCTGTATTCCAGTGGAGTCATTATCAGTAATCAAAATGTCATCAACGTAAACCAAGAGAATTGTGCCGGTTGGCTGATGACGAGTAGAGAGTGAGAAATCAGCCGAGCTTCGAGTGAATCCTACATCACAGACGACCTTACTAAACTTGTCAAACCATGCACAAGGAGACTGTTTGAGAGATAAATAGATTTCTTTAGGAGATAAACACGAGACTCCCCCGTGATCTCAAACCCGGGAGGTTGCTGCATATATAGACTGTTTCGACAAGGTCACCATCGAGAAAAACATTCTTGATATCCAACTAATGTAAGGGCCCTGTCGATGAACCGCCACTGAGATCAGGGCCTGAACAGTATTTAACTTGCGACTGGTGAGAAAGTTTCATCATAGTCGAGACCTTGTTACTGAGTGAACCCCCGAGCCACAAGCCGAGCCTTTAGGCGGTTAACTGTCCCGTTTGGAGCATGTTTTATCGTAAAAACCCACTTACAACCAACACAATTCTGTCCTGGAGGAAGCGGGACAAGATCCCAAGTCTGATTAGCCCATAGAGCAGTCATTTATTTATCTATGGCCGCACACCACCCCAAGGTGTTGAAGAGTCTCCTGCAAATAGTTAGGTATAAAAATGAAGGATAAAGACAACACGAAGTTGAGAAGAGACGGTGTAATGAGACATAATTCACCAAGAGATGAGCCATAGAAGGTGATGCCAGATCGGCAGGCTGCGAGAGATCACTTAGAAAGGGTAACTACTGCATGGCATCAGATTTGGGAGGACGGCAAGTGTATACACAAAGAGGTGGTTTGGTTTGTACTGGTGTTGGTGTTGGTGTTGGAAGAAGTGGTGGAAGGCGAGACGTGACGGGGACAATAGGACATGGTAGAGGGGGATGTTCAAGAGGAGGCGTAGGTGTTGGTGTTGTTGTTGGTGTTGGAAGAAGTGGTGGAAGGCGAAACGTGATAGAGACGGTAGGATGTGGTAGAGAGGGATGTTCAAGAGGAGTCGTAGGAGAGAAGTGAAACGGTTGGTCCTTTAGGAAGGTCACATCGGCCGAAACCACCGTTTTGCGATCAGAGGGAGAGTAACACACATGCCCTTTCTGAGCGCGGGAGTATCCAACGAACATATACTTAGTAGATCGAGGAGCAAACTTGTCAACGGATTGTCCAAGATTATGAACATAACATGTACATCCAAAAACACGAGGCGCGATATAAAATGGGGGTTTGGAAGGAAAAATGAGACTAAATTAAGCCGCAAAATTGAGAATGGTGGAGGGCATGCGATTTATTAGATCACAGGACATTAGAGACCGCAAAGTTCGTATAGTATGGGGACCTGCATTTGAATCATGAGTGATCGGGTGTCGTCAAGAAGGTGCCGATTTTTTCGCTCGAACATACCGTTTTGTTGGGGAGTGTAAGCGCATGAAATTTGATGGGTGATGTCAAACTCAGCACACATATTTGAAAAAGTACGACTAATATATTCACGCACATTATTTGTGCGAAGAATTTTTATTGCAGTGGAAAACTGAGTTTGAGTCTCAGTAATAAAGGCACGGAAGAATAGAGGCAATTTCAAGCGCGATCGCGAAGTAAGTACATCCAAGTCATACTTGAGTAATCGTCAATAAAAGTAGCAAAGTAACAATAACCACCTACACTAGAAGTTTTATAAGGACTCCAAATATCAAAATACACTAGAACAAAAGAAGCATTACTCCTAGTACAATGGGGGACAAAAGACGCACGATGCTGTTTGCCAAAGATGCATGATTCATAAGAAAAATCATGAAGGGAGATATCAGGAAGAGCTTTCTTGAGAATTGGAAGGAGAGCATGTGCAAGACGTCGATGCCAATCAGCTGAAGAGACTGAGGAGAGAATTGTGGGGGAAGAGGAGAATAGGATGTAGAGCCCATTCGACAGTTGCCCTTTATCAATGATCTGCTGCATCTTGCAATCTTGCACAACACAAGAGGTGGAAGAGAAAGCTACATAGCAATCAAGGTCATGAGTGAGACGACTTATAAAGAGAAGATTAGGAGAGCCCGGAACATGAAGCACTAAGCGAAGAGTGATGGAGTAAGGTTGATGTCGGCAGATCCAGAGATGGGAGTGTTGTCCCCATTAGCAGCAATGATGATCTTTGGATGCACAGAGACCAAGTAGTGTTGAGGTTTCATCGGGGTAATGTGGTGCTATGTTGCACCAACACCGACACGACATGACACGACACGTGACTCGTCTATTCTAAAAAAATACCATATTTCGTATGAACTTATAAAATATTTTTCACAAGTAGTGTTGAGGTTAACAGATGTGCTCTCACTTTTGTATATGAACTTATAAAATATTTTTCACAAAAATTGCACTTCCGAGACAAATTGTCTCCCGTTTCACCATGAGTAGCTAGCTTAGGGACGTGCGTGTCCGATTGAGCGAGACACGCGAGTCCTGCGTGAGCCAGTGTGTCAGACTTCCGACACGTATGTTGGAGAGTGTCAGAGAGTGTCAAAAAGTCGGACGAGTGTCGGAGAAGTGTGACACCGACACACTGGGCATTTTGAAGTGTCGATGCTTTATAGATGTGGTGTATTGCCTCAGATCCATAATTCAAGATGAACTATGGATGTGACAGGAGATCCCTCCTTTAAAAATAGACACAACAGAGGTCGGGGTTGACTAATCAACCCTTGAAGTTACTGGATTTCAATGCGCATGGCTGCAATGTCAGTTTGAATGTTGGTTGGAGTAGAATGTGCAGCCATTGGAGAAGAGCCAAACATAGTTGTAGGAGATCGAGCGGGCAAGGAGAGTTGCGGCAAGAGGCTGCAAGCTGCAAGATGTAGACAAACACTATCTTGCGAGCACACCCAAGGCGCGAACAAAGGCAGGAGAGGGGCGTTGCGATCACGCTATCTTGCAGCCAAGGACTTGCAGTTAGCAAGCAGCGGGTAGAGGCCGCGGTCAAGCAGGCTGAGGCTGCAATTAGCAGAGGCAAGAAGCTGCGGATAGACGCAGCGGGTAGAACTGCGGGTAGGACTGCGGCTAGAATAATCAGCGGCTGTTAAAGAACCGTGGAGGGTAGAACAAGCAGCGAAGGTCTGGCAAGCAGTAGCTGTGGCCAGAAGGAGTAGGAGCAGTAGCGGCTTGAACAATGATTGGAGGAAGCAGCTGCTGGAGAGTTGGCGGCGGCTTGAGAAGAACCTGCGGCTTGTGAAGAAGTTGCGGCCTGAAAAAACAACGGAGAGAAGAACCGGCGGTGGCCTGGAGAAGAACCACATGAAGCGCACAAATCTACAGGCGTGTGAAAAAACCACACGAGTCGGTGGCTTGAGAACCTGCGGGTAGAGATGATCTAGCGATTGGCAGCTAGAGAGGGGGGAAAGACTATAAATGAAAGCAACATCGAGGAGAGCTGCGAGCAGAGGCGGCGACTAGGAGAGCGAGGAGAGTTGCGGGTAGATGATGCGGCTAGGAGAGAAGAGGCCGCGACTTGCATAGTCGGTGGGATACCGGCTACCAGGATAGCAAGCACTTGCAAGAAGACGTGCCCAGACGCGACAGGAGAGCAAGCCGCTACTAGCTCGAACAACCCGCGGAAATCTCTCAGGTGGGACCACCAGAATAATCTATAAAAAGAGGGAACCGGTTGGGATGGAGGAGCACCAGAAAATAAGAGAGCCCACAAAGGAGGGGCCGCGGTTAGAATTGTTCTAACCGCCCAAGGTAGGAAAAAAAAAGGAACCCGTAAAGGGGCTTTGGTTAGAATTTTTGTAGCCGCTCAAGGTAGAAAGGACCGTTTCGCTCTGATACCATGTAGAAACTCACCAATGTGAGAAAATCAGGAATGATTTTATTAATTCTCAAAGAATGTCACTTACAAGAATACATGTATTTACACACTTATATAGGAAGTGAGAGAGAGGAGAGAATTCTCAATCCTATGATGTGGGACTAAACTTAGTTACATGGGCCTAAAACATGGGCCTAAAACATGGGCCTAAAACATGGGCCTTAATTTTGGCCTTTACATAGTTTCTTTAACAATTATAAATAGGATCTGTTAAGTTCATAATATTTCCGAATTGTGACCATGAGATTTTTGTCAAGGATCTGCCATTAAAAATAAGATAATTGTTAAGCGTAAATCTATTTTGACTATCTGTAGACCAATTGTAAGTGCAGATAAAAAATTGAATTGCAGACTATTCTATTATGGGTGGACTAAAAAAAACAATGCGGATCTTTTTCTCTAGTATCTTTAGTATGCAATTGCAAGAGCTATGATTTCTCAGTTCAAAGCAGATGCTCAATAGTTTTACCATTGTTTGATTTAGCGGTCAAGAATATTAAGAAGGAAAAATGTAACTTTTTAAAACTGATCTCCTTCTACAAATATCACGAATAAATGTTTTTTATACAACAAGCAATGTATTCTAGCTCCATGAAAATCGTATCCAATGCACGATTCGACGCAACTTATGGTTCTACTCAATCCCCACATTGGACCTTCTATCTTCCTCGCCGTATGACAGTGCCCTCAAAGTATCTGGATAGACATTCTGAATTGTTTTATTCAACCAGATAATATACATCCAACCTTCCAATTTGAGAATTCAAAGAATGCAGATTTTGATGAGATGATCATTTTCCGCTAAAGGCGGGGCCTTTTTTCAAGTACTTCATTTGATCCTGATGAGTTTGCATATATTTTGATTCTGCGCGAATAAATTCCGGCTCAATGGGCAAGGGGCACCGCCACCGGCGGGAAGTTTGGCTGGGGCACTACCACCGTTCCCCAATACTGTTTTCCTGCATCTTCTGCTCCGTGTAGGTTCACTCAAAAAAGAAGAAAAACAAAATATTTGCAGAACTGAGACCGAAGGTCTGCAAACTTGGTGAGCCGATTTCTTATGGAATTGCATGCCTGGCGGTGGTGTTTTCAGAGATGGGAACGACTCGGAAGAATCTGAAGGTGCCCACTCTGGGAGGAAAGCACTGAAAGGCTTTGGATGGCTCGTCATCCCACTTTCTTTTACTTCAATTGGGGAAATGGTTCATTGAGAAAGAGGGTTTCTTTAGGTTGAGGTAGAAAGTGTCAGTAGATTCCTTCTTTGGTGGGCGGCTCTCAATGACTACGGAGGCAGAATGGGGGATCAGCAATTAGCGGTCATGGAAGGGATGGCTAGGTTTGTTAATAGGAGTTTTTCGTATTTATCAAAATAAGACTTAAAATGTGTTTATACCAAAAAATCGCGTATGGACATTGTGAAAATTGTTCTGCTGCTAGCATTCATAAAAAATAATGGTCCAAAGTGCATGTTCTCCTTATTCAATTTGAGGACATGCTAAAAAATAATCATCCCATCTTGTATGCTATATGCAAAATTCTCTGTGAACTTCTCTAAGGAACTTCGTAAACCTAAAATTTTTATTACAACTGATGAGTAATGAGTATATATCTATTTACTATTTTTTTCTTCCATCAAGGAGCATATCACTTCATTTTGTATGTTTACATGTTAGATCATTGATATGAAGACGGCTCCTTGGGCCTGCCACGCGATTTGTAACGGCCCACATTCTAGACACCATCACAATTTTCATTTCATTTATCTATTTCACAGAGTTGCCAGGGAATGTAACATTCAACATTTATGAGTACATAAAAAAAGTTGCAGAAAAGTAAAACATGTTATTTATATCACAAGGTCATATAGTACATCTGATCATCAAAAAGATAACTCAACATATACATACAAAAGTGGGTATCTTACATCTGTGCTCAAAGAACTGTAAAGCATGTAACAAAGTATGAGTAGAGCAACAGATCAAAACTATAGTACTAGTACTATACTATATATCTTGAAACACTATGAAGTACTGGAAGCAGAACTGGAACTCATCATGCTGGCAATCTGGATCACGGCAAGCAGCTTTGTGAGCGTCCAGGACTCCAAAGACTGCGGTGACGACCTCAACCCAGATTTTATATATCTTCTCACGTCGAGTAGGGGGCTGGCTAGACGTGCCGGGAGTAGCTTCCTCCTTGACCTGTTTAGTTACATTTTCTATTAGTCCGAGACTAAATGAATTCTCATTTTCCCTTTTTACTATGTTGTCTTATTAATATTTTACGGATTTCATAGTTTATTCTCTTGATTACGTTCTCTCTCGTTATATCATATTGTTCGTTTTCATTATCTTCTTCTTGTTTACCTTTTCTTCTTTTGCTCATCTTTTGCTCATCCTTTTCATATATATATCTTTTCATGTGGGGTTTTACTTTCTTATTCTTATCTCTTATAATTTTCCTGTTATTATAGGACAGTGTTAAGGGAATATTAACATTTCGTATCATTTATATAGCGCGCTTGCGTGCCTTTTCATATTCGCACACATTTCTTAACATATCTTTTCATATTCACACGTTAACTTTCATTACATTATCATTGGTAGGACATTCACCCCACCTCCACTGTTGGGTTGACCCTTAACTTAGCCCATTTCATTACTTTATTCTTTTACTTCTTCCTTTACTTCATTTACTTCATTTAATTTATTGTATGTTTACTTTCAATTGCTCTTTACATAAAGCATAAACATAAAACATAATCATGAAGAATAATTATGAAATTAAGCAATTACAGAAGGGTGAGAACTCACCGTGGCTTTTCCTTTCCCTTTGTCATTCCTATTCCCGTCATTGCGCCTCCCGATTCCGTGGTACGTCATTTCCTATAATATAGCATCCTTAACTATATTAATACCGTTAATTTGATGTCTCTAATTAGGTCAAACATCATGTCATAATCCCCATTGAGGGTTTTACTGACCTAATTAGGTCAGAGACCTATTTTAAAACTTAGGGTTTTACTGCCCTAGGTTCCTTAGTGAGCTTTCACCCTTTTAGTGAAAGGGGCAGCATAATAACCCTTAGGGCTTCTCCTTTGTTCAACCCTAAAAGTAAAATCGTCATAACCTTAGCTAGGGTTTCCTCAAATTCCTTAGAAATCATGGATTTATGTTTAACATCCATTTCAGAAACTTTTCAAATCTAAAAAAACTAAAAATTTCGGAAAACCCTAAACCCTAGGGTTTATACTAGTTTCAATCTGTGAAAAATCTTTGAAAAAGAAACAAGAGGTCTAGAGAGGAAGAGATTACCTTTCAATCGGAGGAAAAATCAGAAGAAACGGAGATAGATTGGGCTTTCTGGAGGAATCGACGTCGTGTGGCTTCCGTCCGTCGTCTGTGCTACTGTGCGGGATCAGGGGAGAGAAATAGAATGAACAGCGCCTATTCCTTCTATTTGTTATCGGGCGCCGCTTATTATACGCACGACACGCGCATCAATTGACCAGGATTAGCCGATTCAAGCTCTTTTTCAGCCGGTTCACCTCCTTTTTAAACCCACAAGCCTTTTATTAGCACACCATTATACATTATTTAGACATTATAATCAAATGTTGTAATATTAGCATACCTTTAGTGGCGTTAGTGGCGTCACAATTCTCCCCTCCTTATTGAATTTTCGTCCGCGAAAATCTTCAATCTGAATGTATATCAAACAATTGAGGGAAGAGATTTCTCATGTCTTTTTCCTTTTCCCACGTTGCTTCAGGAACACTATGCCCTTTCCACCAGACCTTGACAATTCGAATCTCTCGATTTCGAAGCTGTTTAGTTTGCCAATCTACAATCCTGTATGGTTCAGTTGGGCTTGATAGATCTGGTTCTATTTGAATCTGCTCAGAAAGAACTATTTTCTCTGGGTCTACTATGTATTTTCTCAATGAAAAAACATGAAATACATCATGAAGGTTTTGAAGAGTATCAGATAATATTAGGCGATAAGCCATTGGTCCAATCCTTTCAGAGATGACAAATGACCCCACGTATCTTGAGCTAAGCTTCCCAAGTCGACGAATTCGTGAAGCTCGCGTGAAGGGCTTTATTTTAAGGCATACCATATCGTCTACATTAAACTCTACCCTTTGATATCTGGCATTGTAATATTTTTGTTGTCTGTCTTGTGCTATTTTTAATCTTTCCCGTACCAGTGTAAGTTTATCGTTCATCTTATCCACTTGATTCTTCGGGAATAACTTCTGTTCGCCATCTTCTGCCCAACTTAGAGGGGTACGACACCTTCGCCCATATAATGCCTCGAACGGTGCCATCTGAATACTTGACTGGTATCTATTATTCTAAGAAAATTCCACTAGCGTTAAGTATTTTTCCCATGAGCCCTTAAGATCGAGTACGACCATTCTCAATAGATCTTCCAACAATTGGATAGTTTGCTCAAACAGACCATCCGTTTGTGGGTGAAAGGTGGTACTATAGAGTAACTTTGTTCCCAACTTTTTATGTACGAGCTTCCAAGTATCCGATGTAAAGCGTCCATCCCTATCAGACACGATAGATCGGGGAATCCCATGATATTTTACAATAACATCAATGTACTGATCGATTAACTTCTGTACTGGACTATCATTTTTCATAGGAATGAAATGTGCAATTTTCATTAATCGATCAATAATTACGCATATATCGTTATTTCCAGCTTTACTTCTTGGCAATCCCATGACAAAATCCATGGTTATGTCATCCCATTTCCACTCAGGGATCGGCAGTGACTGTAAGTATCCGTCAGGGTTTTGATGTTCTGCCTTCACAAGTTGGCACGTGTGACATTTGACAATATATTGAATTACATCAGTCTTCATTCCTGGCCACCAGAAGTCCTGCTTGAGATCTTGGTACATCTTCATTCTCACAGGGTGAATTGAATAAGTTGTATTATGCACTTCGTAAAGTATTTCTGCTCGAAGTGTATCAACATGAGGAATGCACAACCTTTCATTCATAAATAATAATCCATCTTGCTCTGTAAAAGCAGTTGATTGTCCACTTTTTACCATATCCAGAATTTTCACAAATATAGGATCCTGGTTCATTGCCTTCCTTACCTTGTCTTTAATGGAATGCTCTGCCACTAGTTGGAAGAGTAAACCTTGAGTCTGGGAGGTAGTTATACATGTAAGCATTTCAAAATTTTATATCTCTCGCAATAACTCTCTCTGCTCAGTTAGTGGAACAATCATCGATGCCAAGTGCTTCTTACTGAGCACATTAGCTACTACATTCGCTTTACTGTGATGGTATTTAATATCGACATCATAGTCTTTGATAAGTTCTAACCGTCGTCTCTGACGCATATTTATTTCTTTCTGAGAGAAAATATACTTTAAACTTTTGTGATCTGTAAATATCTCACATTGAGCACTATATAAGTAATGTCGCTAGATTTTTAGGGCAAATACGAGAGCTATCAACTCTAAATCATGATATGAGTAATTACGCTCAGAATCCTTCAATTGTCTCGATGCATAAGCTATGACTTTACCATTCTGCATCAAAACACAACCAATGACTTTCAGGGATGCATCACTGTAAATTTGGAAGCCTTCAATGCCGCATTACATGACTAATATTGATGCAGTAGTTAATCTTGCTTTTAATTCATCAAATGCCTCCTGACACTCTTCAGTTCAGAGAAATAGAACATTCTTTCGGGTTAGTTTCGTAAGCAGTAGTGCAATCGCTGAAAAACCGTTTGCAAATTTTTTGTAATAGCTTGCTAATTCGAGAAAGTTCTGAATTTCTGTGACTGTAGTCGGTCTTGGCCAATTTATAATTGTCTCTACTTTTGCTGGATCTACAGATAATCCATGTTCTGTAATCACATGACCCAAGAAAGAAACTTCATTTAACCAGAAATCACATTTAGAAAATTTTGCATATAAGACATGACTTTTCAACGTCTGCAACACAATCTTCAAGTGTTCTGCATGTTCACCCTTACTTGCCTAATATATCAGAATGTCATCGATAAATACGATAACAAACCTGTCCAGATATTCCTTGAATACCCGGTTCATTAAGTTCATGAAAACAGCTGGCGCGTTTGTCAATCCAAACGACATGACTACGAACTCAAAGTGTCTGTATCTTGTGCTAAAGGCAGTCTTGTAAATATCGTCTTCCTTTATTCGCATCTGATGGTATCCCGATCTTAAGTCAATCTTGGAGAAGACTTTTGCATTACTCAATTGATCAAATAGATCGTCAATGCGAGGTAGAGGGTACTGGTTTCGAATTGTCAACTTATTCAATTCTCGATATTCGACACATAATCGAAACGAACCATCTTTCTTTTTAACGAAAAGTACTGAAGCTCCACATGGTGAAGTGTTTGGTCATATAAAGTCTTTATCATGTAATTCCTGCAATTGACTTTTCAGCTCTGTCAATTCTTTAGGAGCCATACGATATGGTGTCTTTGCTACTGGTTTAGCTTCTTCCACCAAATCGATAGTGAATTCTACATCCCTGGATGAGGTAGTCCTGGTAATTCTTCAGGAAATACCTCAAGAAAATCACATACTACGGGAACTACAGTCGGCTCACATGTCACCACGTTGATTCCCTTAATCATTACCAAAGTTGCTTCACAACTTTTTTCTTAGTTTCTTCATTGCCTTTAGTGAAGATATCATAATTTTTGAAACTTCATTCAATCTCTTAAAAGTACACTGCGTTTGATCGTTCAACTTAAGTGTAATTTCTTTCTTTTTATAGTTGATAATGACTTCATATCTTGATAACCAATCCATCCCTAATATGATGTCAAATTAGGATAGGGGTAGAATCACAACATCTGCTTCTACTGGATTCGTATCAATTGTTAGCTACACTATACATCAAAGCTTTGTAGTCATCTCGGTATTATTGGGCATTTTAACTCTCTATTCTTCAAGCGATATATAAGGTTCCAACCTTTATTGTTTAATTGCTCTTGTAGATATGAATGATTGGCTAGCCCCTGTATCGAATAATACCTTTAGAAGGTGATTGTGTGCATAGATCATACCTGTGATTACTGTATCATCGAATTTAGCCCCTTGCTGGTTCATATTGAAGACTCTAGGCTGCACCTGTCTGTCTTCTCTAGTTCCCACCACAAATCCAGATGCTTCGATCTCTTTACCTTTATCAACTCTACCAACCGAGCTGGTATACTGGTAATGCAATGTTAGTGCCTGAGTAGGACCACCTTTTTCAGGTACTGTCTTCCATAACGGACAATCTTGGCAACGATGTCCAGGCTTCTGATATTTAAAACAAACTCCAGTTCCCTTCAAACATTCGCCAAAATGATTCTTCCTGCATTTCGGACATAAGAGCTTCATTGTGTTACTGCTAGCTCCGCTTTCACTTCCAGTTTGGGCTGAAAGACCTCCTTTCTTCCTCTTCCAGTTTGAACTTCCACTCTTTCGCGAGAAATCCATACTCTGTCCCTCTGGAAGCCTCTTCTTCTGAAACTCCATTCGCCTTTGCGAAGTCTCCACATCCATCTCAATTAACTTAGCACTCTCCACCAGTTCATTGTAATTCTTGATCCTCTGCGAGATTAGATGTACACGCACATCTTCTCGTAGACTTAGTTGAAATTGAAAACAACGCTCGCTTTCCTTGGCGACCATGTCTCCTGCATAATAAACTAGTTGTGCGAACTCAACTTCATATCGAAGGACTGTACGATTTCCTTGCATCAATCGAAGGAATTTTTCCTGCAGCATTTGCTTCTCAGACGGAGGTACAAACCAGTTAACAAACTCCTTCAAGAATTCGGCCCAGGGGATCTCCGAGTTTAATCGATTTATTCGTCTCAATTACGGCAGTCAGCTTTGTGGCGTCCAGGACTCCAAAGACCGCGGTGACGACCTCAACCAAGATTTTATACATCTTCTCACGTCGAGTAGGGGGCTGGCTAGACGTGCCAGGAGTAGCTTCCTCCTTGACCTGTTTAGTTACATTTTCTATTAGTCCGAGACTAAATGAATTCTCATTTTTCCCTTTTTACCATGATGTCTTATTAATATTTTACGGATTTCATAGTTTATTCTCTTGATTACGTTCTCTCTCGTTATATCATATTGTTCGTTTTTATTATCTTCTTCTTGTTTACCTTTTTATTCTTTTGCTCATCTTTTGCTTATTCTTTTCATATATATATCTTTTCATGTGAAGTTTTACTTTCTTATCCTTATCTCTTATAATTTTTCTGTTATTATCGGGCAGTATTAAGGGAATATTAACATTTCGTATCATTTATATAGCGCGCTCGCGTGGCTTTTCATATTCACACACATTTCTTAACGTGCCTTTTCATATTCGCACACATTTCTTAACGTGCCTTTTCATATTCGCACGTTAACTTTTATTACATTATCATTGGGAGGACATTCACCCTACCTCCACTGTTGGGTTGACCCTTAACCCATTTCATTACTTTATTCCTTTACTTCATTTAATTTATTGTATGTTTACTTTCAATTGCTCTTTACATAAAACATAAACATAAAACATAATCATGAAGAATAATTATGAAATTAAGCAATTACAAAAGGGTGAGAACTCACCGTGGCTTTTCCTTTCCCTTTGTTGTTCCTATTCCCATCATTGCACCTCCTGCTTCCGTGGGACGCCATTTCCTATAATATAACATCCTTAACTATATTAATATCGTTAACTTGATGTCTCTAATTAGGTCAAACATCATGTCATAATCCCCTTTAAGGGTTCTACTGACCTAATAGGTCAAAGTCCTATTTAAAAACTTAGGGTTTTGCTACCCTAGGTTCCTTAGCGAGCTTTCACTGTTTTAGTGAAAGGGGCAGCATAATAACCCTTGGGCTTCTCCGTTGTTCAACCCTAAAAGTAAAATCGTCATAACCTTAGCTAGGGTTTCCTCAAATTCCTTGGAAATCATGGATTTATGTTTAACATCCATTTCAGAAACTTTTCCAATCTAAAAAAACTAAAAATTTCGGAAAACCCTAAATCCTAGGGTTTATACTAGCTTCAATCCGTGAAAAATCTTTGAAAAAGAAACAAGAGAACTAGAGAGGAAGAGATTACCTTTCAATCGGAGGAAAAATCGGAAGAAACAGAGATAGATTGAGCTCTCGAGAGGAATCAGCGCCATGCGGCTTCCGTCCGTCGTATGTGCTGCTGTACAGGATCGGGGGAGTGGAATATAATGGACGTCTATTCCTTCTATTTGTTATCGGGCACCGCTTATTATACGCACGACACTCACATCAATTGACCGGGATTAGCCGGTTCAAGCTCTTTTTCAGCCGGTTCACCTCCTTTTTAAACCCACAAGCCTTTTATTAGCACACCATTATACACTATTTAGACATTATAATCAAATGTTGTAATATTAGCATACTTTTAGTGGCGTTAGTGGCGTCACACGACTCACTATCAGTCTATGTAGCATTATTAATTTTTTTGTCATTTCATGTATGCCCACCCTCGTTATAATGGAGTGGAGAGTTAGTTTCATCATCTTAGATCATTTGATTGTTTAGGTTCTCATAGCAGAGGTGAGCTCTTAGATGGATCCTACCCGCAAGAGTGGGATATTGAATATACCTCGATATATTGTATCTTGATTTCAGGTAATCTACCTTTTGCTTGGTTTGGTGATAGCGCTTGTCTATCATTATTGATTTCAACTGTCACGCTCTGATTGCTTTTTGAGTGAGATCATAGTTCACGGACGGGCTAACTCGTATCCGTATCCATTCGCGAAAGAGTTAAAATCGTCATATGGACGATTCGAGTATGTAATCGCATTCATAACATCGAGCAAACATTTTATGTGTTTCCTTTATTTTTGTGTGCACTATTTAAGTGTCTTTTATGTGTGTTTCGTCACAGCCAATCATAGCCATCCATGAGTTTCTATAGCCTATATATAGGTTGGGAGTTCATTTTCCGGTTTATTGCAGAATTTTGAGAAGTTTCAGATTTTTGTAATCATCCGCGGTGTTGATTCCGTGGAACATTATGTGTTGAAGCCTAATCCATGTTTATCTTCCCATTTAGCCAATCCCCATATGCTCTTGCAGTTATTTCCACAGACCATAACCCATCTGTACCCACGGAGCCCCTCAAAAGTCCTTTGTAACCGTCTGTAACCTCCAGTATCCGCTCAAAATTCCTTGCAATTGCTTGGAAATGCTAGAAAACTACGGGTTCAAGCCTAAGTAAAATTGCCGCCACTCTCTGGATGAGAATGAAAGCCTCTTCTCTGTTTCCCAATCCTGTCGACCTGCCATCTTGCAGAATTCCGCTTCTATCCAGCCATACTGTTTACCCTCGATATAGCAACGCTTGTGTGTAGTTAAGCCCTGGCTTCCAGTAACTCCATCGATGACCGGGCCCCTGTTGAAGGCCGATAGCCCCTATCTCCAGCCTTCCCCACACCTGGCAGTCAAGGAACCTCAGCATTTCCGCTCCAGATGTGACAGCAGTTCGACACCATCAACCTCACAAAGAAGTCTCCAACCCCCAACCTCAGTTCTCTCACTTGTGCGGCTCAAATCAGTGCCGGGAAGTCTTTTTAGTGTTAGAATTACTTCATTTTTGCTGTTCAGGACTTAGACTCTTTGTTCTATTTGAAGTGCGCCGTCGAGTGTTTAATCAGAGTGCCCTTGCTTTAATTGTAACTTGAACCTGCTTATTTTACTTGAGGCCTAATCTTAAACGTGCATGCTTTTAAATTCATTTTATAATTTTAGAACTATTGCAAACAAATGTTGGACTGTTGCATGAGCATTGCATTTGTCTAGGTCTCTCTACACTGCTGCACTTCCGTGCATTCATTCGAATTCTATTAGGGCATATTCACCACACGACCTACACCTTATCCTACTTCTCTTCTTTTGTAGTTCCTTGTATTAGTTTTCTGTTTGGTCATTGGCCACTATTATCTTAATATTGCTATTGTAACAGGATGAAGAGGATATCAAAGCAATTGCTCGTTTATTTGCAGATATGGGGGATTCATATGTTGAATTGATTGCTAGTGGTATAGCGGAGATTTGCACTCTTGATTATATTTTGCATGTTGAAGAACAGTAATATCTGTTTCTCTGATCTGTTATTAGATTATCATTGAAGAACTTATTTATTTTTCTTCAGGTTCTGATGAATCAATGTTAGTTGTGAATGCTTTGCTTGAGGTTACTTCCCATCCTGATTATGACATTTCGTCAATGACATACAACTTCTGGCATCATTTGCAATTGAAGTTGACTCGAAGGTAGCTCTCACAATGGCTAACTACATTATGCTCATGAATTTAAACATAAATTGTACGTATCACAGGGAATCTTATTCATCATATGGATCCGATGCCTTTATTGAGGAAGAGAGGAAGAAGAGGCTACACATATTTCATTTACCATTTCAAATGCTGGTATCTTTGGTGAGATTATTTTCATTAACTTTTTATCTGTAATCAACTAATCATGCATATAATCATTCATAAATGCCTTTTTATTTTTATTCATGCTCATAATGAATCATAAAAAGTAAGTTTCTGTAATTTATTTCGAGTGACTACTTATTGTATTGTCTCTTATCAGGTTAATTTTCGTGTTGAGTATCCACAAAAGTATGATGATCTATCTGAGGAGGACCATAAGGATTTCAAGCACATCAGATATGGTACTTTTAAATCACGAGAAAAAAACATTTGACCATACTTGAAATATTTTTAGAGCCTTAGGTTAGAGCTGCCTTGAGGCAAATGCTTTCTTATATATTTTTGCTAGAGAACAAAGGTTTGTATCATGTACAAAGGGGAACTACCTTTACTTGTAATAAAATAGATTTATGATGATTAAAAAGTGACCCTTCATCATGGTATACTAAGATGCAAAATTTTCCATATGCATATATTGTGTTTGGATTTGTCTCTCGCATCCCTTTAAACCATCCAACAGCACCCACCAAGTGTATGCACATGCAACATGCACTCTTGCATTTACTTGTAGAGTACTTCGTTTTTTTGCTTGAGTTAAAGGCCATTTGACGGGGATCACATTTCACGGGTGGGCTGGCCCTTATCGGAACTCGCCCGAGTCTACTTGCACGGGAGGCGGCGTTAGGATCATCGGATGTAAGATCTGAACCGGTAGTCACATTCAGAACAACCACAACATGTTTTAGTTGTTTTATGTTTCAGACAATTGTGGTTGTCCGCAGTGAGTTCTAAGTCTATAAGTAGGGGTCTAGGGGTTGATTTTCAGGCATTGCAAAATTTGGACAGATTTTTAGGCTTTCACAACGCCTATGCAGTGCCGATTACATGGGCCCTTGCTGCTGACGCCAAGGTGAGTTACTTTTCCCCATCATTCCACTAACCATAACTTCCCCCAACACTCAATAGCTATCACATAACTACGAGAAATTACCTATAACCATTACTAACTACCAGAAATTACCTATAACCATTACTAACCACCACCATAACCACCAATTATTATCATAACCACTTAAAACCACCATTTGCCTCCACTAAAATCTGGTAACTGCCATCCATAGGCAGTTCCTGCTTGGCGTCCAGTCCCCTGGAGAAGAAATTCAAACTTCCTGCCTTCACCCCATGTTTTCGTACACAAACCCCCTCAATTCCCAGCCATGTACGCTCACCCCATCAATTCTCGATTGGAGGAAATTTCTTCTCCAACAGCCCTTATCTAGAGACTTGTCCAGCCCAGTATTCTGCCTACTATTCCTCTTCATCCTGAACTACCGGCCACAAAATCCACCCAAGCCCCACTTCGAATCTTGCCTCCCCACAGTCCTAACATTCCTTCCTCACCACCCATCTGCATACTTGCACATAGAAATTTTTCCCAGCAGCCCCGTTTCAGCATACTTGACCAGCAATTCCTCCACTGAACTCCCCATCTCCCATCCATTGTCCCATATACCCCTCTACACACCCTTCCAACAGTCTATCGCCTTTCACCCAAGCCCCTAATCCCCATTAACACTCCTCCAACCTCTGAAATCTACTCCGGAAATGCCATCGCAGTCCCTGAATTCAGCGACCAGTCATTTTCTCAGACTCTTATTGCTTATGTAAGTTCTTATTTGAAGTCTTTACTACTTAATTTTGAATGTTTGGAGGATAATCATATTATTTGGGATACTAATTTATATTACTTTTCCCATCAATTGTGCTACTTGCAAGGTTTATTCGCCTATCGTTTAATTGAAGTAATCTCTCGTCTTAAATTCGACTAGATCTTGTCTGTGTTTCTAATGCCTAAGCTCTAATAGGAATTTTTGTGTTTTAATATTAATTTCAGAGTTTATTGCAATTAAAGTGGGAACAACAGGTGTATAATATCATTTTAGATTTTCCTACATCACTACATGTTCATTCTTCCATTAGTGTATCCCTTAGGGCACAATTTACTCATTCCCTTCACATTCGTCCCACGCCACCTTCCATTTCAGTTTATGTTAAGTTGGGGGAATTTGAGAGTGTAATTGATTTTTTTTTTAAAAATGCTCCACAATATTAAACAAATGATTAACAATGTACTAAAATGATGTGTTTCAAGTATGCAGCACCTGCTTGTTTCATGTCTGCATTTTGTGCTTACGAACAGTTTGTTTTTCTTTTGATTAATAGAGTTCTGACAAAGAATTCATATTTCTGAACATTGCCAAATTCTCTTTTTGCCAGCTGTTGGTGATGTTTTGGTGGATGCTACAGAAGTTTTAGGAGGAGAAGCAACACTCAAACTTCTATATATTAAGCTAGTAGAGGTACATAGAATGATCTAACTTTATCTTTTATTGCGGTGGCAAAAATTTCTCTTACTAATGTTCCTAGGTACACGTTTCCTTTATCTGCTATGACCAACTAAAGTTTTTTTGTTTGTTATTTTTCTGTGCCAGTTCCATTTTGCACCGTAAAGGAATTTCATATCTTACTATGCCTATACCCTTGAAAATATTTTAATAATGTCTTGCTCTCACTATCATTATAAAAGATGCCATTATTTATATGCTCTTATGAGTTTGTTTTTATCAAAGTTTGATGTGCACTATGTTCTCCTCTGCTGTCACTAATGGTTAACCTGATCTATTATTTCTTGCAATTATGTTATTTATCCGGTAGCATAATCATTATAGAAGTAACATCCTCATTTGCAAATGTTTTTTTTAACTATTTTATTTTTAAGAACCTGTAATATCACATGCAGCTCCTTCATGATTTTCCAATCACAGATAACTCAATTGAAGAGCAAGTTCTCCACTATTGAAGTAAAGATAGCATATTTTTCTACACAATATTCAATTTAATTACCTTACAATTTGATCTATGATTTCCAAAATACATTATATCATAACCTTGTTTAGTGCACAAAACCTATAAATAAAAAGCCTAATGTTAGGCATGCACCTACTCCGTGCCTCCACTATCATTTGCAACACTAATGGTATACTAACATGGATCATTTCTGTATTTAAAGTTGATTTTATTTTTCAAAGCATTGCATAGTATCACCCTGTGTTATGTACACAGGGTTATGATTGTTGGCGAATGTGTGAAATATTTCATACTCGTGCCAATATATAAATGTGATGATAAAAGCAAGTTTGAACGTTTGATTGTTTGCAAATTTGTAGAAGGTAATATTGGAATAAATCCTCAATGATGCTAGCCTATACTCATACATATACATGAGTATGGACAAAAAAGACAAAATTACCCTTATCATGTATTACAAGCACGACTTGATAATACAGTAATAATAGTCTAATTACAACTCACCCCCTCAAGTCGGACGAAAGATATCAGTCATTCTTAGCTTGTGGATATCATCAGTGAACACATCACATCTCAGGTTTTTGGTGAAAACACCTGATAGTTGATCTTTATAGGGAACAAAAAGAGTGACCACATTCCTTTTGTCCAAGTGGTATTTGATAAGGTGTCGATCAACTTCAACATGCTTAGTCTTGTCATGCTGTACTGATTTATGTGCTATATTGATGGCTTCTTGTTTTCACAATATAAGGAAAGTGAGATATACTCCCGAAATCCCAAGTCTTGCAATATAAAATGCAACCACAATCTTTCACAGAGACCTTGGATACCACATTTTGCTTTGCTAGTTAACCAAATCCCCCCCAACAAAGGTACAATACCTCGTTGTAGACTTCCTGTCATCATGACTCTCAGCCCAATCTGTGTTTGTGAAAACTTCGATCCTCAAGTGGTTGTTCTTAGAGAACATGAGTTCCCGACCATGTGCCTTCTTCAAGTACTGCAGTACACGATATGCGGCCTCTTGATGTCTGATCATGGAAGCATGCATATATCTACTCAAGATACCTATTTCATACGTAATACTGGACGTGTGTGGGATATGTTTATGTGACTCCCAACCAATCTCTGATAGCTCAAAGTATTTGTCCGATCACCATCACTGTCTTCATCAATATTTTGATTCCCCTCCATAGGAGTGTTTGCTGTGGCACAATTGAGCATCTCGATTTCCTTTAATAGATCCAAAGCATATTTTTGTTGGGTTATGAAGATACCTTGATTCGACCTGGTCACTTCAATTTCCAAAAATATCATACTCTCCCTAAATCTTTCACTTTAAACTCTACAAAGTGCAAACTATAGAGCCTTGAGATTTGCAACTTCCTTTGGGTCATCATATATGATCCCAATGTCATCCACTTAAATAATTAGTACCACAATTTTTTGATCACGTCTTCTAATGAACATCGTGTGATCCGTCTGCCCCTGCTTGTATCCAAACTTAAGCATAATCTTGTGAAACCTGCCAAATCATGCCCTTGGTGATTGTTTTAGGCCATATATTGACTTCTTTAAGTGACAGACAAGCCTTTCTGATCCCTTTTTAACGAACCTAGGCGGGAATTTCATGTACACTTTTTCTTCCAACTCACCATGGATGAAGAAATTTTACACATCCAGTTGATGAAGATTCCATCCTAAGTAAGCAGCACAAAATAAGAGAAACCGATTGGAGTCCATCTTTACCACTGGGGCAAAGATCTCCTCGTAGCCTACTCCTTGAGTCTGGGTGTATTTTGAGCCATCAATCATTCCTCTTAACAGAGAACACCCACCTCATACCAACGACTTTCTTCCTAGGTGGAAGGGGCAAGATGTCCCATGTTTAGTTCATTTTCAAGGCAAACATTTCCTCCTCCATAGTATGTCTCCATTCAGGGACACCCAAAGCATCTTGCCGCGATTTGGGAATGGTAATCTAGGGTAGCGATGCAACAAAGGCTTGCTATGCATGGGTAAGATGATGATAAGATACATGGTTGGAAATAGGCTGTTGTGTGTAGATTCCTTTACCTTTCGTCAGTGCAAGAGGGATATGTAGGTCATCACCAGAATCTGAGTTTGAAGCAAACACTGGTAGATGTGGAACGATAGTAACCTATTTACCTTTTTGTCGATTGTGATATGCATGAGAAGGTGGTTAGAGACAAAGGAGGAATTAGAGACCGAGGAGGTAATTGGGTAGGAGGCATTGCTTGGATGGAAGGGATAATATGAGTCAGAGGAATGAGAGGAAGTGGAATAGGAGTATTAGAAGCATTGTCACTAGTCTCCCTCTAACAAATGTAATGAGTCAGATCCAGAAAAAGGATTCCTCCTCATGGAAGGTAACATTCATAGTCCAGAATGTACTTAGTGACAGAGGGAGGTAACACTGATATCTTTTTGTGGTGGAAGAATAGCCAATAAAGACACAACGTTGAGCACGAGAGTCAAGTTTGTCACGTTGAGCTCGTCGTGTAGGGGTGCTTGACGTGTATGAAGTGCCCGTACTTGGAGAGGCGGTCGACCACCACCAGTAGATAGTCGTATCCCTGGGAGCGTGGAAGACGGGTGATGAAATCCAACCCAATGTCCTCCCAAATCCGATTGGGCACCGGCAGAGGCTGCAGCAGGCCTGTGGGGGCGAGGGGCTGGTATTTGACTCTTTGACAGACCAAGTAGTTGGCCATGAACTGCTGTACCGTCCTCATCATGCCCCGCCAGTAGAGGGTGGTCACCAATCAACGGTAGGTCAGATAAGTTCCTGAGTGTCTGACTGTCGGTGTATAGTGGAGCTCCTCCAGTAGGTGTGGTATCCATGGTGATGATGTTGCGAGGACCAGGCGGCCGCGGTAGTAGAGTCTCTCGCCCACTAGTCGGAAGGGGGGTGGCAGCATGCACGCTTCGTAATTTGTCGGTCATGTCAATGTAACGGGGATCCGTCTGTATATCCTCCTGGAGGATCGCCGCATCCTGCCACTGGAAAAGTGATATCGCCTCCAAGGTGCCGCCCAGCTCGCGGTGGGATAAGGCGTGTGCGGCCATTTTCGTGTGCTCGGTCTTGAACTCGATCGAGATTTGGTAGCCCAAGAGCTTGACTATCCAGAGTTGTTGTTCTGGGGTGGAGACCTTCTGGCTCCATTGATGTCTCAAGCTGTAGTGGTTGGTCCTGATGGGGAAGGGCTACTCAAGTAAATACAGCCGCCAATGCTGGACTGCTTGCATCAGAGCTCGAGCTCACTGTCATAGGCGGAAACCACCTTCCGCCGGTCGGTGAAAGCCTTGTTATAGTAAGCAATGGAGCGGCCTTCTTGCATGAGGACATCGCCGACCCTCTTCCCGGAGAGGAGTCTGTTATGGTCCTAACTTGGTGACCGGAGGCGGAGATGATGATGGTGGAGGATACCGTGGAGCCGGAACCGTGGCTGCCTAGGCGGGGTTGCTCGTTGGAGGAGAGAGCCACCAATATCTCACACAAGGGAACAAAGAAACTAGAACTTCATTTCATGCCCTCAAACATGCAATACTCATGCCTTTATATAGGCTACAAGATGACTCTAATAAGACAAACATAATAATAAGGATACAAAGGGATCGGTGCTCGAGACCCCATAACTTCTCATAACAACCCATAACATAATACACAGTCCGTAACATCACAACCCATAACATAATACGCAGTCCGTAACATCTCATCCATCCACCAAAAAGAGTTTGCCCACAAACTCTATCTGATGCCCTCGTCGTCAGAGTCCTCAACATGTAGGTAGAAGAGCCGGGTGCACCTGTGGCCGCGAGTGTACTGCTCGTCGCAATTAAAACATAGTCCTTGGGCACGTTGTTGCAGCATCTCAACACGAGATAAACGGAGGATCGGTGGAGTTGGTGGCCCCTCGCTATGGCCCTGTGGAACGATGTTGGTGGGAGGCAGGTAGGCATCATGTGCTAGCTGGAGGCAACGATCGCAGAGCCGGGCCAGACTCATAGCAGTCACTAAGTCTGGAGGGGCTTCAAACTCAACATCCAGTCGCAGCCGCTCGCGAAGTGCAGCAGTGAAAATGTCGACCTGCATATCCAGAGCAAGAGGGACATGCGCTAAGAGAAGCTGAAATTGTTCCAACTACTCGTCCACAGTACGGTTTGGCGAAGAGATGTGAGTGCGCTGAGGGAGTTACTGCGGATAGGAGGTCCAAATCGCAAGTTGCAGAGTCGCTTGAAGTCGTCCCAAATCAGATTCGGTCGGTCAGTGAGAAGCCGAGAAACCCATAAAACAGCGGCGTCGAGTATATGGAAAGATGCTAGATGGATCCGATCAGCCGCCGGAGTTTGCTGGTGGCCGAATAATTGCTCACACTTGGTGAGTCAACTCAAAGGATCGCTTTTCCCATCATAGGTTGGAAATTCCAATCTGGTATAGCGTGGTACAATCGTTGCGTCGGGGTGCGCGAGGACTGGTGGCGGCGGCTCGTGGACGGTCAGGGGTGGCGGGGCAGTGCAGAGAAGTGGTTGTGCTTGACTGCTGCTGGCATGATCTTGTGTCAGTGAGGTAGACAAATCATCAATGCTCTTGGAGAGCGCAATAATGGCCTCCTGTTGACGATCCCCGAGAGCAGTGTGCGCAGGTTGTTGTGCCATGACGGCCTAGAGCATGCCTAGAGCATGGTCATAATCTGATTGAGTTGTTCAGATGAGTCACCCGTAGTGTGAGTGGAGGAGCGAGAAGAAGAACGGGTGGTCGGCCGGTGGGATTGCGTCGAGTCAGAAGACTGAGAGTGACCACGGGAGCCGCGATGATGCCCAATATTGGCACCGAAGGAGATGAGCCCGCTGGAAATAATAATTTGTGTCTGCTAGTGTGGAGAGGGAGTGGGACCTACTGCCGGTTAAAAGAAAATTAATATGGTAGGGCTCCAAATAGTGAAAGCTGTAGCAGGGACGAAAATTATGAAAAAGGAACGAGCAGGCGGAAGATTTAAAGCCGGAATTGATTAGAAAAAGAACGGGATGTGGGGTGGGGCTCGAGGTAGGCAGAAAATGGAGACGGCGGTTCGATGGCGGTGGGCTCGAGGGATAGAAATATCTCGCGCTGCGCGGGATTGCTTTCGACGGACCCCAAAGAGGCGGAGGGCGTGCGGCTCGAGAGAGCAGGGCTCGCCGGGACTTGGTGCAGGCCGGGATGGAGGTGTGTCGGGACTTGGTGCAGGCCGGATTGATTTTGACGGACGACAAAGATGTGGAGGGCGTGCGGCTCGAGATAGCAGGGCTCGCTGGGACTTGGTGCAGGTCGGAGAGGCGCGTAGCGGCGATACGGTACGGTTTCTGGTGAGGATGAAGAGGCGCGGTGAAGGTGCGTCCTTGGAAGCCGACGCATGCAGTTGCAGGTGAAGCCGAAGGTGTTGTGTTGGAGTGGTGTTACTGCAGGAGCTGCTGCGGCCAGCAGAGGAAGGTTTCGAGGGAGATGGAATGTGTCGAGGGAAGAAGAACAGTTGCAGCGGCAAGGAAGGCGCGTGCAGTGAAGTTGAAGGAGATGATTGAGAAGAATGAGAGCTTGAGGGAGATGATTGAGAAGTGTAATGGCGTCGCGGAAGAGGACCGAGGCTCTGATACCAAGTTGTTATGGTCCTAACTTGGTGGTGATCGGAGGCGGAGATGATGATGGTGGAGGATACCGTGAAGCCGAAACCGCGGCTGCCTAGGCAGGGTTGCTCGTTGGAGGAGAGAGCCACCAATATCTCACACAAGGGAACAAAGAAACTAGAACTTCATTTCATGCCCTCAAACATACAATTCTCATGCCTTTATATAGGCTACAAGATGACTCTAATAAGACAAACATAGTAATAAAGATAAAAAAGGCTCGGTGCTCGAGACCCCATAACTTCTCATAACAACCCATAACATAATACACAGTCCGTAACATCACAACCCATAACATAATACGCGGTCCGTAACAATGTAACACTTCATGACAAATGGCTGGAATAAATCGGGTATACTCAGAACCGGTGCTGCCACGAGAGCGCGTTGTAAGCTGTAGAAGGCCTCTTAGGCGGTTTCCTCCCATAGGAAGGGCACCTTCTTCTTCAGGAGGTCTATCAGTGGTCGTGCCAAGGCCCGTAGCCGCGAATGAAGTAGAGGTAGTAGCCGGTCAGTCCCAAGAATCCCCGCACGACCCGGCGGCTTGTCGGCATAGGCCAGTACATGACAGACTCGGTCTTCTGCGGGTCCATGGCGAGCCCTTTGGTGGAGATAATGTGACCCGCGTACTCGACCTGAGGCTGTCCGAAGGTACACTTCTTCCGATGGGCCACGAGCTGGTGGGAGGCCAGGAGGCGAAGGACGGTGGCGAGGTGGGCCAGGTGGAGCTACCGAGAAGAACTATCAACCAAAATGTCGTCAAAGAAAACCAGGACGAACTTATGCAGGTGCAGATAGAAGATGTTGTTCATGGTGGACTGGAAGGTGGCTGTGGTGTTCGTCAGGCCAAATGACATAACGAGGAACTCTTAGTGACTATCATGTGTCCGAAAAGCCGTCTTGGGCACGTCTTCTGCTCGTTCACGGATCTGGTGGTAGCCCGAGCGTACGTCCAACTTGGAAAAATAGCGAGCACCCCGTAGTTCACCCAACAGCTCCTGGATGATGGAAATAGAGTACTTTTCCGGCACCGTGAGCTTGTTCTGTTCCCTGTAGTCGACACAAAACCACCATTTGTCGCCCTTCTTCCGCACGAGCAGCACCGCACTGTAGAAGGGACTAGCACTCCGCTGGATAATGCCTGCACTCAGCATCTTGTCCACCATGGCTTCCATGACGTTCTTCATGGTCATATCGATAAGAACGGATCGAGACTGCTGCCACGACGGGCTGCAGGGGGATGCTGTGGCCGGACGCCCGCGACGGCGGTAGCCCCTATGGAACAGAGAAAATTGCTCGATAGTCGTCGAGGAGTCGTTGGATGTTTGGATGTACTGGCGACGACGCGGGTGTTGATGTCACAGACAACCACTTGTAGGTCTGAGAGGGTCGTATCGACCCGATCAAGGCGGTCGGAGAGCGCCGCCGTGGCCGGAAGAGAGGTGGTGTCGAGAGCCGGCGGAGGCGAGATCCGAGGGAAACACCAGGGCGAGCAGCGGCACCGCGGAATCTGGACGACGAACAGCAGCAGACGATATCCGGAAGACCGTTGTGCGCAGCCCGACAGAAGGCGCAATGCGACAAGGTGGCGGCGCTCAAGAGGCGGTCGGACCAGTTGATAGATGGCTGTAGGGGAGGGGCGGTGGAGGTGGAAGGCCGGCGGTGTGGCTGCCGAGCAGGTTGCTAGGTTAGACGCACGAAGGAGAACAAGGAGCGGGGGAAGGAGATGTGCGGCTGGGGCAAGCAGGGAATACCGCTGGGTCGGTTCTTCCCTATTCCAATTTCAAATCCAATAAAACAAAGCATACATGATTAGTTCACATATCTCTCTTATATAGGGAGATACCCACAAAGGCCGTTCGGCCGTACAACACAAAATAGGCGCTACAAAATAAAATGCGAAAAGATAAATAGATGCCATGCCCGCCAAGTACTCCACATGCTCATGCCGCCTCCTTCCCTCGCGCACGCCTTAGTGTAGTCACGTGCAAAATGCCTTCCTTCGACCGGATCCGCTCCATTCATATCAGCTCATATTATTGCGACAACGAAGGAAGCATCGGAGGGCTGCGACGAGGTAGTCGACATCATCAGAAGTCGGCGGCGGCATCAACTTCCTCAGCGAACGACGACGGGACTATCCTGCCTTTGGACCGCAGGGGCTCTACATCTGATCTGAGCCCTCAAAACATGTACATGAGTAAATCCTCAATGATACTAGCCTATACTCATACATATGCATGAGTAAGAGCACAAAAGGCAAAATTACCCTTAACGGGTATTACAAACACGAGTTTATAATATAGTGTTAATAGTCTAATTATAACTAATTTTGGCACTAGTATTTATTTATTTTGTTTCTTACTAGATAGAATAAACTTGCTACTAATCACTTGAACTTACAGAATGCCCGTCTTCCCTCTTGCTATGTTTTCCTAAGCCATTGTGTCTGGACTTCTTGTCTTCATGATATATCTTGTTTGGAAATTGCGATTATTCTGTATAGTGTCAATGCTGAAAAGGGGAAAGGGAGTATCCAAAGAAATGATTTTAGAAAGAGCTGATGCATAGAACCTTGCAAAGAGATAGTGCTCTTTCCGTTCTCTCAAAATGGAATCCAGTCTAAACATGATCTTTAGTTCGCCTGGGTGCAAATATCTCTATTGCAGTCTTTTAGAAACTTGTATATCTACAAATTCTGATGGCTATTACATGTACTTCATTTTTCAAAGTGTTCTAACATCAAAATATGACTTTCTTGGTTCGACCGCAAGTGTACTGTAAACTCATCATATGCCCATTGTTTAAGTGTTAACTGTGTTGGAAATGCAACTTAACATTAGGCCCATTTGTATAGCATTTATTGCTTTTTCTCTCACTCTTTAGTCCCACATTGTGTATAGGACTTTTCTCTCTCTTTCTCTCATCTATATATATGTACTCATTCTTTGTATTTGTATCAAGTTGTACATATATACAAGGTTGGCTTTCTCCATTTCTACATGGTATCAGAGCCAGGTTCGACTCTCCTGCGGACTCCCTCTACTGTCCGCCCGCCAGCCTGCGGTCTCTGCGGCCTCCTTGTCCATCCGCACCCTCTAGTCGCATCTCTCCTGCGGCCTCACTTTCCTGTCCGCTTCTCTTCCCGTGGATCCACTTCTCCCCCCTCTCTCTCCCTTTCTCCTCAGGCCCCCTCCTTTTTATAGCCATCCTGTGGGGTCCACTGCTTCCCCGTGACCGCTGCGGCCTCCTCCTGTCCGCCGCGACCTCGGCGACTCTCTCCTTGGTCTCCTTCATCCGCCGTTCGCGCTGCTTTGCCAGCTCGCCAGCTCGCCAGCTCGCCAGCTCGCCAGCTCGCCAGCTCGCCAGCTCGCCAGCTCGCCAGCTCGCCAGCTCGCCAGCTCGCCAGCTCGCCAGCCCGCCAGCCCGCCCGCCCGCCAGCCCGCCCGCCCGCCAGCCCGCCCCGCTCGCCAGCTCGCCAGCCCGCCAGCCCGCCAGCTCGCAAGTCCGCCCCGGCGTGTCCTCTCTTCAGTTCTCTCCTGTCCGCCGCGGTCTGACCCAGACCGCCGCTACCTGAACCAGCCGCATCATCCTCCAGCTCGCCGCGACCTCATCCAGGTCGCCGCGTCCTCTCCCAGTCCGCTCTCTGTTTGCTTCCTCTAGCTGCTGCCTCCAGTCCGCTGCGGTCTCCCCCCAGCTCGCTGCGACCTCCTCCCACTCGCTGCACAGCCTCCTTCAGCTCGCTGCGGCCTCCAGCCCGCTGCGGTCTTCTCCAGCTCGCTGCGGCCTCCAGCCCGCTGCGGTCTTCTCTCAGCTCGCTGCGGCCTCCAGACCGCTGCGGTCTTCTCCAGCTCGCTGCGGCTTCCAGACCGCTGCGGTCTCATCCAACTCGCTGCGGCCTCCTTCAAGCTCGCTACGGCCTCCATGTCTACATCTGCAGACTCCGTCGGTACGGCCGTTCCTCCTGAACGCCCGGCCTCTCTACCAGAAGTCCGAGACGAGCTCCGGATCACCACAATTTCGCTTACTGGCAAGAAGAACTTTGTGGAATGGGCACACTCAGTTCGCCGTGTCCCTCAGTCCAAGGATTCCTTCATCATCTGACCCAGACCGTTATTGGTGTCCCTACTGAGGAGTGGTTACGCAATGATGGGCGTGTGCAGACTTGGCTCCTCAACTCTCTTGATGGGGAATCTTATCGTCTGGCCATGTATCATGAGACGGCCAAAGGCATGTGGGACGAGCTACACACCCTCTACTCCGGCAAAGATAGTCTCCACCATCTCTATGATATCATCACCGCTCTCCAGGCCCTTGACAGCAGTGACGCCACCGACTTGACATCCTTTGTTGCTCAAGCCCGGTCTCTGGTGAGGCTTGGATCCACCATCAGCCTCCCACTCTAGATCTCGCTGCTCAACGTACCAGAAGGAAGCTGTGGGTATCGCCATGATGATGGCCCGGGTGCCCCCTCATCTTCACAGTGTCCGGGCTCACATCCTCTCCTCTACTGTTACACCGTCCTTTTCCGACGTGTGCTCAATGCTTCTCAAAGTCTCCCCGCCTCCGGATGTTCCCGGACTTCCTTCTCCGGCTCTTGTTCAACAGGCACCTGCTCCCTTACTACCTCTTCCCCCCTCTGCCCGTGGTGGCCGCTCTGACTCTCGCGGCCGGGGTCGCGGTGGCCGGTCTAGGCCTCAATGCTCGTTCTGTGGTAAAGTTGGTCATCTTGAGGCCACTGCTTTCGCAAAACATGGCCGTCCGCCTCGTCCACATGCCTCTGCTGCTACTACCGACTCTGCCTCCTCTCGTACTGAGCTCGACGAGGTTCGTCTTCAGCTCCAGCACCTTCATGGCTTGCTCAGCCGTCCGCCGCCTGCCTCGTTGCCTCTGCTGCCTCTCTCTCCAATGAAGGTATCGCCTGCCTCTCCTCTGGCACGCGCTGGATCCTTGACTCTGGTGCCACTCATCATATCACCTCTGTTAAGCCACCACAGTACTTGTCTTCACCTCACCCGAAGTACATTACTGTTGCTAATGGAGCGTCGGTTCCCGTATCTGGATGTGCTGATATTTCTCTCACCTCTTCTCTCCTCCTACGCTCGGCTCTACATGTTCCGGGCTCTCCTTTCAATTTACTCTCTGTCGGTCGCCTTACTACTGATTCTAATTACTCAGTGACATTTACTTCTTCTTCTTTTTTCATACAGGATCAGCAGACGCAGACTATCATTGGTAGAGGACGACTGCAGAATGGGCTCTATCTCCTTGACGACTCTCCTACTGTCCTCGCATCTACCTCCTCTTCGGATTGGCATCGCCGTCTGGGACATGCTCCTCTTCCAGTCCTCCGGAAGGCCCTTCCTGATGTCACTCTCCCTGCTT
Source organism: Platanthera guangdongensis (assembly GCA_039583875.1). NCBI lineage: Eukaryota > Viridiplantae > Streptophyta > Magnoliopsida > Asparagales > Orchidaceae > Platanthera > Platanthera guangdongensis. The sequence goes on from CM077159.1 coordinate 200,258,455, forward strand.
TTCGTTGCGACACATGTATTTTGGGCAAACAGCCCCGTTCTTCTTTTTCCCCTCATTGTACTCGGAGCTCCGCTCCTTTTATTTTAGTACACTCCGATATATGGGGTCCGTACAAAGTTACTAGTATTTCTGGCTACCGCTATTTTCTTACTTTTATTGATGATTACTCTCGCATGACATGGTTATATCTCCTTCGGGATCGCTCTGAACTTCCCCGCGTATTCCGGGCTTTCATCCTCGAGACCCGCACTCAGTTCTCTGCGCCTATTCGCACTATTCGTACAGACAATGCGCGGGAGTACACCAGCCATACGTTTGCCACTCTCTGCTCTGAATTCGGCATTCTTCACCAAACCTCCTGTCCGTACACTCCACAACAGAATGGTGTCGCCGAGCGCAAGAATCGTCACCTTCTTGATGTCGCTCGCTCGCTTATGCTTCAAATGCAGGTCCCAAACCGTACTGGAACTACGCTCTCTCCACGGCTTGCTTCCTCATCAACCGCCTCCCGTCTTCCGTCCTCCAGTATGCTACTCCCTTCAGCCTCCTCTTTCCCACACTTCGCCTTTTCCTCTTCCCCACGGGTGTTTGGGTGTACCTGCTACGTTCACCACCTCGGTCCCTCCACGGACAAGTTGACCCTCGTGCCACCAAGCAGATCTTTGTCGGGTACTCGCGCACTCAGAAGGGTTATGTCTGTTATTCACCTACTACCGCGCAAGGTTACTGTCTCGCCTGACGTAACTTTCCGTGAAGATCTTCCTTTCTTCCCTGCTCCGGATATTGCTCTGCCTCCGCTCCCGTCGTTCGTCCTATCATTCCTGCTCCTCACTCCTCAGCCTCTCTCCTTCACCACCTCCGGTCCGTCTACGCCCACGGTGTTATCCGGGTCTATTCTCGTCGCTCTCCTCATTCTGTGGCTCCTCTGCAGTCGGCTTCGCCCTCTGGTGCTCTGCTCCCTGCTGCTCCGGCTCCCGTCTCCACCGCTCATCCGATGGCGAACTACGTCTCGCTCCATCGCCTCTCCCCTCTCTTCTTCACCTTGCCACCTCCTTATCTTCTGTTTCAGTCCCTACTCTTTGCAGGAGGCGCTTCACCATCCTGGCTGGCGGGCTGCCATGGACGAAGAAAATACGGCCCTTTGGGCCAACCAGACCTGGGTCTTGGTTCCCTTACCTCCCGGTCAGCACCCGGTTGGATGCAAATGGGTCTTCGTTATCAAGCATGCTCCGGATGGCACTATTGCCCGTCTGAAGGCCCGTCTTGTGGCCCGGGCTTCACACAACAGGAGGGCCTCGACTATGAGGAAAACAGTCTCTCCGGTGGCCAAGCTTAACACTGTCCGCGTTCTTCTCTCCGTCGCGGTACACCGCCGCTGGCCTCTTCATCAACTTGATATCAAGAACGCCTTTTTGATGGCGACCTTCAGGAAACTGTCTACATGCGCCAACCGCCCGGGTTTGAGACCACGGGGAGTCTCGGGTCTGTCTCTCAAAAAGTCAATTTATGGTCTCAAACAGTCCCCACGGGCGTGGTTGACAAGTTTAGCAAGGTGGTTCGGGACATGGGGTTCACTCGGAGCTCTGCAGATTTCTCCCTCTTTACCCGACACCGGGCCACTGGCACCGTTCTTCTGTTGGTTTATGTTGACGACATCCTTCTCACTGGGGATGACTCAAAGGGATTCAAGACGTCAAACAAACAACACTGAGCACTGTTTTTCAGACTAAAGATCTGGGGAAACTTCGCTACTTCCTTGGTCTTGAGATCGCGCGCGGCCGGACGGGTTGGTACTCTCCAACGAAAGTACTGTCTCGATCTCTCAAAGATGCTGGTCAGTCTGGTTGCAAGCCAGCATGTACCCCGATGGAGGCAAATCACAAATTATGCGCTCATGCTTCGGATGACGATTTGCTACTTCCGAACCCGAATACTATCGACGCCTTGTGGGCAAGTTGATCTATCTAACAGTCACAAGGCCAGATATATCATTTGCAGTGGGGTTGTCAGTAGGTTCATGCATGCCCCCCGGGCTTCTCATCTCCAAGCGGTTGAACGGATTCTCCGATACCTTAAGGGAGCTCCAGGCCAAGGGCTGGTTTACAAAACCTCCGACTCTGCTCCCGCATTGGTTGCCTATTCTGATGCCGACTATGCGGGTTCCCTGGACGATCGAAGGTCAACTAGTGGGTTCTGTACGTATTTTGGTGGGCATCTTATTACCTGGAAGAGTAAGAAACAAGCTGTGGTGGCTCGTTCCTCTGCAGAGGCTGAATACAGATCGATGGCCTCAGTTGTTTCAGAACTCACATGGCTTGAAAGTCTCCTCATTGACCTGGGAGTAAAAATCCCCTCCTCTGCTGTTCTATTTTGTGATAGTCAAGCCGCCATACACATCGCAAAGAATCCGGTCTTTCATGAGCGCACAAAACATATCGAGGTTGACTGTCATTTTGTTCGTGAAAAGGTTCAACTGAAGAAACTTGAATTAAAGCATGTTCCAGGAACTGATCAAGTTGCCGACATCCTCACAAAGGCCTTATCAAGCACTCTGTTCTACCAATGTTTGTCCAAGCTGGGTGCATATGACCTATACGCTCCAGCTTGCGGGGAGTGTTGAAAAGCCCACTTAACATTAGGCCCATTTGTATAGCATTTATTGCTTTTTCTCTCCTCTCTTTAGTCCCACATTGTGTATAGGACTTTTCTCTCTCTTTCTCTCATCTATATATATGTACTCATTCTTTGTATTTGTATCAAGTGGACATATATACAAGGTTGGCTTTCTCCATTTCTACAAACTGTATATGCAGATGCAAATGCATATCTACAATATATATGCATTAAACATTATGATTCTGTTCACAATTTTTAGGCACTAGATTTTCAGCACCATCTCATTTACATATTATATTATTTTAATATATCACGGGACTAGAACGTGGGACTCGATTGTTTGAGATAAGTTTATTGATGATGATGTGGTTAGGAAAATGTTGATGACCCCAATTAGTTGAAATAACGCTAGATTGGCTAGTCACGATGATTGTTGACTTTTGATATGCTACCACCATGCAACTATAAAAGTTTTTGTCTTGGTAGTGGTAAATAAGATGCGGAAGATAGTTGTGCGCTATCCATTTGTACATTTTCATCAACTTGCATTGCAAAGGTATTTCAAGTTTAAACCAAGTTGTTTTTTGTGCTAATATGATATTTAATGAATACTCTGCCCCTTTTTTTCTCTCCTCTTGTATCTATCATTTTATGGTTATAACTTATAACATCAGTCTCCGTGTTCTTATTTTTAAACTTTTTTGGCATTTTACCTGTTTTATTTGATTGTTTAATGTTTGCTGGAAGCATAGAACAATGTTAATCAACTGAGTTGATTAATGGAATTATCATAATTACTGATTGTCACTGAATAAATTTGTTCTTATGAACACTACTTACTAATAGATGGTAACAATATGAAATTATTTCACTTACGTTTTCAAAGTTGTGTTGTGATTGACACTCTGTCCCACTTTTCTTTAACAGAATATTCTACTGGTTCTTAATCACAGGCAGTTGGAAATTGCAGCAATGATGAAAACTACAAATGGCAACCTGTAGAGTCTGCACTCTACTGTATCCAAGCTATATCAAAGTCCATTTCCCCACAGGAAATGGAAATAATACCCCAGGCATGTTGCATATACTTACTAAAGAGCATGCATACCCTGTTCTGTTCTTTGTATAAAAAAATTGGTTAGCTGGCATTTTCTTGTCTTGATAATCTAGCTAAATGATTTGTTATTTTCAGGTATGAGCATTTTTATTTAGTGCGTAGGGGTCTTGATCTTTGAATGCACATGTGTTATTTTCTTGAATCCTTGAAAGATTGATATGTAATCCAGAAGTCCTTTATGCTTCTATTTTTTCTGTTATTTTTTTTCTTTTTCTCTTTTGCTCAACTCTATTTTCTAGCATTTTGACCCCTATCTCAAAGTCAAATTTTCACTGAGTCAACATTATCAGACCAACAATTTAACTTTTTTTAATGCCTAACCTTAAGCTCTCATTCCTTTTGATATCCTACTTGTGAAGGTTTGATCTTTTGGCTGTTGTTGTCTCGACTCCTGGGTGAGTAAGGGCTGACTTAGTTTGATCCATATTTTGACTAATATGTAACAGACTTAAGTTTCAGCATTGATACCTTATCTTCAAAATATCTTTATTGCTTTTGCATAATTTTTTTTTGTTTTGCCTATGAAATTAAAAACTATTATTTTGTTGTCATTCAAATATGGATTGTCAAGAAATGTATTTGTATGTGCATTAGTTGTGTATGTGTCATGTTTTTTACTTAAAGGTTTAATTATGTGTTTTGTTTTATGCTGATTATGCGTGAATTTATCTTTCATGTGCTTTGGCTTTTTTTTATGATGGGTATATATGTAGTTTGTCAGATTATAGGGAATTCTTTTGCAATTTTGTTGTAGAGTTATATTTAAAGATTTATATTATGAGCAAAAAATGGGAGTTGCAGAGATGAGAATGCTTAGGTGGATGTGTGGACACACGAGACTGGATAGAATTAGGAATGAATGTATTAGGATAAGACAGGAGTAGCACCAATTGTAGAGAAGATGCGAGACACTCAACTAAGATGGTTTGAACACGTACAAAGGAGACCATTAGAGGCACCTGTTAGGCGTTGTGAGAGTCTAGTTACTAGGCATGTTAAACGAGGGAGGGGTAGACCAATAAAGACTTGAAATAAAATTATAAGGAAAGACATGTTGTACTTAGGAATTTGTGAGATTATGACACAAGATAGGGCACAATGGCGACAAAGGATCCATATAGCCGACCCCACTATAGTGGGATAAAGGCTTGAGTGTTGTTGTTGTAGTAGTTATATTTAAAGACTTCTTGGGGCCTAATGAAAGCACTGAAACACTATAAATAATTTGGTAGCTTTCCCTTGAGGACCATGCATTGGATGTCACAGTAATGTTCCAATCAATAGGTTACGAGCATATGTTACGGGTCTGATTACCATGTTATGATCCAAAGAATATTACACAATAGAACTCTGGATTGAGTGAAGGAAGATGGCCAAAGATGATAGATTGGGGCCTTACGATGGCATCCTTAGCGGGGTTCTTGATGGAGAGGTTCCAATTCCTTTACATGACCAAACATGATGTATTTGAGCCTTATAATGGCATCTTGGCAGGGTTCTTGAGGGAGAGCTGTCAATTCCTTTATTGGCTTTCAGGCGTGTTAAACCTATTTAAGGATAACGTTGACAAGGAAGAAGTTTCCTATCTTATCCATGAAGTTCTTTGCAAGTCATAGTTGTATAACCCGTAATTCGTCGATATCAGAAGTACCCAAGAAGACGGTTATTCGCAGACCATTGGGCGAGCAGATGCGATCTTGGGCGAGCAGAGGCGAGTTTGGTCGAGTACCTCACCTGTATGGGCTAGTAAACTCATGGAACTCACTGGCAGTGGATGGATACTCGTCTATACCCCCCCTCACAAATTTCTTTATAAATAGCCCCCCCCCCCCCAAGGGTACTAGAAATGGACTTTTGGAAGAGGTTAAGGTCCCCCCAAGTGGATACTCGCCAAGTACATACCTGCCTAGTACCTCGCCCAACCTTTTGGTTGGGGATGAGAAGTTTCTCTCAAACTTCCAGGTACGTGGTGAGACCTCCTTGCTGGAGCACTTGTGGTGTGCTTATAGATAGTTTTCTCTATCCCGTGATAGTCATTTGAATTGTGGCGTCGGACCCCTGGATCAGTAACCTTAGGATGTCTTAATCCGAATTTTTGGAGTAGGGGATTTTCCCGGCTTCAACAATAGTGGAAGATTAAATTGATTGGGGTTTGTACATTTAAAAAACATAAATGTTATAGTGGAACTTCCGAGTTGGAAACGAGTTATTAGGTGCAAATCAGTTTTTTAAGAATAGATTAATTCGATGACATTATAAAAATATATTAATGTCATATGATGGCTAGGTGAATCAGTAAAAAATGTGGAATTGATTGCAAGTAATGTATACTCCCAATAGCTCTTTCCCCAATGGATAACTTTGACTGGCCTCTTTACCAGATGGACATGAAAAAAGTTCATTCTTCAATGAAGACCTCACGAATGAGTACATATATTTAAGCTCCAACCGAATAGAAGAAATGTATATGAATTGATCTTATAGTTTTTGATGCACCAGTAGCACGAGCAATATCTAAAACTTGTATTAGCGGCTTATGTTCGTTATCACTTTCTTCTGACATAGTCGGTTTCGCCACCACAGGTTCTACTCTTGCTCTCCTACGGGCGTGGACTTGAAGTTGAAGGGGTTCCTGTGGAACATGACATGATTAGCTTCTAATGCGAGAACGCCTAAATCATATTGATATGATATTTTGAAGTTATTATTTTGTACTTTTATTAGATATTAACTGCAGTAAAAAACTTATATTAGCATTACATATCATTTATTAGCAAAATTTTGAACTTTTAATCTTACAGTAATATTTTAGTCAAACTTAAACACAATGAATTCAAAAAATGCACAAAATAAAACATTTCATTACATTAGAAGCTTAATAGTAAGTCCAGAGTTCCCATCATACATAATACAACATTAGAGATATCATATTAGATATGATATCTCTGATGACCATAAAACTTATATTCTACATACACATAATTACTACTTCATGACCATAAGATTTATATTCTTCATAAACATAATGCTACTAATCCACCCTCCTACAAGATGGACACTGTGGGTCTTGTCACCATTTCCCGTGCTCGTCAATTACCTCTGTGATCCCCCGATGAAATGTCCTTACAACATATATTGCTCTTCATTTTTTGTTCTTCACATCCTCAGACAATTGTGAAAGATGATAGATCTTAACTAAGCAGATTATCACGGCACAAATACAAGATAAGAAATGCAGAAAGAAATCAAGCAACACAGAAGACACAAGGATTTTTATAGTGGTTCCCCAAATCTGGGTAGTCCACTCTTCTACCACCATGGTAGGAATCCACTGCAGGATGAGTTGATCAGGTGTCCTGGGCACCAATGAGCTTTTGATAAGGTGCTCAAAAACCAAATCAGATTTTTTGATCAGGTGTCTTGCCACCAATGAGCTTTTGACAAGGTGCTCAAAAACCAAGCTCAAACTTTTGAAGGGAGTTTGAGAAACCCTTTACAGAGAAGGGGGGAGAGAGTGATGGTATCTTCTCTGTCAACAATCAGAGAGAAGGTTCAAGTGGAATGATGTTAGCAGCTTGCTCCCCCTGAGATCTTGAATGTATCAGGAAGGCTGGAGCACTGCTTCAGGGTGATAGACCTTCAATCTTCAGGCCTGAAACAGAGCAATCTTTCAGGAACTTCTGTGACAGATTGATTGATTGTTGTACTTGAAGTTATCCTGTAGTAATGAGGAAGAAGAAGACTCTTGATATGAATGGATGTTCTTCTTCTTATGATAGCTGTCTCCTCTGGTCTAGGGCTGCAAGTTACTTCAGTGATATTGCCCTTTCTGTGTGTTCTTCACTTTCTGTATTTCTGTTCTTTTTCTTTTTGTCTTGTGTCTCTATATGTTATACTTGTTCTCATTCTCTGTATATATTCAGACATTCAAAATCCTTGGCCTTGATGGCGGAAGAGAAACATTCCCGAGAGTGGAGATGCATTGAGAATTGATCTTTAATTAATCAAACTGTAACTGTCCGTTTGAACATCTATATTCACTGAGAATATTGACTGTAATTAATCCTCAATAAATTCTGCCAACTGTTACTGATTCCACAGAAATCGTCGACCTGAACTTTCGTTGAGTTCATCGATCGTCGACCTGAGTTCGACGTTCGTCGAACTCAGCTGGATTCGTCGAGCTGAATATCTTTTCTGCGTTCGTCGACCGGAGCTAGCAGTTCGTCGCGCTCAGTTTCTATGTCGTCGAGCTGAGAAACTGACTTGCTGATTTCGTCGAGCTGAGTAAGAGTTGTCTACCAATCGTCGACCTGAGTTCGACGTTCGTCAAACTCAGCTTCTGTCATCATTCGTCGACCTGAGCTTTCGTCGTTCGTCGAACTGCGTTCGACGATCGTCGATCTAATTCTCTGACTTTGTCTTAACTGTATTTCTTGGACTTCTTTTCTACAATACTGGAAAGTTCTTCTGAATGACCAATCCTGGAAATAGTCTTATGACCCATGACTATACATGTTGGGTCAATCTAATATTCCTAATAGTGTTCTTTACCCAAATCAGAACTAGGGTTCCAACAATCTCCCCATATTTGGGTAAGGACACTATTTACATAAGCATAAGTAAAATACAAGACAATTAAATATAATTTCCCCCTAAATCTGGATCAAAAACTACTACTGATGTTGTTGCTGCTGATACAGCTGCTGTTGATCCTTGCCCAAATCTGCATCATTATAATATGTTGTTGCTGCTACTGCTAGAATTTCTGTAGCTCCAATTATAGGCATCTCCCCCTATTTGCATAGCCTCTATTCCTCTGTGATAAAACAAACAAACTCCCCCTATTTACATTTCCTTGCCCAAATCCAACAGCCACTGATATTCTGTAAATTTGTTGGACTGAATTCTTTTCCTGCAAGGAGATGTTAGGAGTTCTGGACTCAGATAACCTTGGCTCCTGGTTCTCTTTTAAAATAATCAGAAATAAAATAAAAATTTCTGTTTTGAAATTTTGAGTTCGACGAAAAATATTTTCGTCGATCTGAGTTCGACGAATGATATTGAGATCGTTGATCTCTATTCACAGAATGATAATAGTTGGTTTCTGGGATCCATTTTCGTCGATCTCTGTTCGACGAATGATATTTATTTCGCCGAGCACAGATTTCTGAACAGTTCAAAGAAAAATCTTTGTTCATAGTTCGTCGAGCTGAGTTCGACGAATAGTATTGATGTCGTCGATCTCCGTTCGACGAAATATTTTGAACCAAGATTTTCTGATGATTTTCATGAGGTAATCTGAAAAGGGAAGAAATAACCTGATCCTCTTCTGATTCACATTCTGATTTTTCATCAGAGACTGCTTCATCATGTCTGCTGCATGAAGCATTTATTGCCATTAGACAAAACTCTCTTGCTCTTGCTTCATCTTCATCACTCCAGGATTCAGCTTCAATTATTCTTTCTTTTGCTGATCTAGCAGCCATTGCTGTGATGGAGTCCCACATCTCTTTTGCAGATGAACATTTAGCAAGTGCTTCAAAAATGTCATCAGACATTGATTGTGTCAGAATGTTCATTGCTTGTGCATCATCAATCTTCATCTTTTGCTGGGTATCTGTCCATTGGGATGATGAAATAGCATCTGGACTTGTTGTTTGCTGAGGTTGAGCTGGACCTGTCAAAACAGATTTGAAGATGTTTTCATCAATGGAGTCCATAAACAGCCTAATCCTTATCTTTCATAGTGCAAACATATCTAGATTGCATATGGGCAGTCTGGTGCTAGAAAATTCTGCAATTTGTGCCATGATAAAACTAAAGATATTTAAGATCCATCAAAGGATCTTTGTGGTTCAGGTGTTGGCCTGTACAACCACTAAAGTGTGGTATTTTAACCAACCTCGCTTTGATACCAATTGAAAGAGGATAGATCTTAACTAAGCAGATTATCACAGCACAAATACAAGATAAGAAATGCAGAAAGAAATCAAGCAACACAGAAGACACAAGGATTTTTATAGTGGTTCCCCAAATCTGGGTAGTCCACTCTTCTACCACCCTGGTAGGAATCCACTGCAGGATGAGTTGATCAGGTGTCCTGGGCACCAATGAGCTTTTGATAAGGTGCTCAAAAACCAAATCAGATTTTTTGATCAGGTTTCTTGCCACCAATGAGCTTTTGACAAGGTGCTCAAAAACCAAGCTCAAACTTTTGAAGGGAGTTTGAGAAACCCTTTACAGAGAAGGGGGGAGAGAGTGATGATATCTTCTCTGTCAACAATCAGAGAGAAGATTCAAGTGGAATGATGTTAGCAGCTTGCTCCCCCTGAGATCTTGAATGTATCAGGAAGGCTAGAGCACTGCTTCAGGGTGATAGACCTTCAATATTCAGGCCTGAACCAGAGCAATCTTTCAGGAACTTCTGTGACAGATTGATTGATTGTTGTCCTTGAAGTTATCCTGTAGTAATGGGGAAGAAGAAGACTCTTGATATAAATGAATGTTCTTCTTCTTCTTATGATAGCTGTCTCCTCTGGTCTAGGGCTGTAAGTTACTTCAGTGATATTGCCCTTTCTGTGTGTTCTTCACTTTCTGTATTTCTGTTCTTTTTCTTTTTGTCTTGTGTCTCTATATGTTATACTCGTTCTCATTCTCTGTATATATTCAGACATTCAAAATCCTTGGCCTTGATGGCGGAAGAGAAACATTCCCGAGAGTGGAGATGCATTGGGAATTGATCTTTAATTAATCAAATTGTAACTGTCCGTTTGAACGGCTATATTCACTGAGAATATTGACTGTAATTAATGCTCAATAAATTCTGCCAACTGTTACTGATTCCACAGAAATCGTCGACCTGAACTTTCGTTGAGTTCATCGATCGTCGACCTGAGTTCGACGTTCGTCGAACTCAGCTGGATTCGTCGAGCTGAATATCTTGTCTGCGTTCGTCGACCGGAGCTAGCAGTTCGTCGCGCTCAGTTTCTATGTCGTCGAGCTGAGAAACTGACTTGCTGATTTCGTCGAGCTGAGCAAGAGTTGTCTACCAATCGTCGACCTGAGTTCGACGTTCGTCAAACTCAGCTTCTGTCATCATTCGTCGACCTGAGCTTTCGTCGTTCGTCGAACTGCGTTCGACGATCGTCGATCTGATTCTCTGACTTTGTCTTAACTGTATTTCTTGGACTTCTTTTCTACAATACTGGAAAGTTCTTCTGAATGACCAATCCTGGAAATAGTCTTATGACCCATGACTATACATGTTGGATCGTCCACTCTCTCAATTTTTTCCTGTAGTAAGATAGTGCAAAAGCATGCTACAAGACTTTGACTCTATACATTAGGGGGTTCTGCAACTAATACAATATCAACATAAATTTACGACAGAAATTGATCTAATATGCCCCTTTATTCTGGCGATGTGTCTGAAGCTCGTGGACGGCGTGAGTAAATCTACACGTAACACTGGCCAAGGGTGGAATCACACATGTTCATATTATTGGGGGAGGGGTCGCGAATGGGTCAAATGCGCTAGGCGCTGAAGCGTACGATTGACAATCTATGCGGCTGGAATGTGTTACCTCACACATTCATTTGAATGGAGCCCTCGCCGGAATCACCAGAGCATGCATATAGAAGTTGTCATGATAAATTTTTGGTAGAATGTAATATTTTGTACTTAATAGAAATTAATTGGTTAATATTTGTTAATGTTGATTAATTAATTAAGATAATTTGCCTTTTTTAATTATGCGTGCCCTCCCTTATCTATATAGGGGGAGGAGTATGTGTTGAGGATATCTTTTGGATCTCTTGGTTTAGGCTCTCTTGTGAGAGAAGCTCTTTGGAGGATCCAACCTTTGAGAGTTGGTTGAAGCTTGCCTTCAGATTGTTTCACGTGCGCTTATTAAATTTTTTGAAATTTCGTTTGATTGTTCGTTCTCTCGCTTCACGATCGTAAAATTTTTTTGTTAATAACAAAATGCTTTTGGGGAGGAAACATGGGATATGCGGCAACATTGAGTAGGAGACGAATTTGCGAACGGCGCATGACACGATTTACAATAATCGGTTGTGGAGACTGGAGCAGGGAAGGTTGGAACTTGAAACCCTAATTTTTAGGGTAGGTCGGACTAGTTGATAGTTTCTGCTATCGTCGCACAATCAATATTGATTAATACAAAATTACAAATGAAGATACAATATCGAGGTATACTCGACATTCAACTCTTAGGGACTGGATCCCTCTAGGTGCTCTTCTCTCCTACGAGAGCCTAAACAATTAGTTGAACCAAGATGCTCTAAGACACACTACCACTCTTTTATATATGTGATAGTGGGATGTACATAATTACGGAAATGTCCTAGGGCTGCATAGAAAGATAGGACACATGGCCGGACCAGGGGGTCGTCTTCATATCATTCCATTGGGTTTTTTCCTTTTTTCCAAGTCTAATACATTATGAGCCATAACCCTAGAAAGGCAAGATGAGATTTCGCGTAAGCGAGCATGTGCAAAGAATGTGGCAGATAGACAAGTCTGCATGCGCTAAATTTTCAGAATTTTTGGACTTAGTGTCCAATCTAGGTGAAGTGCTAACTAACAAGTGCTGTAGTCTCACTATAGGTGCTCACATAGATAAAGCCTTAGTCATTGAGTCCACCTAAAATGTGCGCAACAGGCTATTGTCTCACTTTCCTTCAAGAACACTTATTAGTAGCCACCTCCTCTGTTTCACTACATTGAATGACCTTCTTAAAGGAAAATAAAATATGATATGAGCAGTTAGATTGGCCTGGAAACTGTTATGTTATTGTTTTATGAAGTTTATTAAAAAATTTGATAACTTGTATTGTCCCAGGCTATAGGTGCAGATATTATTTCTTGATTCTTTAATACCTTTGTAAGCACTGCAATTTTTCTTTATTAAGGCTATAGGTGCAGATGCCTTATATTGTCTCCGATAAAGTTATGATTGTCTTTTCATTCATTATCCAACTTCAAATATTCTCCATAAGCACTGCATTGAAATAGTATGTTCGCGATGTTTTCAGCTTTAATTTATAATTTTGGTGGATTATGTATGCTTTATAGATTTATTTGTGTTTCCTATTTATTCCAGGCTTTTTTTCTATTCTTGCTGCATGATCTAAGCGTACTAATCTTTGATGAACAATTGCATGAGTTTTCATGTTTTTCTTAGAGAAAAGCTTCTGTTCAAGTTAATAGAGTTGTTCCTCAAAATCTCAGGTTATGACATTGCTTGCTAAGCTCCACCAACAACCTCAGTTACTTCAAACCGGTAGTTTTCTGCCGTAGTTACCCATTTTCATTACTTGTTACAATTTTATTTACAATGTATTTAATTTCTTATCTTGATGTTAACAGTTTGCTCTACCATTGGCGCATATTCAAAATGGATAAGTTCTGCTCCAGTTGAACAACCAATTCTACCTCCACTGGTGGATACTCTTACTAAAGCCATGAGCACCTCGGAAGATGCAGCAGCTGCTGCCACCCTTGCCTTCAAATACATATGTGAAGGTATTATCACAATTGCGAAGTTATTTTTTATTTCTGTTTATGGTGAATCATTGATGTGCCAATTCTGACAACATATTCATAACAACAATATCATGTTTTGCTACAAATTACGGGATCATGTTTGTTTGTATCACTCATTCTGAAGGTCAAATTCATTCAAAATGTAATTTTTTTTATTCTATTAGATTCCTTTTGTAGTCGATGAGTAAAAGGAAGGGCAGGTTGAAGGAGATCATGCCACGGAAGAGGCTATACTGCGATTTGAATAGTTCATTTTTTGTGGATTGTCGATTCATGAATTTTAGTTGTTTTTTGTATATTTCTGAATTTTATTATAATGTATTTTGAAGGTCATGATGATTGTCCGTGGTAAGCTTTTGGTGTATAAATAGGGATAGAAGACTAATTTAGCCTTGAAAGTTAGATAATTAGAGACAAAAATTCTCTTTGATCCCCAGTGGCAAAGATGAAATCTAAGTGTGAAGCTTGGAATTTCCTCCTCCCCCCCCCCCTCCTCTTTGGCAGCCACCCCCTCCTCCTTCCCCCTCTCCGGACACCACCGCAAGTCTCCGGCCACAACTTAGTCGGCCAACAACCACCCCCACTAACTCATCACTTCCAAAAACCAACCTCCACCACCCATAACTCTACTCATAATTTTTATAACCCACCCACTAACTCATTACCCTCCTCATAACTACCCACTACCCATCCCTAAAACTCCACTAATTCATTTCTGACTCCTCTAGATATCACAATCCATTCCCCATCATTCTAAACTGCCGGCCAAAACTATTCTCCCCACAAACCAAGCAGCACAGTATCAATAACTTCCCAGTCCAGCCGACTTTCTGCATCCGCAACTGTTTCAATATCCAGGCGTACACTCTGCATTCACATTGTTCAAATTTTGTCCAGAACTACAACCTGAACTGGTTGCAGGCCCTGGAAACTATTCCAGTACCCACGTCACCCTGTTTGAAACCCTCTAGATTACTGTAGTGATTGCTGGACCTCCATCCTCTGCCCTAATCCAGTCCAGGACAACCTGAACGCTGAAAACCAGGCCTTGGAACTTCAGTCCAGCTGTTCGAAACACCATTCCATCCCTCAGACAGTCCATTCCATCCCTCTAATTCCGCTCCAACAGTCCCGATTCAGTCCACCGTCACTTTTGCAGCCACCGGCATCTCGGACCGGGATCCTCTCCTTTTCATTTGAACCGGGATCCTCTCCAGTTCATTTGAACCGGGATCCTCTCCAGTTCATTTGAACCGGGATCCTCTCCAGTTCATTTGAACCGGGATCCTCTCCAGTTCATTTGAACCGGGATCCTCTCCAGTTCATTTGAACCGGATACTATCCAGTTCATGGACTGGATTCCCCCTCCCCAATCCTACAGACCAAAATAAATGACCTTTAATTATGGTCTTTTTCATCCCCTTTCTACCCTCCCGCCTATTATTCTCCCGCCTTTTTCTTTCCAGGTTATTTTGCATTCTAGCAAGAACTCTCCTTGATCAGTGAGTTTTCGGCATCTCGCCTGATTTCCTTTAACTTTGGGATAATATTCTAAATAAACGATTCAACCATCTGCTGAGCAAAACTATATCGCTATCACAATCTTACATAACTGATGCATGCCCAAAGAATGATTCCAGTATAATAGATTGAAAATATATTTGGTCTTTGCTTCAGATGCACTTTTTTTCATGACAAAACTATACAACTATACAAAATGATTAAAGTGAACGTTAAACAAGAGCTAAAAGTGGGGACTATTAAACCATCAACAAATCTGGCAAATAGGCTTGAGGCAGCATACATAATTTGATGAATTTATCACTACAGAATAAAAACAGTACGGAATTTGGCAAATAGGCTCGAGGCAGCAAATAGGCTTGAGCCAACTAGTCGCACTCGTCGTGTATGCCCTGCACAAAAAAGTAATTCTAAATTGTGTTATGTAAAAACAAATAATGCTCTTATAAGAAAATTTATAAGTTTAGTTACCATCATCAACAAGTCCGTGAAACTAATATGTTCTTGGGGTGCAAGTTCAGGCAAAAATCGTTGCTCTAAATTAATTTGATTGACCTGTTAACATAGAATGATTCGTTCAGCTCTTACTATGACAAAAAATGAGTAAATAATTACCTTTACAATTTTGTTTTTCCAACTTTCTTTTCGCGTGTATCACTTCTTGATTTTTTTCATTCTTTCTGTCCATGTTTTGGGGCGCCGTTTCTTGCAACGAGTATTTGTTTTTTTTAATTCCTCGTGCTATGAATGTTAAGGATGATGGATTGGGGTAATCTTCAAGGCCATTTGTTGCTTTAATTGTCGTTTGTTGCATATCACCACTACATTTTGCCACTCAATTTTTTTCCCTTAGCTCTTGTGCTGCCGAGCTTAAAACCATGTATCTTTCTTCAGATTCACAAGCCTCATTCACTAACTGAATATAAATAGGGCACAAAGCTCTATATCTATCATTGTACTCTAACCTTGAATTCTCTTGATGAATATCTACCATATCATTGTTTCTTGCATTCAGCCTCCATCTTTTGATTATATATTTTTCAGGTATAATTTTGACATCAAGTGTATCAAATACCTTAATGCAATGTCTACACAAGATAGAACAACTCTCAAACATCCGACACATACAAGAAATTGTCCAATCATATGTGTTTAAGGAGATTGTGTATTGCTTATACCACCAAAGACTCCAATAACATACTTATTTCTATCTTGTATTACATTACGACTTGTAATAATAAGTGGCATGACTCCAATGATTTCATTTTTAAATTCTTCAAATATCTTTGGTGTATATATGTTTGACAATTGATTCAACATAGGCGAGCTCTTCAAAGCCAATCTCGGCAGTTTCTGTCGTGAATCATATTCTGCTTCTAACTCCTTATACCACTTTTGTGCAACAATTCTTTCAAAATAAGTGAAAAATTCAACTATATTAATGTTGGTTTTTAAGCACTCCTTCAAATCGCAGTTAAAATTTTTGCTCAATTGAGTACTTATCATTCCAGCAGTGAAAGTTCTCTTCATGTATACATGAGACCATTTCTCTTTTAGCTTAAATATATCTCTTAGCCAGGTATTTTCATGTAGATTATACACATCCAATAATTCTTTCCATGCGTTAAGAAATGCATCCTCATCATCGTACTCATAAATACAAGTTGAGAAATATTGACCAAACCTTGACTCACCTTTAAGTAGATAACCCAAGTGTTTTAATGCATTTTGCCACATATGCCATGAACATAAAACATGATATGTATCTGGCAAAACCTTCTTAATTGCCACTGTCATTGCTGCATCAGCGTCCGTAAAGATAGTCTTAGGTTTTTGGTCATTCATGACTTCTAAAAATGTTTCAAAAAGTCAAATGAATGATTCAATAGTTTCATCATATAAAAGTGCACCTCCAAAAACTATTGCCTCTCGGTGATGGTTTAGCCCCAAGAAAACACCTAACGGTCTTGCGGCTTTATTTGTGTCATATGTCGTACTAAATGTAATCACATCTCCGAAGTGGCTATAATCTAGTATCATCCTTGCATCAGCCCAAAAAATATTTGTAATTTGCTCCTCAGAATCTAATTGAATAGCATAATAGTATGATGAGTTTTCTTTTAAATGTCTGTTAAAATACCTCTCTACGTTGCTTGCTTTACCATACATTAGTGATCATTGTCTTTTGGTGCGTATATAGAGTGAAGAGAAAATGATATTGTGATTAATGAAAAACACCGGTCCCTTACTCTATACACATACTTGAGTAAGGGAAAACCTAAAACAAGGGAAAAGACAAAACTACCCCAACCTGCGATGAGAAATAGAAAAAGACTAAACGACTTGATAATAACATTTCACAACTCTCCTCTCAAGTCGGACGGAAGATATCAGTCATCCCAAGCTTTTGGATATCATCGGTAAACAAATCACACCCCAAGCTTTTTCGTGAACACATCGGTCAGCTGATCCCTAGAATGAACAAACGGAGTAACAACTATTTTCTTATCCAAGTGATCTTTAATAAAATGTCGATCCACTTCAACATGCTTTGTCCTGTCATGTTGGATCGGGTTATGAGCAATATTAATGGTGGCCTTATTGTCACAAAATAAGGAGAAAGGGACTGTCACAGAGAAACCCAGATCCTGTAACACAGTACGCAGTCATAATCCCTCACATAAGTCTTGGGACATGGACACGGTATTCTGCCTCTACACTTGACCCGACCACCACATTCTACTTCTTGCTCCGCCACGTTACGAGGTTACCACCAACAAAGGAGCAATATCCTATTGTGGACTTTCTGTCATCCTGGCAACCAGCCCAATTAGCATCAGTAAAAATCTCAATCTCCAAGTTGTGGTTCATAGAGAATAAGAGGTCGCGACCAGGAGCTTTCTTTAAATATCGCAGTAGACAATACGTCGCTTCTTGATGTTTGATTCTAGGAGAATGCATATATCTGCTAAGAATACCAACTGCATACGTAATGTCAGGACGTGTGTGAGATAGATATATAAGTTTTCCGACTAATCTTTGGTAACGTGATACATCTGTGTGATCACCATCTTCATCAATCCTGTGATTTTCCTTCATAGGGGTGTTCGCGGGAACACAACCAAACATACCAGTTTCTTTTAGGTGATCCAATATGTACTTCCGTTGGGATATAAAGATACCCCGCTCAGATCTAACCACTTTGATACCCAGGAAATACTGCAATCTTCCCAAGTTCTTCACTTCAAATTCAGCAGATAGGAGGGTCTTGAGGTTGGCAATCTCCTCTTCGATACCCAGGAAATACTCCAATCTTCCCAAGTCCTTCACTTCAAATTCAGCAGATAGGAGGGTCTTGAGGTTGGCAATCATTTCCAGTAATCACGATGTCATCCACGTAGACAATGAGAACCACAACACGCTGGTCATGTCTCTGGATAAACATGGTATGATCAGATTAGGCTTGCTTGTATCCAAACTTGAGCATTGCTGTGAGAAATCTTCCAAACCAGACCCTAGGAGATTGCTTCAGGCTATATAAGGATTTCCTTAGGTGACAGACAAGCCCTTCAGCTCCTTTCATCACAAAACCAGGAGGGAATTTCATGTACACCTCTTCCTCAAGCTCACCATGGAGAAACACATTTTTCACATCCATTTGATGAAATTCTCAGTCCAGGCAAGCTGCACGTGATAATAAAATCCGAATAGAGTCCATCTTTGCTACAGTAGCAAAAGTCTCCTGATAATCAACTGCTTGAGTCTGGGTGTATCCTTGGGTGACAAGACGCATTTTGTACCGTTCCACCTTGCCATCTTGGTTCTGCTTAACAGAGAAGATCCACTGGGAACCTATAACTTTCTTTCCTGAAGGAAGAGCGGAGATATCCCATGTATGATTTTTGTCCAAGGCGGACATCTCATCTCGCATAGCCTGTGTCCAAGCAGGTATCTCCAAAGCTTCTTGCCATGTCTTAAGAATAACAACTAGAGAAAGGGATAAAACAAAAGTCTGATGAATCAGAGTAAGATGATGATAAGACACATGATTAGAAATCGGATGTTTTGTGCAAGTAGTTTTACCCTTCTTTAGCAAAGCAAGTGGAATATGAAGATCAACATCATCAGAATCTAAGTCCGAATTCGGCACTGGTAGAGGTGGAGCGGTGGTGACCTGTGTACCTGACCGACGATGGTATACATGAGGAAAAGGCGAAATCGTAGTAGAGGAGTCCAGTATTGGGATAGGAGGAGCTTTGGGTACCAGAGTGGAATGAGGTGAAAGGAATGAAGGAGATGGACGAGAGAAGAGGCAGAGGGACAACAGTAACATCGTCTGTAGTACTACTCTCCCCCTGAAGAAAAATAGGATTCGAGGACAGTAAGTAGGACTCCCCCTCACGGAAGGTAACATCCATGGTACAAAACATACGCCGGGAGGGGGGTGATAACGGCGATATCCTTTGGTTGTGGAAGAATAGCCCGGGAAGACACAACGTTGAGCCCGAGAATTAAGTTTGTCACGTTGAGGTTGGTGCACATGCACGTAACAGACACACCCAAAGACACGGGGTGGCAAATGAGAAGTATGAACCACACCAGAGGTGGAGAGACGGGCTAGAGTAGTAAAGGAGAGGACATGAGAAGGAAGACGGTTGTTAAGGTGTGAAGCAATAAGCACCGCATCACCCCAATAGGGTTTAGGGAGGTGCATCGCCATAGGAGACATCAAACAACCTCGAGGAGTTGCTGATTTTTCCGTTCGGCCACTCCGTTCTGAGTAGATGTGTAAGCACGAGTTTTCTGGTGGATGATACCGTGAGAGGTGAGGTAAGCGCCAAAGGAACCACGATCATCATACTCCCCTCCATTATCACTTCAAAGAACACGGATAGTAGCATTAAATTGATTTTGCACCATTTTATGAAAGGCTTGAAAACAAGGAAAACATCACTTTTTTCAAAAGATAAACTCACGTGGTATGCGAGAAACAATCAATAAAGGTGACGAATCAGTGAAAACCAGTTAACGATACAACGAGAGACGACCCCCAAACATCAGAATGTATAACATCAAATGGAGTGCTACTAGGAAAAGAAAGATGCGAAGAGGTATGTCCCACATGTTTAGATCGATCATAAATATCACAAGAGAAGTTCTGAAGAAAAGGTAAAAAAACAGAAAATAATTTTTGCAGGTAGACGGAGGACGGATGTCCCAAGCGCAAATGCCAATGGCGAACATCCTCCGCAGTAACAGTAGAACTGGAAAGGGCCTGAGGAAGAGGATGTGTGTCCAGGTAGTACAAGCCGCCACTGCACCTACCACTGTCAATGTTCCGCTTCGTACCCAGTTTCTGAAACACACAAGACATTTCATAAGATTGCTGATGGAAAGTGAATTGCGTGGAAAGGAAGGAACATGAACAGCGGAAAGAGATATGGATGGAGAACAAGAGATGTTGCCTTTGTCGGCGATGAAGGACAACAAGCCGTTAGCAGAAAAAACCTATGTTGCACCGACACCGACACGAGACACGCGATACGACACGACACGACACTCGACTCGTCAATTCTGAAAAAATACCATATTCCGACACGCTGGGACACACATATTAAATATTCATTTTTTATAATTATGAAAATATTAAAACATTTAACAAAAAAGAAAAAATTAACAATTAACAAATATTTAAACAAATTATGTCATGTTTAAATATTACTTGTCAAATATTCAAATGCAAAACTTAACAAATGATCAAAAAATGATAGAACATTAACACATTATCATTATATATCATCAGCAAAAATAATGAATTCACATGCAAACTTTTTTCCCCACTTTCAATCTTCCTTTTTCTAGAGAAAATATCTACGTCACTAGTAGATCCACTTTCACTACTTGAAATGCTAGAAATGGGTAAAGACACTTCCAAGACAAATTGCCACCCGCCTCACCATGAGTAGCTAACTTAGGGACACGCGTGTCCGATTGAGCGGGACACGCGAGTCCCGCGTGAGCCAGCGTGTCGGATTTCCGACTCGAGTGTCGGAGAGTCGGACGAGTGTCTGACTCTCCGACACCGACACACTGGGCATTTTGAAGTGTCGGTGCTTCATAGGAAAAAAATCTCCTTACCAAACAAAGGAATATAAGAGAGAAATCCTGATGAAGACCCAATCATGTGGTGAGTGGCACTGGAGTCGAGCACCCATTCAGAAGGTGAGGTGTTGGCGGTAACATGAGCACTAGGCATAGCAACGGTGGCAAGAGAAGTATAGCTTCTAGTGACCGGATCGGGCTGAGAGTGAAGCAGACGGCGAAAAGCATCCAACTCCTATGTTGTAAGAGAGGAGGAAGCCGAAGACTGGGACTCATCATAGACATCAGTAGTGTAAGCAACGTCATGAAAACGGTAGCCACTGTGTCTATGGCCCCCACGGCCAGGTCCACGACCACGGCCAGGTCCACGACCCCGACCACGATCACAGCCTGGTCCACGACCCTGACCACGACCACGGCCAGGTCCACGACGACCCGACCACGGCCAGAAGGTGCAGATGCGGATGAAGTTTGAAACATGCCTCCCGAGAGTGTACCCTTCGACTGCAGTAATCCTAGATAGGCACAGAAGATGCAGGAGTAGGAATGAGACCACGACCAACACTCGTCAAGGTAGAACGATCTGGAGGAGCCATAACACTGAGAGACTTGCGGCGGTCTTCGTCACCCAGAACCATGTTGAACGCCTCCCGAAGAGAGGGAAGAGGAGAATGGTGGAGAACATGTGTCCGAACCATATCAAATTCCATATTCAATCCCATCAAGAAGATATGAAGACGGAAGCAGTCCTCTCATTGCTTTAACAGAACAACATTCGCAGTACATGCTGGAGTGAAATGTGCAAAGTAGTACAGTTCTTGATAAAACGCTCAAACTCCGAGAAGAATAATGAAACAGTCATCGCCCCGTGACACAATTCCAAATTGCGGCGAGTGAGCTCATAAACCTGGGTAGAACTGCCAATCTGAGAGTATGTTTCACGAGCACGAGTCCATATCTCGAAAGCTGAGTCCATCAACATATAGCTGATAGACCTTAGGAAACATCGAATGCAAGAGCCAGGACACAACTAGAGAGTTGTCAGAATCTCAACGCTTCCAGGAGGGATCAGACACAGGGGGCTCCGTAATCGTCTCATCGATATAGCCAAACATCTATTGGCTACGGATTACATGTTGAGCAGCACGAGACCATTCAAGGTAATTTGTGTCATTCAGAGGAGCCGTGGTAATATTCAAGGACCTAGAGTGGCCATGGGGCCGCTGAGGCTCAACCATCGGAGGAAGGATCACGGCCGGAGAAGAAACTGATGGATCGGGTTCACTTATACCGACACGAGCAAGCAGCAGATCAACTCACCTCAAAAAAGAAGGCAGCGACACGGGACAGCAGGGCAGCGACACAAGCAGGGCACGGGCAGCGGCACGGGACAGCACGACAGCGGCACGGTAGCACAGATCGGCGACACAACAACGGCTAGACGGTGCCGTAGAACTCGATTTTCATGAAGGAGCGGCGGGCTGCTTCATGGAGGATCGGCGGTGGCACTCCTCTCAGCAGCCCGCAAGAATGCCGCCCGGTATCGCGTTGGTCGCGTGCAGAGAAGGAGCGGCGGTGGAGTCGCGGCGGTCGCGTGCAGTGGGAGCGACGGTGAAGTCGAGACAGAAGAGGAGCAGCGCCGTGTTCGATCCGAGCGGGAGAAGGCGGAACGAGAGGCTAGGGCACGAGATTGTTCTGATACCAAGTGGAGAAAAAAATGTTATTGTGATTATTGAAAAACACCGGTCCCTTACTCATACATATACTTGAGTAAGAGAAAACCTAAAATAAGGGAAAAGACAAAACTACCCCCAATTTGGGGTGAGAAATAGAAAAAGACTAAACGACTTGATAGTTCTTCTAATCTCTTCGAGTAAACCCAAGTCCTTCACTTCCACCGACTTGTTTACTGAAATAGTGATATGCATCTTTTATTCTGATACCTGATTCATGTGCTATATCGACTTCAATTTCTTGAGCAACTGACATCTTCCTTGTGACGGAATCATATGTACAGTTGATGCGCTGTGAAGATGATGATTATGCTCTTCCACAAATTCAGAAACTACATACATTTCAGTTTCTCGATCGAGTACAATGGTCACACGTGCATTGCATCCACATCTTGTCTCAGATCGAGCTCTATTTGTTTGATGATCACGATTATCTTTCCCACGAAATCCTTCTCGATAACAAACAAGCCTCCTTGAAGTTAATTTTTTTGTCTTCTTGCATTTATTTGCATATTCCTTTCTATAGAAATGAGAAGGGAAATGAAAAGTGCAATCTTATTCTTCCACAAAGGGGCTTTATATAGGAGCTACAACATGACTCACAACACCGATAGGCGGTGTGGGACTAAACATAATAATACTAAAATATTAATATCTCTAACACTCCCCTCAAGCTGAAGGGGAAGCCTACAGCTTG
This sequence comes from Platanthera guangdongensis, assembly GCA_039583875.1. Classification (NCBI taxonomy): domain Eukaryota; kingdom Viridiplantae; phylum Streptophyta; class Magnoliopsida; order Asparagales; family Orchidaceae; genus Platanthera; species Platanthera guangdongensis. Next base: position 200,281,812 of record CM077159.1, read on the forward strand.
GACACAACATAAAATAGAGGGTAAAAGAAGGAAGGCAGCGTGGGACAAAGCAACAGCCACCGAGGCCCAACCGCGTGTCACCGGGGATACTACAACCGGGCAAGAGCCACACGACGTTGGTCCGCAAACCGACCATGACAACGCTGGATACACTCGGAGCGGAAACAAGGTCAACCACGCAAGACCAAACCAACCCTACCAAATCCAGAGAAAACGACGAGGAGACACAAACAACAAATGAAATCAACCTAGGGGCCATGTGTGACTAAGGCAGGAGTCGGGAAAGAAGCATCCGAGTCGCCATGATCACAAACACTCCCCCTCACGTGGAATACGTGCAAGAAGACATAGGATATACCTAGGGGCCATGTGTGACTAAGGCAGGAGTCGGGAAAGAAGCATCCGAGTCGCCGATATCACAAACACTCCCCCTCACGTGGAATACATGCATGAAGGTATAAACTACGCCTAGAGGCCGTGACGTACACTCCCCCTCACGTAGATCACGTGCACGAAGGCGGAAATCGTAGAGACGCAACACAACAACCACAAACAACAACTTAAAAAAAAACATGTAAATGTTAAACCCTACGGGCCGGAGAAGAGGAGCAGCAGCCGCAGACGGAGAAGACGCGACTGCAGCAGCAGCGGGCCGGAGAAGCAGCGGCAGACGGAGAAGAAGCGGCTGCAACAACAGCTGAGCAGCAACGACACGGAGAGGAAGCAGCACAAGCGCAGCAATCCAGAGAAGAAGCAGGCCCGGGGAAGAAGCAACTGCAGCGCAGCAATCCAGAGATGAAGCAGGTGCAGCGCAGCAGGCCGGAGAAGAAGATCACCGGCAGGCAGAACATCTGGAGAAGAAGAAGTAGCCGGAGAAGAAAAAATTGGAGAAGCAGTAGCCGGAGAAGTAGTCGGAGAAGAAGAAGGAGCCGCCGGTGAAGAAGAGCAGCGGCAGAGCCGGAGGAGAAGCAGAGGCTGATGTCGACGGGAGAAGCAGGCATCGATTGTGACGGGAGAAAGAGCCGGCGATGTCGATGGAAGAGGCGCACGACGACTGCGTCGGGAGAATAGGCCGTCGATTTCGACGGGAGAACCAACCGGTGATGTCGCAGAAGAGAGGCCCGCTCCCGTCATGGAATCAAGGGGCGATCCCGTAGACGGGAGCAGGGGGCGAAGCACCCGTCGAGCCCTAGCAGGGAGCGGAAAAAATGGAAGCACGGGTCGGGACGACGGGATTTAGGTCGGGACGGGAGCGGGTGAAACAGTAGCTGGGAACAAAATTTTAGGTCTCAGAATATTAGGCTCTGATACCATGTAGAAATGAGAAGGGAAATGGAAAGTGCAATCTTATTCTTCCACAAAGGGGCTTTATATAGGAGCTACAACATGACTCACAACACCGATAGGCGGTGTGGGACTAAACATAATAATACTAAAATATTAATATCTCTAACACTTTCGAATACCAAAATAACCTCTTCTGGCATATTCGTTGTAAAAAGTATAAGCTTCAGAATCTGATGAAAATTCTTTTCCTTTATATGGTATGAAATCCTCCAATACTTTAGGAATAACCACTAACGACAATGTGTCTTCCATTACAAAACCTACATTAAAACATAACTCCAGTAAATATACCAAGTTTGATGCAAAGAATTCTATATCACAGCAAGAACGCTTGTATGAGATATAAACAAGAATGATATAACATGTATAAATTGCAGGACATGTATAAATTTTAGTCAATGGCTCATTTAGGTTGCTTCAGGTTAAGAACATGTCTCTGAGAAGAGAATACGAAATTTCTGGAGAATTTGCAAGCATTTTTAGTTATATTCAGAACATGGTTAAGAACATAGTTAAGAACATGTACTAATTTTAGTCTACACTCCATCTTCTCATAGTTTTTGTTATATTCTGTGATAATATCTCATAGTATGAGATATAATTTTAGTTATAAACAAGAAGGGAATACGAAAGTGCTGGAGCGGCGGCCGTCTGAATGAGATCTTGCCACAGCTCGGCCGCACCGGAGTGCCACCTCTGTTTTCTTCCCGACGAGATAACCGCGAACCAGAGCGGAGTTGAACCTTAGTTATTAAAGGCGCAAGGCACACCAAGGCGCAATGAGGTCTTGGAGCCTAGGCTCAAGGCATAGGCGCGTGCCTGACGAAGGCAAGACGCAACCACATCCATTTTAAATAATTAACACTAAACACCATTTCATCTCGTCGATCAAATTCCTCATCTATTTTACTAATTAATCATTCATTATCATCGTTTATCTCTTAAAAAATAGAATTAATATGGTCATTTGCATCATATCTAAGTCTCAACGCATAATTATCTTTCACAAAACACCAAACTAATCAAAAATTATTGAGTTCTTATTTTTTTTTGAAAAACAATTACAAAAAAAATCTCACTTAGACGCGTCTTTTATGTTCTAAAGGCACAAATAAAGCCCAAACCTCTGAGCATGGAGCCTTAGACGCGCCTTTAACAACATCGAGCTGAACCAGAGCTTTCAAAGCTCGAAAGCACTACTCGCCTGTAACGGAATTAAAAAAAAGTTTAACTAGATGTCCCTGAAATAACTGGAAAGAGGAAGGCGGGAAAATAAGCTGCTGGGTGGGAAGAGGTAAGCAGCAGGGATGCCTGGGAGGGTAGAAAGGGAAGGAAATATTTTTTTACTAAACGTCTTTTATTTGAGCCGTAGGATATGGGAGAGCAAATCAGGAGCATTAACTGGATACGATCCAGTTCTAATGAACTGGAGAGGATCCCGGTCCCGGCATCTCATTGGACAGCCATCAAGGCATCTATTTAATGATTATTGAGAGTTTAAATTGAATCCTTGTATGAATTCATTGTTAGGAAATGGTTAGTTTGCAATCATTGCCTCCAAGTATCTTGTAATTTGTTGGAATTTATATTTTACGTGTTTACCTTCTAGTTCCCTTACATGTGTACTAAGTTACTTTTCCTTAATAGAAACTTTATGGAATTGTGGTTATGGTCTTATATCATTTATAATTCTCATTTGTTGCAAGTTCAATTACTGGTTTCGTGTAATATTCATGCATTTGACCTAATTTGTTGAAATTAATTTTCTTGTGTCTTACTTTCTAGTTCCCTTACATGTGTACTACATTTCTTGTTTCCGTAATGGAGATTTTGCTTACTTGTGGTTATTGTGTTTAATAATTTATAATTCTCATTTGTTGCAAGTTTAATGTTCCGGTGTCCAAACCCTGTAGCAGAAGTTACTCATAAAAACACAATTTTGTTTGAAATGAGCCTTCAAGAAGGGAGTGTAGCACCTGAGATGTTCTTACTGTCTAGTTGTCTTAATCTTGTCAGTGCCGGATTGTGTGCTTATTGTCTTGTCAGTTAGATTGTGCGTTTGTCAATAAGCTATGTAAAATTTTATTTATTTTTAGATTGCAGGAAGCAGTTTTCTGGATCACTAGATGGTCTTTTTCATATCTACCACATAGCAATTAGTGGTGAAGGTGGGTATAAACTACAAGCTGATGACTCCATGTATTTGGTTGAAGCCTTAAGGTAAATGACTTTTTGATTATCTCAATGATATATGTTTATTTGTTCTCATTGAATTTCACTGTGTAATTATGTGCGCTACTATGTCTTTTGCTTCCAATTCTAATCTGTATTTTGACTATTTTTATTCATTGGAACTTGCTTTGCTAGTGTGGTTATTACAGAACTCCCAAAAGAGCACGCCAAAACGGCAATGGAGCTGCTTTGTCTTCCTTCTATTACTCCACTTCAGGTTAGCTTTGTCTTTATAATATCAGTGTCGCATGTTTGTACACTCAAATAAGTAAGAGAACCATCTGTTCAAGTTTGGTGTTATCATTGCTTCATTTGAACAAGCAGAAAATGATTGGACAAGAAGGTGTTACCTTTCAACAAATACCTGCACGACAGCTTACTTTCCATATGGACAGAATTGCTTGCATTTTTAGGTAAAAGTTGGCCAATTTAGGAGACCTGTTTTATTGTTGTGCTAAATGAGGCTCTTTGATTTTATCGGGAAATTTCAGGAATGTAAACCTACCAGAAGTTGTGGCAGATGCTATGCAGACACTTTGGCCGCTTTTTAAAACTATCTTTGATCAGTGAGAACAAAAAACTTATTTTATTTTTTTTCCAACTGTACAGGTTTAAGTTTGTCTATATTTTAACCTTGTTTAAATCATGTATGCTCTGTAGACGTGCTTGGGACATGAGGACAATGGAGTCACTATGTCGTGCCTGTAAATATGCTGTGAGTGTAAAGATTTTAGATTTTAATTACGCCACCCTACAAAAAAAATTTGATACTGGTTTCCTCTCTTATGTTTATATGACTCCATGCTTGCTGGTTAGTGAACATCACTTTCAGCTTGGGTATGGTACTTGCATGTATACTTAACCCTACTTAGCTCTAATCTTTCATATAGTAAGATTATCAATTTATATCCTTTTCAGATATTAGTTTGCATTCAGGTATGAAAAAGAGAAACTCTATTAGATCTCCACAACCTATAAACTACCAACGTAAAAGAAAAAAGCATCATATAAATTATCTATAGTTCTCATACTTATTTTTTTTAGTTATTAAACTTTCTTCAATCTGTTAAAGGGGGAGTCAACATATCTATTTTTTCAGGCAATATTCTGATTTTAACTTCCATCTGTTTTATTTAAATAATCGGGGATGTAGCCCATTGTTGGAACTTGAGTTTTCAAATAAGGTGGACTGGTTAATAAGAAAGGAAGCTAGATTGTATATTAATGTTTCTTAAAGCAAAATGCACTGCATTCTGTGGCAGTCGTTAGGAAAAAGTGTAGCCTTCATGGATTGATACTTTGTTAGTGTTTATATTATTCAGATTATTTTGTCAAATTTAAAATATTATCTATTATTATTGAAATATTTATGCATGTCTTATAATACAGTTATTAGAATTAATTGTTCTCAATCTGTAATACGCTAAAATTCATCAAAATATTGTTATACAAATATGATAAAGTACGGAAGTGCATGAATTGAACAACTTAGTTGATGCAATTGTCAAGTGCCTTTGAAAGGCTAAAAAAATTAAGTCATTCAAGAGTGCTTAGTATCTACAAAGTTAGGTTGTTTTTACTTTTGCGTATTTAAGTGTAAGCTTTGGTTCTTCTAGAGCGTGGAGGGATAATTTGGATAACCTTTCAATAATAACAATTATTGGGCTGTATAATGGCATATTTATACCAGGAAAATACCACATTTTATATTAGTAATGTGGGTCTAAATAGGAAAGTAATAAAGTAGTACAAATGCTCTACACAATTCTCTACCAGCCGGATCATACATGTCATATGAGCTAAACTGGGAAAGAAAATCAAGAGACAACATGCGATTTAGAGCTTTTGTGAGAACATCTGTAATTTGGGAGGCAGTGAAAGCATGATTATTTTGGATCTCACATGGCTTGACGTTGTCGATGATGATACTCAATCTTGATATGCAACACAACTTTCTATGAGGCAAATGGACCAACTCCCAAGTACAATTGGCTGATAAGACTTGCATCTCCTCATCCACTGCAGCCAAATAGGCCAACTCCCAAGTACAATTGGCTAATAAGACTTGCATCTCCTCATCCACTGCAACCAAATGGACCAACTTCCAAGTACAATTGGCTGATAAGACTTGCATCTCCTCATCCACTGCAGCCAAATAGGCCAACTCCCAAGTACAATTGGCTAATAAGACTTGCATCTCCTCATCCACTGCAACCAAATGGACCAACTTCCAAGTACAATTGGCTGATAAGACTTGCATCTCCTCATCAGTTGCAGCCAAATGGACCAACTCCCAATTACAATTGGTTGATAAGACTTGCATCTACTCATCCATTGCAGCCAAATGGACCAACTCCCAAGTACAATTGGCTATAAGACTTGCATCTTCTCATTTGCTACAGCCAAATGGACCAACTCCCAAGTACAATTGACCGATAAGACTTTTATCTGATCATCCGCTGCAGCCCGCCAACTCGGATGTTGGAGTGCCTCATGAATTGAGGAAGACTGATATGTTCTCGGAGAGGAATCCAGCGAGGGGAAGGGCCGGCGGAGGCAAGGAGAGAAAGAGAAGGGAAGAGATTGAGAGGAGAACTCTAGGGAGAAACCATGAATCACATTCATCCAAAAATAAGGAAAAAGTGTACAACACAACCCCTTATAGGTGCGGATAATGAAAAGACGGTGCGAATAGTAAAGCGTACAGTGTCTGGGTGATTAGCCTAGGCGATCATGATTTCCTCTGAAGTGGGGTCTTTCGGTAGAAAGCAGCGACGATCAAGTATCTTTGCCGGGTAATACGGCACCTCTCCGACGAGATCAACGTCGACCGGAATGTGATCTGTGGTGGCTTGGTTGCCCACCATGCGGCGTAGATGAGAGACATGGGAGACCGGGTGTATGCGGTTCTCAGTGGGGAGGCGGAGATAGTAGTCGGTAGGCGACCGCGCCGATACGCCCTAGTATCTCAACCAAAGAACCGGGGGGGGACTACCTTTGGGCAGGGCATGCGTGCCACAAACACTTGGCGGTATGGGTGCAATTTGACGAACACCGCCTCCACTTTGAAGGAGAGGTCGCATCGCTTCCTGTTTGAAAAGGACATCTTCTGTTGGGCTCGTAGGAGGTGATGCTTTAGGTGGTCCAGGATGGTGTCACGATCTTGCAGTGCGGTGGCCAAACTCTCGACCTGGCACTCCCCCGACAGATGGCGGAGAATGGAGCGCGGTGGCCGACCGTAAATAGCCTCTAAAGGGGTGGGTACTAGACACATGGTGGTAGGTGTTGTTGTAGGAGTACTTTGCCCAACAGAGCCACTTGGCCCATTAAGAGGGTTGCTCTCCCACAAAACAACAGAGGTACGTCTCCAAGCAGCGTGTGAGGACCTCAGACTAGCTATTCGTCTGCGGGTGATAAGCGGTGCTCATGCGGAGGCGAGTACCCTGTACCAGAAAAGTGTGGTCCAGAAGGTACTCAAGAAGAGCGGATCTCTATCTCCCACGGTTGATCGAGGGAACACATGAAGGCGCACAACGCCAGTGATGAAGTTGTCTGCGACTGTGACGGTGCAGGGGTGACAGAGGGGAATAAAATGGTCGTATTTGGACAGTCTGTCCAACACAACAAAGATACACTCGAACCTCTGTGTGCTTGGTCATCGAGTAATGAAGTCCATGTTCATGTCCTCCCAAACGCGGTCCGGAGTGGGAAGAGGCTGAAAGAAGCCAGCCGGAAACGCTGCTTCGTACTTGGCCTTCTGGCAGACCAGGCAGACTTCCACGAATGCCTTGACATGTCGGAACATGTGGGGCCAGAAGAGGGTGGCCGCTAAACGGTAGTAGGTACAAAAGGCCCTGGCGTGCCCTCCGTAGGGTGATGCGTGAAACTCGACGAGGATGAGGGGGATGCTCATTGAAGAGGGCGCTAGAGCAAGGCAACCCTTGAAGAACAGGCAGCTCCCTACAAGCAAGTATGGTGGATGGGCAGTGGCGTCAGTGATGAGCGTCGTACGGATCCCTGATAAAACAGGGTTGACCTTAACCTCGTGTTGGATGGTCGCCACGTCTTCCCACACCAGCAAAGAGATATCCATGACCTTTGGCGACTGGCTCGGACGAGAGAGGGCATTAGTCGCTCAGTTTGCCTTCCCAGTGCGAAACTTGATGATGAAATCATAGCCCTCGAGTTTGCCCACCCACACCTGTTGGGCGGGCGTGGCGATATTCTATTGGAGGAGGTAGCAGGGGTTGTGGTGGTCAGTGCGGACCACAAAGGGGCGGCCCGGAAGATATGGGCCCCAATACTGAACAGCGAGAACGTGACCCATGAACTTGTTCTTGTATGTGAAGCGACTGCAAACGGTATTGGAGAAAGTGTGGCTGAAGTAGGCTATCTGTCGCCCGGCCTATATGAGAACGACTCCCACCCCAGAGCCCAATGCATCACACTCAACGAGAACGGTAGAGAGAAATCGGGCATGGCCAGCGCCAGCCCGTGTACTATGGCCTACTAATGGGTGGTAAAGGCGGCGACAACCACGACCGTCCACCTAAAAGGACCCTCCTCCGACTTTTCGGGAGCTGCGTGAGGAGGCGAGCTAGAGCCCCGTGCCCCTAGATGAAGCTGTAATAGCATCCTGTCATGCTGAGGAATCCCCAGATGTCTCGCATGGATATAGGAGTCGGCCATTGTAGGACCACTACAATCTTCTCCTCGTCCATACAGACCTCCCGGGCCGAGGTGGAATGGCCTAGGTAGCTCATCTCCGACACCCCAATGGAACACAACTTCGGGTGGAGCTTGAGGTGATGGCTCCGGATGGTAGTCAGAATGAGGCAGACATGTCGAAGATGATCCTACCCAAAAGAACTGTATACCAAAATGTCGTTAAAAAAAGAATGTATCGACAAAGTAACGCCCGAAAAATGACATTCATCGTCGCTTGGAAGGTGGCGGGTGCTTTGGTCAGGCCGAAGGGCATGACGAAGATCTCGTAATAGCTGTCGTGCGTCTGGAAGGCGGTGTTGGTGATGTCCTCGGGCCACTCTCGGATCTGGTGATAGCTCTCTCGGAGGTCCAGCTTGGGGAAGAATATGGCGTTGTGGAGCTCGCCCAGGAGCTCTCGTATGACTGGGATCAGGTACCTGTCTGGAATGATGGCGTTGTTGAGCTCCTGGTAGTCCACGCAGAACCGCCAGTTAACATCCTTCTTTCGGAGCAGGAGAATCGGGCTAGAGAAAGGGCTCGCAATTGGGCGGATGATGCCCCCCATCAACATTTCACGAACCAACCGGTCTGTTGGAAAAAACCCTTATGATTTAACTTAACAAATTTTATTTAAAGTGATTTTACATCTTAGGTTTATTTTTCATGTTGTATAAAGAGGGTAATTTGGTCATAGAAGTCCTAGGAAGTCAGTAGAGTCAAAGACATGAGCTAGACACTTTGTTTTGTAGAAAAAAGTCAAAGAAAAGCAAACTTGCGTCGATTAGAAGTCAATGCAACATTGACTTGAAGTTGGCGTTACTATGACTAGGACTCAGAGCAACTACAAAATGTTGAATTGACGTTACTTCAAGATAGAAGTCGACGTATACGTCGATAGGATATTGCCGTAACTCCGACAACAGATTTATTTTATACAGAAGTAGAAAGTCGACGTTGCTCTTATTTGAAGCCGACATAGTGTCGAGCAAGGTTGTCAGGATCGCGATCCGGATCATAGGATCTTACAATCCTACGATGGAGATGTTGTAAATCGATCCTAATTTTGTAAAGCAATCCTCGATCCGAACATACTATCTGATCTGATCCTATCTCAAAATAATCTTATCTAGGATCTCGATCCTGACAACCTTGGTGTCGAGTACAATCTACAATGGAAAATTCAGAGAATTGTTTCACGTTTAATTCAAGGAACTTCCATGGAATTTATTCAAACAATTCTAGCTGTTGGGAGATACACTAAAGGAAAGATTTCTTTATCAAATTTTGAGGTAATTTATATAAAGTTTTTTGAAGAATAAATCGAGATTAATGGAAGTATTTTTGAAAGACTATATCAGTATTCCTTCTGAAGATTTCATGCTATGAAAGTGACAATTCAAAATCATCCAGTAATGATATAATCATTGAAGGGAATGTAAAACATAACGAACAGAGAGAACTAGTGCACAGAACAAGAACAATGACTGATAGTTGACTGTTCTTCATTTTCTCAGTACTCAATTTTCTCTGCTACTGCTAAAACCAACAATCAACTAGAATATTCAGAGAAGATCACCTAATCCAAAGCTTATATCTCATACAAATCTGTTGGGTACATTGGTTCTAATGTACCTGATTTGAAGAAGCCTCACCCAACTCAATGATATACATCAAAATGTATTTGATGTGTTTTGAGTTTACATGTGCAGGTTAAGTATTTACAGGAAAGAAGAAAAAGTTTCCAAGCCCATGTGTCGACACCCAGAGGGAAAGTGTCGACACTTAAGAAGACCTGTGTCGACACCCATGCAAGCAGTGTCGACACTTGGAGTCATTGTGTCGACACTAGGGATGCAGAGTCGACACCAGACAGGAAGTGTCGACACAAGGAGCTGTGTCGACACTCAATGAAGAAGAGTGCAGTGAAGCAGTGTCGACACATAACAGTTGTGTCGACACCTAGTGAAACTGTGTCTACATCAAAATGTGTCGACAGTTGGAGGCTGTGTCGACACTCAGCAAAAGTCAGCAGAGACTAAGTATAAGTGTCGACACCCAGATCAATGTGTCGACACACAGCAGAAGACTCAACACTTGAAGAAAGTGTCGACACAAGGAGCTGTGTCGACACTTAGCAAAGATCAGCAAAGTTCAACAAAATATTCTAAGTACAAGTGTCGACACTAAGGGGATGTGTCGACACTCAGCTGAAGTCTCAACAGAAGAGGAATGTGTCGACACAAGGAGCTGTGTCGACACTCAGCAAGTATCAACACTGAAGACATGTGTCGGCACCTAGAAGCAGTGTCGACACTTAACAGATTCAACATATGAAGATGTGTCGACACAAAGGAGTTGTGTCGACACTTACAAGAAGTCAACAAAGTGTTGAAGAACAAAGTGTTGTGTCGACACTCAATATCAGTGTCGACACATGAAGAAGAAACAGTGTCGAGATATAAAATCTACAACACAAGGAGTTGTGTCGACACCTTGTAGACTAGTGTCGACACTTAGTCAACTTGTGTCGACACTTGGTCTATAAGTGTCGACACTTAAAGACAGAAAGTCTCGACACTTTCAAACAGTTACAGAGTTTTTAAGAACTGACTGGATGACTTGACAGCTGCCATTCCAGTCGGTCTACAGCACCTGTCAGAGTTGTCAGAAATCAGTTATGAACCGGACCAGTCGGTTACCATGAAGAAGGCCTATAAATAGGCTTATACAGTCTACAGAAACTGTTGTTGAGTTGTTGAAGAGATTAATTGAACACAAGTACAAGTGATCAATATACAAAGAAGATCTAGCTATACCTTGAAGAATCTAGTGAAGATCTAAGAAGTTGGAGAGAGAGAGCTCCATCCAAGAAGTCAGCCATTGGAACCAGGCTGAGAAGAAGGGTTCAGATTTATTCTGAATCTTAAGTAGCAGAGATCAAGGATCAACTGCAGAGGAATCAGTCTTATTGTGTTCTACATTCAAGAAGCTTTGAAGAAAGCCAAGTCAGATTGATTTCAGCTGAGTTCTTCCAAGAACTCATCAAGAATCTCACATCTCATCTCTCTATTCTCTGAGTTGTTGAGTATACATTTTTGTATTCATTATATCTTGTAGGATCCTTAGGGATCTGAGTCTTTGTAAGCCTATAATTATAAAGGCTGAGTGTAGGGCTTGAGTGCCTGAGTGTAGGAGAGTTGTATCTCTGAGTGTAAGCCTGTTGTGGCTGAGTGTAGGCCTTGGTGGCTGAGTGTAGGCCTTGGTGGCTGAGTGTAGGCTTTGAGAAGAAGCTGAGTTGTATGGCCTTGGGTCTGAGTTGTAGGAACCTGGTTTGGGGTTCTGAGTGTAAGATCTGAGGATCTGAGATAGTGGAGGAGTTTGGCCGAATCTAGTACACTGCTAGATAGGCGAAGGGGGAAAGTGGATGTACCCAAAACTTGGGGAACCACTATAAAACTGTGTGTCTACTGTGTGCTTGTGATTTGCTGTGATTGCTGTGTGATTGTTGTGTACAAGTAGATTTAATTCTGTGATTATAAGTTGAATTCTGCCTAAAAAGTTAAAAAGATTTAAGTCACCTATTCAACCCCCCTCTAGGTGATTAAGAACAATATCTTTCAAGTGGTATCAAAGCGAGATTACTCAAAAGAGGACATAACTGTCTGAGTAGATCATGTTGGCAGATTCAGTGTAAGTCAAATTACAGAATCAAGAAAATCAAGAACCATGGGTTCCACTGAGAATCACAAGGAATTGAGATCCATGAAGTTACCCATATGTAGAAAAGAGATCTTTGATATTTGGAAGGAAATGGTGAGACTGTTTATGAAAGCCTCAGACCCTAGGATTTATATCACAGTCAAAGAAGGGTCATATGTTCCCATGAAGGTGTCAGTCTTAGATGCAAATCAGAGAACACCTAAAGATTTCTCTGAAATGACCAAGGATGAAATTGTTCTAGCCACTATGGATAAGAGGGCTCAGAACATCATAGTGAGTGTCATAGATGATGCAACTTTTCAGAATTTGATACACTGTAAGACAGCTAAAGAAATGTGGGATACTCTAATTGTGTACATGGAGGGTTCTGAAGAAGTGAGGCAAGACAGAAAATCCTTGCTAAACCAAGAATATGAAAGTTTTAGACAAAGTAAGACTGATAACATAACTGAGTGCTATAAGAAGTTCTACAGGATTGTGAATGAGCTCATGTCCTATGGCAGAGAGTTCAATAATTATGAACTCAATGATAAGTTTCTAAGGTCACTAACAAAAGATTGGGACACCAAGATCTGTGTCATTAGGGAAATGGCAAAGTTGGCAGAAATTCCTCCACCAACACTGTTTGGCAAACTGCTGTCCTATGAAATGCAGTTAATAGTGAGGAAAGAAGAGGAGAAATCTACAAGAAGTGACCACAAGGAAAGAACCATGACCTTTAAAACAGAAGCTCCCAGAAAGTACAGAAGTAAGTCACCTTCACCACCTCCAAAGGTAGCTGAAACTGAGTCAGATGAGACAGCTAGCAGAAAGTCTGAAAGCAGTGAAAGTGATGAGAACTTTGCTGCCTTCACAAGACATTTTCAGAAGTTCTTGAAGAAAAAACAGTGGAGGACAAGGCCATCTACTTCACAGGGTAAAGAAGACTATTATCAGAATAAAAAGTCTTCAAAGAAAGACAGGAAAAAGACTAAGTCTAGCAAAACAACTCTTTCAAAAATAGTATGCTATTGCTGCAATAGATAAAGCCATGTTGTTGCAGATTGTCCAGAAAAAAGGAAGGAGTCTAGTGACAAGAAAAGGACTCAATACAAGGGCAAGAAGGAAAAGTCTTTTGTTGCCAAAAAGGACAAGAGCCTGTCAGATATTTTTTCATCAGAAACTGAGTCAGATGCTGAGGCATATATAGGACTGTTTGCTGAGGAAGAAGAAGAAGAGTTCATTCAGATCATGAACTCTATATATGAACAAGAGGATAGTCAGTGCCAAGGGCTAATGACATTGACAGAAAGTGACAAAATCCTGGAGCAGCCATGACCTAGTAAGGTACAACATTGTTCTTTTAGTTCAATTTCTTGTGCCAGTACAGAATCAGATTCATCATCATCAAATGATGAAAGTGCATCTGAGTCTGAAGAGGATATTCATCAGTTGATAGATGAATATAAAGTTCTGTTGCAAGCTTATAAGAAGAGCAAGTCCCTAGCCAAAAGTCAGGCAAAAGAAATTGCTAATCTCAAAGCTGCTGCAACTGATTTTGATAAGTTGTTTGATCAAAAGCTTAATGAGATAACCATACTGAAGCACATAACTGTGATTCAGATGGGGACTATATCATTTAAGAATGATCAAATCAAAAGTCTGGAGATTAATCTTCAGAAGGAGAGAGACTTAGTTGCTAGGTTTTCTAAACCTAAGTCAGTTCTACCCTTAATTGATGAATTTGTTCATCACAAAGGTAAAGCTGGACTGGGGTTTTCAAAACCTGCAAGGACTGTTCAGTCCAAGTCCAAGTCCAAGGGCAAAGCCCCAACTCTCAACAAGTCAGCTGTAGATAAAACAGCTAAGACAGTACCTAAGCAAAGGTACAATAAGTTTGAGTGTTGGTGCTGTGGCAAGGTAGACCACTTTGCAATGGACTGTTGGCACAATGCTAGTGCCAAAGTGAGTAGCAAACTGCCTGTTGGAAAACCTGCAGGTAGCTTTGTTAGGAAGCAAACTAACCAGTACCAAGGACCCAAGAATTCTTTGGGTTCTAAGGTTCACTAATCTGTTTTGCAGCTGAATCCAAGTAGTCATGCCCCAATATGGTACTTGGACAGTGGATGTTCCAGACATATGACTGGAACAAGGGGTTTACTAAAGGACTACACACCCATCAAGGATGGTCCAAAAGTCACCTTTGGTGGTTCTGAAAAAGGGATCATCAAGGGTTTTGGTAATATATCTAACTCTTTTATTACAATTACTCAAGTGGCCTATGTTAAAGGTTTGAAACATAACCTTATTAGTATAAGTCAATTGAGTGATGTAGGATATGACATCTCATTTGTGAAAGATGGTTGTCATATCAGGAGGTCAAATGATCAAGAGATCATTTTGACTGGTTATAGAAAAAGAAATATCTACTGCTTAGACATTATGGTTGAGAACAATGGTTCTCCAGTGTGTCTAGTATCTGATGAGACAGTCTCTCATTGTGTCAAATGGCACAAGAGGCTTGCCCATCTAAATTACAAGACAATTGGCAAACTCTTTAGCAAAGAGTTAGTGAGCAATGATCCTCAAGTTAAGTGTATTAAAGATGGTATTTGCTCAGCTTGTCAAAAGGGCAAGCAGACTAGATCCACCTTTAGAAGCATAGAAAACAAAGATGCTGTGAGGTGTTTATACCTCTTGCATATGGATCTCTTTGGTCCAATGCCAGTTCACAGCCTAGGTAGGAAGTTCTATACCTTTGTAGTTGTAGATGACTACTCAAGGTTTTCATGGGTGTTCTTTCTTAGACATAAATCTGAAACACCTAGTGTCTTCTATAGCTTTGTCAAACAGATTCAAAATGAAGTAGACAGTACAGTGGTCAAGATAAGAAGTGACCATGGTACTGAATTTCAGTCTGATAGTATGTCAAAACTATGTGAAGACTTTGGGATATTTCAAGAGTTTTCTTCACCTAGAACACCTCAGCAAAATGTCATTGCTGAGAGGAAGAATAGGACCTTGATTGAGGCTGGTAGGACCCTATTAAGTGATACATCACTATCAGAATATTTCTGGGCTGAAGCAGTAAATACTGCATGCCATGTTATTAATAGGCTACCATTACTAAAAGCCTCAACAAGACCCCCTATGAGGTTGTGAAAGTCAGGAAACCAAACCTGTCCTATTTCAGGATCTTTGGTTGTAAGTGTTTCATACTTAACAATGGAAAGTCTTACTTGACTAAGTTTGCTGCCAAGTCCCAAGAGGGAATTTTTGTTGGGTACAACAACAACAGTAAGACTTATAAAGTCTACAACTTGTCTACACAAGTTGTAGAAGAGTCTGTGCATGTAGTATTTGATGAAACTAGACTTGTTAACAATGAGTTGTCTAGTAGTGTATGCATCCCCACAAGTATAACAAAGAAAATGGACAAACTCACTATAGAAGAAGAACCTACTGCAAGACAGCAAGTAGAAGACAGTGGCTGTTGTCCAGGGGGAGTACTACATGTACCTAATGCAGAAGGAGTACAAGGAGTACAGCAAGATGAAGAAAATAAAGAAGTTCAACCTGAAGTCAGGATGCATCCAGCCAATAGGCATCTAAGAGATCATCCAGCAGAACAAATCATTGGTGATCCAAGACAAGGGGTACAAATAAGGAGCAGAAATCTGAATGCAGCAATCTACTCCAGTTTTCTATCCCAAGTTGAACCAAAGAAGTTTGAAGAAGCCATCCTAGACCCTCACTGGATTGAGGCAATGCAAGAAGAACTGAATCAGTTCAAGAGGTGCAAGGTCTGAGAACTTGTTCCTAAACCTAAAGACCACAACATAATTGGGACTAAGTGGATCTATAGGAACAAGATGGATGAACATGAAGTCATCATTAAGAACAAAGCAAGATTGGTTGCTAAAGGATATATGCAGGAAGAAGGTATTGACTTTGATCAAACCTTTGCACCAGTAGCCAGACTGGAAGCCATAAGGATGTTCCTGGCCTATGCAACCTTTCAAGGATTTAAAGTTTACCAAATGGATGTCAAGTCAGCATTTCTAAATGGTAATCTTAAAGAGGAAGTTTATGTGGAACAGCCATCAGGTTTTGTTGATTCAACTCTACCTAATCATGTCTATAGACTTAAGAAAGCATTATATGAGTTAAAGCAAGCTCCTAGGGCTTGGTATGAAACCCTGTCTAGTTTCCTCATTGAGAATAAGTTCACAAGGGGAAAATAGACAAGACTCTATTCCTTAGGGAATGTAGAGACAAAGTAATACTAGTCCAAATTTATGTAGATGACATCATATTTGGGTCTACTGAAAATAATTTTTGCAAAAAGTTTGCAAAACTTATGCAAGGACAATTTGAGATGAGTAGTATGAGAGAACTTAAGTTCTTCTTGGGTCTCCAAGTAAGACAGACTGAGAATGGATTATCTATATGCCAGTCTAAGTTCACCCTAGAACTCATAAGGAAGTATGGTATGGATTCATCCAGTACCATTAAGACTCCTATGGGGTCAAGTATGTCTCTTAGCAAGGATGATGCAGGGAAACCTGTAGATGAGTCTTTGTATAGAGGGATAGTTGGCTCCCTATTATATTTGACTGCAAGTAGACCAGATATCATGTATGCTACATGTGTCTGTGCAAGGTATCAAGCATGCCCTAAGGAGTCTCATTTGACAGCAGTCAAAAGGATATTGAGATATCTAAAGGGCACTCCTTATCTAGGCCTCTGGTACCCTAGGAATGAGGATTTTGAACTAACAGGTTATTCAGATGCAGACTTTGCAGGATGCAAAGAAGACAGAAAAAGCACAACTGGAACCTGTCAATTCCTAGGTGGAAGACTAATTTCATGGAGTAGCAAAAAACAAACAATTGTGGCTATCTCCACTGCAGAGTCAGAAAATGTGGCTGCAGGAAGTTGCTGTGCTCAACTTCTATAGATACAACATCAGCTTGAGGACTATGAAATTCAGGTAAGTAGAACTCCACTCTTTTGTGATTCTACAAGTGCTATATCAATTGCAAATAATCCTGTTTCCCATATTAGAACCAAACATATTGAAATAAAATATCATTTTTTTAGAGAGCATGTAGAAAGAGAAGAAATTTTACTAGAATATGTTAGAACAGATAATCAACTAGCTGATATGTATACTAAGCCCTTAGAAGAAACTAAGTTCAATAGGTTTAAAATTGAACTAGGTATGATAAACTTAGAATAAGTTTATAGAATTGGCTAAGTCAAAAGGTGTCGACACACAAAGATATCTGTGTCGACACAGAAAAGTGGTGTCGACACTTCAGGGAAAAGGTGTCGACACATCTAGGAAATTAGTATCGACACTTCAGAAAGTTAGTGTCGACACATGACAAGTAGGTGTCGACACATCAAAGGTGGTGTCGACACTTAGGCTTTACTCATAATTATCTAAGTAAAGTCTCGACTAAATGTCGAGTTATGTGGTGTCGACACATAAACAAGTGTCGACACATATATCTGTTGACTAAACTTGTGTCGACACATAGGTGTCGAGACATTATAAGTCAGTGTCGACACTTATCGACAGTGTCGACACAATTTAAGATAGTTAACCCGCCTTTTCATCTTCAAACCTAGAAAGGTATAAATAGGATTTTGCCTTAGTCTGTCGACACGCTTTCAAAAGTTTCGAGACCAAACTTGTGTGTCGACACCTCTCTTCTCTCCAGTCAAATTCTTCAAACCCTAATGCCGTCAAAGCTCGAGGAGAACGTCAATGAAGGATACGAACTGGTGCGACAAGCGTTTGATGATGCAGACCCAGAGATCAAGAACGTGATAACCCTAGTTGCAGACTCAGGGTTGGAATTTCTTGTTTCTGAACCCACTAAGATCTGGAAGAAGGAAGTACTGGAATTCCTTAATGGAGCAACCCTAGACGACACTGGATTCAAGATCAAGTCCAGGGTCCATGGTGAAAAGGTGAAGGTGTCACCTAAAAGTTTGAGGAAAGTACTACAGTTACCAAGAACTAAAGAAGAAGATGAAGTTACTGCTTCAAAGACCAGAGAAGCTCTAACTTGGTGTGGACTAGATTCTAAAATGAAAATTGGATCTGTTTTCAATAGAAAAGGCATGAACAGCCAAGGGAAATTCATGTCAGAAATTGTTGGCAAAGTGATTTTAAGCAAACCTGGAGGGCATGATAGAGTATCTACCCATATGTTCAGCATTATGACCAGGATAATCTTCAATCTGAAAACTGACTGATCAGTAGTGATTTTTGAGAAGATCAAGGAAAGCCTGAAGAAGCCCAACTTGGGCAGGATCTTAAGTCTATAACTTGCTGGAAGTATTCCAGAGGTAATGAGTCAAGCTGCTGGGACAAAAATAAATCATATGAGGAAAATGGATATGAGGATATTCTCTAGATGGGACAGGGTGTTGTCTAAGGAGATGCCAACCCCTGAGAAGATAATTCCTGAGAAAGTATCACCTTAAAAGAAGAAGAGGAAAACTGCTCCAGTGGCTCAGGTTTCCACTAGCAGCTCTGGTAGTGAAGAGCAAGTGGTCTTCACACCTGATGAGAATGAAGAAGGAACTGCTGTAAAGTCTCCAGCTCCTCAAGATGTTGCTGTAATCCAGGGGGAGCCACTAGTAGTGGAAGAGTCCACTCCACTGGAAAGTGAGCAAGCTACAACCACAATTCTAGAGGTAATCACTGAGCTTAATGCTTTAGTTTTTCCTATAGAAGATACTGATTTGTCTGATGTTTATCAGCAACCACAGACTGATAGTCAAGTCCCAGATGTTGTAATGAAAGACACATCTGTTGTAGTTCAAGAAGTATCTGATCTAGTTGTTGATGAGCCAAGAATTTCTCCAGCTCATTCTCCACAAGAGTATACCATGGAAGATCTTTTCTTAAATCTGGATCAAGATGACTTTGGAAAAGAAAGTACAGCTGCTGAAGGAGAGAATGCTCCAATTGAGGGGGAGCAAGTGCCAATTCATGAATAACCTGCAAGGCAAGAGACTGAGAAGGCACCAGATGTGCAGAAGGAGTTACCCCCAAGCCCTAAGGAGAGGGTAGAAATTGCTAGCTCCTCAGCTTCAGAAGATGAGGAAGCTGCAAGGGCAAAAAAAAGAAATTTCAAGTATTCAAGAGAAGGAGTCAGAGTTATAAGAAGGCCTTACAAACTATTGCTCCACAGCCTATATCACAGCCAGCACCAACTGTTGATTATAGTGCTCTTATGGTTGCTATGCAGATAAAGCTGGATGAGCACAGGCAAGCCATTGAGAAGTATGTGGATGAAGGGCAGAAATCATTGCAGTTTGATTTGGCCCAGGATATAAAGTCTATAAGATTTGAAATGAATCTTAATAAGAATGAAATGACTGACTGCTTCCACAAGGGAGGGAATGCAGTAGTCTATTTAGCAACTCATCAAGAAAAAATAAAGGCTCAAGTAGATGACATTGCACTGAAGCAAGGGTATGTACTGGAAAATCAGATAAGAATGAATGATAACTTAACTGCTTCCCATAATGCAATTGTCACAGAAATGAAGAACATAGTTGCTGGACCTTCTACTTCTACTGCTACTGCTAAAGTAGATTTTGACAAAGCATTCCAAGAGGAAATTACTGCTGTTAAGACTGCAATTCAAGATTCTCAGAAGATCATAACTGACAAACTCCAAAGGTTGAAGCCTTACTTTAAAGATGGAGTCAATTATTTGGATGCTCAAATTAGATTTCAGAAAGATGATGTCAGAGATCACATAACAAGAGAAGTCATAAAAGGGGAGAGGGTATTAGTCAAAGCCAGCTCTGATCATGCCAAGTGGATATCTAATTCTATCAGAGCAACTCTGGGTTATCCTCCTCTTTGTGATGATGATAATGTGCCTGAATCTGGCATTAATCCTGCATATCTTAGAGGTGAGCAACCTGAAGTAGCTCAAGTTATCTATCCTTCACCAGATTTTGAAATGGTACATGCTGATATCCAGACCATGTATAGTCCACCTGATGGTACTCAGAAGGTTATCCTAGAAAAGGTTGTTCAGCCAGTCTCTGAAGCTATGCAAGAAGCCATGCAGAAAGAAGAAGAAGTCAGACTGTCTAAGAAAAGGTTCAGGGAACAAGCTGAACAAAGACCTGACTTTGAGCAGTGGAGCCCCACCTCAAGAAATATTATTTTGACTGCATGGAAAGCTGCAAAAGATAACATTCAAGACAGAAATAAATGGTTTTCAGAACTTGAATGGAGGAAACATGAGTCAAGGCAAGAAGCAATAGTCCAATATAGAAGGAAGGCCAAGATGGGAAAGCTACCTTCTACTGCGCAGGAGCCTAGCAAGTACTTTCCCAAGCTTTATCATTATTTTGAAAGGCAAAAGATTAAAGCTGAGGAGCTTAAGAAGGAGCTGAAAGGGAAGAAACTTGTTGATGCTGAAGCTGCTGAAGCTCCTATACAAGACAAAGTACAAGCTGGAAAAGGGATAGTGATCAAGGAGGCTGAACAAAAATAGCATAGAAATTTTCTTAAGTTTACTATGTAATCTTTTGATATTAACATTCTGTAAACTTTTGAAATATGAATATTACAAAGTTGTGAGAACAATATGATGTGTTTTTAAATCTATTTCATAATTGTTCTGAGATGTTTTATGTATATGCATGTTTGTTTAATACATGTGATGTTTCTTTCCTGATTACATAATCCTGTTTTTCATCATTCTGTAATTTTATTATGAATGGTGTATATCATTGACTAAGAGTTATGACTTCTCCAAATAGGGGGAGATTGTTGGGTACATTGGTTCTAATGTACCTGATTTGAAGAAGCCTCACCAAACTCAATGATATACATCAAAATGTATTTGATGTGTTTTGAGTTTACATGTGCAGGTTAAGTATTTACAGGAAAGAAGAAAAAGTTTCCAAGTCCATGTGTCGACACCCAGAGGGAAAGTGTCGACACTTAAGAAGACCTGTGTCGACACCCAGAAAAGCAGTGTCGACACTTGGAGTCATTGTGTCGACACCAGGGATGCAGAGTCGACACCAGACAGGAAGTGTCGACACAAGGAGCTGTGTCGACACTCAATGAAGAAGAGTGCAGTGAAGCAGTGTCGACACATAACAGTTGTGTCGACACCTAGTGAAACTGTGTCTACATCAAAATGTGTCGACACTTGGAGGCTGTGTCGACACTCAGCAAAAGTCAGCAGAGACTAAGTATAAGTGTCGACACCCAGATCAATGTGTCGACACACAGCAGAAGACTCAACACTTGAAGAAAGTGTCGACACAAGGAGCTGTGTCGACACTTAGCAAAGATCAGCAAAGTTCAACAAAATATTCTAAGTACAAGTGTCGACACTAAGGGGATGTGTCGACACTCAGCTGAAGTCTCAACAGAAGAGGAATGTGTAGACACAAGGAGCTGTGTCGACACTCAGCAAGTGTCAACACTGAAGACATGTGTCGACACCTAGAAGCAGTGTCGACACTTAACAGATTCAACATATGAAGATGTGTCGACACAAAGGAGTTGTGTCGACACTTACAAGAAGTCAACAAATTGCTGAAGAACAAAGTGTTGTGTCGACACTCAATATCAGTGTCGACACATGAAGAAAAAGCAGTGTCGAGATATAAAATCTACAACACAAGGAGTTGTGTCGACACCTTGTAGACTAGTGTCGACACTTAGTCAACTTGTGTCGACACTTGGTCTATAAGTGTCGACACTTAAAGACAGAAAGTCTCGACACTTTCAAACAGTTACAGAGTTTTCAAGAACTGACTGGATGACTTGACAGCTGTCATTCCAGTCGGTCTACAACACCTGTCAGAGTTGTCAGAAATCAGTTATGAACCGGACCAGCCGGTTACCATGAAGAAGGCCTATAAATAGGCTTATACAGTCTACAGAAACTGTTGTTGAGTTGTTGAAGAGATTAATTGAACACAAGTACAAGTGATCAATATACAAAGAAGATCTAGCTATTCCTTGAAGAATCTAGTGAAGATCTAAGAAGTTGGAGAGAGAGAGCTCCATCCAAGAAGTCAGCCATTGGAACCAGGCTGAGAAGAAGAGTTCAGATTTATTCTGAATCTTAAGTAGCAGAGATCAATGATCAACTGCAGAGGAATCAGTCTTATTGTGTTCTACATTCAAGAAGCTTTGAAGAAAGCCAAGTCAGATTGATTTCAGCTGAGTTCTTCCAAACACTCATCAAGAAACTCACATCTCATCTCTCTATTCTCTGAGTTGTTGAGTATACATTTTTGTATTCATTATATCTTGTAGGATCCTTAGGGATCTGAGTCTTTGTAAGCCTATAATTATAAATGCTGAGTGTAGGGCTTGAGTGCCTGAGTGTAGGAGAGTTGTATCTCTGAGTGTAGGCCTGTTGTGGCTGAGTGTAGGCCTTGGTGGCTGAGTGTAGGCCTTGGTGGCTGAGTGTAGGCTTTGAGAAGAAGCTGAGTTGTAGGGCCTTGGGTCTGAGTTGTAGGAACCTGGTTTGGGGTTCTGAGTGTAAGATCTGAGGATCTGAGATAGTGGAGGAGTTTGGCCGAATCTAGTACACTGCTAGATAGGCGAAGGGGGAAAGTGGATGTACCCAAAGCTTGGGGAACCACTATAAAACTGTGTGTCTACTGTGTGCTTGTGATTTGCTGTGATTGCTGTGTGATTGCTGTGTACAATTAGATTTAATTCTGTGATTATAAGTTGAATTCTGCCTAAAAAGTTAAAAAGATTTAAGTCACCTATTCACCCCCCCTGTAGGTGATTAGGAACAATATCTTTCAAAATCTTCTATCAAAAAGGGGTTCATCATATTGAAGGATCAGAAACACTTAATGTCAAATAGTTCTCTGATTCTTGTTGAGAGGACTCATCTAGATGAATTCTTCTTCTCAACCTTCTCTTAATCTCTTTTATATTGACTGAGTAAATAGTTTTTAGAATCCCTCTTCAAAGGATTCAGGTTGTGGTTCTGAGAGCCTCTTTGTCAAAAGACTCAGTTGGTTATGGTTCAAGATCTGCTTACCAAAAGATCTAGTTGTTGGTTCTAAGAGTCTCCTTATCAAAAGACTCGGACACTGGGATAGTGTATTCCTACCAAAGTGGTAGAAGAGTGGATGTACCCAGATTTTGGGGAACCCCTATAGCTTTGGTATCTCGTGTTTTCTATTTTTCTTTCTTACTTTATTTTTGTGCTGTGTTGTGATGTGAATAATTTCTTGTCTGAGTTCTGTGTGTGCTGCAAATCCTAGGCTAAATGAAATTATTTAAGAATTTAAATATTTATTCACCCCCTAGAGAATTCTCAAAGGATTTACATAACTGTTCACACTTTCACGCTCGATCTCATCCTTCTGCACATGGTCGTAGCTGTAAGGGCGTATCGACACCGCCGCAGTACCGGGCTGGAGGGGAATGGCGTGATCAGTCAGGAGATCCGTAGGGAGGCCGGTCGGAGCCTCAAAGATGTCGACAAACTCGGCGAGTAACGCTTAAAGGTCGGTCGAGTGTGAAAGTGGTGGCGGTGCCAGACAGAGAGCGGCCAAAACCATACGAAAAATTCGATGTCGATGGTTTGCTAATTCGCGGAGGACAGAGAGCGAAGTAGAGCGGAGTCACACACCAGGCGAAATGTCTGACTCTGCTGGAGGAACTGCATAGTCATACTCGCCCAGTTGACTCGCACTTCGCCCAATGGGTGGAGCCAAGCCACTCCCATAATGGCTTCAATACCGTCAAGGTTGAAGGCGTGGAAGTCCGCGGTCATCGGGCAGGACCCCACCGTCAGGGAGAGAGCATTGCAACACCCATGGGTCGGCCGGTGACGCCTATCGCCCTGGCAAACTGTAAAGTCAAGAGAGGGAATCAAGGGAAGGTGAAGCTGGTGTGCCAACTTTGCAGGAAGTTGTGGCTTGTACCACTGTCCACCATGACCACAATGGGACAATCACACAACGTGCCCGCTAGCTTCATGGTCTGAGGACCCGAAATCCCGCCCACCGAGAAACAGAGCAGATCCAAGCGGTGGAAAATAGGTGAGGCAGTGTCCACCACGTAGTCACCCTCAAAGAGCTTGAGAGCCTCAAAGTTTTCCAAGGTGACCTCCGGGTCACAGTATCCAATGATGGTGTTGAACTCCTTGATGGAGCACACGTGTAGGCGAGTAGGGCTGACGACATTGGAAACACATGCCCTTGCTATGACAGTCGTTGTAGGCACTGTTGGAGATGCGCTGGGAAACCACCGGTTCCCCTCAGGGGGAGGCTGCTGCGGGGCCATCGACGGAGATGGCCGCCAGGAAGGCCGAGGCGGGTGGTGTCTTGCTCCAGAAGCAGGCGCCTTCGGAGCGAGGTCTACCTCCGCCCGACGCGTCATGTCAACGGAATCGGAGGCTGTGCGGGGATGGTGCGTGCAGAGACAGGAGCAAATGTGGGGCAGTAGCCTCTGCATGAAGAAGCCCAGGTAATGGTCGGGTGACAATCCGAGGACATGAGTGACCAAGAAGACAAACTCGTCAATATAGTCATCTAGGCCGGCTGTCTGGCGGACGCCATATAGTCGTTCAATAGCAGAGGAGCCAGATAGCGGGTGTCATATTGCCAGATCATCTTCTTCTTGAGCTTGGGCTAGGAGAGACACGAGTTGGATTGACAGAGCAACCAAGCCCAGTGGAGGGCCGTGCTGTCCGGGCCAACCCCAGTCATAGACACCTTGTGCTCCGGTGTATTTGAGGTCAAAATATGCTCTGTTTTTGTGATCCAACCCATCAGATCAACGTCGACAAAAGAGGGAATGTCGAGGGAGAGGGCGGGCCGGCCTTGAATGGGCAAAGGAGTGGTCCCGGAGGGAATGGGCGGTGGCCAGGAGCCGAGGAGAGAGCCACCGTCCGCGGAGGAGCCGGAGCCAGACACGGCGGAAACGGTGGTGTCGGATTCCTGGAGGGAGTCAATCTTGGAGTGGAGGGCGAGGAGGGAGGCGTGCATGGAGGTGACAAGTTGTTCTTGAGGCTCGACACGATGGCTAAGGGCTTCAGATGTGGTATTTGGAGCCGGGTCGACGGAGGAGCGAGTGTTGGGAGACATGGGGCTAGAGACGTGTGATGATTGTCGGAAGTGGGCGGATCTGGCTGAGGTCGGCAGAAACAGAGGGCCGACAGCCTTCCTGGGTCATATCGGGGATCAAATCTTGCGGATCGGCGGACGACCAGGCGCTGGGAGCGACGAAACGCGCTGACGTAGACGCTAGGGGGCGGATCGGTGGCCCTGACGTCTTTAGCGACGGATCGGGGAATGCGCCAAGTAAGCGGACGCGTTGTGGGAGGAAGCGAACGTTGCAGCAATGTGCGGAAGCCAAAGTCGCGGGCGTGATCGGGCACGGAAACGGAAGTCGCGGATGTTGTGTGATCTCGATCACCGACGGCTATATGGCGTGCGGATCCGGCAGGTCAGACCAAATGATACGTTCTCAGAGAGAAATCCGGTGAGTGAAAGGGCCGGCGGAGGCAAGGAGAGAGAGTGGAAGAGATTGAGAGGAGAACTCTAGGGAGCAACCCTAAATCACATTCATCCAAAGATAATGAAAAAGAGTACAGCACAACCCCTTTTGGATGTGGGATGCGGATAACGAAAATACAGTGCGAATAATAAAGCATACACATAAAAGAATATAACATAACGGAATGCAAATAAGATAATCATGTTGGCGGCGCGTATTCGGTCTCTCCTCTAGATTGACCCCTCATCTTGTTAATCCGCGTGTAGATCCTCCACGGTGTCTCGTCGACGTGCACGTCTGTAACCAAGACATTCCTAAAAAGCGAACATTCAAAAATATGTTGGGTCTAGATCCATCACATCAGATTAGTTCCACTGAATTCGAATGTGGAAATGTCACGCCAGGGGCCTTAAAATGTCATCAGTGATGATGGGATCTCCTGGATGGAACTCAGTTGGAGAGCCTAGCACAAATTTGATGTAGGTCATGTAATTTGGATGCAGGTGGCTGTGGATCGATGGATAGCGCCATTGGTCTGTTGTATGTGGCGGAGAGTGGTGGGGTGATGCAATTGCTCACAGTGAGCATCCAGCCGATTGTTGACTGTTCCATGATTAGACTTGGCATCATCGATTCTCCGTCATTGCCCTAGTGTTGTACATAAATTAGTTGAATATTGCGAGGAAAATAAACTACACAACCCAGTAGGTTTGGTCATGGTTTTTTTTAATATCCTGGTATTCTTGACGAGGACTGAAGGTCAGTTGGTTCGTCTCTAAGAGAAGAGGCGTCGGCTGGAGCGGCGATAAAGTGAAATAAAATGCAGAATTCAAGATACAATATTATTGTCTCCTCATTTTGCATTCCTTGTGTAATCACTTCATGTCCAAAAGCTCCTACGACCTAACCTGGCTCCTCATCAGTGCTCGGTGGGCCTTACGCCATGAGTCCATGACATACTCTTCTTGGAAAACACTTTTTGTTTGATCCCAATGCAGTTTGAGCAGAGGATTAGCTCTTTTGTTCATCTTCTTTTCTTTTCATTGTCACGTTCCAAGGCAGTTATTGTTCATTGTGCTATGAGGAATGCATTTTTTCCGTTTTAATTTTCTGGACTTTATTATTGGTCTTTGCTGATGCACAGATAGATGTTTTTCTGCTTTCAACCGTATTCTAGGTGAGGACATCGGGACGATATATGGGTATCACAATTGGTGCAATGCTAGAAACAATCCAGTCATTGTATCAGCGGCATAATCAAGCATGCTTTCTTTATCTATCAAGTGAAGTTATAAAGGTCGTACATAGATCTTCTACTTTACCGTAATTCTTTCATGTGTTTTGTTTTGCTTCTTCGTTCAACTATTTTGAACTCACAGAAATTTGGATCTGATCCATCTTGTGCAAGCTTTCTCCGGAGCTTAATAGCAATACTTTTCAGTCACACGACAAAACTTCTTTCGACAATTCAGGTGAAATCATATTATCATAGTGTGCATTCTTCAATGCAATCTCTCTACACACACAAGCACACGCGCCGCGCACATTTACCGCTTCTCCGTCTTCTAACCTTTTTTTTAATGCAGGATTTCACGGCTAGACCCGACATAGCTGATGATTGCTATCTATTGGCGTCAAGATGCATTCGATACTGTCCTGATTTATTTATTCCTTCCTCTGTTTTTCCTTCATTAGTTGACTGCGCGATGATTGGAATTACCATTCAGCACAGGTAAAATTGTTTCCTTGAGATGCCCGGCATAGCTAGGTTTGCGTGCTATCTACATTTTTGGTATTCTTTGGCATGCTCCCTTTTGATTTTGTTTTCCATCGGCAGAGATGCGTGCAGATCGATATTGACGTTCTTATCAGATGTTTTGGATCTGGGAAATAATAGTTCAAATGGGGACAAGTACCGGTCCATCACAGAGAGTGTTGTTGTTCCTCGAGGCAGCTCTCTCACCAGGATCTTGATAGCCTCCTTGACTGGGGCTCTTCCTTCTTCCAGAATTGAGGAGGTACTAATATTGAAACTCAAGTCCATCCTCGATCTCCTCCATGGCATCGGCCATTATCATTATCAATATTATTATTATTATTATTATTATTGGCATTAATATAATGATAAGAATAATAATAAGGAGAGCTGCAGGTGTCATATGTGGTGCTGTCGCTGACAAGATCATATGGAGCGAGGGTAGTAGAATGGGCAAAGGGAATTATGACGCTGATACCCGCAGCTGCTCTGACGGAGGCGGAGTGCGCAAGATTTCTCCAATCTCTAGCAGATGCGGCAACCACAGCAAGTTCATCATCAGATAGAAGCGCCAGCTTCTTGAATATGCTTGAAGAAGTTTCGGAAGTTTGTCGGCGGAACAAGACAGTTCAAGAGATTGTACAGGGAGCTCTCAGGCCTATTGATCTCCACTTCACTCCTCTTTCCAAAGATATTACAGTTTAAGAGAGAGAGAGAGAGAGAGGGTGAGTTGATTATGAGTCGTTATTATTAATAATAACATTAATAATAACATTCCAGTGGAAATGCCAACATCTGCCTCTCTGCTCTTCTTTCCCAGTGGAAATGTATTATTGTATCAGCCGCCATGCAGATTTTATTCTCATGTGCTGCTCTTGACGGTGCACTTGCTCTTGTATTTATTTTTATTTTATTTTTGAGAATTTTGTTCGAGCTTGTTGTTGTATTTTGAGGAAGGTATTCTGAAATGTAGAAGGTTGTGTAATTAAACATGGTTGTGGACTTTTTCTGAATCAACAATATTGTCATTCTCATCATTCATATGTGCGTGCTTGCGTGCGTGCACATATTAACCCTGTCGTCTTCTCATCATTCTTCGAACAAAAAATGGCGTACCTATTAACCCTGTTGTCTTCCATGCCCCCTGTTGCCTCCTATCCCTCTCCCTCCTCCGATTCCTCCGCCCCCAAATCCTTAATGCTGCCAGCTTCGCCCCGCCGCCCCCTTCACTTCGCCTCCAAATCCCCTCCAAATCCTGCCCCGTCGCTGCCGCCGCTACTGTCAAAATCGAGGATCTCGGAACCCGGATCGAAAATTTAACCCTCGCGGAAGCCAAGAGCCTGGTGGATCTGCTCCAGGAGCGGCTCGGCGTCAGAGCCGCGGCCTTCGCCCCGGCAGCTGCTGCGTCGGCGGCTCCCGCGGACGCCCCGGCGCGGTGGAAGCGGATGAGACGACGGAGTTCGACGTGATAATCGAGGTGCCGAGCAACGCACGCATCGCGACGATCAAGGTGGTGCGGGCACTGACGAGCCTAGCTCTGAAGGAGGCCAAGGAGCTGATCGAGGGTCTGCCAAAGAAGTTTAAGGAAGCGGTGAGCAAGGAGGAAGCTGGAGGAGGTGGGGGCCAAGATCTCCATTGCTTAGAATGAATGTTTTCTTACTGTAGGTTTCTTTCTTTCTTTCTTTCTTTTATTATGAGACATCCTTCTCCTTCAGATACTCCTCCACAGAGCAGCTAGCAGAGCATTGCTTGCTGCTTCTCCTAATTATTATTATTTTTCTTCTTCAAACATAAGTTGCAGGCAGCACAGAATTAAAGAAGACAACAATTTGATTCATTTCATCGTTAAGATTATAAATAAATAGCAATCACTAAATTTGTCTACTACTGTACAAAAGAATATTGCTCCCTCGCTGGCTCGCTCCAGGGGGGCGCTTCTCTACCACCACCACCACATAAGAGAAAATGCATTCCCCAATTCAGCAAGTTGGATGATATTCAGAGGAAGCTCTTGCAATCCCGCCCTAATAAATGCTCATGCAGAGCAGCGGCCTCAAGCAGCATGAGAGAAGAAGAAGAAGATGCTTCCGGAAAAGCGTGGGAGGTGCTATAGGATCGATTGTGCCCCGGCGGATAACTGTACTTTTTTAATACTCTTCCCTGGTTTTCCCTCCACCACTCTTCCGCCTGCTGCTCCGCAAATCTTCGCTTGCTGCTCATTTTTATACACAATGTTGTTATTTAAATTCAATGTTGCTGCTGCATGTATTATTATTATTATTATTATATAAGGAGGAGTAGCGGAAATGCAGAGGCGGCGGCATACCTGAATCTTACTCGTTTGAAGACCTTGGTGCCATCCCGAAGCTGTGCGAGGGTCACGTAGACGCCGGGCTCGAATTGCTCCGTCAGCTGCACTTCACCGTGACTGTTTGTGGATGTCCGAGGCGACCTCAATCCGTTCTCCATGCTTCCTCCATGATCAGAGGAGGCCTCTTTGATATAATTAACTGCTGCTGTTTTGTCGTTCTCCTGAGCAATGACCCCCGTCGTGCATTCCAGATCATCTCTGTGAGTTGCAGAAGAAGAAGAAGAAGACAACGCCAAAACACCGCCTCTATTATTTCTCAAAGACGACTCCGAGGAAGCAAGCATCGCTCTGAAGTTGTCGACGAGATCGGAGGGGAGTCCATCTTCCATATCATTCATCTAGGAACAACAACACCAACAGAGAAGCAGCAGGATTAGCAGCAAATTTTGGAAATTCAAATGACAAGCCCGAAACCATGATGCGTGCAAAACATACCCGCCCTTGAAATGTCTTCATTAGCTCGACGGCAGCGCTAAACTTGGCGTGCTCATCTGCGGCGATGGAAGAAGCCTCTTCAGCTTTTTTTAAGGCCATTTGAGCCACTGAACCTTGTTGTTCTAGTTTCTGTTTCAAACTTTTAACCTGCGGAGGATCCAAGAACCAATCAGGTTCACCCAAATAAACAGCTGAAACAATGCAGAGCGACGATTCTTACCTGTCCTTGCAGCTTGAGGACTTCCCTATCCAAATGCTCGTTAGTCTTCTTCATGGTCTCGACCATGCTTCCAGAAAATTCATGAGCCGCCGATTGCGAGGGGCTGGCCCTCCATGTGTAGTACGGATTCACAAATCTAGAGCTTGTCGCGGGAGGTGGTGGTGTCATGGCCACCGGCTTTAAGGCGGTTTGAATCAGACTCATTGAGCTCGTGAAGGCCATATGAGATGGCGACGAAACTTGGGACGAGGACGTCCTGTGCTCATTCTTACCAACATTTCTAATGACATCTAGGCGGTGGCTCCCTAATTCTTGGGTGGGAGCGAGCAAAAGCCTCGAAGAATATCGAACTTCTCCCCTGTCGAACCTGCTGTCCCTTGAATCAATGGATTGGCGAGAACCGGCGCTCTTTCTGCTGGCGGCGGACGGCATCCCCCCGAGTTCCGCCGCCTTAAGTTTGGAATAGCAGGAATCGCACACTCGGTGAGGTTTGCCCGGAGTAGGCGCCAAGGCGGCTTTCAGGGCTTTCTTGGAACTGCAGGCATGGCAGTGCACCAGCCCGCAGTTATAGCAGTTGTGCCTCTTCTTTGTAAACCCAAATGTCAGCCGGCACGCCGTGCACACCGACTGGTCCGCGCCGGACACCCACTTGTGCACGCAGATGCAGGCAGTGAAATTGGAGCCGCATGAAATGCTCCTGACGTGTCTATCCCTCAACGCCTCAACAACAGCGGGTGTTTTTCGGTCATCCCTGTCGCCGTGTCCCAGTCTTCCGTTGTCGCCCCTGCCCCATGAGTAAACTTCGCTTCTCGAAGTCAACACGACGACGTGATGAGATCCGCAGGCAATCTCTTCGACTAACTCGCCCACCAGTCTGTCCTGCACCAGGCAGGGAAGCTTCCCATCAGATTGTGGGTTTCCGAGCTGGCCGTGAGCCGAACTCCCCATGGTGAAAACATGGCCGGATGTGGTGAGGGCGACA
The DNA here is from genome assembly GCA_039583875.1 of Platanthera guangdongensis. Taxonomy (NCBI): domain Eukaryota; kingdom Viridiplantae; phylum Streptophyta; class Magnoliopsida; order Asparagales; family Orchidaceae; genus Platanthera; species Platanthera guangdongensis. The sequence goes on from CM077159.1 coordinate 200,313,101, forward strand.
GTGATGTTGTCTCCACATGCCAGCTCATGGAAGCTATAGTCGATGAGTGACGGGACGCAGCTAGGAAGCAGCCTCGCCTCCTTATCCCCCTGCCCCAGCCGATATTTATCGCCATCCCCCCATGTGAATAGTTTTCTGGATGCCACGTTCGTGCCGGCGACGGCCTGCTCCATCACCTCCACAATTGCAGCCGTATGCCATACACCGCACGCAACCTTTACGCCTCTCAACCCGCTCAGACCTTCAATTTCCCGGGGGTAGCCCGCACTCTCTCGATCTCCATGCCCCAAGGCGCCGAATGTCCCGTCTCCAAACGTATATATCCTTCCATTTGAGGTGGTCAGCGCCGAATGCCAGGCGCCGCATGCTACCGACAGCACCTGCATCCCTTCCAAAGGGCCTGAAACCCTCTTTGGTATCCAGTGGCTGACATCGCCGCCCCCACCATGGCCCAGAAGCCCGGTGCCCCAGGCGAAGAGGTCGCCCCAGGTGTTTATTGCACAACTATGAGTCTCGCCGCATGCGACAGAATCGATGTTGGACGGCGCTAATGATTCAACTAGGCGGGGTCGGCTTACGTCGATGCTGACTCCGTGCCCGAGCCTGCCGCCTGATTCTTCGCCCCACGTAAAAACCTCTCCTTGCCGGGTAACTAGAGCCATGTTCCTGGAGCCGCAGGCGATCTGATGAACATCCAGAACAACATTTGATTCTAAAGGTTTGGGAATCAAGACGTCAATTTTTGAGGGGACGGAGTCGCCGCGGCCATCCGGCGAGATCACATCGCTCCAAACCTCTCCCCAGACGTAGACGTCGCCCAAAGACTCGATCTCGTCGGGACCTGAACCTTGGCTGGAACAACTCGGTGCGCTGGAGACGCTGAGCCGACTGATATCTCCATTACTAATTCTCTGATGCTGCTGCATGTTTGCATGGACCGTCCCTACATCCGACTTTCTGAAGCTCAAAGAAGGCTCCCGAACACGCGTGTCATCAAATGTCGTTTTTGTGTTGAGGCGGGAAATGGCAGGCGAGGTCTCCAGGGTTGTTGCTCCACCATATGATTGAGCACTGTAAAAAGAATCTACCTCCTGAAATATGAGAAACTTAAACTGAGAGAGAGACAGTACTGAGAATGAATAAATAAAATCATATGAACAGCGCGCTTTTGTTTAGACTGCAGATCTTATGCAAAAAAACACAAGTCAAACAAGTGTAATTGAAGCATAAATTTAAAGGAAAAGTAACAAAATATCTAATATCAGCAGAAGTGGAATGTTTAGGATTGGTTGGAGCTGCTGCCATAACAGAAGAAGCACAAGCAGAAGCAGCAGCAACCGTGTGTGATACACAGAATTAATAAGGCCAAACTTACATCAGAAAAAGGTACTCCATCGCTCTGCCATTCATCCCTAACACACCACCACGTCTACTACGATGATGGCCGGTAGAAATCAATGCACTGAGACTTGTAAACCACGCCTCCACCTCAGCTTGACTTTTGCAGATCTACTTGTGAAATCAATTCAATATATAAATAAGAGTCTCACCAAATTTCTTTTAATTATAACATTCACTAAACCCTATAGCCACAAGTGCGAGGGAGGGAGCGAGAAGGCTAACCAGATCTAGAGACCTTTCCCCGCTATTATAAAGAAGAGAAAATGACAAATAATCCTTCTCGGGCCGTGGATATCTCTTGAATACGGCCTGCATGTATTCAAATAAAGCTTCAAATAAATGTGAGTGAGTGAGTGAGTGAGTGAGTGAGTGAGTGAGTGGGACTTACAGTTCTTTGTCCGGGAAGAATACGGATGATGGAAGTTAAATTAAGGTTCCTCTCCTTTTTATGTGACAACCAGATCAATTTAGTTTCATCCTGCGAATAATAATGAATATGTTGAGTGACAACATTTAAAACAAGTTGAATTAGGAAGGAGGAGGAGGAAGAATAATATTGTTGTACTTCAATTAATATATAACTCACATTAGATAATCTGAAGGAACAAAGTTTTGGCTTGCCTTTCCTACTGTACTTGATCAACTGGGAACCTTTCTTTAAAACAATAAGGGCCTTGCTTCATTCACAATATATATATATAAATAAATAAGATTTTTGATGACAAATTAACCATAAATTAATAAACAAGATTTCTGATGAGAGGAATGGAATGGAATGTAGAGCAGAAGAAGAAGAAGAAGAAAGCAATAATAAAACCTGGTGGATATCTCGATCAGGAATCCCATAATTAGCAGGTGGAACTTCCATTCCATGTGAGAGAGACACTGGGGATGAACCGCCGTCTCCGCCGTCGTAGGATCATCAGTAGTGGCGCTGCTACTGCCGCTGCTGCCGCCGCCACCTTGTTCAATTCCAATCCAATAACCCAATTTCCAACATAGATGAAGATGATCCCCCTTTCCATCATCAACAACACCTATCATCAATTTTCATTAACCCCACCCCCCAGACAGGGATCGATTACTCCAGATCTTCTTCGAAGCAGATCCCTGATCTGCGCCTGCTAGGAATTCCATATTGAATAGACAAGTTCAGGATTCGGCCAATCGAGGACGATGGATGAATAATAATAAGCTACCTGAGAAGAAGGATGAATCGCTGGGATCTGGGGCGAAGAAATGACAATGTTCTCCTCTACTGCACCCAATTAGACCCGCCGCCGCAATAATAATCTCAGGACGCTGCCTCCACTACAAGAAATTTCTTGATTAGCAAGGAACAAAATTCATTGCTAATTAACAAAATTCGTTGCTAATTTTAGTTAGTTATGAATTTAGAAACAAACAAAATACCTTGCTAATAATAGCTAGAAATTTATTGCTTGCTAATTTGCAAGGATTTTTTAACAAGGTGTTACATCCTTCCTAAATTAGCAAGAAAATCTAATTTCGTTGCTAATGTTTTGTATTTTATTTATTCATTCAATAATAAAATATATAAAACTAAAAAAGATACTTTTGTGTTTGCTGAGATTCGAACCCACAACCACTTATACATGACAAATGATGCATAACTAACTCACTCACCTAACTAATCTATTTTTAAAATGCATTATAATATATATATATATATATATATATATATATATAATATAAATATATATATATATATTATATAATATATATATATATATATATATAATATATATATATATATATATATATATATATATATATATATATATAATAATAAGAAAATGTTTAAATAATTATAAAGTTTATGTATTTATAAAATTATAAAAATAAAGAAAAAGATATATATATAATTTTATATATATACTCATATATGATATATATACATATAGTTATTTACAGAAATATATATTTATATAATTTATGCAGATATATGATTATTTCATAATATATATTTATATAAGTATATAAATTATTTATAAATATATAAGTAATTTATAAACTACAAAATTATAAGAGAGAATGGAAATTAAAAAATTTATTCTCAATTAAGGCTTCATTTGGTGAGACATTTTCATGCCGGTGCGGGAGCAGACGACGCCGCACGACGGGAAAACAAACGGGCGGCATGTGCTCCCGCCGTGCTAGAGGAACGGATCGAAAAGACTCATTTTAGAATCTCTGCCTCCCCCACCAGTTCCGAACGACGGCGGCATTTTTACACGCCCGTCTGCTCCCGCCGAACCAAACGAAGTCAAAATAGATACAATTTTTTGAAAAAAAATTTCTCTATAAATATTTTGCAAAAAAAATAATTCGTTGTTATTTTGCATCAAAAGTTTTGCTACAAAAAACTTTGTTGTTATTTTAGCAACAAAAAAGTATTTCCTAGCTAAATTTGATGCTAATTAGGAAGGAATATCAAGTCTTCCTAATTTCACTTACTAAATCATGTTTTTCTTAGCTCCCTTTGTCGACGTCTTCGTATTACTTGGGGTTTCTGATCAGAGAGGTAGAAGGAGGAAGGCTGTTGCTGCAGACATTGCTTCTCTTCGGGAGGGGTTTTAGATGGAATCCCTGGGCTCCGTTTTCGCAGGAATCGGGGGTTCCTCTGCTTGGAGCTCTGAAAACCCAGCCTTGTTCGTTGATGAGGCCAAATTGACTTACTTTTTCCCTTCCCTGCCCTTCTTCTTCTGGTTAGGAGGAGGATCTGGATCTCTGCTTTTCTCTTTCGGATTTGTCTCGTTGCCTCACATATTTCTGGAATTTCCTGAACCCCACTTTTTGCTTGCTCTCCCCCTCTTTCTTTTTTTATCATGGAGTCGGCTAATAATAGATATATCTATTGCCACAAAAAATTCCAAAATACCTATCTAATATGGTCCTAGCTAATTTTAGCTACGAATTTATTGCTTGCTAATTTGCAAGGATTTTTTAGCAATGTATTACATCATTCCTAAATTGTTTGCTGAGATTCGAACACACAACCACTTATAAATAACAAATGATGTTTAACCAAATTACTCACCTAACTAATCTATTCTTAAAATGCATTATATATATATATATATATATATATATATAAATACATATGAAAATATTTAAATAATTATAAATTTTATGTAATTTATAAAATTATAAAAATAAAGAAAAAGATATATATATATATATAATTTTTATATATACTCATATATGATATATATATACATATAGTTATTTACAGAAATATATGATTATACATATATTTCTGTAAATATATATATATCTAGATATTTATATAATTTATGAAGATATATGATTATTTCATAATATACATTTATATATGTATATAAATTATTTATAAATATATAAATAATTTATAAACAAAAAAATTATAAGAGAGAATAGGAAATTAAAAATTTTATTTTCAATTAAGGCTTTATTTGGCGAGGTATTTCCATGCCGGTGCGGGAGCAGACGACGCTGCACGGAGGGAAAACAAACGGGCGACTTGTGCTCCCGCCGTGCTAGAGGAACGGATCAAAAACTCTCATTTTAGAATCTCTGCCTCACCCACCAGTTCCGAACGACGGCGGCATTTTTACACGCCATATCGAGTCAAGTTCGAGCGATTTTGGCTCGGCTCAAAATCGAAATTTTCGACTTGAACTCGGCTCGAAATGGACTCGAAATCAAAATTGATTTTGAGTAGAGTCGGCTCGACTCGAAAATGGCTCGATTCCGAGTCAGCTCGAAATCAAATCGAGTCGGCTCGAAATTGAATCGAGTCGGATCAAAATTGAATCGAGTCGGCTCAAAATAGAATCAAGTCGGCTCAAAATTTAGCAGTTTTTTGTTTTATTCCTAGTTTGCTCAAAATTAAATTGGGCAAGTTATAAATATAATAAATGAAACACTTAAAAGCCTTCATTCTTTTTATTTAGCTTTAAATTTTGTTATTTTTAATCTTAAAATAAGAATATATTAATAAATACATAATTTTTTAATTATTTCGAGTTGATTCGAATCATATTTCGAGCGATTTCGGGCAGGCTCGAAATCAACTCGAAATCAGATTTGTTGGTAAAATAAAAATGTATTTTTCTAACTAAATTTGATGCTAATTATGAAGAAATATCAAACCTTCCTAATTTCTCTTGTTAAATCAAGTTTTTCTTAGCTCCCTTTGTCGACGTCTCCGTATTACTTGGGGTTTCTGATTAGAGCGGTAGAAGGAGGAAGGTTGTTGCTGCAGGCATTGCTTCTCTTCGGGAGGGGTTTCAGATGGAATCCATGGGCTCTGTGTTCGCAGGAATCAGGGGTTCCTCTGCTTGGAGCTCTGAAAACCCAGCCTAGTTCGTTGATGAGGCCAAATTGACCTACCTTCTCCCTCCCCCGCCTGTCTTCTTCTGGTTAGGAGGAGGATCTGGATCTCTGCTTTTCTCTTTTGGATTTGTCTCTTTGTCTCACATATTTCTGGGATTTCCTGAACCCCACCTTTTGCTTGCTCTCTCCCTCTTTCTTTTTTTATCATGGACTCGGCTAATAATAGATATATCTATCACTACAAGAAATTCCTTGATTAGCAAGGAACAAAATTCTTTGCTAATTAACAAAATTCGTTGCTAATTTTATTTAGCTATGAGTTTAGGAACAAACAAAATACCTAGCTAATATGGTCCTAGCTAATTTTAGCTAGAAATTTATTGATTGCTAATTTGCAAGGATTTTTTAGCAAGGTATTACATCCTTCCTAAATTAACAAGGAAATCTAATTTCGTTGCTAATATTTTGTATTTTATTTATTCATCCAATAATAAAATATATAAAACTAAAAAAGATACTTTTGTGTTTGATGAGATTCGAACCCACAACGGCACAACCACTTATACACGATAAATGATGCTTAAACAACTCACTCACCTAACTAATCTATTCTTAAAATGCATTAATATATATAAGAAAATATTTAAATAATTATAAAGTTTATGTAATTTACAAAATTATAAAAATAAAGAAAAAGATATATATCTAATATTAATAAGCCTCATCCGATTTTCCGTCCTCTCTCCGTCACACCAGCTTTCCGTCCGTCATCCCGTCAAGCTCGATGCAGATCCCGGCCGCTTAGCCCGCCGCGTGCCATAGCCGCCCTTAGGTGCCCGATCCGTCCTTCACAGCGGTGCACACCGCTCGCCGCTCTTCCTCGCCCCGGTGCAACTCCTGTTTTGTCGTCGACCTATTCGGCGCTCATCCCGCCGCGTGCCGCAACCGCGATGACGTGCCCCTGCCGTCTCTGCTCCGCGCGCCGCTTTCTCTCCTGTATAAGTTCTCCTGAACACCCTCACGGTCGCGCCCCGCATTCGTGCCCTTCTAAACCCTACCTTCTTCTGCGAAGCCTCTTCCCCGCCGATGCTCGAGCTGCCGAGGACATCACCGACTCCCTGATCTTCGCATTCCCAGCTCTGTTCGACCAAACTGCTCTTCTCTCGCACAGTAAGTGCTTCGCTAATTCTGACTATTTCTGTGCTCTCTTTCAGTGCTATTCCTATTTGTTATTATGCTGTCGGATTGTGCCCTCTGTAATGCCTTCAATTCCTTCAGCTGTTACCGACATCATCTGGGATTTCCATAGCTTCGCATCCTCACCTCTGTTGGACGGAACCCGCCTTCTCCCACACAGTAAGTCCTGCGATTATTCTGAATATTTCTTTCCTCTGTTTGACTGTTGTTCAGCGTGGCTATTTTGCTCTGGGAGATTGTCGTCTGTACTGTATTCATTTGCTTCATGTGCTATATTTTTTTCCCACATAAACTCCTGCTCCATATGCCCGATGTCATTGATCTGTTAAGTTTTCCATAGATGTTAAACTGTTTTTACCCCATGAACACTTTCGGTTTCTCTCCCAATGCATTGCTCTGTTAAGGTATTGTGATGTAAATGTGTATGCTGCAGCCCTGTTTTCAAACTGTTTAGGATAGAATCACCAGCACATCACTTTTAGAGAAATCAGCATAAGGTAACGTGACATCAACACCTACCATGCCCTCTACCTTTGTATGCTGCATTCCTACTTTCAAACTGTTTAGGATAGAATCACCAGCACATCACGTTTAGAGAAATCAGCATAAGGTAACGTCACATCAACACCTACCATGCCCTCTACCTTTGTATGCTGCATTCCTGATTTCAAACAATTATTTAAGGAGAGTTATAAGGAAGATGATACTTTGGAGGGCTGCATTGTGCATAGTTGTAAGATATACTGCTGATTGATTCAAAAAGTTTAAACTGAATTTACTTTACAAGAAGATGCATACAACTTAGGCTTCTGTCCACATGGCATGAATTAAAATTGTTATCCTCATATTATCCACATGAGCGTCTTGGATTTGTGTTATGCTGTTGAGATTGCAGGTGCAATTGATGAAACACGTACTTTAAAAAATGATCTCTCACAAAATCAAATTATCTTCATGTTTAGAAAATTTATCATGGAAGTAACCTTTTTATCTAAACATACATACAATTGTATTACCTCAACAGTTTATTAGACTTATTATATTTTTATGAAGAAATGTATGTGCTAAAGATATGTTGAAGTTATTAACACTACGCATCAAGAACCACTGACAAATGTTAAATGCAGTTGTGCTATGACTACAGAATTTCCGATGACAACATGATTACAACAAGGATCATCATTTAGGTTTTCTCTTTTTGGCGTAGTTATGGAGATGTTTACAAGTGATTTCTTCGGTGTATGTTGTTTTTCCATATAACACAGTTCTAAAGATTGAAATGTGAAAATATTTTGAAGTGTGAAGTCGGAACTACTGGGATGCTATTTATATGATAACTATATAGGATTATTAAACAAGGTTTGAGTATGTAATACTCATATTTAGAGAATGAAATATTAACAGTAGGTTGTCATAAAATAAAGTGATATCTAGGTGAGACACAGTTAAGTACCTTATTGCTACTTATAGAAGAGAAGGAAGTTTTAATTTCTACAGTTTAGACAACATGTTAGAAATAAGATGCGTCTCATTTGTACTATGCGATAAACTATATCACTTAGTCCCGAAAGTAAATTTTATATGATCTTTATTACTCCACAGTGTTTTATAGATGCAATTTTTTGAAAGGTTAAAGTTTTTAACATATACTATAATGTTGGCAAAAATTTTGGTGGACATCTTTGAATGATAAATTTAAAAGTCATTATACTTGATGAACAACATGAGTGACATCTACTTAATATTGTTATATCATACATGAAAAATAGGCTCATGTCTCTTAAACATGTGTAATAAAGCATAGTACATTACAGTACAAATTATGAAAAAGTATGTATGAAAGTACATGTGTAGTTCATCTGAGATAATTAGTAGTGCATCCCAGATAACTTACTGAATTGAGATAATTAGTACTTCTCTAAAACAATCCTAACACAATCAACTACACTTGCACCGACTCTGCACACCCACGCTGAACATATCAACATGAGCTGTGATAACAACTACCTTTTCTGTACTGACATTAGCATATATGTACATATACATTTCCATGATTGAGCATTCTCTGAGCCTATGATCATTGCTTCGACAGTAACCCTCATCATTAAAACCTCCGCCTGCTTTCGACAAAGCTCTGTGTTCCGCAACGTGTTCACCAGTTCCCAAAAGAGCATTCCTCCTTCTACCGTGCATTGCCGTAAAAACAATCTACGGGTTTTCACTTACTGTTTTCAACTTCTCATATGTCACTCAAACTGCACCTCCTATAATAATACTCTTGCAATCGGTTGTACGGCCGCCCCAGCTGCCGCATGCCACGCACGGACTCCTCGCCGCCCGACACTTCATCCACCGCTGTGCTCCGCTATTTCCCCATCACTATGTCTGACCGCTGTACACACGCTGCTGCTCGGTGCGTTTCAATTTTAAAATCCATCGCCCTTCGTGCCTCAAACCCGCTCCGCTGACCCTTCCTTCTGCTCTTCACAACATTCTGTTCCTCTTCACCTTTAGCTTGCTCTCGCGAGCATAGGGAATCGTCCTCTGTCGTTGAGATTGTGCAACATCTCCTGCCGTTAGGACCTTCACCTCCTTCTTCCCCTTCAGCGAAAATATGAAACTGTTTTCACACGTGGAAGTCTTTTCAACTTCATGTCTTAACGTCACGACCGATGTTAATTTCTACCTATTTCTTCCTTATAGCACGGTTTTATTTCAGAGCCCACCTCCCCTACATCGCTCTTTTAGAGCGAGTTCGTATACGCATTTGCTCAGCTTTTGTAGGTTATAATGATATCAGTTTGCAATCACCGTGAACGAGGTGCTCCATATTGAGTAAGCAGTTTAGATACGTCGTTTTGGATTCACTACACATTTTGTATGGCTGAATGTAGACGTACATATTTTTCTATTTTTTTAAAGAACAAGTGGTTCATGCTTATTTCACAAGGTCTCTCCATTCAGATAGCAACCCCACCCACCCAATGTTAGATCGAACGATGTGTTGCTACTTATACCAATATGAACCCCAACTTCTCACAAGGAATCAAATCTTCCCTGTGAGCTGTCACATTACCTGACAAAATTTTTGTGTTTAGCGACCTTTGTTGAAACTCCCGTTCAATGAGAAACGCAAAACTGCGATTTCATACAGTATCCGCCAACACGAATGGGCCCAAGTGGACACAATGTATTCTGCGTATCGCACCTCCTTCTACTGCTCATCTCTTTCATCTTAACTCACCTAAATAAATTTTATGAAAGGTACACTTTTCAGCCACCATAGCGCATGCCAAGTAACTATTTTTCGACGCATTATGCTCGACTACTACAGTCATGTGCCTGCAGAGATGTATGACATTATTACTTAAAATCCCTAAAATGTCATAACCACATACGCGCATTATCACAGTGTCAGTACTGTACACATTTCCATTGAACCTTCTATATTCTCATACACTACACTCTTAGCACTGACCAAAACGTAGGTTCACTACTACTGAAAAAATACAGTTACAATTCCTCATCTACTATAAATACTCTGATTATATCTACAGTAAGAACGCATTCGATGAATTTTCAACGTGCTATGCTTTTGCGTTACTTACTAAATATACATCAACTCAAGTTGTACTAAAATCTCTCCTCCGCACCACCATGGACACAGTTGAAGCACGTCGTACTGCTCAACGAGCTGCTAATCGTGAACGTTCACGAATTAGGAGAGCCAGGATGACAACAGAACAACGTGAATGAGAACATGCTTCTAATCGAGCCCGTCACAGATCTCGGTGGTTACAATTGACGGAAGCACAAAAAGAGCATCAACGAGCCATTTGGCGTACTGCCGCTCGAAATCGTGCTCAACGACATCATCTGTTTGAATCGCAGAATGTTGAACTGTCACATGAAACTATCCATGAGCACTCAACTTCTACACCCCCATGTGACTCCACTGTGCCTACATCAACAACCAACAAATACCCTGTCCAAACTACTGCTGCACCCCACATACAATCTTTAAACACAGTAACATCTAATCCATCTACTGTTGTCCACCGATACGTTTTAACAACCGTGTCGTCGTCATTCACTCATGCTACGCAACCACTTCACACTGGAGAATCATCATCTTCTCACAGATCTGTTATACCATTTGGTGATAATGATCTCCCACAAAACTCTGTACAACCAGCACATGTACCAGAATTGTTCGTGCAACAGCCAGATGAACGTTTACTACAACGTATGTACTTTGTAACTATAATACAATGTAAATGTTGTTTATACTTCATTAATTTTGTACATTAACACCTCCGTCATTTCTCATCTACATAGAAATTTACGCATCCCATGCGCCTCAATCTGACAATGAAAATGCGTCCACCTCTGATGATAACACCATTGCTACAAATCATTGTTCGAGAAGCCATAATAGTGCATGTATTTCAAATGTACGGCAACATATTACGTACTTACAACTACAACGACCAAAAGTGTGTAATTACTGTCAGGCGAAGTTGTTTGATGGTGAAACAACAACAATGTGCTGCAACAATGAAGAGTCTGCATACCAACTCCACCATTCCCAGATGAGCTCTATAATTTATTTACAGCTGATTCTGCACAAAGCCGTCATTTCAGAAGATATATTTGTTCATACAATCATGTATTCTCTTTCACATCTATGGGTGTAAACTTAGACCCAACTTTGGCTGCTGATCAACATAGTGTGTACACTTTTCGAGCTCACGGAGCAATATACCATCGAATTGGGTCACTTCTTCCCACTCCAAATACAAGACCAAGATATTTACAACTATACATATATGATACAGAACATGAAATTGATCATCGTTTACAGGAGAACACAGAATTAGACCGCTCATTATTGCAAAAAATCCGATCAATTCTAGATGCGTACAATCCATTTGTACTGATGTTCCGCCGACTGTCTGAGCGTGAAGACATTATCAACTGCAAATTAGTTATCAAAGAACGGCCAGCACATGAACAACAATATATATTACCAACAGCCTCACAAGTTGCTGCTATAATTGTTGGAGTTGAAGATTATTTTGATTCGAACGAACGCAACATAACTGTTGAAACAACTGAAGGTCATATAATTACTGTGCAAGAATATGCTGGTTTCTACGATCCTCTTCAATACCCGCTACTTCTCCCATATGGAATATATGGTTGGATAGCTGAATATAAAGGATTAAATAATCTACGTGTTACCTGTTGCGATTACTACTCCTACGTACTACAGGTATACAGTGTATTTTTTTTACTATACTCCTTATAATTATACATCAAATATATTTATGCTGAAATTCATATCACTATAGGATCGTGGTCCACTTTTATCATTACCGTTACACGGATGTCTCCTTCTACAACAATATATTGTTGACAACTACATCAAAATAGAAACTCAAAAATTAAGATGGATTACACGAAATCAAAATTCTCTTCGTGCTGAACTCTATTGTGGGTTACAAGATTGCCTCAATGCTGGAGAACTTAGTGGAGGTATTACAATTTTTCATTACAATATATAATAATATTATTTTCTATATTCATTGTTTTACTAACATATAATATATTATTGTGACTCAGCAAATATTGGTCACCGTATGATTTTACCATCATCCTTTGTTGGAAGTCCGCGCGATATGTACCAATGTTATCAAGACGCAATGGCTGTTGTTCAACAGTATGGTAGACTAGATATATTTTTAACGATGACATGCAATTCATCATGGCCAGAAATTACAGAATTGCTCTACTCTACACAAACCCCTCAAGATCGTCCTGATATAGTCAGTCGAATATTCAACGCTAAGTACACAAAATTAAAGCATGATCTTTTCCATCGGCATATTTTGGGGAAGACAATTAGTCATGTGCATGTCATTGAGTTTCAAAAAAGAGGTTTACCTCATGTTCATATGTTGATCATTTTCGATGCACGCGACAAAATGAACACTCAAGATGATTATGACCATATTGTTCGTGCTGAACTCCCTCATATTGAACATGAGCCTGAACTATATAATGATGTTGTACGACATATGATTCATGGTCCATGTGGACATGTAAATCCTCACGCACCATGCATGAAGCATGGTAGCTGCAAAAAAGGTTACCCAAAAAATTTTGCTGGACATACAATACAAGGAGCTGACTCATACCCGATTTACCGTCGACGAAATAATGGACGATCATTCCGTCTACGACGTGCTGCAGATTTTAATATTACCAACCAATGGGTTGTGCCGTACAATCCATATCTGCTGTTAAAATATGACTGTCACATAAATGTTGAAATCTGTAGTAGTATTAAAAGTATTAAATACTTATACAAATACATTCACAAAGGTCATGATTGTGTTGAATTTCAAATCCATGATACTGCTGATCGGAATGAAATATCTCACTATGTAAACGGTCGATGGATATGTCCTCAAGAAGCATTCTGGAAAATATTCAAGTTCAATATGTACCAGACATATCCCTCAGTAATTCGTTTACAAATACATCTGCCAAACAAACATCAGGTTCATTTTCGCAATACTGATGTACTTACTACCATTCTTGCAAATGAGTGCAACTCACGTACAATGTTAACCGAGTTCTTCAGCATTAACGACAGTAACCAAGAGGAACATGACTACTTCTACACTGAATTTCCAAAACACTACACATGGAACTCAGCTTCAAGAACTTGGCATAAACGAAGGCATCGTCAAAAGATTATTGCTCGAATGTACTCCGTACATCCTTCAGAAGGAGAAAGATTTTACTTGCGCATGCTTCTAAATCATATTCGAGCACCACGATCTTTCACACATTTGATGACAGTTGGTACTATTACTCACCAAATATTTAAATCCGCTGCTGAACATTATGGTCTATTAGAACAAGACAACAGCCTACATAGTTGTATGTTTGATGCTAAAGAGTTTCAGATGCCCGCAGCACTGCGTACTTTATTTACAACAATTTTGCTATTTTGCAATCCAACAGATGTTAGAGAGCTTTGGAATGCCAATTACACAGCAATGATAGAAGATTTCCATACATTGCCATCTACCAACGTCATATACATCCTCAACAAACTACTTCATGAAATCAACAACATTCTTCAACAACACAACAAATCAACTACACAGTTTGATATCCCGAACATGTCTTCAACATTCGAAAATATTACAGACTTCTCAATGTTAATTGCAGATGAGCTATCAATGTCTATTCAAGTACAGATCTTGCTTCAATTTCATCATTAAACCACCGTCAAGCTTATATCTTCCATATTATTACTGAATGTGTTAAACAAGGCACTTACGGTATTTTCTTCATTGACGGCCCTGCTGGCACTGGAAAAACCTTTCTATACAAGGCCATACTTGCATACCTACGGAAAAATGGTCATATTATACTTGTCACTGCATCATCAGACATTGCTGCAACTCTTCTTCCAGGAGGAAATACAGCACATTTGAGATTCAAGATTCCTATTCCTATTGAACCAGGATCATACTGTAAATTCACAAAAACATCAGATATGCAACAACTCTTACAACACTGCTCCGCTATTCTGTGGGATGAGGCACCTATGTCACATAAACATATTTTTGAAGCTGTTGACCGCTCATTACGAGATGTTCTAAACACAGACCTACCTTTTGGTAATAAAGTTCTAATCATGGGCGGTGATTTCCGTCAAATTCCACCAGTTATGCTCAACGGAACAGTGTCGCAAATTATTAATGTCAGTATTGTTACCTCGCCATTGTGGTTATCTGTCAAACTGCTATCACTAACTGAAAATATGCGTGCATTTCATGATCAACATTTCTCAGACCTTCTTCTTCAAATTGGAAATGGTACTGAATCCACATATGGTGATGATATGATACGAATTCCTGATTCAATGATTATTCCCTGGACTGGTGATCATTCAGTCGACATACTTATCAGCATCATATTCTCTAATATGACATGTACTACTGACTATGACTACTGGGAGAGCAGAGCGCTGTTGAGTCCACTAAATGAAGATGTTGCACATTTAAATGAGAAATGTCTGAATATCTTCCCTGGTGATGAAATAACATACTACTCTTTTGATTCTGTTGATGATGACAACCGTAATTTATACCCGCCAGAATTTTTAAATAGCATCTCATCAAGTAATCTTCCACCACACAAACTGTCTTTAAAGATAGGTGCCCCTATTATGCTCCTAAGAAATCTAAACCCACGTATTGGCCTATGCAACGGTTCACGACTCATATGCCGACAATTTTCAAGAAATGTTATTGCAGCAGAAATTCTTACTGGTGAACATAAAGGCAAATCAGTTTTCCTACCGCGCATACCTCTAAAAAATACTAGAGATCAACATCTACCTTTTGAACTTACGAGGAAACAATTCCCAGTTCGCTTAAGCTTTGCACCGACAATAAACAAATCTCAAGGACAAACAATCGAACATATTGGCCTTTATCTACCATCTCCTGTTTTCACTCATGGTCAACTATACGTTGCTCTATCCAGAGGAACTACTACTGCAAACACAAAGGTATTAATTAAAGATAGTACATTACGTGGCATTCCTGGCACGTACACAAAAAACATTATTTACAAAGAAATACTATCAAAAGTGAACATACATGTACATTATATTGTTTATATCTGCTTTCATATTTGACATACAGTTTCATGATCATATCATCTGTAATAATTTCTTACTTTCATATTACTTGCACAGCCACCTCATTCGTAATCGTTCGCATCTACAATAATAAACATCTACTTCTTTTCCTACAGGTACATTCAAGAAACCCAACTCACATAATCCTTACATCTACGCTTTTCTTATATACTACAATTAGTATTATCACTCTAACAAAAAAACCTTCGCGCATAAAAAAAGTCTCATGCTACATTACCCATGTAAAATTACGTCCTACTTTATTAAATATAAAACACTCACTTACACTAAATCTACTTTCAAAGCCCAACCATATATTATTTTATTACGTAGTTCTATGCATTTAAAATTTTTACCTCTAATACTCAATGAACTCTATCATAAATCAATGTTCTTTTGATATGATCACTCTATCAAATTCTAAAAAGTCAATACTGTAAATAGTAGTACTATTCACATTACCATATACATTTTCACATGTAAATACCACATTACCTATTTACTTACAAATAAAAAAACATACAGTATACATTACCAACTTTAATAATTACACATAGCAAAATCAATACGACTTTGACTATCTAACTCAACTATGAAATTTGTACTCTTCTTTATGATAACAAAAATACAGCATATCAATGTTTTTCTCTCTAATAAACAACGCATTTACAAACTTTTATGCACAGTACCGTAAATACTCATACTTGAATAATCATCACGTAGTAGAAAACATTTATAAAATTAATTTAACATTTTTGACAATTATTTACATAAAAAACAAAAACAACATGATTGTCATCATTATTTTAAAAACCTTAATATTGAATTCATTTACTCTTACATTCAATAACATGAATACATAACAGTATCTATAAGACATGCAACATAAGCGTATTTGTACGAATGGTACTAAATGTACAGACAAACTATTTTTTTCAGCCTACACATAGTTCTATGCTTACTTGATGAAATCGTCGCACTGAAATGACAATACCTACCATCCCCCATTATATTAAATTTCTTTACTACGTCGTTTTTATTTTTTACAATATCATTTCTTGCACTTTGGCAACATATAAAAAATATTTTCATACTTCAGAGTTTTATAAATAAAAGAATTGTATTTCTTGCGTTTGACAAATATGATTCTGTGTTTTAATAATATAAAATAGTAACATATTGCGTAAAAAAATAATAATTTTTATTGTTGTTATTACTTTTACAACAAAATGCACTAAATATTTTACTTTAATATACACCATGTTTTTAAATAAAAAAATATCGAGAAAAATATTCGTACGCAAATATAATTATCATTACATACCAACAGTCATACCTGTACCGACAACAACGCTCAATATACTTATTGAAATGAACAAAAATACCTTTAATCAATAGTATCCGAACCTCAAATGCGCATTTACATTTACACTACTGTACATTTCACGACCTAATTATTTTCCACTAAAACTCAACATATCATTTTCTTACTCTTTCTAAAATTACATGTTCTCTGTCACCATTAAAAAAAATTCTCTATATACAATCATTATTTATTCTCATCTAAAATTGTGCTTTGTCATTTGATACAGTACATACGCATATACTCACAATGTCTGCATACAACTCCTCAGCAACAGTGACTCAAGAGAATACCCTGTCATCCACAATTGAGTCTATTGACTCCTACAACAATGTACCAGCAGATATGCGAGACTACTATTACTTCGCTGTACTACTCAGCAACCTTCCTCATGCTACAACCACAGATTTATTACGATCACTCTTCCAAGCTCTTCCAGGCTTCCTACACGCCAGCGTAATCAATCTTACTGAAAATTGCACTATAAATTATTGCACCATTTGTAAACAAATGAAACCATATGACGCATTTATTACTGCAGGTCGACATCAACACATCAGACAATCAAACTACGATAGGAGAACTGATCTTTACAGATGAAGTGTCAATGCATGATGCTGCGAACATGATAAACGGACAAATAATTGATGGAAGACCAATAGCAACCGAAGAGCTACGCCTATTTGATATTAAACCAGAATACTATCAGCAGCGTATAAATTCCATATCATGAACAAAAAGAGTCCATATAAATATTCTGTAGAGAATTCCCTCGCTCTCACTTCTATTGAATGTATACATCACATAGAACATTACTGAGATATTATGCTCCTATGCATTCTACTACTGCATCATTTGCTTATTGTCTGCTATCCTTCACTCTGCAATGTACTGTATATATCACTGTTAACATATTGTTAATAAAAATGTTTATCAACGATATGCATAGTATCTCACTATTTAATCAATACATTGTAACGCATGTGATATTCTCTTTATTGATGACATTACAGACAATGTTACACCTTCTTATATAGTTGCTCGCATGCAACTGTACAAAACAGTTGTCGTATGATTACATCTACAAATTCATCAAAATTTGCATTCACTTTCCTTCCATATGACACGACTATCCATTTAAACTTCAAAATTCCCATACAACTATAAACTACATTACTCTATAATTCTAAATATTAACTGATATGCACACAGTATTTTAGCACTGCTCGCCAATCATTTAAAACATATCTCCAAGAACACACCGCCATACATTTAAAACAACTACTTACTCAATGCGATTTATGTTTTGAAATAACTGAAACTTCTGCCGTTAAACTAATGATAATATCCACAAATATTTTTAGAATAATACTATTTTTCATTAATGAAAATAAAACTCATATTCTCAACGCAACCATTATCAAGTCACCTATATAAACAACCATAATACTGCTTTCATTGACAGAAAATATGGTCGCTTCCTCTGCTCATGAATTCTCAAATTTGTTACAATATGTTTCTAATAATAACAAACTAAGATTTGAACATACAATGATCAGCATCACAAACTCTATGTGTATTTATTAAAAAATGAAACATTCAATATATATGCTACTTAATTCATTACTCTCTAATATCAACACGCATATGCACAAATCAAATGATCTTAAGAATACAATTTTCCTACCTCCGCTACATGAAACTATCAGTCATTTAAACCGCAGATGCATATCACTATTACCAAGACAAAATGTCGCATACTACACATTTAACTCACTTAATCATAATAAATACAGTTTAACTACACACGATCTCTTAAAAAATTTATCACAATTAAATCTCCCCCCACACAAACTGCCTTTAAAAAATGATTCACTTATTACAGTACTTTGACAGCTTAATGTCGCAACAAGCCTTTATAATCGTTCACGTCTTCTATGTCATTTTTGAAAAAAAGGTATCATTGCGCCTACAATTCTCACAATAAAACATAAAATAAAAACTATATTCCCTCCACGTATACATCTACAGAGCACTGAATATTCAAAAATGCATTTTAAACTTACGCTTCATCAATTTCAAATTCATTTGATCTTTACACTAACAACCAGTAAAGCAGAAAATCAAACAATTAAAGAAATAAGAACCTATGTACCCGCTCATCATTTTACTCACGTCCATCTATATGTAACTCTATCAAAATGAACAGATTCATCAAATACTACACCACTACCTAAAAAAACTCATTATTTACTCCCAGAGCTATATACAAAAAAATGTTTTTATCAAATAAATTTTCGTACGAACACACATGCAGGCACATAGTAGACTCTCAAATACAATTCATTTTAATACATACAATCAGTATATTTTTATTGTACAATTTACATATTTTTTCACAAAACAATTGAACTGTTTATTAATGAATGATGTCACTCGGCATACGAACCATCAACAAATCAAATTTCACCACCACAAAAATCACTTCTGCCAATCAACCTTCCCAACGGAATACTCTGCTCAAAAAAATATCTTCTCTTATTATCGTACTCTAATTAATCTTCTTTGTTTACACAGTAAATAACAAAATCAGATTTAAGCTACACATTATAAAATACACATTCATTTCACAAACATTGTTTATATCTATATGAATATCAACAATATACAGATGGAAAACAACAATTCATCAAATCCGCGGCCACAATTACATAATCAGTCAGCCGCGCAACCCAGTAAGTTATTATTACTATTCATATATATATATTTTACTGCAGCAATTATTTCAACATAATATTATAAACTGTGCTTTTCAGATACTCCTATCACCAACAACAACTCATCAAACTCTGATGACAATTACTATGATGAGCTTTACCCGCCAACCACCACACGGTGGTCAGATCTTCCACGAACTGAAATTCCTGGTTTTCGACTACGTATCCCAGCTGTACCACCAGGTCTCACACCACAGGAAGAATGGAACTATGTATTCACAATGATTAGAAGGTAACCCGTACTCAATACTTTTCATTACATAACAAACAGTACTATCATCATTCGATCAACATTTCTTAATATCTAATATCACTGTACATGTTCCAATATTACAGAATCTCCGAAGGCCACTAAATCAAATCTTCCAGCAAGCAATATTATTTACTACTAAGAGCTTCGAACTATAGATGCACATACCGGTTACTATGGTTACAGAATCATCAACTCTCAGCAATCTCCAACTTCAGACCATAAACTATGCACCATTGATAGTTTTATTTGTTCTATGAAGTCATAATACCCAAAAGTTATTATGTTTTTATGTATGCATTTTATTTTTCCCCTCCGCTCATGATATTTGTGCTCAATATTACTCACTTTGTGATAACAGTTATGGATATACAAAATTACTCCTTTGGATGAACTCCATCTTCATGCTCCATTGCTTAACCTATTACTTTTTTATGACATTTCGATTATATGATTGTTGCAAACTAACATGTGCACTATGAATCAACTGTCCCTCACGTACATGCTGAAATGAATTTTTTGTTTTGATTTGCATTTGCCACCTTTCAAAACACAGGCAAAACCATGCGCATGCGGGCGAAGCCCGCGTGGATGCGGCCGAAGGCCGCCCGAGAGCATCGAGCACGGGCGTAGCCCGTGCGAAGATGCTCGTATATATATATAATTTTTATATATACTCATATATTATATATATACATATAGTTATTTACAGAAATATATGTTTATATAATTTATGCATATATATTATTATTTCATAATATACATTTATATATGTATATAAATAATTTATAAACAAAAAATTATAAGAGAGAATAGGAAATTAAAAATTTTATTTTCAATTAAGGCTTCATTTGGCGAGGCATTTTCATGCTGGTGCGGGAGCAAACGACGCCGCACGGCGGGAAAACAAACGTGTGGCATGTGCTCCCGCCGTGCTAGAGGAACGTATCGAAAACTCTCATTTTAGAATCCCTGCCTCCCCCACTAGTTCCGAACGACGTCGACATTTTTACACGCCTGTCTGCTCCCGCCGAACCAAACGAAGTCAAAAAGAGAGATAATTTTTTGAAAAAACTATTTTTTATCTCTATAAATATTTTGCAAAAAAATAATTCGTTGCTATTTTGCAACAAAAAATTTTGTTGCTATTTTAGCAATAAAAATTTTGCAACAAAAAAATTTGTTGCTAATTTTGCAACAAAAAAATCTCTTGCTATTTTTAGGTAAAATAAAAAAGTATTTTCCTACCTAAATTTGATGCTAATTAGGAAGGAATATCAAGCCTTCCTCATTTCCCTTGCTAAATCAAGTTTTTCTTATCTCCATTTGTTGACGTCTCCGTATTACTTGGGGTTTCTGATCAGAGAGGTAGAAGGAGGAAGGTTGCTGCTGCAGGCATTGCTTCTCTTCGGGAGGGGTTTCAGATGGAATCCCTGGGCTCCGTGTTCGCAGGAATCGGGGGTTCCTCTGCTTGGAGCTCTGAAAACCCAGCCTTGTTCGTTGATGAGGCCAAATTGACCTACCTTCTCCCTCCCCTGTCTGTCTTCTTCTGGTTAGGAGGAGGATTTGGATCTCTGCTTTTCTCTTTCGGATTTGTCTCTTTGCCTCGCATATTTTTGGGATTTCCTGAACTCCACCTTTTGCTTGCTCTCCCCCTCTTTCTTTTTTTTATCATGGAGTCGGGTAATAATAGATATATCTATTCAATTATATATGTTTTGTTGTTCTTAGTGTTTCTAGCGCTGACTTGTTTTTTTGTATTTTGGAACTTCTTTTTTATTAAATTATTACGTGAACACTCGTAAAATATCTTTTGTTCATTCAATTAAAATCTTTTGATTAAAATATTTCAAACCAATAATAATACGTGGGTATATATGAGTCACAAATTCAATAAAACTTGCATTATATTGGATATTATCCACAAAATATTTTGTTTAGACACAACAGCAAAAAGACACAATCAAGTGAAAGAACCATCCCTTCCTTAAGATTGCATGCTCCGTAATGTTCAAATGCAAGTTTCTAAGCTCTACTATATGCATGCTCCAATAAAATGAGGACTAGGGTGTGTCGGGCACACGGCATGTGATACGGGCGTGTCACATGGCCGTGTCGTTTACCGAAAGTTTTGGTCATGTGTTGACTGAGTGACACGACCCAGTACACGGGCGTGTACTGGTTGACACGGTCTTGTCAAGTTTGACACAGCCATGTTCGAAGCCCGTGTCCTGTTCGGGACGTGACGGTTACAACGCCAATTGGTGTACACGGCCCATGACACGGGCGTGTCCGGCCTGACACGCGCGTATCACAAGCAGTGTCACAGGCCGTGTGATATTCTGTAATGTCTGGTTTTACGGTGAATGAATGACACGGCCTTGGACACGGGCGTGTCGCAAGCTGTGTTCGGCCCAGGAGTTTCAATTTTAGTGCGAATCGTGGTCGTTCGTTTCCTTATTTTGGGATCCAAAGGCTCGGGGCTGTTCTTGATGGGTTATACCCGGGAATAGGGCTTAGAAACCCTCATTTTTTGGGTTCAATCTCTTTCTAAGTTCTAGAGAGAGGGGAGAGCAAGGAGGAAGAAGGAAGAGAGATCCGGCCGCCGGAGAAGATTCGGAGCTCCGTTTCGCGATCCGAGTTCAGATCTATGAAGGCAAGGCCGAGACGGTGCTTTCCATCCGAGTAGATCTTCATGGCGTCGAAGAGAATGACCAGGGTAACGATTCTCTACTTGAACATGTGAAGTCTTCTTCCCTTTTTGCATAGGAAGCCCGCTTTCGCGAGTATGCGGTGAGTTTGTGGTGATTCCTTCGGGTAGACATGAATAGTCCTCGTTGTTTTGCATGTAGAATCCGGAATCGAAGTACGGACATAGGCATGGTGTGTGAAGCCTACTCAGACATGTTGGTATGGATCGGTGATGTTGCATATTATATATTTTACCGGAGAAGACTCTGTGCTATTGTGTTTTCGGGTTTTCACACGGTAGATTGTAGCAAGGATCCTTGGGGATTAACTCCAAGGCGCACCCGAAAATCTGGGTAGAAGCGAAGTTCTGCCATAACGGTGGCCCGGGAGCCAGCCGTGTGCATAACCGGGTTATGTACGATTGATTGGTCGGTATGATGGGACTGGAAGAAGCTTGTCCCGCGCCAATGGTGGTCGCTGCGAGGTGAGCAACGGGCGGGTGGAACCCTACCCACTCCAAGTCGTTCCGTGAAAGTTGGCTTGGAGAACGAGTCTAGGCTTCGGCTGAAAGGACTTTAATGCTCACGTTGTTTGCCGCCCTGGGGGTGGTGGTGGACCACGGAACGGACCGGGTTCGGACCGGGTTCACCGAGTAAGTGCCCTGAGAGCACGGGGTGTGTGGATGTGCGGGCCTGCACCTGTGATGTAATGTGACTGTTATACTCTCACTTTAAATGCTGGTTGATACTAATGCAATGCAGGGGAGGAGCACTGCCGTCCCAAAAATGGGGCGGGGTCGTTATAATTTGGTCAGCCTTAGCCGACTGTTGCTTTTGTTTGCCACCGTTGCGGTGAATTGTGCTTGTAGGTGCTGCGGAGCCAAGTGGCAAATAGCGGGCCAAAACTTTGGTTGCTGAGCCGGCCCTCGAAGGCCTTTGCAAATGTTTACTTGTCTTATTTCATGTGTGACCGGCCTGCGTGCCATTGTATGGAAGACACTTTATTTGAGTAAACTTCTGTAAGGCCATAAGGCCAAGTACTTTGTGTGTTTGTACGAACATTCCAATTTGGGTTTATTATTATTGTGGACATTCATGCTGTTAGCCTGGGTTCTTAATTTGCAACTTATAATTCAGTTCCGCTAGATGCTCTGTGTAGGACGTTGTGATATTGGTTGAATGGTTTCAATGAGTAACCCACCGGTCTGTCTGTAGTATATGGCGTCGAGCCCCGGCCGGACCTACTGCTATGTGTTATGCGACGGATAGGGGCGTTACAAAAGCACTGTTCGTCAGGGCTCGCGCCTGGGCTGCATTGATGTGGTCTTGGAGGTCTTGCGAGAGCGACTTGTCAACACGTTTGGAACGCATCGCGAAACCACATGAGAGCTCAGACAAGGAGCGGCGACTCAGGGGCAGACTTACGGTCGTCTATCAGCACATATATATAGCCATGGTATGGCCCACCAAAAGATTCTTTTTTCAAGATGACACGTGCCCAGCGAATATTTATGGGTTGGACGTGTCTTTTCGAGCGCAGAGCTAGCTCAAAACGAGCGAGGATTGTGTACAACCTCATATTCGCTGGGTGGGACCCAGAGGCATTAACGGTCAGAGTTGGACCAGCTTCGGGTCAGCTTTGGGCTGAAGACCAGAAGAGCTCTCGCCTTCAAGGGGCTTCCGCCTAGGAGTGGGCGAGATCGCTCTCGCCTTGGAGGAGCTCCCGCCTAGGAGCGGGCGAGATCGTTCGTGCCAGGCCTCGACCGAGACCCGCCAACGACCAGGGGCGGGCGAGAAGGCTTTGAGTGGAGGCGGGAAGGTTCTCGGCTCAGGGTTCTCGCCGAGTGGGGCCCAGAGCCCAGGGTGAAATGACCTATTTGTCCTCGGGTAAAATTACCCTTATACCCCCAGGGGCTGCATTTAGTACTTTACTAACAGCGGGATTTGGCTACTGGCAGGCCAGCCAGGGTTATTTTAGTAACTTCAGGTCAGCAAAAGGTTATAAATAGATCCATAAGGGCTCCTTAGAAAGCAAGCTCTCATTATTCTCCAAATCTCTAGTGCTTTCTGAGGAGCTCCTAGCCCAGCTTTTGGCTTTGGAGGGGAAGCTCTCAAAGATCTTCCGGGTGTGAGGTGGGGCCTCCCTGCTGAGGCTTTGTGTCAGTCCTAAGTCCTTTGCAACCAGTCGAGGGTCGGGGCTTGAGAGAAGTAGGTGTTGGCTGCACCCCCAGTTTTTAAACTTTTGTTGAGGTCAATTTTGACTTCAACACCAAAATTAAATAAAACTATTTCCCAAATATTGGATGTGAAATGGAAGAAGCCACAAAATTTTAAGAAAAACTCAAAAAAATAGGAGAATAGTTGAAATACCTACAGTTTAAAAACCGATGAGCCTCGGGATCTGTTTGACTTACTTGTAGTGACTGGAGAAACACATGATTTATATAGTAGTGGAAAAATGAGTTGATTTGCCGAGTAGTGGGAAAACAGTAAAATTGTTTGAAAGATGTGCTTTTTCAATGTTGTTTGAATAGAGAAGTAAATTACTCATTTACACTGTTTGACAAAATAGTTGTGTGGGCAATTTTAGATAACATGCAAAATAATAATTATCATAGATATATAATATAATAAAGCTAATTTGAAATTAATTATGTGACAAAGATAATGATATTTTTGTCAAAATTTCAAAATAAACATAAATTTTGAATTGTTTTAAAGATTTGAGTTTAAATAATAATATTATTATTAATAACATTGTGATATACTTTAATAATAACAATTGAATTATTGTAGAACTGTTTTTCAATCTGGAGAAGAAGACGAAGAATAAGAGACCTGGAAAAATATCCCTAGACAAAATTGATGCAGCCAGTTTAATGCAGAAGCAGGAGGAGAACCGGCGGAGATGAGAAGCAGACAGCGTTGAATCCTGACGGAGCACATAAAGGAGGTGAAATCTGGATGCTCAAAGGACCTTGAAGGAGACAATACCTTGACGCGCGATCTGAAGAGGGGGAAAATTGCTTTTCAGCGGTGTGCCATGCCTAGCAACCCATTGTGAGAAAAGAGCTCAAAAGGCGGAAAATGATGGTGGGCGGTGAGAGAAGCGGACTCTCAAATTCCCATTTGCTTCGGCTATTCAAAAATTTGCAGTGCACCACTCTAAAAATATCCCAGTCAAACGGAGCCTTAGTCCAAGAGAAGTTCACAATAAACTATTTGTGTACAACCCCGTATTCGCAGAGTAGGGTCCCCGCAGCAGGCGCAGGATCAGCTATACATTTTTAGCTTTTTGAGAGGTTTGACACTCTTGGTGGCCAATTTAGGCTTAACCTACATAATATACTATTAGGGGAAATGAAAATTGTCTCCCCCCCGACCCCTTTGAAGGGTCGCCCCTAGCCGCCTACTCGCCCCAGGCCGCTGAGCTCGCCCCTAGTCGCCTACTCGTCCGGCCTCAGCTCGCCTTCTCGCCTGCTCGCCCGGCTTGAGGGTCTGCCCCTGGTGGACTGCGATTAGCTGTTCAGAACAGCGAGATTTTTTATTGGTAGGTCATCCCCAGAAAACTATAAATAGACCCTTGAGGGTGCCTTGGAGGGCATTACTTCTTCACCACTTCAATCCCCTTGCTTTCTTCCTCCAAGGAACCTAGCTCAAGCATTGGCTGGGGAGGGGGAGACCTCAAAGGGCTTTCGGGTATGAGGTGGTACCTCCACGCTAGAGACGAGGGTCTGTTCCTACTTTCCTGGGCCTTTGGTCCATGATGTTCCCCTGAGTGTAGTAAGTGTGAGGTCACCCCTCTTTTGGGACCCCGAACTCCACGAGAGACCAGTTTTTGATTTCAACATTTTGGTGCGGTGAGCGTGGAGAGTGACCAGCACAGAAGATCTCGGGAGAGTGTCATGGCTGGAGATCAGGGAGGTGGTGATGATCTCGGCGAGCTCCCTAACCAGTCACCCTTCGTAGGAAGGGAGGAATCCATGGCTTCCATCTCCGGCATCATGGAGATGTTGCGAAGTATTGCCCCCCGGGCCGACAGCTCAACTCCCACCCCCAGGGGCTGGCACCCAGTGGTCTTGGCGAGTTGACTCCCATGGGCCTGGGCGAGATGACTTCAGGGGGGTAGAGGAAAGTGCACCAGAAATACGGCCTGGGAAGGAAAGGATGGGAGAGAGGGCCGAGCGAGACCTCACCGGCTGGGAGCTGTTCCCTAGCCCGGCGAGTACTCGCCCCCAGGAGACCAGGTCGCGCGAGTGGAGCTCGCGAGGCCACCAATTAGGGGGTCACCCTTCAGCGAGCTGATCATATCAGCTCTCGTTCCTGAGGTGTTCAGAGAACCTGACATAACATATTATACCGGGAAGGATGACCCCGTTCAGCACCTACAGTGGTTTGAGGATGTCATCTCCATCAGACTGATGACGGATGCCTTCAAGTGTCGCCTCTTCGCGATCACGTTGAAGGACAAAGCAAGGGACTGATTTCATCAACTCCCAGTGAGGTCCCTCTACGGGTTCGAGGACTTGAGCCGGAGCTTTTGGCTTCGCTTCTCCACATCCAAGAAGAGAAATAAGAATCCTGAGTCCATCTTCCTGATAAGACAAAGGTTCGAGGAGTCGTTGGCCCACTACGTTGACAGATTCCAAGAGGAGATCCTAGATATCCATGAGGTGTCGGGGTATGCCCTCTAGATGACATTTACGGTGGGGTTGCGTGAGGGGTTCTTCAAAATGAGCCTGACCCGAAAGGCCCCTCTTTCCTTTGAGGAGCTGATGGAAAGGGCGGCGGAGGAGATAGCCATGGAGGCGGCCAACCCGGCGTTTGTCAAAAGTTGGCAAGGCTAACGAAGGCGGAGTCAAAGGAGCAGGGTGGCTCGAGACATCAAGAGGGAAGACGGAGAGAAGAGCAGAGAGCTCAGGGGTTCTAGGGACAGGTGGGTCCGGAGCCATGTTGGAGGCAACAGGGAGGACCAGTCCAGGGTCCAGGAAGAGGTCTCGTCCAGGGTGGGGAGAACTTTCATTGGGCCAAGGGAGGTTCAACTTCCAAAGGCAAGCCCCAAGGCAGCTCCTACCTCCACCACAACAGACCTTGGTAATAGGTGGAGGGGGAAGAGGTAACAGGAGAGATCGCCCAACCCGTCGAAGGAGGGGAGGAGGAGCATTACCAGACTGTGACTTCCACCAGGTGGAGGGGCACGCCACAACTACCTGACCCGAGTTCCTGGAAGTGAGGGGGGCGAGAGGTCTAGCCCACCAACCGCCGCCGGAGCAGATTGAAGTTCCACCCAGAGTGAGGGGGATGCCATATGTGAGGATCGAGTCGATGTGGGAACCCGAGGGTCCATATGAGCGGCTCACGGTGGAGTGGAGATCATGCCCAGGTCCCCTGGAGAAGCCCCGTCTCGGCAGAGTCTTGTATTTTTCTTATATTGTAATAAGTTCAACCCCCGACCAGCTGAGTCAAGGGGGGTCATGTAACCCAACTTTTTCCCACCGTTTGAGGATGTTGGATTTTGGTATAGTTCATGTGACGTGTTTAGTCCCAACCTCCGAGAGGATCTCCTCATGACAGACTCTCACTAGCTGGGTGGGTCGAATGTGCCTCGAGGAGAGCAAGTCCCAACCTCCGTGAGGATCTCCTCATTCCAGGCTCTCACTAGCTGGGTGGGTCGAATGTGCCTCGGGGGAGATCAAGTCCCAACCCCCGAGAGGATCTCCTCATGTCAGGCTCTCACTAGCTGGATGGGTCGAATGTGCCTCGGGGAGATCAAGTCTCACCCCCCCCCCCTCGAGAGGATCTCCTCACTCCAGGCTCTCACTAGCCGGGTGGGTCGAATGTGTCTCGGGGGAGATTAAGTCCCCCCCTGAGAGGATCACCTCACTCCAGGCTCTCACTAGCTGGGTGGGTCGAATGTGTCTCGGGGGAGATCAAGTCCCAACCCCTGAGAGGATCTCCTCATGCTAGGCTCTCATTAGCTGGGTGGGTCGAATGTGCCTCGGGGAGATCAAGTCCCACCCCCAAGAGGATCTCCTCACTTCAGGCTCTCACTAGCTAGTTGGGTCTAATATGCCTCGGGGGAGATAAAGTCCCAACCCCTGAGAGGATCTCCTCATGTCAGGCTCTCACTAGCTGGGTGGGTCGAATATGCCTCGGGGAGAGCAAGTCCCAACCCCCTAGAGGATCTCCTCATGTCAGGCTCTCACTAACTGGGTGGGTCGAATGTGCCTCGGGCAGAGCAAGTCCCACCCCCCCCCCCCCCACCCCCCCCCCCCCCCCCCGAGAGGATCTCCTCATTCCAGGCTCTCACTAGCTAGGTGGGTCGAATGTGCCTCGGGGGAAATCAAGTCCCAACCCCCGAGACGATCTACTCATGTCAGGCTCTCACTAGCTGGATGGGTCGAATGTGCCTTAAGGAGATCAAGTCCTCCCCCCCCCCCCCCGAGAGGATCTCCTCACTCGAGGCTCTCACTAGTTAGGTGGGTCGAATGTGCCTCGGGGAGAGCAAGTCCCACCCCCGAGAGTATCTCCTCATTCCAGGCTCTCACTAGCTGGATGGTTGAATGTGCCTCGGGGAGATCAAGTCTCAACCCCCGAGAGGATCTCCTCATTTCAGGCTCTCACTAGATGGATAGGTCGAATGTGCCTCGGGGGAATCAAGTCCCAACCCCCGAGAGGATCTCCTCATTTCAGGCTCTCACTAGCTGGATGAGTTGAATGTGTCTCGGTGGAGAGCAAGTCCCATCCCCCCGAGAGGATCTCCTCATTCCAGGCTTTCACTAGTTGGATGGTCGAAAGTGCCTCGGGGAGAGCAAGTCTCAACCCCTGAGAGGATCTCCTCATTCCAGGCTCTCACTAGCTGGATGGATCGAATGTGCCTCGATGGAGAGCAAGTCCCACCCCCGAGAGGATCTCCTCATTCCAGGCTCTCACTAGCTGGATGGGTCAAATGTGCCTCGGGGAGAACAAGTCCCAACCCCCGAGAGGACCTCCTCATCCCAGGCTCTCACTAGCTGGATGGGTCGAATGTGCCTCGGGGGGTAGAAAGTTCTCGCCCCAGAGGGGATCTCGCCACTCAGGCTCGCATTAGCTGGCAGGGCAGGTTGACCCCTCTCGGAGGTTAAGTGAATTCTACTCGGAGGGGTTCTCTCCACCCAGTCTCCCATTAGCTGGCATGGAAGGTTGACCCCTCGAGGAGGCTAAGTGAATTCTACCCGGATGGGATCTCGTCACCCAGGCTCCCATTAGCTGGCATGGCAGGTTGACCCCTCGGGGGAGGCTAAGTGAATTCTAGCCGGAGGGGGATCTCGTCACCCAGGCTCCCATTAGCTGGCATGGCAGGTTGACCCCTCGGGGAGGCTAAGTGAATTCTACCTGAAGGGGATCTCGTCATCCATGCTCCCATTAGTTGGCATGGTAGGTTGACCCCCGTGGAGGTTATATGAACTCGATTCAAGTGAATCCTACTCGGAGAGGCTAAGTATTTTTTCAACCGCGCAAGAGGACTGCACTCAGCAAATACGTTGGGTTGGATGTTTCTTTTCGAGCGTGGAACTCGCTTGAAAAGAACGGGGATTGTGTACAACCCCGTATTCGCAGAGTAGGGTCGCCCCAACAGGCGTAGGATCAGCTATACATTTTTAAGGTTTTTGAGAGGTTTGACACTCTTGGTGGCCAATTTAGGCTTAACCTACATAATATACTATTAAGGGAATGAAAAATGTTCTGCACCCCCCCCCCCCCG
The DNA here is from genome assembly GCA_039583875.1 of Platanthera guangdongensis. NCBI lineage: Eukaryota > Viridiplantae > Streptophyta > Magnoliopsida > Asparagales > Orchidaceae > Platanthera > Platanthera guangdongensis. Next base: position 200,343,589 of record CM077159.1, read on the forward strand.
CCCCTTAGAAGGGTCGCCCCAGGCCGCTGAGCGCTCGCCCTAGCCGCCTACTCGCCCCAGGCCGCCGAGCTCGCCCCTAGCCGCCTACTCGCCCCTAGTCGCCTACTCGCCCGGCCTCAGCTCGCCTTGTCGCCTGCTCGCCCGACTTGAGGTTCTGCCCCTGGTGGACTACGATTAACTGTTCAGAACAGCGGGATTTGTTTATTGGTAGGTCATCCCCATAAAACTATAAATAGACCCTTGAGGGTACCTTGGAGGGCATTACTTTTTCACCACTTCAATCCCCTTGCTTTCTTCCTCCAAGGCACCTAGCTCAAGCATTGGCTAAGGAGGGGGAGACCTCAAAGGTCTTCCGGGTGTGAGGTGGGACCTCTACGCTAGAGTCGAGGGTTTGTTCCTAGTTTCCTGAGTCTTTGGTCCGTGACATTCCCCTGAGTGTGGTAAGTGTGAGGTCACCCCTCTTTTGGGACCCCGAACTCCACGAGAGACCAGTTTTTGGTTTCAACAATTTGAATAACTAAATTGCATTCAATTAATAAAGGATTCAAATTATATAGTTATGCATTGGTTTTGAGATTAAGGCTCTGTTTGGGAGAGCTTATGATGATGAATAAGCAATTTTTTAAAAGCAAAAGCTATAAAATTTTTGTTTGTTTTGTAGATTTTAAATAAGTGATTATTTTAATAACAGCTTATAAGCCGATTATTAATCCACCGAATACCCCAGCTTCCGCTCCCGTATAATCGCTGAACCCTAAAATCGCGACTGAAAATGTTCTCTTCCTCCTCCCGATCGCCACGCTCGACAGCCCCGATTCTCCCCGCGACTGTGAGATTCCGCCGCCAATCTCTCACGCCGTCGTTCTCTCTCGCAGTCGATTTCTCTCGCCTCCGTTCTCTCTCGCCGACGATTTCTCTCGCCGCCAATCTCTCTTGCCGCAGACTCCATCGGTGATTTCATTGGCGCGAGTTCCATCCTTGGTCCAGACTCCAGTTGCAGAGCTTGCATTCTATCCGACAGCAGAACGAAGGTTTCCTCTGCCTCCATTTCCCCCTTTTTCTTCCCTAGTTTTTTTCATGGCATCAGTAGGCGCATCTGGGTTTCTACTTCTTTTTCAACAGAAACACATCTGATGATTTGATCAAATAGCATGAATAGAAGTAAATGGGATCCTCAATCTTTCCCGATTTTTCTGCCCTAGTTTTTTTCTTCCCTGATTTGCTTTTTTTCTTCCCTGGTGGATATGTAAAATGCAACTTACGATTTTTTCATGGCATCGGTAGATGGAGGGAAGTTGAATGTATACAAATTTGAGAGCAGAGATGTGAAAACATGTGCAATTAATTAGGATTGTTGCTGCTTATGAATGATTTTTTTTGTATACCCTTCAGTTTAGGATCCACTGTATACCCTTTAAATTGTCCCTTGCTCTATGAACGATTTTTTTTTGCTGCCTTCAAGTACCAGCTGAGCCTGTAAAGGGCTTGTTGCTGCTTATCCCACATCCATTTATAATTGGGTCATAGGCCACATCCTTTTCAGCACTTGGATACAATTTTTTTATGTTTTTTTGAAATTTTTTGAGGGATGACATGCAAAAAAAAAGTTTTTTCACTTGAATTGTGGTAGCCTTTAAATACTCCTTGTGATAAAACTGTTAGCAGTTGTAAAACAGTGCAAAAACAATTCCTATTTACCTTCACAAATTTTTTCGCTTGATGTTACCTTGAATTGTGTTATATGCAACGACACTTACCCGAGGCTGCCATCGTTCATACTGAGCATGCAAGAATACCCTTGTTTACTGTTTTCTTGGTCATCGTTCATACTGAGCATGCAAGAATACCCCTGCACTTATGTTGTTTTGGTGATGTTGATTCTGCATACTTCTTAGGTATCATTCCTTTCAACTCAAATAGGTTTTTGTGTAGGTCAACGTTATTATAATGGTGATCAAAACAAAAGGAGGACTTTCGGCGTCGTGGGACTCAAACGACATCACAATTTTTTGTGACTTATGCATTAGGGAGATCGAGTTGGGTAATCGGCTTACTACCCATTTTAGTAAGGATGGGTGGAAAATTTTGATTGCTTCATTTAAGGAACGCACGGGAAAAAATTATGATCGCTTGCAAATGAAAAATAAGTGGGATCACTTAAGAGAGAGAGTGGAAAATTTGGAAAGAACTTAAACATGGTGAGACAGGATTAGGTTGGGATCAGGAGAAGAAAACCATTGCAGCATCAGAAGAATGGTGGGAGGAAAAATAAAGGTCAGTATCTATTTTGTTTTAAGTATAATGCGGTCTCATTTCTGAAAATTTACATTGCTTTTGTGTAGGTGATTCCTGCTACAAAAAGATTTCGATATGTCGAAATTGCACATGAATTAGAAGATAAAAAGAATCGAATGTTCAGTGATGTGGTTGCGACGGGTGAGGATTCATGGGGACCATCACTAGGTAGCTTGTCGGTTATATGGAGAATGTTGACAGGGAAGAGCAAAATTTGGAAGATGGTATGAGGACACAAGCTTTTGGATATGAAGAAGTTGGTGGCAATACGTCAACTACTATTGGAAATTCCTCGACCTCATCTGGAAAAAGAAGAAAGATAAAAAGAATAAAGGGGTAGCTATATCATACATGAGGGAGTTGCGGGAATCTACCCTTGCAATGAAGCCTCCTCCAGTTGCCACTATCAAGGAGGCAGTGGAGTTGATCAGCAGTATTCCAGATTTGCGTTCTGACCTCGACTTATACTCCTTTGCTGTGAACTACATCAGGGACAAAGACAGTAGTAGAGAGATTTTTATGAGCATTCCAGATGATTTACGAGTCTGATAGATCAAAAATGCTTATGAGAATAGGGCACATTGATATATGTTCTGATCTTTTTTTGATGTTTTTAAACTCGGTTTGTTTAAATCATGAAATTAGCAAATATAATTGAATTATGTGAATGTTTACTACTTTTTGTATTATCTATTTTCATCGTTTGTTCAGCCAATGAAGATCTCATCATTCGAGAACAAGAAGCACCTTGAAATTATACACAATCAAAATTATACACAAAAAATGTTGCTCCAAATGGAGCCTTTTCAATTTACCTCCCCATCTATATATATATATATATATATATATATATATATATATATATATATATATATATATCATATATATATATATATATATATATATATATATATATATATATATATATATATATATATATATATATATATATATATGTTTGAAGCCAAAATTGACCTCAACTGAAGTTCGAAAGAAAGGGGTGCAGCCGAACCTACTTCTCTCAAGTCTCCCCCTTTGACTGGATTCTAAGGACCAAGACTGACCCAAAAGCCTCAGCAGGGAGGTCCACCTCACACCCGGAAGATCTCTGAGAGCTTCCCCTCCAAAGCCAAAGCTGGGCTAGGAGCTCCTCAGAAAGCACTAGAATTCTGGAGACAATGATCGCTTGCTTTCTAAGGAGCCCTTATGAGTCTATTTATAGCATTTTGCTGTCCTGAATTTACTGAAAAGCCCCTAGTTGGTCTGCCAATAGATGAATCCCGCTGTTTTCCTGAGGGTATGAAAGTAATTTCTCCTGAGGGCAATTAAGACATTCCTTCAAAGGCCCTGGGCCCCACTCGGCGAGAACTCGGCGGGAACTATGCCGAGACCCTTCTGCCAGGGTATGGCGCGCGACCGTTCTCGCTTGGCTTAGGCGAGAACCCTTTGAGATAGGAGCTTGGTTTGGGCGAGAGTGCTTCCGCGCGGCCCGCGCTTGGCGTTCTCGGCCCACGATTTCTCTCTTATAGCACCCGGCGAGAACGTTCCCGCCTTCTGTGGGCGAGATCCCCCTGAGGGCGGGACCACTTTGGTTAACCCTCCTGTGACCATTGTGCCTCCTTGTCTGGCTCAGCGAATATGGGGTTGTACACAATCCCCGCTCTTTTTGAGCTAGCACCGCGCTCGAAAAGACATGTCCAACCCCCAAAAATATTCGCTGAGCACGTGTCAACATCAGGGAATCTTTCGGTGGGCCGTACGGTGTCTATAAATATGAGTGCCGATAGACGGTCATAACACTTTCCTCGGGCCGTCGTTTTCCTTCTGAGCTCTCGCCCTCTCTTGCGATGCCTTCTAAGCGTGCCGATAAACCTCTTCCGCAGGATCTGCAGGACCGCATCAACGCGGCGCAGGCGCGAGCTAGGGCTAATAGTGCCCTTGTCGCCCCATGGCTAGCGAGACAGCCGTCAGTTGCTGAGCCTCCTTTGCCTAAGAAGAAGAAGAAGAAGAAGGCGAAGGTGGTTCAGCGGGACCTATCCCGCGAGAACAGGAGCCGCCCACCCCGACCCCTAGTTGCGCGGACGGCGCCTCGCCGCGGAAGGTAAGCTTGATATACCCATTAACAACCAGTGCTCAATTGCTTAACTTGATACCTCGCAGGAGACGGTTCCCGATGCCTGCCGCGTCCCCGCGAGAACGTTCGGATCCCCTCTCTAGCCATCACGATGATCAGCCGCGGGTTCCCGAGGCGCCTCCTCCGCCAGACCCGAACACCGCTGGTAAAGGTTTCCTTCTTGGCTTCGCCTGGTATTTTAAATACTGACCTGATTCTCGCAGCGCCAGTTTCCGCACCTCCAGATCTCGTCACCCGGGATGGTGGGGCGAGAACAGCGAATCAGTCTGCCCATGCGGCTGACTCCTCCCTACCGGCGAGAGGAAAAGATGCCGAGATCCCTGCACCACCGCTAGACTCTAGCCTTCTAGCGGTTGAGGAGACCCGTTCCCCCGCTCTTGATCAGGCCGGGATCACCATCCGCAAAGTCTACCCCCAGGCAAAGGAAAGCCAATCCACCTCCTCTTTGGAGCAGAGGGGGGGGGGGCGGGCCTTCTCGCCTGCCGTCGACCGGGGGGCCTCGCCACTCCGAAGGTATACAGCCGTTTATCGCTACTACCCTTTAGTTTCCGCTAAAATGGGGCTTCTTTTGATAGGGGACAAGGACTCGCGCCTGGCGCCGAGGTAGAGGAAGAAGAAGAAGAAGAAGAGGAAGAAGAAGAAAGAGAGGGAGAGGACGGCGAGAGCTCTCCCTTCCCTTCATCTGACGAGATGGAGAGATCCTGACCGGTGCCGGGAGCGCAAAAAGACGAGGGAAGAAGGTTGCCGCCGTTCTGTCGAACTCAACGATCGGCGAGAACGGGTCCGCGACCTTGCGACCCGAGAGTTTCGTCAGTCAGTGGAGAAGAGGCTGGAGTCCTTGGAGCGAGACTTCCTTCTAGGCGAGATGGACCGGCCGGGGGGGAGCTACCGTTGGGTCTTCACCTGAGAGATGCATTGAGAGAATCCGGGACCTGTCTCGCGGGTTGACCTAGGATGCAGCGTTCTGTCATCCTACTTCAACCGCAAGCGCCCCCCGGACCAAGTTGCGGGATCGAGGCAAATGGCGTTGGGAGCAAGGGAAATGGCGCGGAGCCGTACTGAAGCGCGAGAGACCTCCCCTCCTCTTCCCCTGGCCTTCCCTCTTAATGTACCCTCACTTCTTTTTCGCTTGGAGTCGTAACTGTTGTTCCCGCACTTTGTTTGCTTATAATATTGTTATTATTTTTTATCGCGTTCCCGCTCAGCGAGAGCGACGGCTCTGTCTTTAATATTTTTGTATGCGTATGAGTTATCTTCCCAGCTCTTTGGGGTGGCGAGAACCACCTTGCTTCCGCCTACTTTCCTGCCGCCTGACACTTTGCAACATTCGCGCCAGCTGCTGTTTATCGGTCGCTGTCAGACTCGGGCGGGAAAAACGAAGCGTCGCTGACCTAGGACGCGGCGGCTGTACCTCGCCGCCTTTATGAAAACAACCATCATTACCACGATTTCCTATAAATAGGAGGCCCACCTACCACATTCATTACTCTGACTCCAGTCTCCTCCTCTTTGCTGTTGTTCTCGCAGTCTTCGCAAAGCTCTCGCCCCTTTTCCGCCTTCCACCTCCGTTCTCGCCTTGTTCTCGCTCTCGCCTTCTCCCCGTAGATCTCGCCTTCAATCCCTATCGCGATGCCGGGTGGTGGTGAAGGACGATCCAACTGTGCGGAAGCCTTCCAAAAGCACCTCTTCCCTTCCTGCACTCTCACTCTGGAGGAGTTCAATCTGAACAAGGCCCAGCACGTTCCCGCTGCTTCGTCGCGCGGCCCCGGGCAGTCATGACAAGGTCAAACACTGCCGGGGAGGGGGAGCTCGCCATCCCCATAGAACACTTCGAGGTGGGCTTCCGCCTTCCGCTGTGGCCTGAGATGCGACAGGCTCTCCGGTACTACGGGGTGGTTCCCGCGCAGCTGAATCCTAATTCAGTTGCCATTCTCGTGGCATTCATATGCTACATGCGTCCGAGAGGATCGAGTT